>CM052671.1:122433657-122463165 GCA_028533205.1 Lagorchestes hirsutus
TTTGTGTTTTGGTCCTTATCCCCATAGAAAGATTCTATAGTTTTTTCACTTTTCGTCTGCTTTTTCCTATTCATAATGTTGGCTGAGTGTTGTAGCTTCTGGTTCTTTCAGTCAGAAGGTATAGAACTTTGTGTTGAGCTGATGTGTGGAAAAGCTAAAAGCAGGTTTTTGTTTTTTGTTTCCCAGATCAACCCTGGGGTTCTCTTGTTAAGTGTGTGGGAGGAGTGGTCTGGTCACAGGAGATCTCCTCAGCTGTACTGAGGCAAAGGCAAGCTCTGGGGATGGTGATCCCAGCTTCCCTATTGTCTCCCCTTTTCCCCTGGAAGGCTGAGGCATGCCTAGATGCTAATGGGTGTTCCCACCCCTCCTGGGGCTTGTCCCCTGGCGCTGAGGCTTGCCTGGGTCTCAGTGGGAATTTTCTCTGCCCTGGGTCCTCTGTCCTTCCGTATTGCCTCCACCACAGTAGGAAGAATCCCCCTTTGCTATTCTCCTAGCCTCTGGTGTTATGAGACCACTTGCCCCCCTCTGCTGTTCCCGCTGATCCAGGACCGAAGTTTTGTCTTCAGGCTGAAGGTTTCAAGGGCTGCTGCGCTGATATCTGGGGCTCAGCACCTTTCACAGGCTTGGTTTGGCTGGTCTCCTGCTCCACTGGTTCCGCCCACCGCTCTCAGGCTTCTCAGGTCCCTTCTGCCCCGCTGTGCTGACCACGCTGCGCTGTGCGCTGGGGGCTCACCCCCGCAGAACAGATCCTTCCCGTGGACCTTCCAGTCCAACCTGGGTTCTGGATCCGTCAAAGTCTGTCACCCACTGGATTCCACACCTCCAAAGTTTGGTCAGATTCTCCTTTCAGAGATATCCAGAGGAATTTGTCCAGGAGCTCAGGTGAGTCGTTACTTTCACTCCGCCATCTTGTCTCCGCCCCCTACCTCAGATACTTAATAGCTGCATGATCTTTTTAAAGTCATTTATCATCTTTGGATTTAAATTTTCTCGTCTACAGAAAGGGATTGCAATACCGTCTAATTCATACCTTTTTAGTAAGAATAAAATGAGATAACATAGAAAATTCTTTGCAAATCTTAAAGTGCTATTATCAATTGTTAAAATATAGTTCCCTTTTAACTTCAAAATACTTGAAAAAACCTACACATAATGATTTTGTAAATTTTTACTCACTGATAGATAAAATCAATAGACACATACACATATATACACGTGTGTGTGTATATATATATATATGTGTGTATATATATATATACACACACACACACACACACACACACACACACATATATATATATATATATATATATATATATATATGTTCAGCAGTTCTGTTAAATGCATTTGTGCCTATTAAGTGCAAAATCAATTAAACTTTTTTTTCCGGTAGTAATATATTGATATAAGAGATATATTGTAAATCTCTACTGTATAACATTAGCTTTCACCCTAAAATCATCTCATATCCTAATCTCTGATTCCTTTCAATGATACCAACTTCCTCTTGACTGTCCAAGTTTGCAGTATTGGTGTTATTCTTTAGTCTTCTTTCTTCCTCAAAATTACCTCCCATTGAAATAGTTTCAAATCTTTATATATTTACCTCCCTAAAATGTCACTTATCTGTTCTCTTTTCACCACTCACAAAGTGATATCCTGGTTCTGGACATCCTTACTTATTTTCTAAATGTTTAAAATAGCCTGTTTACTGTCATCCCTACTTCCATGGTTTCCCTTCTACAATGAATCATCTACAAAACTGCTTAACTTAAATTTCTGAAGCAAAGATGAGTCTATGATACTTTCTTGATCAACAACTTAATTGGCTCCTTATCAACTCTGAAATGAAATTCAGAATTTTCCATTTAAGATTTAATATACCTGCATAAATTGAATCCAATCTGTCCTTCCAAGTTAATTTCATATTACTCTCCCAAACACACTCCCTCAGAGATGCTACTGAAATGGCAACCCTATCATTCTCAACATATTAAAGTCTACACCCTACTTCCCTACTTTTACATAGGCTTTCCCCCATGTCTGCATAACAGGAATTGCTCAGAGAACTAACTGATTACATCAATAAAGTGGATGAGATTTAAAGGCACAAGTCTTTGATGGAGACATACAAACTCCCATAGAGATTGTGGTCATGTCCGCTGACATTTTACTGAGAGAACACAGGACTCCCAGTAGTTTCTCAGTAACTAAAACTGCATCCAAGATATTTGGCTGGCTAGAATTCAATAACAAACACTCTTTTCAAGGAAAATATCCTGCTACATATTATAAAAGAAATAAACAAAACAAATGAACAGTGAAAAGAAAAAAAACAGACAATTGTAATCTCTGTCTTGTTTAGAAAACTTCCTTTTCCCCAAAATGAATTATGTTAAGAAAAAAAACATATCTTTTCCCATAAAAAATCAGCATTCTTTATAACTTATTGAGTTTTCTGAAATTTACCAAGCAATCCTAGAGTAATGGTTGACTACCCATTCTTCTCCCAACGTGTCGTATCAGTTACAATTTTTTTTATTCTTTCTTTACAACATCTTTTGCATATGTCCTCTTCTCTCTATGCATAAAGTCATAATACTAGTCTAGTCTCTCTTTAAGACATAGACTCCTTACCTTCTACAGACTGTCCTGCAACCATAGAATTCTCTCTTTTTCCTTTGCCTTTTAGAATACCTCTCTTCCTTCAAAGGTCAGGATATGCTGAGACTCTTACCTGAGGTTTTTAAAAATCCCTTCAGTTCATCCACTGTATCCTTTAATCTGACAATATCCTTTATTTACTGCGTAGGGAAGACATCCACTCCCTCCCAGGGGTGTGTGGGTGTGTTTCTCTGTTGGTATGGGTGTGGGTTTATATATACACCCCAAGACCAATTTCTTTAAATGGGTTATGTTTAATTTTAATCTTTGTTTCTCAAGTGTCTAGCAAGTGACTAGAGTTTAATGAATCCTGTCATTTGCTAAATTAATTTATTCCTTGATTGACTTACCTTCATCCACAGACAGAGCAACACAAGGAGGAAAAATCTATGCCACATGGAGTATGGTCCCTTAGGAGCGACAGGAAGCTTCAATGGAGCAGAGACATATGGGATGCATATTTTCACAGGCAGATTGAATGAAGTCATTCCAAAAGTGAATTTCCTAACCCTAGAGATGTACATTGAAGCAGTAGTTTATGGACAATGCTTATGAAGTCCTAAGTCCTGTGAGTATCAAGACATACACATATAAACACACAGACACACAGACAGACAGACAGACAGACACACACATATATATATGTATACATATACACATATATATGTATGTATGTATGTATGTATGTATGTATGTATGTATATAATTTCGTAGACATCATGATCCCAGAATCTAAACTTCTAAATAATTTCCTAAGCTTAAAGGTTCCTAAATTTAACTTAGTAGATATGGACTTCTGTTTGAGTAGAAATACTTCTTAGAAGAGGAAGAGAGTCACCCATGAACTCAAGCTTTCTTTAAATCTTAAAAGGCCCTAATCAAAGTAAAAAAAAAAAAAAACAAAAACAAAAATGTAAAACAGACAACTAATTATAACAAAAGAAAGACAAAAGCTTAAAATGAATCCAGTTTCCTATCCTAGAACAGACATTCGTTTGATCAAAAGTGTTAAAATCAAAGTTTGAAAGGACCTTCAAGTATAAACTCTTAACTTATTTTGTATATCATAAATGATTTTGGCATCTCTTAAAAACTTTGGACACTACTTGGAGAATAATGTTGTAAAAAGCACAAGATGGAATATAAAAGATTACAAAGGAAAGAAATTACATCAAAATATAATTATCATATTACTGAAGCAAAGGAACCCTAAAAATGTTTCAGGACTACAGGTTAAGATTTAAAGATTATCTACTACAATTTCTGCATTTATTAGGGAGAAATATGAATCTTGGGGTAATTAAATGATTTTTTTAAGGTCATGCATGAGCTGAATGGAAGAACTAGCATGTTAACCTATGTCACATGACACAAAACCCATCACTCTTTCCCATGTAGTCTTTGTCTTTATCACTATGTGTCTTTATCACTAAATACAATCTAAGGCAGTATGACCTCCATAAATGCTCTTCTTGGTCCTTTTGCCTACTAACGTTCCTTTATATCATATGGTTCATATCATTTCTTGATTACTCTAATTTTCAATACTCCTTTCAACACTCCCTTTTAGTATTTTTAAATGTTTATACTGTATCTCATCCCATTAGAACTTTTCATTTTTATATTATCACTACCCAGAATATTTCTTAACTATGATATAAGATTAATAATTCTTGTTGAAATAAATATTCTTATGTATTTTGATGAAGCATACTGAACACTTTTTAGGGCAGGAGACTGAGTAAAACATTAAAAGATAATGTGGTAGACACAATTAAAACGGAGGAGTAACAATAATTAGCACAGGAAGCTATTCATAAACATTCCTCCAAACAGATCTGAAAACACAACAGACTCAACTGTGTTAGGGAAAGCCAAGAAAAAGCAATGGGAATAATTATTCCAATCCAGGGTAGCAAAAGAAGGCAGACAGAGAAGTTTGGACATACTAGAAACAGACTTTGGACAGCAACATGAAGTTACACAGAACAGTCTGGCAAAGCGAAAGGTTAGAGGCACCAGGACAATGGGCATTGCCAGAATCTGATCAAGAAAAAGGCATCTTGTTGATTTTAATACAGTAATCAGTATTTCCAAGAAAGCAGCAAAAGAAACAGTCAATTTCTTCCTTAAAGAAGTGGGTAGAACTCAGTCTTAATATTAATTCACTAATCAGGAATTAGGCAGGAATAATAAGCAAAATAAAATTCACTGCAAACGAATAGAATGAGAAGGGTGCACAAGACAAAACTCAGAGATGAATAACTCCAAAATAATGATGACTGAAAAAACAAATGAAGCTTTCATACTTAATAAGAATTCATGGGGGGAGGAGCCAAGATGGAGGAGTAGAAAGACACACATATGCTAGCTCCAAAACCCACAGCCCATAAAATACCTGTAAAGAAGAACTCCCAACAAATTTGGGAGCAGCAGAAGACACAGAACAACAGAGTGAAGGAGATTTCTGTTCCAGAGAGCCCTGAGAAACCAATGGGAAAGGTCCGTCACACACCAGACCCAGAGCAGAGCCCAGCCCTGCCGTGGCCGCAAGGCACCAAGAGCAGCAGAGCCCAGCAGGCTTCAGGGACAGAATCTCCAGCAGCCAGGCAGGTCTCTCCACCCACAGGTGCCGAGGTCAGTGAGAGGGTCTCTTTGTCTGGTCGAGAGGGGAGTGGAGTGCCCCCATAACTCAGGCCCCCTCTGGAGGCAACAGTGGAGGCGTGAGCAGACCAGGGCTCCCCAAGCAGGCAGGAGCCTGGATCCATTGTTGAAGATCTCTGCATAAACCCCCTGAGGGAACTGAGCCCCTTGTGGTGGCCCTGCCACCACCTGAGCACCTGAACATCATCTCACACTTAATAGCAGCCCTGACCCCACCCAAAGCCCTGAGGCTGGGAAGCAGAATTTGAATGTCAGACCCCAAGCTCCAGGTTAGGCGGATCTGGAGGTGAGGTGGGGGTGCTGGGAAAATGCACAATAAAAGGGGAAAAAATATAAGAACAAAGAAGGCTACTTTCTTGGTGAACGGGTATCTCCTCCTCTCAGTTTGGATGAGGAAGAACAATGCTTACCATCAGGGAAAGACACAGAAGTCAAAGCTTCTGTGTCCCAAACATCCAGAATAAATATTCCATGGACTCAGGCCATGGAAGAGCTCAAAAAGGATTTTGAAAATCAAGTTAGAGAGGTGGAGGAAAAACTGGAAAGAGAAATGATAGAGATGCAAGAAAAGCATCAAAAGCAGGTCAACACCTTGCTAAAGGAGACCCAAAAAAATACTGAAGAAAATAACACCTTTAAAAATAGGCTAACTCAATTGGCAAATGAGGTTCAAAAACCAGTAAGGAGAACAGTGCTTTAAAAAGCAGAATTAGCCAAATGAAAAAGGAGGTTCAAAAGCTCACTGAAGAAAATAATTCTTTAAAAATTAGAATGGAGCTGATGGAGGTTAATGAATTTATGAGAAACCAAGAAATCACAAAACAAAACAAAAAGAATGAAAAAATGGAAGATAGTGTGAAATATCTCATGGGAAAAACAACTGATCTGGAAAATAGATCTACGAGAGACAATTTAAAAATTATGGGACTACCTGAAAGCCACGATCAAAAAAAAAAAAAGAGCCTAGACATCATCTTTCATGAAATTATCAAGGAAAACTGCCCTGATATTCTAGAACTACAGGGCAAAATAAGTATCCAAGGAATCCACCAATCACCGCCTAAAAGAGATCCAAAAAGAGAAACTCCTATTAACATTGTGGCCAAGTTTCAGACTTCCCTGGTCAAGGAGAAAATACTGCAAGCAGCTAGAAAGAAACAATTCATGTACTGTGGAAATATAATCAGGATGACACAAGATCTAGCAGCTTCTACATTAAGGGATAGAAGGGCTTGGAATATCATATTCCAGAAGTCAAAGGAACTAGGACTAAAACCAAGCATTACCTACCCAGCAAAACTGAGTATAATACTTCAAGGGATAAAATGGTCTTAATTTGACTTTCAAATACAAGAATGAAGAGAAGCATGAAAAGGTAAACAGCAAAGAGAAGTGATAAGGGACTCTACTAAAGTTGAACTGTTTACATTCCTACATAGAAAGACAATATTTGTAACTTGAAACTTTTCAGTATCTGGGTAGTTGGTGGGATTACACACACACACACAGACACACACACACACACACACACACACACTCCTGTGCGCTCACACACACACAGAGACAGAGAGCACAGAGTGAATGGAATAGGATGGGATCATATCTTTAAAAAAATGAAATCAAGCAGTGAGAGAGAAATATATTGGGAGGAGAAAGGGAGAAATGGAATGGGGCAAATTATCTCTCATAAAAGAGGCAGGAAAAGGACTTTTTAGTGGAGGGAAAAAGAGGGGAGGTGAGAGAAAAACATGAAGTTTACTCTCATTACATTCCACTAAAGGAAGGAATAAAATGCACACTCATTTTGGTATGAAAACCTATCTTACAATACAGGAAAGAGGGGGATAAGGGGATAAGCAGGGTGGGGGGGATGATGGAAGGGAGGACATTGGCAGGAGGGAGCAATTTGAGGTCAACACTCATGGGGAGAGACAGGATCAAAAGAGGGAATAGAAGCAATGGGGAACAGGATAGGATGGAGGAAAATATAGTTAGTCTTATGCAACCGGACTATTATGGAATTCATTGGCAAAACTTCACAGATATGGCTTATATTGAATTGCTTGCCTTCCCAAAGGGAATGGGTGGGGAGGGAAGGATGAAGAGAAGTTGGAACTCAAAGTTATAGGAACATCTGTAGAGTACTGTTCTTGCTACTAGGAAATAAGAAATGCAGGTAATGGGGTATAGAAAGTTTTCTGGCCCTACAGGACAAAAGAGAAGATGGGAACAAGGGAAGGGATGGATGATAGAAGAGAGGGCAGATTGGTGATAGGGGCAATCAAAATGCTCGGTGTTTTGGGGTGGGGGGAGGGAACAAATGGGGAGAAAATTTGGAACCCAAAATTTTGTGAAAATGAATGTTAAAAGTTAAATAAATAAATTATAAATTAAAAAATTAAAAAAAATTAAGAATTCTTGATAGATATGAAAGAAAGAAATAACTATAAAGAAGTAAAGTGATTAAAAACAAATGAGATAATTAGAAAAAAATAAAATGAAAGTAAATGAGATCTTTGGATGAATTGGAAAAGAAGTTAACAGTTTGACCCAAAAAGTACAAAATCTTAGGTAATAAACAAAATGTGAAAATTGGAAAGAAACTAATAATAGCCAGTTACTTTGATGAAGCAAGAGAAATGTTAAAGTCAAAAGGATGAAAAAATGAATGGAAAAATAATGTCTCTCATAACAAAAAAGTCATCTAGAAAACAGAGGTAAAAAAAAAAAATAAGAATTGAACTGTGTTAATGCCATGAACAACAAAAGGGGGCCTAGACAACATACTTAGAAAAAAAAAAAACTTAAAAAGAAAACCATTTAGGTCTCTTAGGAAAATTAAATAAGGAGGAAGTAAAGAGAATCCAAACATGATATAAAACATAATACTCTTAGGAACATTACAGCCAAAATTGAGAATTTCCAGGTTAAATTAAAAAAGAAATCAGAAAGAATTCAAGTATTAAGAAGTTAGAGAATCATACATTTTTTAGCAACTTCAATATGGAGGGGAACATTTGAAGGCAAAGTGCAAGTTTGTAGATTTACCGTCAATAATAACTTGCCTAGAATAATTGGGGATACTTCTAAAGAGAAAAATAAATGACTGTTTAATGAAAGAGTAGTTCTAAAGATTCTTGATGAAAAGAGCAACAATGTAAAGAAATTTCAAAGTCAAAGACAAAAGTTAAGTGTATATATAAAGTTTACATTATATATAAAATAAATGAACCCATAAGTGACTAGAGGATAAAGTGCTAAGGTTGAAATGAGGGAGATGATATGTGTCCTGTCTTGATGACCTTAACAAAAGAATGAAAAGAGGAAATTCAATGTTGTGGGGAGAAGGGAAAGAAAAATTATCTCACATAATCAGGGCATGCAAGTAGATATGTATATAACTGATGAGGAAGGGGTAAAGGGAAGAGATGACACTTGAAAATCATCTGAACAGGTCAAAGGATGAAAGAGTATATACACACACATAGAGTTGGATACAGTAATACATTTCACTGAACATAGAAAAGACGCTTTTAGAGGAAATGTTTGGAGCAGCTAGGTAGTGCAGTGGATAGAGCACCAGTGCAAGTCAGGAGGAGCTGAGTTCAAATCTCACCTCAGACATTTGACACTCACTAGCTGTGTGACCTTGGGCAATTCACTTAACCCCAGTTGTCTCATTCTGGGTCATCTCCAATCATCCTGATGAATATGTGGTCATTAGATTCAGATGACTCTGACAGAGAAGTGAGGCTGGAGACCTGCACAGTCCTCCCTCACTCAAAACAAAGTCAAGTGCAAGTCATGTCAACATTTCTCTGATGGCATGATCTTCAGCAATGAAGGATGAACACAAAGTGTGATTAGTTTTAAGCAAAACAAATGATATAGATGTACAAATATATTTATTGCTCTTTGTGTCCTGGTGAGGAATGGAAATCCCATGGGGTCCCATGCAATTGGAGAATGACTAAGTTATGGTATAAGAATGTGATGGAATATTTTCAGGTTGTAAGAAATGATGAAAGGAATAGTTTCATAGTATCTTATGTCTTGTATGAAATGATACACTGAAGTGACTGTACCAGGGGAACAATTCATACCATGAAGATAATATTGTAAATATAAGCAACATTGAAAGAAATTAGAAAATCTGATTGGCACAACTAACAAGCCCAGTTTCAGATTTCTAAAGATTAAATATGCTACCTACTTTCTGACAGAGTGGGAACCAAAGTGCAAAATGAGACTTACACACGTACATGCATACAGACACAGACACACACACACACGCTCTCGCACACATGCACACACATATATTTGTGTCCAATTAATATGAATTAGTGAAAATCTATTACGTTAATCTAATATTTTTTTGCTCTTTGGATGTAGTCTTTTGCTTTCTTTCCCTATGATTTTTTTTATTTCTTTGAATGTTTAACTTTTATTTTCTGTCTGTTTAAGTCATCAGGCTGTGTTTTATGTCATTCAGCTTAATTTAGGAAGAATAAGAAACCCACAACACTCAAACATTTTATTCTATGTTTTTAATACAAAGTAAAATTTCTTTTAATTGTAGTAAAAATATTTTCTAAATTTACTAGTCTAAATCTTGACAAACTGTTTTAATTCCTAAGTTTTGATATTGTTAATCAACTTTCTCATTTTCTCTATACCTTTCCCCTGTTCTCATATCCCGGTTTAAGAGTTGATTACTAAGTTTCACTAATCTAGTAGATGTGATAGAGAACTTATTTATTTCTTGATTCCATATTATTAAATTTCATTTTTTCTACTTTCTTGGATTCTCATGTATCCTCAGGGAAAGTTGCATTGAAAATTAAGATAAGACAATTAGCTGGGAGGAACTGGAATAAGAGGTTATACATAATAAAGGAAAAGCTAAGTTCTTGTTTAATAATATTTTTAACTAAAAATTCTTATTGCCATACTTTATAGAAACAAATTAAAGAATGTTCAAAAAATGGAACGATTTTATTACTCTGATATTATGCACAGTGTTTCTAAAGTAATAAGCCTCACTTTGTCTTCATGTTTAAAATATGAAAGAGTTCACAGATATTCCAGCAGATGGCAGCAATTGTCCATTGATAGCTTTAGTTTCTTAACATTACATTTATCCGTGTACATTAAGTACAAACATATAAAACAGTACAGAAAACATAGAAACATTCTATCAAAAACATGACTATTTTCAAACAAAGTAATTCCGGGGTGTATTAGTAGTTAACGTTACTTAAATTTTAATAAAATAAGACAAATGTAAAAAAACAAAAAACAAGAAAGCAAAAACAAAACAAAGGTGGAACTATTTTTCTACCTCTGCTCTGACTCCACTATCATTAAGCATAATTTTGTGCTAAGTGAAAACCAATGACTTTCTCAAATCATTTAGAAAAACTTTCAAATTTGTCATACTGTTTTTGATACAGTGAAAGAAAAACCTCATTTGTATAAAGCTAGAAAAAAATTTTAGGCAGCTATGTTTTTCAATGGATAAGGTGCCTGGGGAGACAGGAAGACTCCTATTCCTAGGTTTAAATCTGGCCTCAGATACTTATCAACTGCTTGTCCCTGGGCAAGTCACTAAATCCTGTTTGTCTCAGTTTCCTCATCTGTGTGTGTTCATCCTTCGTTGTCGAAGAAGACCGTGCCATCACAGACGTGATGACATGACTTGCTCTTGACTTTGTTTTGAGTGAGGTAGGGCTGTGCAGGTCACCAGTCTCACTTCTCCTCCAGAGCCATCTGAATTCACTTACCAGATATCCATCAGGATGACAGGAGATGACTCAGGATGAGGCAATTGAGGTTAAGTGACTTGCCCAAGATGACACAGCTAGTGGGTGTCAAGTGTCTGAGGTGAGATTTGAACTCAGGTCCTCCTGACTCCTGGTGTTCTATCCACTGCACCAACAAGATGCCCTCTCGTCTGTAAAATAAGCTGGAGAAGGAAAGAGCAAACACTGCAGTATCTTTACCAAGAAAACCTCAAGTAGAATCACAAAGAGTCATACAGGACTGAAAATGATGGAACAACAATAACAAAATTTTCTCTTGTTTGAAAAAATATTAAAACTGGAGATGGTTCTCCTGTCTGTCCTGGGAATATTTAATATGCAATTTAAACTCTCTCAGCCTTACTGTCTTTATTATTATGAATAAACTATACTTGCATTATATTATATGTGTTTTCTTATGACACACTAATGACATATGAAATGCCATTTTTACAGAAAGGAAGTATTGCTTTGGATGGCATGTTGATCTCAAAGATATAAAGATTTCTAGTCAATCTTGTTTCTGTTATCAAACACACACACAAACACACACACACACACATGCCACTGGGCAAATATCTGCATCTAGGACAACTCGTGTGGGTAGTGTGATGCACTACTGATGCTCACTAACATATATTTCTCTATTGCATTCTGGGAAACCAGCAGAATTATATTTTCTGATTAGAAAACATACCCTATTATTTGAATTATATTTATACTGAAAAGATTAGGGCTTTATTTTATGAAGAATGTCATAGTTATTTAGAATTCTTGGGCTTTCTTTGTCCAAAGTCAATCTATTTCATTCTACTCTTATTTAGTCCCATTTCCACTTAGTTTTCCATCTGCATTATACATCCAAAGAAAGTGTGTTGATGGATGAGTTTTATAGGTTGCCCATTTTAAGATGTATGACTTTCATGACTATATATTTTTAATTAGATTTGTATTTCTTGCCTCCATAATGTTTAGGAGAGTGTTTAAGAAAGGAAGATAACCTAGAATTGAAAATTAAATTTAAAATAAATAAATTTGTGACAGAGATGAGTTGACTATGCAAAAATGGGCTTCCATGCACTTCCCTCATCATGGGGTCTCAGATCTCATATTGCAGACCACTGATCTAGAAAATCATTCTTCTTCCAATTTCTTTCAATTTTGAAAAAAATAGATTGATTTTTTAAGTTGTTATGATTTCAACTACAAGGCTTTATGATCTTGTAAATTTTAAGAAAATGCCCATGATATCACCAACAAATAAAAAAAAATATAAACCTTCACCATATCTAGTAGTAACAGAAGAGAATAAAATAAAGGATAATTAATAAGTTTGGCAGAAATCAAGTGTAAATCAACTTCTTAAGACAATCGACAATAAACTCAAATAAATCAATTTTGACATTAAAGATAAATTTGTTTTTCTTCAAAAGAAGGAAATCAGATATTATATTTACGGGGGTTTATCAATCAAATAGGAGAAGGGAAAAAGATAATAACAAATATAAAATATAAAATTTTATTTAAGTGAAATTGAAAATAATTTGTGCAAATAAAACCAATTCTCATCAAATCTTATCTACTGGGAGAAGAAATAAACTTGTTGATTAAGAAAATATATTTTAGGGTGGAGTAAAGGTGGCAAAGCAAAAGCAGGAACTTGCTTAAGCTTTCCCCAAATGCCTGTAAAAATAACTTTCAATAAGTTTTTGAGCATCAGAACCCACAAAATGACAGATTGAAACAAATCTCCAGCCCAGGGCAACCTGGAAGGGCAACAGGAACAGTCTTTTGCATGTGTGGGAGAGGAGCTCAGTCACAGTATGCATTTGGATTACTCTTTCCTCCAATCTGTACTCCCTTCTATCACAACCTCCCCCTCCTCTCTTATCACCTTCCCTTTTATTTTCTTGTTTGGCAAGATATATTTCTCTATACCACACCCTGAATATCTTATTTCACATTTGCATATAAAAAAATTTAACATTTTTTTTAAACTTTGAGTTCCAAATTCTCTCCATTCCACCCACCCCTATTCAGAAGACAGGGGAGAGATGAGGAGAAAGTTTGCAACTCCAAATCATATGGAAGTGAATTTTGAAAATTAAAATAAATTTATTAAGAAAAACAAGACAAAGATAAAATATATTTCCCTTAAATATCTTCAACAAAGTTCTCATATGGAAGTCCATGGATGAAATTTGCCAATGGATAAGGTGTTAAAAGATACTGTGGAACTAAAACTGTTTTGAAAATTAAAAAAAAATATATATATATATATATATAAACCTAGAGAAAACTGTTCTTACTCACTGATGATAAGAGAAATACAAATCAAATAAATTACCAGATTGTTCCTTATTCACTAATTTTTCAAAGGGGAAAAATAAATGAAACAATAAAATTTATATAGTCTATAGAAAGACAGAAAGATTGACATTCAGTTGGTAAGGGCATAGGTTTTTCTAACCATTCTAAAAATTATAGATTCCATAGCCTTTAATGAAGAAAATTTTATTTGGTCTATGATCACAGAGAAGTCACAGAACGAATGAAAAATTTAATATACATTTAAAAATATATATATGACAACTGTTTTTAGCTAACAAAGAATGCGATACAAAATAAAAACTTGCTGATTTGAGAACGTTAAAGAAATAACGACACATCAATGTGTTGGAATATTACCCTTTTATAATATATGAGGCCAGTGGCTCTTATAGGTGAATCTCCAACTTATCTTACACAGAATGTCACCCTCAATTTCTTCTTTACAGTTTCCTTTTATGTGTCATATACCTTCATTTGAATGTAAGCTTTCTGTGGGGCAGAGGAATGTTTTCTTGCTTGCCTTTGTATTCGTAGCACCTAACAACAGTACCTGATACAGAATAACCTCTTAATTAACTGTATCTATCTCTATTTCTCTTTCTATTATCTTTCTATTTATGTATTAATCTCTTTCTCTATCTACAAGACAATCTATATTTTATTTACTTTTGAGAAATGAGAAATTGTGCCTATCCCCATGATCATTTTCCACTTTTGTTTTTGTAGTTCGGTTTCAAAACTTAACAATTTTCTGGTGTTTCTCCTAGATCTATGAACTTACGAACTAACAAAATGAACTATTTAGCCAATTGCGTGGATGTTCTGGTCACAGGGTCACAGTATTGAAAGAAACAACATGAATACTTACAAGTAAACACATAATAGATGTACATACATAAAAAAGTACATTCTACAGTACAATACTAAAGAAGGGGAAGATTGGATAAAAACAATAGAGAAAATGACACTTAAAGTGGGTATTGAAGGAGGTCAGTGATTGAGAAACATATTAGAGACGTATTAAAGAAGTGTATTACAGGTATGAAGGAGCTAATGAATAAGCAGAGAGAACGGAGATGTATTGAGTTAATGGGGAACAATATATAGGTCAGTTTGCCTGACTAATAGAATGTGTAAAGGAGAGAGATTTTAAATAACCCTGGAAAAATGATTTAATTTGTGCATTGCTTTTCATGCCAAACAAAGGAGCTTAAAATTTATTCAAAAACAACTGAAAATGAGTAGATTATTTTGCAAAAGACTAGAGTCCAATCAAACTAGCGCTTAAAGTATCTATTTGAATGACTAATAGATCCTTATTCCAAAGAGATAAAAGAAAAAAAAGAAAAGGACCTATAGGTACAAAAACATTTATAGCAACTCTTTTTGTGTTGACAAAGGATGAAATTGAGGCAAAGTGTTCATTAATTCATAAATGGTTCAACAAATTGTGGCATATTATTATGAAGGAGTACTATTGTGTTACAAGAAATAACAAGGGTTTGAGGGGGTGTTTTCAGACAAATACATGCTAACACCCATGTGAACTGATGTAAAGTGAAGTAGGATGAACCAGGAAATCTTTGTACACAGTGATAGCAATGCTTTAATGATTATTAACTGTGGAAGACTTGGCTTCTCTGAGCAATTGTATCAACAAAAATTTCAAAGGAGGAATGATGAAACAAGGGCATATAGGTCGTGCAGTGGATACAGTGCTAGACCTAGAGTCAGGAAGACCTGAGTTTAAATCTGTACTCAGATATTTTCTAGTTGTATGACCCTGGATGCATCACTTAATCCTATTAATCTCAGTTTTCTCCTTTGTAAAACCTGGAAAAGTTATGGCAAACCACTCTGTTATCTTTGTCAAGAATACCCAGAATGGGGTCACGAAGAGTCAAATATGACTGAAACGACTGAATAACAACATAATAAAAAGTGCTAGCTGTCACTAAAAAGAGCGAACTGATTAACTCTGAATGTAAATTAAAATATAATTTTTCATTGCTTTCTTTGTTTTTTTCTTTCTTTTGTAATTTGATTCTGATATATGGAAATTATTTTTTGCATGATTCCACATGCATGGTTGATATAGTCTTACTTCTTCTTTCAGTAGATGGGAAAGAAGTGGGAGGGGAAGGGAGAGAGTATGGAACTCAAAATTCAAGAAGGAAAAATTAAAAATTAATTTTAAAATATTTTAGAAATTATATCCATTTGAAGACTGAGTAAAAGATGGACTAGAGAATGGAAAGACTCTTAGAAAGAACAATGAATTAAGTTTGAAGAAAGAGTCCAGACTAAACGGTGGTATGGATTTGGTCCACCATCCATATAGGAAAAAACAAATGGAAAAAGAGTGACTAAAAACAGATCATAACATTTAACTCAGTGGACATCAACTAGTGCTAGGAAAATTAGAGTCAAATATGTCTTCAACAAAAGGTATTATTATTACAAAAAAAAAGATATTGGGTGAGTGTGAAGGATAGCCAATGAACAGATTGTATGTTTCCACTTTTATCACTTCAATATCAAGAGGAAAGAAGGAAGGAAGAGATAAAGGAAGAAAAGAAGAAAAAATGAGTTGAGGGAGAGAGGAAGAAGGGAGGAACAAAAGAAAAGGGGGAGATGAAAGAAAGCAAAGGAAAAGAAGCAATGAAGAAAGAGAAGTAAAGAGAAAAAGAAGGGAAGGAAACAAGAAAAGAAGTACGAAAGGAAGACTGCATAATTTAAACAACTTATGATTAACTTTTTTGAAAGCGTGAACAAGAATCATGCAGCATGGGTAGATATGAGAGTGATTCACAATTGTACTGAGGCAGTGTTTGATGAAATGACGGAAATGTAAAAATATTGAGGCAAAATTTTCCAAATTTTTTCTACAACAGTCTAAATTTGCACAGTTAACCAAATAACTGACAGTCACAGATATCAAATTATCCTACAATGCTAGATTGAAAAGAAAAAAAAAGAAAACACTTGTAGAATGTAATAACCTTGAAAATGGACACTGCTTACTTTCTATTTTTTTACTCCAAGGACCTAAGACAATTCCCAACATAGAAAAAGCTTTTCAAGAATTGTTTTCATCTGTCTATCAACATATCTACATATCTATTGTGATGTCATGAACAGAATTCAGATGGAATTTGGCAGAGGAAATCAGGATTCCTCATAATCTTGTATTTATGATACTTTTAATGAACCTTTGCAAAATGAACATTCTTTTTGAGAAGAGATGCTTTGATGTTTGACTTGCTATCCAACTTAATGCATTAACTCCTGCAACTACAAATAACTATAAAACTAAAATGAATATTAAAAATATTTACAAAAATAATAAGGAATTTAATTTGTTCTTGTGCTTTTGTTTTCTATGAGAAGAAAAGTTATTTCTGTAGTGGAAAATATAAGACAACAAAGTCTAATTGGATGTTACTCAATTATGATAAATATGATTAACTTAAGAGAAGTCCTAGTGACTCTTAATTTATTCAAGTCATTTGGCCCAGAGAGAATATATCCTTCTGTAATGTAAAAGTTTTTCATTGGCATTAAAATTTTGAGAGACTATGAACTATAGGAGAGGTACTTAAGGAATAAAGAAGGGTAAATATTCATTTTACAAAGTCACTAGAGTGAAATATGTAAACTGGAAGCTACCAAGCCTGATTTTAATTCATAACAAACTATGATTATCTAGAAAAGAGAGAAAAAGTCCTGAAGCATGCCTACATCAATAACAGATTTCTCCGAGATTAAATTCCTTTCCCCCCTTTTTTTTGACTGTTTTTCATGACCATAGATTTCAGGAATGCAGGAGAATATTTTACTTAGATTTTAGAAAAAAAATTGTGACGTTTATAGAAGAAGTAGATAAATGTGGATTAATAATAACACATTATTTAGATAAAAAATTGGTTAAATGTCTTGAAATGAAAACTAATGATTAATAGTTTCATGCCATCTTGTAAGCAGGCCTCAACTAGAGTACTCTAGCTATTTGTGCTTTATTTTATATTATTTTATTAATGATTTGTATAAAACTGAAAATGGCTTAATTTATAAATTTACAAACAACCACAGTACCGGGAGGGATTGGTAACTTGTTGATATGCCAGAACTCTGAACTGAGTATAAGAAGGAATTTAATAGGAGTGAATGTGAAGTTTTTTTCCTTAGGTTGAAAAATCAAATACGCAAATAGAAAAGAAATATGACTAGACAAAATTTCATCCTTAAAAAAACAATATATCTGTTTTGTTTTGTTTTTTTGAGCGGGGGTTGAAAACTGATTTCAGAGCTAGCAAAGTAAAACAAAAATTGAGGTTATCTTAGACTTGTTAGAAAGGTGTAATACCCAGGACTGGAGAGAAGATCAACCCATAATATCCTGCTTGTACCATATAAAATCTGAAGCACCATATTTATTTCCAGGTGCCATATTTAGTATGTGTATTGGAAAGCTGGAAAATACCAAGAGAAGAATAACCAGGGTGGTGAAGTGTCCACTGATCTCAGGAAATTGTGAGGATTGGAGAAGCAAGTTTTAGAGGAAATTGAGTGAATCACACTGTTGCATCTTAAGTCACATCATGTGACAATTCTGGACCTAGCTCAATTCTCTTTCTTATCAATTATAGGTCTGGTTCAAATTTTGTCTTATGCGAAACATGTTACTTATGTGTGAGAGCTGAGAAAAGATGTAATTGTTAGAATCTAGCCCATCATGGCTGGACAATTGGTTTACCTCTACCTCTGTTTAAAGATCCTTAACTAAGGACCTAACTTATACTGACCATAAACTCAGTCAGATGAAAAAATTGCTACATTGAGCTTTCTCACAATCATACTTCTTAAGCAATTCCTGTGTCTTATCTGAAAACTGATCCCATACTGATCAATCATTGACCGTTTCCATATTTCTTTTATTGCATGCAGACACTTTGGAAAAGTGGAACTCCTCTTTTATGTCAGGTAATTGCACCCATTTGTTTCGCTCTTCCAAATTTGGAAGTCCCTAATCTTTCTTCCAATTAGAAATAAGATTATCTAATATTTCCTTTGGTTTTATTTGATTAATTATTTTGAATGCATGAAAAGTTTTTTCCCCTGCATCTGGGGTTCAGTGCCAAAGCTGATAGAGGTAACTGGTCCTAATCTGCTATGCAATTCACATTCATTCCTTTAAAAATTGATTAACTATACCATATTTATGGTATTGATGATAAAGTATATCATAACTGGCCACTTGAAAGTCATGTTGGATATGATGATACCAAAAGAATATACTTAGCCTCATAATTTACAGAAATTATATAGTTGATTGATTTTGGAATGAAACCAGATGATATAGAAGATATATATGAGGAAGGTTCTATTGACTCTTGGGCATGATCTTAATGGTTGTTTGGTTTGTATTTCCATTCTAGTCACATCAAGTTATTGTTCTGTGTACATTTAACAGATAAAAAAGTAGCTATTACACATTTAATTTTTCATCAATTTCAGAATACTTCCAAGTAACGTATTAATACATTTTGTTAGTGTCTGAATAGGTTATCCTTTTTATTTAAAGAACTATTTGCTAAGAATTTGTGGCTTAAGTACTGAGAAACGATATACCCTATTTTGCCATAAATTATGCAGTAATGGCATCCTACATCTAATCCCCAAATTCCATCAATTTAAGTATAATAACAGTAATAATAGGGACAAAGATACTACAAGATCTAGCTATAAGATATGTTACAAATATGACAAATTCATTATAATTTTATATAATTCCTTATGGAAAATAGCACCGTTACATAAATCATGATGACGCCATATTATAGAATGAACCGAGAAGTGATTATTTGATGTATGATTCATAGAATGTAAGGATTGGAATATTGTGATATCTTCCAGGCTTTAATCACAACTTCTAGATTCAGTAAACGCAACTTTCAGAATTACCACAAGATGGAGATATTGTCTATATAGGTAGGAATGGCAGGCATGCAAAATTCGAAAGGTAAAAACAAAAACTATAGAGTTGACTTTAAATACGGAAATGTTTCATCAAAATGTGTAGGTACAAAAAGTATAAATGAATGACAAACTATAGACATTAGTTACATAATCTTTTTTCTTACATGAATGTCACAGTCCATCAATCTAAGAGGTAATATTAAAAAGCATAAGATCATGGTTTTAGAGGTATGAAATATTTTAAATATTATTTAGTGAAACCCTTTATTTAGAAGTTGAAGAAATTGAGAATTGGTATTGAGTGATTTGGTTGAAGTCAAAGACTTATCAAGTAGGACTGGCATAATTTTCACATAGATCCTCTCACTGAAAAGTTATTACTCTTTTCATTGTACAACATTTCATCTCAGTCAGAGAACTCAAGAAATTCTTTTGCAAAAAGCTATTTTCTGGTTATATATCTCAAATATAAATACCTCAAATAAATGAAACCCATTTCCTTTAAAACAGTTTATAAAGAACTTGCTTCATGCAGCCAAAATGGCAGAGTAGAGCCAGAAACGCAGCTGAATCCTTTTAACACTGCCTATAAACAACTTTAAAATAACTCTTGAAATCAAACTTTGGAGTGGCAGAGCTAACAAAAAAAGGAAAGAATGAGACATTTTTCCAGCCGAAAACAACTTGGGAGGTCAGCAGAAACGGTCTGTGATAACAAGTTGGGGCCTGGCTGGAATCTGAGTATAGCAGGCACACAAATGATGCGCCTTAAAGGAAATAGCAGTAACATCAGAAGATTTGGGATCTCTCAGTACAGAGACAGAAAGAGGGTAGAACAACTCAAATGAGATCATATTTCTAATGTACTTACCACAGTTCCTGATGCTTAGAAGATATACAGTACATGATTGTTCCCCCCCTGCCTTTCTCTCTCCCTTCCTTTATTCTCTCCTTTATTCCTCTTTCATTCTTTCTTTTTCTTTCTTTCTTCTCTCTCTTTCATCCTTTCTTTCTGTCTTCCTACCTTCCCTTGCTTTCTTCCTTTCTTCTTGAATACCTAATTAAATAGGAATCAAGAAAGGTTTTACATAGTGAGGCACTTAAACTAATACTTGAAGGAAATTAAGGCTTCCAAATATTGAGATCAGGAATAATATTCAAGGCATAGGAATAGTCTCTAAAAATCAGAGAAGGAAGAAATGGAATGCTTAAATTAGTAGGCTGGAGTATCCTTTCTTTTCCCAGAAGAAATTTTCCTAGGATATTTCCTCAGTCACACAAAATTGATAAGAGTCCTGGAATTATCTTTTTTTAAATTTTGCAATCATTTGTGAATTACCTATTATAGGCTAAATGCTTTACAAATATAAACTTATTTTGCCCTGAAAAACTCTGAGAGGTAGATACTATTTTTATTACAATTATATAAATGACAAAAGTGAGGGAGACAGAGGTTAAGTGACTTGCTTAGTGTCACACAGCTAATAAATGTATGGAAACAAATTTGCCCTCAGTTTTCTTTACTCTAAGTTCAGGACTCTATTAATTTTCCCACCTAGCTGGTGCCAGGATCTCCTATCTGACTTCTAACTTATTCTGTGATTTAAAAAAAAATTTTTTTGATCCTCCAAACTGGTATATCGGCATCTACTCCTAGAAGTTTGGTTATGAAAAGAAGTGTTTCCTTGCAAATTACAATCTGTTATTACTATGAACTTACCAAATCCCCCCTCCAAATAAAACTCTAGAAAACTTACACATAATAAAAACAGAAAAAAAAAGATTAAAACTATAAATTCCCATTATGTTCAGTTTCTTTCTTTTTATAAAGTGTATGCAATGAGGTTATCATTCATATATAGGATAGGGAACTTGTTTTATGCCTTGAAGAAAGGCAGAGAAGATATTGCTTTCCTCTTCTCGCTCCAAACCTTGTCTATGAAAGAGTTTATTCTCTGCCAGGAGGGGAAAGTTTAAGTGTTAACTTCCCCCTCTTAACTTTCCTTCTTGTTTGTATAGATTTCTTATTTTCTATCTTGATTATGTACAGAGACAAATTCCTATAACCTTACAATCTCTTCATGCAAATTCATTGTATTCTTCTTCCCTTATCTTGCAATTTTTTTCTTAAGACACTCAACAGAAATTGAAGCATTCTGTGGTCTTCCATCTAATTAAACTATATGATGCCCCATATCAGGATATAAGGAACTTTTTCTGGTTTAGCCCCTTATTCTTGCTTGTTCATTTATAATCTTTTTTATGTTATTTTTTGAGTCCTTTGTTTGAATTCTTAATTAACTATGCTGCTTTTTTTTATTTTATCAAGAGTGCTTAGTTAAAATTGCTCTGTTTCATTAAATGCCCATTTCTTCCCTAAAGGATTATACTTAGATTTGCTGGGTAAGTTATTGTTGGAAGTAATTCTAACTCCTTTGCCTTCCAGATTATCATATGGCAAGGTCTCTGATCCTTTAATGCGGTAGCTGACAAGTGTTGTGTGATCCTCACTGGCTCTATGGTATTTGAATGGTTTGTTTCTGACTGTTTGAAATATTTTCTTTTTGACTTACGAGCTCTGAAATTTGGCTATCATATTCCTGGAAGTTTTCATTTTGTGATCTCCTTCAGGAAGTGATTTGTGGAGTCTTCAAATTTCTATTTTCACTTGTGGGGGTAAAATGTTGGGGTTGTTATCCTTGAAAATTTATTGACACAATGTACAGGCTTTAAAAAATCATAGCTTTTAGGTAGTTCAATATTGCTTAGATCATCTCTTTTCAATCAATTTTCCAAGTGTTGTTTTGCCTATGAAAATGTTTTCACATATTAGTCTATTTTTTCATTCCTTTATCTTTGTTTTTATTATTTCTTGGATTCAATAGTTCCTCTTGCTCAACTGGAATTTTAAAGGAATTAATTTCATCAGCATGATTTGTACCTCATTTTCTATTTAGTAAAGTTCTGTTTTTTAAGGTATTACTTTTGTCAGTATTTTGGAGCTTCTTTTACCAAAGTGTTAATTATCTTTTCATAACTTACTTCAATCATTCTCATTTGTTTTGCCTTTTTTTCTCTTTAATTTCATTTGATTTTAAAAATCTATATTTAGAATTGTTCCAGGACTTCCTGTTAGGGTTTTGTACAATTAACATTTTGCTTTCCTTTGAAGCTTTCCTTATAACTGTCTTGATGTCATCTTTTGAGAGTATGCCAAGCTTCTCCATCACAATAGTAGATATGTTATGATGAGGTTTTGTTGTTGTTGTTAATACTGTTTGTTCAATTTTTCATCCTATTCTATTCCTTTGATTTTTAGGTTAAAGTTGAACTCTGTTCCTGGATTGGGTTAAAGGGTGGGCTATCCCAAGTTTCATGTTTTTTTTTTCCCTGTTATTTTCAGTGTTGTTCCAGAGGTTTGGAAGTTTTCAATACTTCCACTGTGATATGACCTGTGGAAAGGTGTAGTCGCTGTTCTTCTGGTGTGAATTCCAATTCTTACCCAGAAAAGACCCTGAACCCTCGAAATTTCAATCAGCACCATTCCCAGGACCAAGTTCATTGGACCCAGGAAAGACATTGTTCTTTAGGACCTCTGCTCTTTTGAAACAAACACTATTTTTTGCCCTGGAACTGTGAAATAAAATTGTGTATAGTCAAAGAAATTGTTAAACGGGTCCCTGTTCTGTGGACAGTGGAAGCACATTGATCTCTGTTGTCTCTTCCTGGAAAGTAGTCTTATCCTTTTATGATATCTGGTTTGATAGTTCCCAAAACTGCTCTTGCCTTGATCACCACTACCAGGTATCACCATTTTGTATTCATTTGGGCTTAGAGCCAGTGCTCTCCCCGTGGTGTAAACCTATTCTTCCAACTTCCATAGTTGAATTAGAGTGAAACAACATCTCCACTTATTTTATGTTTGCCTCTGTCCCTGCAGAATTTCATTTGAGGTATTATTTCAAAGTTCTTTGTAAGGGAACACTGAAAAAGCTCAGTTGTTGTGTTATCTCTACCCCCACATCTCGGTTCATAACAATTTTCCTATAAAATGCTCACACACACACACACACACACACACACACACACACACACACACACCCTGTGCCAGGAAAATTCTTGAGCTGTCCTCCTTTGCTATCAGAAATAACATTAAGTCATGTCTCTAAATGAATTCTGGAGTTACAGCACCAGCAAAAATGATGGATTGAAACAATTTTCCAGTTTAAGGTAATTTATAAGGAATTCAGAAAAGGTCTGTGTCTCTTGGATAAAAGGGGAGAAGTGCCCAGTGCAGACAGTGTCTAGGCAAGCCAGTAAGAGGTTCTTAATCACAGCACAGATCAGCAAACAAGGTCCCGTGGTCCTGGTTCAGCAGGCCAGCAGTGAGGCCCCAGTCCAAGCAAGAAAGCAAATTGAGAGCCATGCCTTCGTGGCACAAGAGGTGTGACAAGTCCTGATCACCCCCAACGAAGTAGGCAGAACACAAACAACTAAGACCCTGGCATGGGAGGCCAGAATAAGAAGCCAGAGATAGTGGTCTCTGTACCCAAGGAGGAGAATTCAACTTTAAAAGTCACAAAAGAGGCAGAAAAATAAGTAAGAAAAAGAAGAGAACTATAATCACAGAAAGTTATTACGGTGATAAGGAAGAGCAAAACACAAACTAAGAAAAGACATGAAAATGTCTACATATGAAACCTCAATGGGAAATATGATTTGGTCTCAGGCCTAAAAAGTGCCTTTGGAAGAGCTCAAAAAGGATTTAAAAATCAAGTAAGAGAGGTAAAGGAAAAATAGGGAAAGTAATTAGTTATGAAGTAGATTTGTGAAAAGACAGTCAACATCTTGAAAAAGGAAGCACAAAAATTGACTGAAGAAACAACTCCTTAAAAACGGAATTGGCCAAATGAGGAGGGGGGCGATGTACTGAAAATAAATCTTTAGAATTAGGATGAGCCCAATGGAAAAGCATGTACAAATGCTAAATGAAAAAAATAATCCCTTAAAATTAGAATTAGGCAAGTGGAAGTTAATGCCTCTAGGAGACATCAAAAATCAGTCAAAAAAAACCAAACCACGAAAAAGTAGGAGAAAAAGTAAAATAATTCATTGGAAAAGAAATGTATTTAGAAAAACATACAGGAGAGGTAGTTTAAGAGTAATCGGACCAACTGAGGATCATAATTTTAAAAAAGGGAATCTGTACAGCATATATCAAGAAATTATCAAGGAAAACTGTCCCGATATCACAGAAACAAAGGATAAAAGAGGCACTGAAAGAAATCGCTGATCAACTAGAGAAAGAGATCAGAAAATGAAAACTCTAAGGAATATTATAGACACATTACAGGATTACATAGAATTTAGTAGCTTGTAGAATAAAGATCAGAGGACTTGAAATATAATATTCTAGAAAGCAAAGGAGCTTGAATTACAACCAGAAATCAACTACTTAACAAAATTAAGCATTATTTTTCAGGGGAAAAGATAGACACTCAATTAAATAAGGGATTGTTAAACTTACCTAATGAAAATACCAATGCTGGAGAGAAAATTTAAACTTCCAATGCAAGTCTCAAGTGAAGCATATAAAAGTAAACAGGAAAGAAAAAAAAAAACATGTTATTCAATAAGATTTAAAATGTTTTCCCTACATGGAAAGCTGATACTTGAAAACAAACTAACTCTTGAGAACTGTATCTCCATTAGGGTCATTAGAAGGAGTATACATAAGCAAAGGATATGGATGTAACTTCATGATAAAGGATAAAGGGAGAGGCAGAATAGTGTAGGTAGCACCAAAGGAAGAGGAGCAAAAGACCTATTATAGTTGAGGAAAAGACGCGAAGGGGGTGAGAATTGCTTGAACTTTATTCTCATTGGATTTGACTCAAGGAGGGAAGAACATATACATTCAGTTGGGCATAAAAATTTAACTTACTCAACAGGGAAATAAGAAGGGAAAGGAAAAAGAAACTGAAAGGGGTGCTCATAGAAGGTAGAGATGAAAGGAAGACCAGAACAGGGAGGAAAGGAGAAAGGAAAGAGAGGCTGACAGAATGAAGGGCAGGTGGAGAGTGGTGGTGATCAGGAGCAAAACCATGGTGAGGAAAGAAAGGGTGAAAGGAGAAAGAAAAGTACAAATGAGGGAAAATTTTATGGGGAAGAATATAGACTGCCTAATCATAATTGTGAATATGAATGGGATGAACTCTTCCATAAAACCTAAGCAGATAGCAGAGTGATTGAAAAAGTAGAAAGCTACAATACGTTTTTTTACAAGAAACACATTTAAAGGAGAGAGGTACACACAGAATAAAGGTAAAAGAGTGGAGGAGAATATATTGTGGTTCAGCTGAAATAAAACAAAACAAAACAAAATAAAACAGGGTTAGCAATTCTGGTTTCACACAAAGCAAAAGAAAAATCAATCCAATTAAAAGTGATAAATCAGAAAACTACATCTTGATAAAAGAAACTATAGATAATGAGGTAATATCAATAATAAACACTTACGTACTTAGCGATATAGTATCCAGATTCTTAGAGGAGATGTTAAGTGAGTTATAGAAAGAAAAATATAACAAAACTGTACAATTGGGGGACCTCAGTCTCCCACTATCAGAAAAGGATAAATCTAACCAAAAATAAATTAGAAAGACATTAAGAAGATGAATAGAATTTTAGAAAACTTATAATATACCTCTGGAGAATGTTGAATGACCATAGAAAGGAATATACTTTTTGCTTAGTGGTATATGGCATGTAAGAAACATTGGCATAGAAACCTCACAATCAAATGTAGAAAGGCAGAAATATTAAATGCATCCCTTTCAGATCATGATACAATAAAAGTTACATTTAATAATGCACCATGGAAAGTTACACTAAAAACTAACTGGAAATGAAATAATCTATTCCTGAAGAATGTGTAGGTCAAATAACAAATCAAAGAAACAACCGATAACTTCATTCAAGAGAATGGCAATAATGAGATAACATACCAAAATTTATGGAATGCCACCAAAGCAGTTCTTAGGGGAAATTTTATATGTCTAAATAACTTCATGAAAAAAGTAGAGAAAGTTATCAATTAATTAGGCCAGCAATTTAAAAAAATCTAACAAAAAAGAAGAAATAAAAATCTCCAATTAAAAACCACATTAGAAATTCTGAAAGCCTAAGGAGAGAGTAATAAAATTGAAAGTAAGAAAACTATTGAACTGATAAATAAAATTAATATATGGAAAAAATCCTATAAAGTAGATAAATCTTGGTTAATTTGATTTTAAAAAAGAAGAAAATCAAATTACCAATTTCAAAAATGTTAACAATAGCAATAAGAGAAGAAATTAAAATTGAAAGAATTAGAATAGGCAATGAGGAAGCAAAACAATTAGTCCTTGCAGATGATATGATGGCATACTTAAATAATGTAAAGAATCACTTAAAAACTTCTTTAAACAATTAACGACTTTAGCAAAGTTGCAAGACATAAAATAAACCCATACAAAATCATCAGCATTTCTATATTTTTTCAACAAAACTCAACAACAGAAGACAGTGAAATTACATTTAAAACAAGTGTAGACAATATAAAATATTTGGGAGTATACCTGCCAAGACAAACCAAGGAACTATATGATGACAAATACAAAACAGTTTTCACATAAAAAGAAGTCAGATATAAACAACTGGAGCAAGCTAAGCTAATATAATAAAAATTACAACTCTACTTAAATTAATTTATATTTTCAGTGCCATAACAATGAAAGTACCAAAAACATTTTATAGAGGTAGAAACTATAATAATAAAATTCATCTGGAGGAAGAAATAGTCAAGAATTATCAAGGGAATTGATGAAAAAACTGCAAAGGAATATGGTCTAGTTATACCTGTTCTCATATTTTAAAGTGAAAAATCATCAAAACTATTAGATACTATCTAAGTAATAGAGTTGTACATCTATGAAATGGGTTAGGAACAAAATGACTAAGCAAATGACTAAAGCAATGACTAAGCAAAAGTTTGATAAACCCAAGGACTCTAGCATCTTGAATAAGAAATACTGACAAAATCTGCTGTAAATGCTAGATCATATTATAGCAGAAATTAGAAATAGACCAACATCTCACACCCTATACTAAGAGAAGGTCAAAAAGGGTGCATGATTTACACATAAAGGGTAATATCATAAGCAAATTAGGAAATTAAGAGAAGGAAAGAGTTTATGGCCAAATAAGAGATGGAAAATATTATGGCCTGCAAAATGAATAAGTTTGATTACATTAAATTAAAAGTTTGGCAGGTAAAATTCAATCAAGATTAGAAAGAAAGTAGAAAGCTTAGAAATAATTTTGCAGTCAATGTTTCTGATAAAGGCCTCATTTTGCAAATATATAGAGAATTGAGTCAAATTGATAAGAAAAAAAAAAACATCATTCCCCCATTGGATAAATGGTCAAAAGATATGAATAAGCAGTCATCAGAGGAAGAAATTAAATTTACCTATATTCACATTTAAAAACAAATGCTTGAAATCAGTATTGATTTGCCATATTCAAGTTAAACCAATTTTGATGTATCACCTCACGACTCTCAGCTTGGCTAATATGACAGAAAAGGAAAATGACAAATTTTAGAGAGAATGTGGGAAGTTTTTAACACTACTGCATTGTCCGTGGAGTTGTGAATTGATCTAACCATTCTGTAGAGCAATTTGGAGCTATGGTCATAGGTCTATATAACTGCATGCTCTTTGATCAAGCAATATCACTACTAGGTTTGCATCCCAAAGAGGTCATAAGAAAAGGACAAAAAGATCCACAGGTCCAAAAATATTTATAACAACTCTTTTCCAGGTAGAAAAATATTAGAAAACGAGGGAATGCCTTTCAGGTGAGGAATGGTTGACCAAGCTATCGTATAAGAATGTAATGTATTAGTATTGTGGAATAAGAAATGATGAGCAACATATTTCAGAAAAAAAACCTGTAAAGACTTGAGGAAATGATTTAATGCTTAGTGAAATAAGCAGAACCAGGAGAACATTGTACAGACAATAGAAACAATGTGTAGTAATTAACGATGCTAGACTTGGCGATTCTCAATAGTGCAATGATCCATTATAATTCCAGAAGATTCGTGATGGAAAATGCTAACCACATCCAGAGAAAGAACAATGAACTCAATATATTCTGAAGGATACTATCTTCACATTTCAGGGTTTTTTTTTCTCTTGATTTTCCCCTTTTGTTCTGATTCTTCTTTTTTTTTAATTAATTTGATTTATTTTCAGTGTTCTACAATCACTACCATATAACTCAAATTCCCCCCTTCCCCCTCCCTGAGAAAGCACAAAATTTTATATAAGTTCTACACATACATTCTTATTAAATGCATTTTCACTACAATTATGCTGTATGGATGATTAAAATGAGTAGGAGAAATCATATAACAATCCAAAACGCAATACACACACACACACACACACACACACACACACACACACACACAATGATGTGCTACATTCTGTGATTGAATTCCATAGTTCATTATCTGGATGTGGAAGGCATTTTGCCTGAAGAAACTATTGGGAACTTTTTAAAGTCCTTGCATTGCAATGAAGTTTCAAGTCTACCAGAAAAAACTCTCACACACTGTGGTCTTTGCTGTGCACAAAGTTCTCCTGCTTCTGCTCCTTTCACTCAGTATCAGATCACACAGATCTTTCCAGACCTCTCTGAATTCTTCCTGTTCATCATTTTTTAAGACCCAATAGTATTCCATTACATTCATATAGCATAATTTATTCAGCCATTCCCCAATTGATGGTCATCCCCTTGATTTCCAATATTAGGCCACCACAAAGAGAGCTGCAATAAATATATTTTTCTACATGTGGGACTTATCCCATTTTTTTTTGCTTTTTTTTTAAATTTTTATTTTAATTTAGCATTTAACATTCATTTTCACAAAATTTTGGGTTACAAATTTTCTCCCCTTTTCTCCCCTCCCCCACCCCAAACACCAAGCATTCTAATTGCCCCTGTGTCCTATCTGCTC
>CM052671.1:122463665-122483623 GCA_028533205.1 Lagorchestes hirsutus
TCCTCACAACCACCTCACCTCCTGATTTTCCCAGCCAGTGCTTGGGGTTTGAGATTCAAATGCTGCTTGCCAGCCTCAGGGCTTTTGGCGGGGGCAGGGCTGCTATTCAGTGTGAGATTAAGTTTAGGTGCTCAGGTCAGGGCAGGGCCACCTCAGGGCTCAGTTCCCTCAGGGGGTTTATGCAGAGACCTTCAACAATGGATCTGGGCTCCTGCCTGCTTGGGGAGCCCTGGTTTGCTCCCATCTCTGCTGTTTCCTCCCGAGGGGGCCTGAGTTATGGGGGCACCCCACTCCCCTCTCGACCCGCTAAAGAGACACTCTCACCGACCCCCATCACCTGTGGGTGCAGGGACTCACGCGGCTGCTGGAGATTCTGTCCCCGAAGCGTGCTCGGAACTTTTCTGCTCGGATCTTTTCCTTTTGGTGCCACGGCCGTAGCAGGGCTGCACTCAGCTCCCAGCACCGGCGACCAGTCCGCGGTGCGATGGACCCTCCGCGAGAGGTCTGCAGGTCCCTCTGGAACAGAAATCTCCCTCGCTCCACTGTGCCGTGGCCCCACTGCTCCAGAATTCGCCATGAGTTACTCTATACACATGTTATATGGATTTGGGGTTCGGAGCTACGTGTATCTGCGTCTTTCTACTGCACCATCTTGGCTCCGCCCCCCGACCCTATCCCATTTTTATGATCTCCTGGGGATACAGTTCTAGAAGCGATATTGCTGGGTCAAAGGTAATGCATATTTATGTAGCCGTTTGGGCATAGTCGCAAATTGCTCTCCAGAATGATCAGATCAGCTCACAGCTCCACCAACAAAGAATTAATGTTCCACCTCTCCCACCTCCTCTCCAACATTTATCATCTTCCTGTTCTGTCATGTTTGCCAATGTGATAAGTGTGATGTGGTACCTCAGAGTTGTTTTAATTTGCATATCTCTAATCAATAGGGATTTAGAGCATTTTTTCATACAACTACAGCTATCTTAAATGTCTTCCTTCGAGAACTGCGTGTTCATATCTTTTGACCATTAACCAATTGGGGAATAACTTGTAAATTTTGTACATTTGAATCAATTCTCTATATGCTCTAGAAATGAGGCCTTTATCACAGATATTAGCTGCAAAAATTCTCAGTTTTCTGTATCCCTAGGAATCTTAGTTGTATTGGATTTGGTTGTGCAAAAACTTTTCAGTTTAATGCAATGAAAAATATCCATCTTGCACTTATTAATGCTCTCTATCTCTTCTTTACTAAAAAAATAAAATATTACCTTCTCTATAAATCTGATAAGTACACTATTCTTTGCTCCACCAATTTGTCCATAGCATCAATCTTTATACCTAGATCATGTACGCATTTGTACTTTATTCTTGTGTACAGCGTCAGGCAGTGGTATATTCCTAGTTTCTGCCACACTGTTATCTAGTTTTCTCAGTAACTTTTTTTTTTTTTCAAACAGTGAGTTCTTATTCCAGAACCTGGGGTCCTTGCCTTTATCAAATAGTAGATTGCTGTACTCATGACTTACAGTGTCATGAGTACCTAGGATATTCCACTTCTCTACCATTCTGTTTCTTAGCCACTACTAAGTTGTTTTGATAATTGCTGCTTTATAATGCAATTTGAGATCTGGTAGTGCTGGGCCAGATCCCTAGCATTTCTTTTCATTAGTTCCTTTGATATTCTGGACCTTTTGTTTTTCTAGATGAATTTTGATATTATTTTACCCAGCTCTAGAAAATGATTATCTGATAGTTTAATTGGCATGGCACTAAATAAGTAAATTAATTTAGGTAGAATTGTTATTTTTATTATATTTGCCCACCCTACTCACAAGCAACTGTTGTTTTTCCACTTATGTAGATCTGACTTTATTTGTGCAAAAAGTGTATTGTAACTGTGTTCATATAGTTCCTGGATTTGTTTTGGCAGGTCTACTCCCAAATATTTTATAGTGGCTACACTAGGTTTAAATGGGATTTCTCTTTCTGTCTCTGGATGTTGGGCTTTGTTACTCATATCTAGCAGTGTAGAAGATTTTTTGGGTTTATTTTGGACCCTGCAATTGTGCTAAAGTATTTTTTTTTATTATTTCATGTAGTTTTTGATTTGAATCTCTTGGGTTCTCTAAGTATATCATCATATCATCTGCAAAGATCGATAATTTAGTTTCTTCTTTGCCTATTCTAATTCCTTCAATTTCTTTATCTTCTCTAATTGCCACAGCTAACATACCATACTGAATAATAGTGGTGACAATGGACATCCTTGTTTCACCCCAGATCTTATTGGAAATGAATCTAGCTTACTTCCATTGCATATAATGCTTGCTGAAGGTTTTGGGTAGATATTGCTTATTATTTTATGGAAAGTTCCCTTTATTCCTATGTTCTCCAGTGTTTTTTAACAGGAATGGGTGTTGTATGTTGTCAAAAGCTTTTTCTCATTTATTGAGATAATCATGTGGTTTCTCTTAGGTATATTGTTGATATAATCAATAATGCTAATAGTTTTCCAAATGTTGAACCAACTCTAAATTCCTGGTATAAATCCTGACCATAATATATTATTCTCATGAGAAGTTGCTGAATTCTTCTTACTAAAATCTTATTTAAATTTTTTTCATCTATATCCATTAGAAAAAAAATCGATCTATAATCTGCTTTCTATATTTTGGTTCTTCCTGTTTTAGGTTTCAGAACCATATTTGTATCATAAAAAGATTTTGGGAGCATTCCTTCTTCCCCAATTTTGAAAAATAGTCTATATAGTAGTGGAATTAACTGTTCTTTAAATGTTCGATATAATTCACTTGGAAATCCATCCAGCCCTGGAGATTTTTTTTTTCCCTAGGGCGTTCATTGATGGCTTGTTCAATTTTTTTTTTTCTGAGATGGGGTTGTTTAAGTATTCAACTTCCTCTTCTGTTAATCTGGGCAATTTACTTTTTTTTTTTTAAATACTCATCTACCTCATTTATATTGTCAAATTTATGGGCATAAATTTGGACAAAGTAACTTCAAATAATTGTTTTAATTTCCTCCTCATTGGAAGCAAGTTCATTTTTGATATTAGTAATTTGGTTTCCTTCTTCCTTCTTTTTAATCAGATTCATGAAAAAATTTGTCAATGTTATGAGTCTTTTAATAAAACCAAATATATGGTTTACTTATTAGTTCAATAATTTTTTAAATTGTAATTTTATTAATCTCTCCTTTGGTTTTCAGCACTTCCAATTTTCTATTTACTTGGGGATTTTCAATTTGCTTTTCTCAAGGATTTTCAGCTGCATGCCCAAGTCATTGATCTCCACTTTCTGTATTTTATTCACGTAGGCATGCAAAGATATAAAACTTCCCCTAACAACTGCTTTTGGAGTATCCTATAAGATTTGGCATGTTGTGTCATTATTGTCATTCTCTTGAATGAAGTTGTTGATTGTTTCATGATTTGTAGTTTAATCCACTCCTTCTTCAGGATTAGATTATTTAGCTTTCAATTAATTTTAGGTTTACCTTTCCATGGCCTTTTATTATATATAATTTTTTGTATTATGATCTGGGAAGGATGTATTGATTATCTCTGACTTTCTGTACTGGATTGTGAGGTTTTATGCCCTAGAACATGATCAATTTTTGTATATGTGCCATGTACCACTGAGAAAAAGGGATGTTCCTTTCTATTCCCATTCAATTTTCTCCAGAGATCTATCATATATATCTTATCCAGAGTTTTATTCACCTCCTTAACTTCTTTCTTGTTTATTTTGAGGTTAGATTTATCAAGTTCAGAGAGGGGGACGTTGAGGTCCCCCACTAGTATAGTTTTGCTGTCTATTTCTTCCTGCAAATCCCCCAACCTCTCCTCTAAGAATCTGAATGCTATACCACTTGGAGAACACATATTTAGTAATGAAATTGCTTCATTGTCTATGGTGCCTTTCAGCATGATATAGTTTCCTTCTTTATCTCTTATCTTTAGATCCGTTCCTGCTTTTACTTTGTATGAGATTAGGATTGCTACACATGCTTTCCTTACTTTAGCTGAAGCCCAATATATTCTGCTCCAATCTTTTATTTTACCCTGTGTGTATCCCCCTTTTTCAAATGTGTTTCTTGTAAATAACATATTATTGGATTATGGCTTTTAATCCATTCTGCTATGCTTCTTCATTTTGTGGGACAGTTCATTCCATTCACATCCACAGTTATGGTTACTGTCTGTGTCTTTCCCTCCATCCTCTTTCCCATCATTGATGCTTTTATTTCTCCCCTGTCTCTTTCCCTCCTCAATACAGTTTTCACTTTTGACCACCATCTCCTGCAATCTTCCCTTCCTTCTTTAAGCCACCCTCCCTTTATCTTTACTACTTCTTCCCTCCCTTTTAGCTTCTTCTCCTCTTTCTTCCCTCTTCCTTCCCCTCCTACTGCCTATAGAGCTAGTTAGATTTATATACCTAATTAAGTTTATTTTTACCACCTTGAACCAAATCAGATGAGAGTACCTCTCAAACAATGCTCATCTCTCTCCCTTGTTTCCTTCTACTGTAATATAATGTTTTACTTCTTTCTGTGATTTAATTTAACACTTTCTACTTCCTTCTTTTCCCCTCCCCTGTTACAATCCCTTTGAATGATTAAATCTCATTTTTTATGACCACATCATTTACTTTATACTCGTTCCATTTACCTATGTATATCCCTTATATATTTCATAATAGTTGTACACTTCTTAAGATTAACAAGAATTGTCTTCCCTTATAAGGAGGTAAAGAGCTTGTGCAAATTGAGTAATAACTTTTTCTTTTCCCCTCTTTACCTTTTTATTCCTCTCTTGAAACCTGAGTTTGGAGATCAAATTTTCTTTTGTGTTCTGGTGTTTTTTGTCAATAATGTCTGGAAATCCATTATTTCACTGAATGGCCATCTCCTTGACTGAAATGTTATGTTTAATTTTGCTGGGCAATTGATCCTTAGTTGTACTCCCAGCTCTTTTGCCTTACAGAATATCATATTCCAATTCCTTTGATTTTTTAATGTAGAGAATGCAATTTCCTGTGCGATCCTTACTGTAGCTCCGCAATATTTGAATTATTTCTTTCTGGCTACCTGTAGTACTTTCTCCTTCACTTGCTAGTTCTGGAATTTGGCAACAGCATTCCTTGGTGTTTTTAGTTTGGGATTTCTTTGGTAGGTGAACTGAGGATTCTTTTGATGACTATTTTGCCCTCTGGATCTGGCACTTCTGGGCAGTTTTCATTGATGATTTTTTGGAAGATATTGTCCAGATTCCTTTTTTCATCATGGCTTTCTGAGAGGCCAATTAATCTTAAATTTTCCCTTTGGGACCTATTTTCCAGGCGAGTTGTTTTTCCAATTAGATATTTTACATTTTCTTCAAAATTTTCTTTGTTTAGATTTTGTTTGAGTGATTCTTGATGTCTCTTAGAGTCATTAGTTTCTACCTGCCCAATTTAATTTTTATCAAATTGTTTTCTTCAGTTGGATTTTGCATCTTTTCCATCTGTCCCGTTAATCCTTTTAAGGAATTATTTTCTCCAGTTAGATATTGTTCTTCTTTTTCTGTTTGTCCAATTTTCCCAGCTACGTTTTATGCTTCCTTTTCCATTTGTCCAGTTTTCCCAGTTAGGTTTTGTGCATCCTTTTCCATTTGTTCAGTTTTCCTTTTTAAATAGCTGTTCTCTTCAGTGAATTCTTTTTTTCATACTTTTAGAATCATTGGTAGTTTTTCATCTATTTCCTTCTTCAGCTGTTCCAGGAGAGCTGTTTGTGCATGTGAGCAGTTGATAGTCCCTTCTGAAGTTTCAGATGGGAGTACAGTCTCAGTAATGACTTCTTTGATATTCAGGTTTTGGTCCTTGTCCCCATAGAAATATTTTATGATGTGGGGGAGGGGTGGTCTGGTCATGGGATATCTTCTCAGCTGAGCTACAACGAAGGCAACTTCAGTGCTTGGTGATCTTGGCTGCTGTATTATCTTCCCGTTGGATGGCTTAGGAACACCAGTGTCCTAGTGTGAGTTTCCACGCCCCCCCCAGGGGCTTCTATCCTTCCAGTTCACCTGCACCACAATAAGAGGAATCCCACTTAGCTATTTACCTACCCTCAGGGGCTACGAGACTGTTTGCCCCTTCTGCTGATCCCACTTATCCAGGATTTTTCTGGGTAAATATTTTATGGTTCTTTTGATGTCTACAATGGGAGAGAGTTTTTACTGATCACTAGGCCATTTTGGCTCCTGGAAGTTCAAGTAAGTGATTTACAGACGTTTGATCTGCTGTCTGAAAGTCTCAGAAGTGACTACAGCTGATTTCTGGGGCTCAGCGGTTGTCACTTACTCGGTTCTGCTTGTCTCCTGCCCTGGGCTGCCACTCTGCTGTTCCCCCTGCGGCTGCTGGCTCAAGCAGCCCCACACTTTCCTGCTCTGCCAAGCTGCTCTGGCAGGAGGTGCTGTGCTGTGTTCTGTAGACTTATCCCCGTGTAAGAGATCCTTCCTGTTGACCTTCTAGTCTGTCCAGGCCTGTGAATCTGCCACAGTCTATCTCATATTGGATTCTGCACCTCCCAAATTTGGTCAGGTTCTTTCTAGAAGTATCTCAAGGAGTTTGTCTAAGAGTGTAGGTGAATAGTTGCTCTCACTCTGCCATCTTGGCTTCACCCCCTCTATTCACCTGTTGTGATTCTTCTTGCACAGCAGTACTAGTGCAGAAATATGCTTAACCTGAGTATACATGTATATAGTATATCATATTGCTTGCTGTCCTAGTGGGTGGCAAAGGAAACAAGGGGGAGAGAAAAATTAGATCTCAAAACTACATAAAAATGAATGTTGAAAACTATCTTTAAATGTATGGAAAAAATAAAATACTCTTAATGGAGAAATAATTTTAATGTGATGTCTTGTCTTTCTTTTTTATCATGGTCATCAACTAAATTAATGGGTGTTACTTTACCCCATGAAATGTTTTCCAATTCAGTAAGTTTTGCTATGAAATACCACAGATGTCCTTTTAATTTTCCAGTATTTTGATTTTCATTTAATATATTTTCTTCTTTCATGGAAGCATTGGTTTTTATTTGGTGCAGTCTAATTTTCGGGAAATTTATTGCTTAGGCAAGATTTTGTATATTATTTGCCAAAATGTTAATTTCCTTTACACAGCCTTCACTCCATTTTTTCCAATTTCTTTTTCTCTTAAATTATTTATTCAAGTTTTAAAAGCTTTTAAAAATTCCTTTAGACTCTTGTATTATTCCATTTAAGAATTCTAATTAATTTTGTGTCCAAGCTGTCTTGTTCTTTGAGGTTTTGTTCATAGAGGTTTTGAAATCATTATCTTCCAATTGATAAGTTTCTTGAGAGCTTCTATCATTTTTAATTTTTTGTTATTTTATGGTGAGATTTTTTTTCTCATTCTTTTAGCCTTCTTTTTCAATTTATTCTTGTTCTTAGGTACCAGCTCTGTACACAAGTGGAAGAAACTTACAGACTGGTTCTGCCATTGTTTTCTTGAAGAATTTATTGTGTGACATTTCAGGATCGTAGGCTAGGGACTTAAAAGTTTGGAGTGCTCCCAAAGTGATCTAGTCCAGGCAAAAGCCTAATTTTTTGGCCTTCAGGATTTGATTTCTATGAGTTCCTGGCAAAACTCTAGATGTGAATAGGAATAAATTGATACAGAACTCAGCTGCTTTGAGCAATTTGGGGAGCTTTGCCGGTTCAGAGTCCCAGAACTGCAAACTTCTCTCTGGTCTGAGGTTCTTCAGAACATGCTTATTATTACTCTGTAGGCTCCAGACTGGGTTGGAATTTGTAAATAATAATCTACTCTGCTCTTAGGGAATGAACCACACTATTCAGCAACACTTACTTATCTCTTGATTTAGTATCTAGTGACTTTGAAATAATTTTTATCCTACAATGACACTCCTAGATATAGCTCTGCTGGATCTGTGACATGGAACTGGATGGTAAACCAAAACCTTCAAGATGGCGCTTGTGTCCACACCTTGCATTAGGTTGTGGCGTCCCTTATGGGCATATAGACTCCTCTTTCCCTAATGATTCTGTGAGCTGAAAGGATATATGTGAACAAATTCCTGGTTAGGCTTTATCCCAGTGCTTACATACATCTCTCTCTGACTCCCTATTCTGAACTGGGCTAGAAAGATGATTTCTCTGACTTTGGCGGGGGCAGAGGGTGGGTTCTCGATCAGGACTTGTTTTGGTGTGCTTTGTAAATTTCTTCAGAGTTGTTTTAGAAATGCATACTTGGTGCACTTCTTCCAGCTACCCTACTATCTCGTTTTGCTTCTCTAGAGTCTGTCACCTTTCTCAAGGATTGGATTGTGAAGTCATTGTATTAATCAGAGTTCCTAGTTCCTTAAGTGTTGTTTCTCTCCACAATATTTTAATAGCTATATAAATTATTCTCTTGGTTCTACTTACTTCATGTAACTGCCAAAGTTTGTTTGAATGCATATATTTTGCCATTTTCCAAAGTAAAATAATATTTCACTAAATTATTATATTCTAATTTTCCACTCATTTTGCCAATTGATGAGCACTGCTACATTTCTTTAAATTCTTCTTTTGGGAGGGGCAGACACAATACGGTGATGTAGAAGCAGGGACATGCTAGAACTCTCTCAACAAACCCCTCAAAAAAGTGTAAAGATGACTGTAAACAATTTTTAAAGTTGCAGAAGGCAAAAAAGGATAGAGAAAAGCAAATTTTCAGCATAAAACAATATGGAAGATCAACAGGAAATGTTGATTACACCAGGCTGTGAACAGAGTGCTGTTCACTGTGAAATATGCCTGGCATCAAAAGACCTGAAGAAGGCCTTCGGGGACTGAATGGTTCGAGGCTGCTGTGGTTTTCAGACTTCTCAATTCACAAATGCCAAAGACATCTTCAAAGGTTAGTGAGAAGCATCTCTCAGCTGACTGAGAGGTAAGTGTGCTCTGGCACCATTCCCAACCCCTGCCGCAGCCAGGGTCTCAGTCCCAGGCCCAGTTCCAGCCTCAGCCCCAGAAAAGGAGCAACCTCTGCAGAGGTAGAGGCTACTTCTGGAGCCCTAAACTGAACGAGCTCAAAAGTCAAGTAACTGACTGGGAAAATAAGAAAAATGGAATAAAGAAAAATAATACAGATGCACATATTTTGGGTGAAGAGTTATTTTATTTTGTTATTGGTGGTGAAGCAGATCAAAATATGCAACCAGAAGATCACAAAGCCAAGGCCCCTACATCCAAAGCCTCCAATAGAAATATGAATTGGTCTCAGGCCATGGAAGAGCTCAAAAATGATTTTGAAAATCAAGTAAGAGAAGTAGAGGAAAAATTGGGAAGAGAAATAAGAATAATATAAGAACATCATGAAAAAACAAGTCAACAGCTTACTAAAGGAAACCCCCTCAAAATGCTGAAGAAAATAACAGCTTTAAAATTAGACAAACCCAAACGGCAAAAGAGATTTTAAAAACCAATGAGGAGAAGAATGCCTTATAAAACAGAATGAGTGAAATGGATAAAGGTTCCAAAAGCTCAGTGAAGAAAATAATTCCTTAACAATTAGAATGGAGTAAATGGAAGCATATGACTTTATGAGAATTGAAGAAATTATAAAACAATCAATATAATGAAAACAGTAGACGACATTGTGAAGTATCTCAGAGGAAAAACAACTGACCTGGAAAATAGGTGTAGGAGAGACAATTTAATAACTATTGAACTAGCTGAAGCCATCAAAAAAAGAGCCTAGACATCATATTGCAAGAAATTGTCAAGGAAAACTGCCAGATATTATAGAACCAGTAGATAAATTAGAAATTGAAAGATTCCATCAATCACTTCCTGAAAGATATCTCAAAAGAGGAACTCCTAAGAATAATGTAGTCAAATTTCAAAGCTCCCCGTTCAACAAGAAAATATTTCAAATAGCCAGAAAGAAACATTTTAAGTATTGTGGAAGCACAATCAGGATAACACAAGATTTTACAGATTCTATGCTAAGAAACTGGAAGACTTGGGAATATGATATTACAAAACTCCAAGGAGATAAGATCAAAACCAAGAATCACCTATCCAGCAAAACTGGAAATTCAATGAAATAGGGGACTTCCTAGCATTCTTGTTGAAAACACCAGGACTGAATAGAAAATTTTATTTTCAAATATAACAATTAAGAGAAACATTCAAAGGGAAATGGGAAAGAAAAATCTTAAGAAGTTATTAAAGTTTAACTGTTTACATTGCTACATGGAAAGATGATATTTGTAACTCATGAGATCTTTCTCAGTATTAAAATAGTTGGAGGGAATGTACTTATGTATATAGATAGATAGGTAGATATATAGATAGATAGATAGATAGATAGACACATAGACAGATACCAGAAAAGATAGATAGATGATAGATAGATAGATAGATAGATAGATAGATAGACAGATAGATAGATAGACAGACAGACAGACAGACAGACAGACAGACAGACAGATAGATAGATAGATAGATAGATAGATAGATAGATAGATAGATAGATAGATAGATAGACAGATAGATGATAGATATCTGTGTATGGTATGTATAGATATCTGTATATGTGTATGGCTATATGTGTATGGCTATGTATAAATAAGGGAGCATAATGTGAGCTAAATATGAAGGAATGGTATCTAAAAAGGAAAATCAAGTGCTAAGAGGAATAAACTAAGGTAAATAAAAGGGAAAGGTGGAATGTAGTAAATCATTTAAAATAAAAAAGGCAAGAAAGAGCTTTTACTATGGTGGGGAAGAAGGGGAAGATGAGAGGGAATAAGTTAAAATTCCTTTCAATGAATTTGGCTTTAGGAGAGAATAACACACACACACACACACACACACACACACACACACACACACACGCACACACACACACACACACACACAAACTCAATTAGGTATAGAATTTTATGTTACCTTACAGGAAAGCAGAGGAAAAGGGGCTAAGAGAGGGGGCATAATAGAAGGAATGGCAGATTGCAGGAAGAGGTAATCAAAACAAACAGTTAGGTAAAGGGACAGGTCAAAGGAGAGAACAGAATAAATAGAGGGTGGGACCAGAGACAGGGAAATATAGTTAGTCTTTCACAATGTGACTGTTATGGAAGTTTTTTTCATGACAACACCTGAATAACTTAAATCAAATTACTTGCCTTCTCATTGAGGGTGGATGGGGAGGGAGGAAAGGAGAGAATTTGGAACTCAAACCTTTAAAAATTCATGTTAAAAATTGTTTTCATAAGACTAGGTTTGTAGTCAAGATAGTGAAGTGAGAGCAAATACTCACCAACGTTCTTAGACAAACTCCTTCAGATAACTCTAAAAAGAGAATCTGATCGGATTTTGGAGAGGCAGAATACAATAGGAGAAAGATTGTAGCAGATTCGCAGCCAAGGACAGGTCGGAAGGTCTATGAAAAGGATCTGTTCCACAGGGCTGGAGGGGCACACAGCACTCAGCACACAGGCTGTAATACCTTGTTTCCACCAGAGCAGGGTAGAGCAGGAAGCCCCAGGCAGTCTGAAGCAGCAGCAGCACTGCAGAATCTAGGGCACATCAACTGAGAATAGCAGTCCAGGGGAACCAAGGAAGTGAGGACAGTGGAGCCCTAGGTATCTGTGGCTGCTGCTCCTGAGACTATCAGTGTGCAGATTAAATGTCTGTAAGTCACCTCCTTGAACTTCTGGGAGCCAAAATGCTGGAGGGATTGGTAAATGCTGTCTCCCTCCCCTTGCTGACCTTGAAAGATTCATAATTTATTTCCCCAGAAAACCCTTAGAACAGTGGGATCAGCAGAAGGGGCAAAGAGTCTCCTAGTATGTGAGGCTAGGAAAATCTCTAAACAGAGTCCAACTCGCTGTAGCTGAAGGGGAACAGTGCAGGACCAGAGCTGTCCCAGACAGTCACCTCAGGGAACTGGGAGGAGAACTAGATCCCCAGGGGTGGATCACACAACTGCCCACACCAGGAACCCAGGCGTACCTCAGCACACCAGGGGAATCAGAAAGACCCTAGAACAGGTGAGATCACAAACTTTGAGCTTTCCTATGATGTAGCTCAGCAGGGGAGACCTGCTGTAGCCAGAAGACCATTCCCCCACACGTAACACAGGTAGCTCCAAGGCAATTCAAGGGAAACCCAGAAAGAATTCACCTGGCCTCTGTATTGTCACACCAGCCAACTCAGCACCAGGTAAGCTGAAACATTTTAGCTTCTAGCTGAATCAGTGGCTGCAACACCTAAAGTCTCAAGTTCAAGGCAAAAGAACAGTGGGGCATAACCCCTTTTGCCCTTGAAGTAGAGATACACTTCAAAAGTCAGGAAAAGGGTGATCATCATTATCATGTGTAAGCAAGATCATGGAATATTTCTGTGGGGACAGGCACCAAAACACGAATACCAAAGAGGTCAGCATTGAGACTGTACACCCATGTGAAACTTCAGAAGGGAATATGAACTGGTATAAAGCACAAAGAGCATTCTTGGAAGAGTTGAAAAAGGATTTTAAAAGGCAAATTAGAAAAATAGAAGAAAAAATGGCCAATTATTTTAAAAATATGAGAAAAGAAAAATCAGAGAAGAATTTAAAAGGAAAATTGGACAAATAGAAAAGGAAGTACAAAACTTAACTGGGAAAATGTAACAAATGGAAAGGAAGGACAAAAATTAACATGAGAAAATAATTCCCTAAAAAGAAAAGTTGGACAGATTGAAAAGGAGATCCAAAAGTTAACTGAAGAAAGCAATTTAACAAATATTAGAATTGGGCTAGTAGAAACTAATGACTCTGAGACATCAAGAGTCATTCAAACAGAATCTAAAGAATAAGAAGGTAGAAAAAATTGTAAAATATCTAATTGAAAAACACAATTGACCTGGAAAATAGGTTCAGGAGAGGAAATCTAAGAATTATTGGTCAACAAGAAAGGAATGATGAAAAACAGAGCCTGGATAATATCTTCCAAGATATCATCAAGGAAAACTAACCATAAGTCCTATGTCCAGATGGTAAAATAGTCATAGAAAGAATCAACAGTTCATCTCCCGAAAGGAATTCCAAACTAAAAATACCAAGAAATATCGTTACCAAATTCCAGAACTATCAAGTGAAGGAGAAAATTCTACAGGTAGCCAGAAAGAAACCATTCAAATATAGAGGACCTATGGTCAGAATCACAGAGGACTTTGCAGTTTCTACATTAAAAGGTTAAAGGAATTAAAAGATGATATTCTGTAAGGCAAAGGAGCTGAGACTACAGCCAAGGATCAATGACACAGCAAAGCTGAGCACAATATTTCAGGCAAGGAGATGGCCATTCAATGAAATAAGGAATTTTGAGACCTTCCTGACAAAAAGGCCAGAGTTCAATAGAAAATTCAATCTTCAAATACAAGTCATAAGAGAGACATCAAAAGGTAAACAGGGAAAAATATGTTATTCAGTAGGGACATACTGTTTACATTCCTATAAGGGAACATGATACTTGTTAATCTTAAGAATTGTATGTTTATGGTGATATGTAAAACTGATAAATACATAGATAGAGGGAGTGGGTATAAAGTTAATGATGTGATGATAAAAATGTGATTTAAAGGTGACAAGGGATTGTAACAGAAGATGTGAAAAGGAGGAGGCAGAAATGGGCAAATTACATCACAGGAAAAGGAAGAAAATTACATTCCAGTAGAGAGAAAGAGGGGAGGGAGATGAGCATTGTTTGATATTTACTCTCATCAGATTTAGTTCAAGGAGAGAATAATAAATTCAGTTAAGTATAGAAAGCTAACTAGCTGTATAGGCAGTAAGAGAGGAAGGGGGAAAGAAAAGGGATGGTAGGCTAAAAGGGAAGGGAGACAAAATAAGGGTAAAGGGGAGCAAATGAGAGGGGGACTGAAAGAAGAAAGGGGTGACTGAAGGAGGTGGTGGTCAAAAATTAAAACTCTATTTTGAAGGGGAAGGTAGATAGGAGGACTAAAACACAAAGGGGTGGAAGTGGATGGAGGAAAAGACAGATATTAATCATAACTGGGAATGTGAATGGGGTGAACTCTCATATAAAACAGAGATGGATAGCAGAATGGATTAAAAACTATAAATCAACAAAATGTTGTTTATAAGAAGCACATTTGAAATGGGGGCGGGGGATACATACAGGGCAAAGGTAAAAGGTTGGAGCAGAATATATTGTCCTTCATCTCATGTAAAAAAAAACAAACCAAAAAAAAAAAAACACAGTAGCAATCCTAGTATCAGACAAAGCAAAACCAGAAATATATCTAATCAAAAGAGATAAGGAAGGAAACTAAATCCTGATAAAAGGCAGCATAGACAACGAAGCAATATCAAATATTATTAGTAAACATAGATGCTCCAAGTGGTATAGCATCCAAACACTTAGGGGAGAAGTTAAGGGACTTATAGGAAGAGATAGATAGAGAAACTATTCTAGTGGGGGACCTCAACCTCCCCCTCTCTGAACTCAGTAAATCTAACCTCAAAGTAAGCAAGAAAGAAGTTAAGGAGTTGGATAAAACTCTAGATAAAGTAGATATGCTACATCTCTGGAGACAACTGAATGATGACACAAAGGAATATACATTTTGTCATTGGTACCTGGCACATATGCAAAAATTGACCATGTACTGGGGCATAAGCATCTCACAACTCAGTACAGAAAGACAGAGATAATGAATGCATCCTTCTCAGATCATAATACAATATAAATTATTTAAAATAAAAGGCCATGGAAAGACAGACCAAAAATTAATTGGAAACTAAATAATCTAATACTAAAAATGAGTAAATTAAACAAAAAATCATAGAAACAATAAACAACTTCATTCAAGAGGATGGAAACAGTGAGACAACCTATCAAATCTTATGGGATAATGCAAAATCAGTTTTTAGGGGAAGCATTATATCTTTGAGTGACTACATGGATAAAATAGGCAAAGAGGAGATCAATGAATTAGGCACACAGTTGAAAAACCTCGAAAAACAACCAACTGAAAATCCCCAAGTAAATACCAAATTAGAAATACTGAAAACCAAAAGAAAGATTAAGAAAATTGAAATTAAGAAAACTATTCAACTAATAAATAAAACTAAAGGTAAGTTTTATGAAAACGTTAATAAAATTGATAAATTTTTGGTCAATTTGATTAAAAAAAAGAAGCAAACCAAATTACCAATATCAAAAATAAAAAGGGTGAACTCATCTCCAATAAGGAGGAAATTAAGTCAATAATTATAAATTGCTTTGCCCAACTTCATGCCCATAAATTAAACAATCTAAATGAGATGGATGGCTATTTCAAAAATATAAATTGCCCAGATTAATAGAAGTGGAAAGTGAATACTTAAATTACCCTATCTCAGAAAAAAAAAAAAAAGCTAAACATGCCATAAATGAACTCCCTTGAAAAAAATAGCAGGGCCAGAAGGATTTAGAAATGAATTCTATCAAACATTTGAAGAATATTTAATTCCAATACACCCTGGACTATTTGGGAAAATCGGGAAAGAAGAAGTCCTCTTAAATTCTTTTTATGATACAATTATGGTTCTGATACATAAACCAGGGGCAGCCAAAGCAGAGAAAGAAAATTATAGACCAATTTCTCTAATGAATATAGATGCAAAAATTTAAATAAAATATTAGCAAAAAGAATACAGCAATTTATCAAGATAATAATGCACTATGATAAGGTTGGATTTATTCCAGGAATCGAGGACTGGTTCAATATTAGGAAAACTATTAGCATTATATGTCATATCAACAACAAATCTAACAGAAATCACATGATTATCTCAATAGACGCAGAAATTTTTTTTGACAAAATACAACCCCCATTCCTGTTGAAAACATTGGAGTACATAGAAATAAATGGAACCTTCCATAAAATAAAAAGCACTGTCTACCTAACCCTTCACCAAGCAGTAGGGATAAGCTAGATGTATTTCCAATAAGATCAGGGGTGAAACAAGGATGTCCTTTATCAACACTATTATTCAATATAGTACTAGAAATGTCACCTGTTGCAATACAAGAAGAAAAAAAATAGAAATAATTAGAATATGCAAAAAAAGAAACTAACTTATCACTCTTTGCAGATGATATTATGATATAGAGAGTCCCAGGGAATCAAGTAAAAAATTACTTGAAATATTAAACAGCTTTGGCAAATTGCAGGTTACAAAATAAACCCACACAAATCATCTGCATTTCTACATATTACTAAGTAATGAAAAGAAATTGTAGGAAGAGCGTCCTAATCCTATCATATCTCAAATTTATTATTAAACAGTAATTATCAAAACCATTTGCTACTGACTAAGAAACAGAAGGGTGGAACAGTGGAATAGATTAAGTACTCAGCACACAGTAGTCAATGAATATAGCAGTCTACTGTTTGATCAACTCAAGGTCCACACCTTCTGGGATAAGAACTCACTGTTCTACAAAATTTGCTGAGAAAACTGAATAATAGTGTGGCAGAAGTTGGACACTGACGAGTGACTGACACTGTACGAAAGAATAAAGCCCAAATGGGTACATGATCTAGTAATAAAGATTGATACCATAAACAAATTAGTGGAGGAAGGAATAGTGTATTTATCAGGTTTATGGAGAATGGAGAAATTTTTGACTAAACAAAAAATAGCCACATTATGAAGTGCAAAGTGGATAATTTTGATTACATTAAATTGAAAAGTGTTTGCACAAAAACCACAATGCAACCAAGATTAAGAGGGAAGCAGAAAATTGTGAAAGAATTTTTGCAGCTAGTGTCCATGATGTACAAGTGTACAAGTCATTCCCCAGGTGATAAAGAGTCAAAGATATGAATAGGCAATTTTCATAAGAAGAAATTAATGGTATCTATAGTCACATGAAAAAGTGCTTTAAATTACGATTGATTAGAGAGGTGCAAATCAAAACAACTGTGAGGTACCACATCACACCTATAAGGTTAGCTAACATGACAAAACAGGATGATCATAAATCTTAGCATGTGGGAGAGTTGGAACTCTAATTCATTGTTGATGGAGCTCTGAGTTGATCCAACCATTCTATAGAGCAATTCATAATTATGCCCAAAGGGCTACAAAAATGTACATACCCTTTGGTCCGGGGATACTATTTCTAGAACTTATCCCCAAGTGATCATAAAAATAGGAAAAGGTCCCAAACATGCAAAAATATATATAAAAACTCTCTTTGTGGTGGCCAAAAACCGGAGTCAAGGCTTTGTCTATCAACTGGTGAATGGCTGAACAAATTGTGGTATAGGAATGCTAGAGAATACTATTGTGCTGTAAGAAATGATGAACAGGAAGACTTCAGAAAGGCCTGGAAAGACTTATATGAACTGATACTGAGTGAAAGGAGCAGAACCAGGAGAACTTTGTACACAGCAACAACCACAGTGTGTGAGGAATTTTTCTGGTAACCTTAGTACTTCGTTGCAATGCAAGGACTCAGAAAATTCCCAATGGACTCTTGAGGCAAAATGCCTTTCATATCCAAAGAAAGAGCTGTGAAATTTGATCGCAGAATGAAACAGACCATTTTCATTTTTACTATGCTTTCTTCTGTTTTATAATTTCTCTAATGCATTTTAATTCCTTTGTGCAACATGAATAAGGTGAAAATATATTTCATAGGAATGTACTTGTAGAACCTATATAAAATTGCATGCCATCTCAGGAAAGGAGTGGAGAAGGAGAGGGAGGGAGGGAAAAATCTGACATATATAGAAGTGATTGGGGAATACTGATAACAAATAAAATAATTTAATCAATTATAAAAAATGTTTCTACATTCCTTGGAAATAAAACATATAGGCAATGGGTTATAGAAATGTATCTTGCCCCCAAGAAAATAGAAGGGAAGGAGATAAGAGGGGCAAGGGTAATAGATGGAACGACAGATTGGAGAAAAGGGCTATTAGAGTATAAGCTATCTTGTTGTTGGAGACAGGGAAAAAAATTGAAGTTCTTAATTTTGTGGAAGTGAATGTTGAAAACTGAAAATAAATAAATTTTAAAAGTAAATGAAGAAACATTTTAAAAAGTCTTTTGGTTCTTTGCCACAGAAAAAAGTGCTGCTTTGAATATTTTTTTTTTGTGTGCAAATGGATCCTTTAAACCCATCACCATTTCATCTCTTTGATGCAGAGGTATTTCTGTGTCAAAGTTAAAAAGCAATCAGAGTTACTTATGTTTCACCAATAACTACAATTTACCTTTCCTATACGATGTACCAAAAAATTATCCAACAGTACATTACTATACCTATCCTCCCAAAGTTCTTTCAACAATAATCATTTATCATTTCTACGACATTGTCAATCTAATTGGTGTAAGAAACTCAGTTATTCTAAATTGTATTTTTAAATTATAACTGATTTGTAACTTTTTTCATACAATCTTTAATAAGTTGCATTTCTTCACAGCTTTCTAGCTATTTCTAGCCTTTTGTTTTCCACGAAGATGTGACTTTTGGTCGTATGTATTAAAGTCAATCAAATGTATTTTGGATTTTTCAGATAAGAACACTACAAATGTCCTCCACCCTCTTAACAGTTTCCCTTCTAATTTTAACTTCATTACCTTTGTGCATAAGCTTTCCAACTTTATGTAAACAAAACTATCACTTTATCTCCTGTGTTCCCTGGTATTACTTACTTGGTTAAGAACGCTTCTACTATCTATAGTTGCAAAACATATCTCCTTTTCTGCTTCTCTAATTTGTTTCCAGTGAAAAATACACACACACATATTATCCATTCGAAGTTTTAAAGCTTATAGTGGTATGTGATGTGACATATTGGTATACATTTAATTTCTCTGAAACTGCTTGAACTTTTTTCTAAGAAATTTTTTCTAAAGAAATTTTGTTGAATAGTGAGCCCATATGCCTGTGATAGGTTTCTTTGTGTTGATAGAATATTATGATCCTATTCCACAATTTCTTGATTCTTTATCTTATGTTTCCCACTGCTATACTTCTTTTCAGCTTTAAATCATAATGAAATTATTTTAAAATTACTAATCTGGATGGCGGAGTAGAAAGACGCAAATACACATAGCTCCAAACCCACAACCCATACAACATCTGTATAAATTAACTCACGGAGAATTCTGGAGCAGTGAGGCCACAGCACAGTGGAGCGAAGGAGATTTCTGTTCCAGAGGGACCTGGAAACCTCTCGCAAAGGGTCCGTCACACCACGGTCTGCGCGTTAGTACTGGGAGCTGAGTGCAGCCCTGCCGCACAAGCGGCACCAAGAGGAAAAGATCCCAGCGGGCTTCAGGGACGGAATCTCCAGCGGCCACATGGATCCCTCCACCCATAGGTGGCGGGGGTGGTGGTGAGAGTGTCTCTTTGGCTGGTCGAGAGGGGAGTGGGGTGCCCCCATAACTCAGGCCCCCTCGGGAGGAAACAGCAGAGACAGGAGCAAACCAGGGCTCCCCAAGCAGGGAGGAGCCCGGATCCATTCTTGAAGGTCTCTGCATAAAAGCCCCAAAGCAAATGAGCCCCTGAGGCGGCCCTGCCCTGACCTGAGCACCTAAATTTAATCCCAAACTGCATAGCAGCCCTGCCCCTGCTGAAGCCCTTAGGCTGGCAAGCAGCATTTGAATCTCAAACCCCAAGCACTGGCTGGGAAAATCAGGAGGCGAGGTGAGTGTGAGGAGAATACTCAGAGGTCAAATCACTGGCTGGGAAAATGCCCAGAAAAGGGAAAAGAAATAAGACTATAGAAGATTACTTTCTTAGGGAACAGGCATCTCCTCCCCTCCTTTCTGATGAGGAAGAACAATGCTTACCATCAGGCAAAGACACAGAAGGCAAGGCTTCTGTGTCCCAGGCCACCCAATGGGCTC
>CM052671.1:122484123-122522917 GCA_028533205.1 Lagorchestes hirsutus
AAGAAAGAAAGGAAGGAAGGAAGGAAGGAAGGAAGGAAGGAAGGAAGGAAGGAAGGAAGGAAGGAAGAAAGAAAGAAAGAAAGAAAGAAAGAAAGAAAGAAAGAAAGAAAGAAAGAAAGAAAGAAAGAAAGAAAGAAAGAAAGACAAAGAAAGACATCTAGCCAATAAACCCCAAGTTAACAGGGCAGCCTCTGGGCATCCAAATTTACCTTCCACTGGAGAGGAGAAGGAAGTGGAGAGGGAGACAGAAGGGAGAGGACAAGCTGAGTTACCCAGCTATCTGTGTCCCCACTCAGGCAGCTTGGTCTATTCACAGTTTGTGTTTGTCCTTCATTTTTGAAGAAAACAGTGACATCAGAGCAATGATGACATGACTTGCACTAGATTTTGCTTTGAATGAGGGATGCCAGCCTTACTTTATCCTCCTGAGCCCCCTGGATTCAGTGACCAGATATTTATCATGATGACTGGAGATGACCCAATCTGAGCACATCATACTTTCCACAGAGATTGCAGTGTTATAGTAGAAAGGTAAGTTTAAATTCTATTGAAAGGAATGTGATGGCAGAAGAAACCTATTTCAACTCTATAAACAAAAACAAAATAGAAGATTGAGAAAGTATATAGAAAATACTCAAGGAAAAACTTTCGCATGAAAAGTATACATCTTAATTACATGGGTAAAGAAAATATAATTATATAATATTTGTGAAATGTTGACTATTCATGTCTCTTTTTAAATAAAATATATTTGTGGTAAGTAGATACAACCTGAGATTGTTAATTGACATTGTATGCCTTTCATTAAAGACAGACAAGATAATTTTTCAATAAGAGTAACTTTCCTAATTTAGTAATATGAAAACTATCTTCATGTTATTATTTACTGAGTTTTTTCCTTGAACATGAATAAATAATTCTTCATCAAAACAGAAGTTAGTGTGTCTCTCAATTTTTTTTTGGAAACAAAAATAACTCTTTGAACAACAGTTATTGAACACAAAATGAAGCAAATATATCATTGTTATTGGTAAAACCCCTTTAGTGACATCTAAGGAGTCATGGAGAATCGAATTCATGTCAAGACTGTAAACAAGGAGCTCCAGTTTGAAAAATTAGGGAAGATGATTTGGCCATGCAACAGTTTAGTAAGTGTGATATTAAAACCATTGTTGAATGAATCATTCAATAAATAATATGCAAGCAACTGGAAAAGATTGTTCATCACTATGAGTCAGCAGAGTATTATTAGTTATTTATGTTGGATATTTCATTTCCAAGTTGCATCATGTACATTCAGAAGATTGTCAAACACACAATAAACCTTGATTTTATGGAAAGATTTGGATCATGATTTCATATAGAAGAGGTAGCAGATTTGATTGATTTGGTCCCATAGGGTGAGAAAATAAATGGAAGATTCAAAGAGGCAAATACAGGCTCAATGACAGTGGAGGAAAACAAAATCAAAATAAAATTATGACTAAAAAAGCAAAATTTCTATGGAAAGTATAACTGACCAAAAGTAAAATGGGTCTGGGGCATCACAGAAATTGGAATTTTTCCACTTGGTAGTCCTTAAACACCACCCTGAATCACTATTTTTTTCATAGAGAAGAGGCTTACATAATTCAATGAAAATATTGCCTATGCCATGCAGGGTCACCTAAGATGGAAAGGTCATAGTGGAGAATGCTAATAAAAGTTATCCACCAGAGAATAATATGTGAAACCACAACAGCACCTTGTACAAGAAAATCTCAATGACATTACTGATATGATAAAAGAGATGACACCGCATATGAACCCCTCAGGTCAGAAGCTGTTCAACACATTATTGGGGAAGACCAAATTACAGCTACAAGTAACTTGAGTACCGCTGAAGCATCTGGGCAAAAGCTCAAAGTAAGCTAAACTGTGAATGCACCTTATGATGAAAATCCAACGTAGTAACAATATCGCATAGGAACTTAGAACAAAGATCAATAAACCGAGGTAAGGTGGATATGATCAGACAGAAGATGGAAAGACTAAACATGGATATCTTGGATGTTAGAGGACTTAAATCAATGGGAATGGGTGAATTTAACTGAGATGAAACTATATATACTACTATAGGCAAGAACCCCTTAGAAGAAACAGAGTAGGTCTCAAAGTCAATAAAAAAGTGAGAAAAGCAGTACTAAGGTGTAATATTGAAAACAAAATGGCTGGGGCAGGTATGTGGCACAATGAATAAAGAATAAGCCCTGGAATCGGAAGGACCAGAGTTCAAAGTCAGCCTCAGATATTTGATGTCTACACAGGCAAATCATTTAACCTCAACTGCCTCTTTAAAAAATGACTACATGATGTCTGTTTGAATTCAAAACAAGCAATTCAACAGCACAGCAGTACAAGCCTGTGCTCCTGTCACTGATGCCAAAGTGACTGAAGTTGATCAGTTCTGAGAAATATATCTTCTAGAAATAACACACACACACACACACACACACACACACACACACACACACCACACATATCCACACAATGTCATTCGTCATAGAACACTGGAATGCTAAAGTAGGAAATCAAAAGATAATTGAAATCATATCTAAGTTTGGTCTTGGAGTGCTAATTAAAACAGGACAGAGTTTTGTCAAGATAACTCAGTGGTCATAGCAAACTGTCTTTTTCTAGAATATCAAAGGCCACTGTACTCATGGATTCAAATCCACTCATTTAAAAATATTAAAATTAGATTGAATATATTATGTGGACCCATTGGTGGATAAAAGGTATTCAGTCACTTAAAACAAATTGTAGAACTCAGCTGTGAGATTTCTATTGTGAAATTCAGATTTAAATTCAAGAAAGCCATGAAACCATAGAGATATAACATAAATAAAATCCTTTATGAGTATGAAGTAAAAGTTATGAATATATTTAAATGATTAAATCTGTCTGTAAAACTATAGAATAAGATTCAAAAATTGTGTAGGAGACACGTGCAATAACAGCTACAATAATCCCACAGAAAAAGAGCAAGACAGAAAGATGGCTATCTGATGAAGCTTAACAAATAACTGAAGAAGGAAGAAAAGTAAAACGTAAAGGAGATAGGAAAAGATACACTCATTTGAATATTATATTCCATAGAATAGCAAGAAGAGATAAGGTTTTCTTAAATGATAATGCAAAGAAATAGAAAAAAATAGAATGGGAAAGACAAGCAATAATGTCAGGAAAACTTGAATAATCAAGGGAAAGTTTCAAGCAAAAAATAGGCATGATAAAAGACAAATTGATACAGATTTAAGAGGAAAAGAAGACATATGAAGAGGTAACAAAAATGCATTAAAAAACCATATAAGAATGATTTGTACATCACTGAAAACCATGCTAGTTGAGTGGGTAGGCTACACCAGTGCAGAATCAGCCATAGCAGAGTGGAAACAGTCCTGGGCAGTTTGAGTCACCAAGTGCACATCCAATTCTAATTTCCAAACATCCCAGCACAGAACAGGATTTGGGTGAAGCTGGATGAGAGAGAATCCTGGGGCAATAACAGCAGCTGCTCCTGGGGCTATCAACCAACAGACTTAACGGTTGAAAGGCACCTACTTGAACTTCCAGGAGTCAAGTTGGTATAGTAAACTATAAGTATTCTCACTCTCCCTTGTTGACCTTGAAAAACCCAAAGAATATTGATCCAGGAAAAATTCAAGAATAGAGGAGCCAGCAGAAAGTTTACAGCAGTCTTTTAGCTAGAGAAGATAGGGAGATCAATGGGAAGGGTCCTTCTTGCAGTGGCTGTAGGGGAATGATTCAGAACTGGAAGAGTTACATCAAACCTCATCTCAGGGCACCAGCAGGAGATTCTGAATCCCAGGAGAGTGTAGCCAGTAACAGTCAACAGCAGGTATGTCTTACTGCAGCCAGAGGAAATGGGAAGACACTAGCACAGATGAGGTTCATCAGCCACTGAGACTGCCCATGCTCTAGGTCAGCCCTAGGGGAGGAGGAGACTTCCAGCCTTCAGACAACCTCTCCCCCACACCTTACTCCATGAACTTTATTGTTACCCCAGGGAAATTCAGAAGGTCTTCACCTGACCTTGGCCTTGGCACACACCAGACATATCAGCACCAGGTAAGTTGCAGCATTATATAGTTTCTAGGTAAAAGAATCAGAGGCCACAGCACACAAAGCCAGTAACCAGGCCCCTAACTCCAAAGCACAAGAAACATGGGACAGAGTCTCTGTGCCCTAGAAGTAGAAAACCACTTTCAAAGCAAGGAAAAAATGAAATCACCATGAGCAAGAAGCAAATTAGAAAAGCAAAGATCACAGAAGTATATGATGAGGACAATGAAGATCAAAATGTAAATTTAAGGATGTGGAGCCAAGATGGCATAGTATATAGACAGACCTGCTCTAGCCGCCCTGCAATAGTTCATAAAATAACTTTTGAAATGACTCTAAACAAATTCTAAAGCAGTAGAAGCCAGAAAATGACATATTGAAACTTGTTTCCAGACCAACACAGCCGGGAAGGCTGACAGGAAAGGTCTATTGCACCAAGCAGAGAGAAGAGTGCAGTCCAGTGTGGGGTGCACAGCACAGACAGTTTTGGAGCAAACTTCAGGGCCCTTAAACACAGGTACCTGCTCGGGATTACAGAATTCTCAAACCACAAATTCCAGAGAGCTTCAAAGGTCCATAAGATATCACTTTTACCTGGGTAAGAGAGGAGCACTTTCTGGCCCCATCTCTGGCCCCAGGGCAGCAGCCGCCACTGTGGCAGCAGTCTCTCCTTTTGAAGCACTGGTATGAATACTCTGGGGGAATCAAGAACCTGATCCGGGTCTCAGTCCTGAGTGTTGGTGCTGGGGTGAGGAGGAACACTGGTGTGGCAGGGCTGGTGGTGTCTGTAAAGAGGGAATCCTATTCACAGAAACAAGACAGGAAAGACAGCTTTTTCTTGTTCACAGAAGAGAGTGCAGACAAGGACAGAAGCAAACTCTGGTCCCTTGAGTGTGCAACTTTAGAGGAAATGAGAACTTATAGGTCCCTAGAGATTTCCCAGAGAATAGGTGCACAAAACTTCTGAACCTTAGAGAATCATAATTTCCATTTGACCAAGGACTAAAAAATCAAGTAACTGGAGGGGAAAAACAGGGACTATAGAGGGATACTTTCTTGGTGAAAAGGTATTTTCCACCATGTTTTCAGATGAAGAATAGCAAAGCATACAATGAGAGGAAGACAGGAAGGTCAAGGTTTCTACATGCAAAGTCACCCAAAACAAAAGAAAACAAAACAACTATGTAATGGTCTCAGGCTATGGATGAGCTTTAAAAAAGATTTTGGAAATCAAGTAAGAGGGGTAATGGAGAAAACAATGGGAAGTGAAATAGTGATACAAGAAAATTATGAAAAGAGAGGAAACAGCTTGGTAGTGGAGATGCAAAAATGCTGAAGAAAATAACAACATTAAAACTAAACTGACCTAAATGGCAAAAGAGGTCCAAAAAGCCAATTAGCAGAAGATTGTTTTAAAAATAAGAACTAACCAAATGGAAAATGAGGCTCAAAAGCTCACTGAATAAAATAGTTCTTTAAAAATTAGAATGGAGCAGATGAAAGCTAATGACTTTATGAGAAACCAAGATATTATAGAACAAATCCAAAGAATGAAAAAAAATGGGAGACAATGTGAAATATCTCAACGAAAAAAGCAAGTGACCTTGAAAACAAATTCAGGAGATATAACTTAAAAATTATTGGTGTACCTGAAAAACATGAACAAACAAGAAGCCTAGAAATTGTCTTGTGAGAAATTTTCAAAGAAAAATGTCCCAATAATATAGAACCAGAGGGTAAATTAGAAACGGAAAGAATTCACTGATCACCTCTTTAAACAGATCTCTAAGAGAAAACTCCTAGGAATATTGTAGCCAAATTCCAGCATTCCCAGGTCAAAGAGTAAATATTACTCTCAGCCAGAAATAAGCAATTCAGGTATTGTGGAGGTACAATCAAGATAACAGAGGATTTAGCAGCTTCAACACAAAGGGAACAAAAGGCTTAGAATATGATATTCCAGAGGTCAAAGGAGATAAGATTAAAACCAAGAATCACCTAACCAGAAAAGTAAGTATAATAGCTCAACAGGAAAAGTGGAATTTCATTTCAATAGAGGAATTCCAAGAATTTTTGTTGAAAAGACCAAAGTTGAATAGAAAATTTGGCTTTCAAATAAACAAATCAAGAGAAACACAAAGAAGTAAATAGGAAAGAGAAGCCTAAAGGAACTCACTAAAGTTGAACTATTTACATTGCTACATAGAAAGACATTATTTGTAACTTATGAGACCTTTCTCAGTATTAGGGTAGTTAGAGGAAATATATACATGCATACTTATAGAAATGTATGTATATATATATATATATATATATACACACACATATATGCACATGCATATGTGTATGTATGTGTACATATAAATGTAAACAAATGTATCTGTAGGTGTGCATACATATGTATGTAAATGCTATATATGTACATATATGCATGAGTATGTGTGTACTCATATGTTTATATACAAATATACAGTTTATATGCACATACATGTATATGCATATGTATGCATGTATATGTGTTTGCATATATATGAACACACATACACATGCGTGTACACACACATATATATATATATGTGTGTGCCCATATGTGCATAAGTTTATATTTGTATATATACTTGTATTAATATGTGTATATATGTATCAGTATATAAGTATGTGTGTATATGCATGTATGCAAATATGCATATATGTGCATACATATATACATAAATACTTATATACACATTTGTGGATGTACATGTATATATGCTTATGCATATGTGTGTACATATACACACACTCATATGTCTAGAGAGAGAGAGAGAGATAGAGAGAGATCTATATGGAAACATAGATATATGTGTATGTAGATATAGATATCTCTACACACATACACAAACACACAGAGACAGAGGGCATAGGGTGAGCTGAATATAAAGGGAGAGTACCCTATAAATAAAATTTAATGTTGAGTGGAATGTACTAGATGTAAGAGAAAGGGAAAGGTAGAATGTAGCAAACGATCTCATATACAAGGGGCAAGAAAGAGTTTTTACAATGGTGGTTAAGACAGGGCAGGTAAAAGGAAATTAGTGATCCTTTCTCTCATGGGATTTGACTTAAGGAGGGAATAATACAAACTCCATTGCATTTGGAATTTTTTTTTTACACTGCAGGAAGGCAGGGGGGAATGGGATATAGGAGGGAAGATGAAAGAAAGAACAGCAAATTGAGCAAAGGGATAATCAGAAACAAACATTATTGTGGGAGGACAGTTCAAGGGAGACAATGGAAAAAATGGAAGGAAGGAAAATTACAGAGGAAAATATAATGGAGATAAGCTAGGTGCATTTCTAATAAGGTAGGTGAAAAACAAGCATGTCCACTATCACCACTATTACTCAATTTATTCAAAATAGTTCAATAGAAATATTAGCTTTAGCCACAAAAGCAAAATTGAAGAAATTAGAATAAGAAAAGAAATTAAATTATCACTCTTTGCAGACAATATGATGATATACTTAGAGGATCCTAGAGAATCAAACAAAAAAAAACTATTTGAAATAATAAATATCTTTGCCAAAGTTGCAGGATACAGAATAAACCCACATAAATCATATGCATTCCTATATATTACAAACAAGGCCCAACAAGAGGTAGAAGGGGAAATCTCATGTAAGCGACTGTACACAATACAAAATATTTGAGAGTCTACCTGCCAAAACAGACCCAGAAACTATATGAACACAATTATAAAACACGTTTTGCACAAATAAATGTAGATCTAAATAACTGGAAAAAACATAAGTTGCTGATGAATAGGCCAAGCTAATGTAATAAATATGACAATTCTCCCTAAATTTATTTATTTATTCTGTGCCATAATAATCAAACTGCCAAAAATATTTTTGTAGAACTAGAAAAAATAATATCAGCACTCATCAGGAAGAACAAAAGTTTCAGAATATCAAAGGAATTAATGAAAATAAATACTAGGAAAGGTTACCTAGTCACATCAAATCTCAACTTGTATTATAAAGCAACAATCATCAAAACCACTTGGTAATGGCTAAGAAATAAAGGAGGAGATCAGAGAAATAGATTATATACACAAGACACAGTAGTCAATGACTATAGTGGTCTACTGTTTGATAAACCCAAGGAACCCAATTTTGATAAAATTCCTGGGAAAATTGGAAAATAGTGTGGAAGAAACTGAGCATAGACCAATACCTGACACGATATGAGAGAATAAAGTCCAAATGGATACACACTCTAGGTATAAAAACTAAATGTTAGAGAAGATGTGGGAGAGTTGGAACACTAATTCATTGTTGGTAGAGCTATGAATTGATCCCACCATTTTGGAGAGCAATTTGAAACTATGCCTAAAGGGCTATAAAATTTTGCATACCCTTTGACCGAGCAATTTCACTTCTAGGGCTAGGGCCAAGAATTGGAAATGGAGAGTTTGCCCATCAACTGGGCAACGGCTGAACAAGTTGTGGTATATGAATGTAATGCAATACTATTGTGTTGTAAGAAATGATGAATAGGCAAATTTCAGAGCCAACTCAAAAGACTTATACGAGCATCATGATGCTGAGTGAAATGAGCAGAGCCAGGAGAACATTATACACAGTACCAGCCACAGTCGATGAGAATTGTTTTTGATAGACTGCCCTTCATAGTAATGTAAAGACGTAAAACATTCCCAAAGGACTCATAATGCAAAATGCTATACATATCCAGAGACAGAATTATGGAGTCAGAACACAGCATGAAGAAGAATATGTTCTCCTTTGATATATTTTATTTTGTTTTGTTTTTCTCCTGGTTTCTCCCATTCATTTAAATTCTTATATGCAACATGATTAATGTGAAAATATGTTTAATAGGAATGTATGTGTAGAATCCATATAAGACTGCGTGCCAATTTGGAGGGGGGAGGGGAAGCAAATTTGGAACTTATGGAAGTGATTGTTGAAAACTGAAAGCAAAAAAAAATTAATGCAATTTTTGGCAAAAAGATAAAAATAAAACCATACTGGTAGGGCTACTGATCCAAAGCCTAACATCACAGGAAAGGAGGTGGGCCTTAAGAAGTATTGCTAACAAGGATAATGGGGATGATGAAATTCCAACTGAGCTATTCAGAACCCTAAATGGTGAACTTATTAAAGGGATGCACTTAATATTAATATGCCATTAAATATGGAAGACTCAACAGTGGACATTCGATTAGTAAAGATCATTTTATTTTCTAATCCTTAAGAAGAGAAATCACAACGGATGTATAATTTACTGAAAAAATGCACTCATTAACATGCTAACAAGAATATACTTAAGATTTTGCAAGCTAGACTTCCACAATATGTTAACCCATAATTGCCAGAAGCGCTGGCTGGTTTGCAGTTAGGAAAATGAGAGACCAAATTGTCACCATTCTCTGGATTATGGACAAAAAAGGAGAGTTCTGGGGGAAAATTCTACTTCTGCTTCACTGATTACACTAAAACCTTTAACCGTGGGGATCACAATAAAATGTGGCAGGTTTTCAAAGAGGTGGGATTACTACAGTAATTCACTTGCCTGCTGAGGAACCTGTATACAGGCCAAGTTAGAACTGAACAGAGAAGAAATAATTGGATTAAGATGGGAAAAGGAGTATGATATGGCCGCATATTGTGATCTTATTTGTTTAAATAATATGCGAAGTACATCATGCAAAATGCTAGGCTGAATGAATCAAAGGTTGGACATAAGGTTTCTGGGATAATTATCAACAATCTAAAATATGCAAATGCTACCACTCTGATGCCAGAAAGGGAAAGGGAATGAAGAAAACTCTTGATGCGGGAGAAAGAAGAAAGTGTAAAAGATTGCTTGAACCTTTAAAAAAAAAAAACCCTAAAATTTTGGCAAGTGGTTTGATCACTTCTTAGTAAATAGAAGCAGGAAAAAAAATGGAAGCAGTGACAAATTTTATATTCTTCAACTCAAAAATTATTGCTAACAACAACTGCAATAATGAAATTAAAAGACACTTGCTACTGGGGGAAAATAGTTATGGCACATCTGGATAGCATCCTAAGAAGCCAGGATATCATCTTGCTGACAAAGGTCTGCGCAGTCAAAGCTATGGTTTTTCAAATAGCAAGGTAGAGCTGTGAGAGTTAGACTATTAGGAAAGCTGAGTGCTGCAGAATCAACAATTTGAATTGTGGTGCTTGAGAAAACTCTTGACAGTCCTATAGACAGCAAGCAGATAAAATCAGTGAATCCTTAAAGACATAAATTCTGGCTGTTCACTGGAAGGTCAAATACTAAACTTGGTGCTTAAATACTTTGGACACATAATGAGAAGATGACACTTCATGGAAAAATTGTTAAGAAAGATTCAAGTAAAAATAAGGAAAGGTGGAATGCAGAAGATGAGACAGATAGGTAGTATTATGGAAACAGGAAAATGAACTTGGGCAGACATTGAGAAATAGTAAAGGATTTAAGAGCCAGGCATACTGTGGTGCAGTGGGTCCCAGAGTCAGAAAGGACTGAAATAATGAAAAACAAAAACAAAAAAGTTTTCAAACAAAATCTACATTACTGCTTTTCAGATATGATAAGGAATCCTTTTGGGGTTATATTGAATTAGATGACCAATCAGGTCAATTGTGACTTAAATTCTGTCTTTCTGTAAAAAGATATGGCTACACAACAGATGGTATAGTTAGATACATTTAGCACTCCTTGCACAACTAAGCTCAGACGTAATTTTGATGAGCTCTAAGTTATAACATTTTAGACACTTGTGAGAAAAATAAAGAAATGAAGTGTAATTGTAATATTTGCATATTGCATGAGACAGGGAGATATAGAACCACTGAAAGTTTTCAAGTACATGATGGACAATGGGTATGGGATACAGAACAGGTGACTAATATTTCTGGATTTTTGTGCAGAGCAATATACACACATATGCACAGAAAGTTGTCGGGTACGATTGTGATGGAACACTATTGCTCTATGAGAAATGATGAAGGGAGTAGTTTCAGAAAAAAACATAATAAAAACATGGTAAGCTCTATATGAATTGATTCAAAGTGAAGAAAAAAGAACCAGGAATTATTTTATGTTGTAACAGCAGTACTGTAATGATGATTAACCTTGAAGGACTTGACTATCCTGATAAACACAATGATTGAAGCAATTCTAAACAATTTTGATAAAAAAAAATAACCCTATCCATCTACAGAGAAAGAATTTATTAACTCTGAGTGCAAATTGAAGAATAATTTTCTTACTTTCATTATTTTCTTTTGCTTTTTTGATGTGATCAATATGTGCATTTGCTTTGCATGATTTCACATGTATAATTGATATAATATTCTTTGCTTTCTCAGTTGGATGGGAGGAAATTTGGAAATCAAAACTGAAAAAAGAAAAGACAGTTAAAAATAAATGAGAAATTAAAAAAAATAATTGGCAAGAGTTCACAAATTGTGTGACTTCAAATATTTTACCACCTTTATAAAGGTAGAAAACATATAGAGATGAAATACAGCAGTACCCAATATCACTCAAGAGGTTCTAAATAAAGAATTCACTTTTCTTTCAGTAAACCACTAGATTGTAGCAACTGCTTTGATGGAAATGTATTACAGAATGATTTCCATATCAATTCCTTCCCGACATGATTGTTTCTATTATGAAAACACAACACAGCAGTAACAAGTACATCTGTCCACAGTATTTTTTCACTCAAAGAACCAATTGTTGGTCCACGCATAATTTTTAACTTCAGATAAAATTGAGATTTTAAAACCTGGAAAAAAAAATATGAAAACTATCGATATAAACACAGACATACAAACATATCTTCTGTGTGTTTGTCTCTATCTATCTGTATGGATATGAACATGTATATATATGTATATATACATATATATGTAGATGTGTGTATGTATATACACATATATATGCACATTTATCTATATGCATGTTTGTATTGTAATAATAGGTTAAAATAGAAAGATCTTTCACATTAATTAATACGTTTATATGATCTGCTTCAATAGAGTGGAAGCCTGTGTCACAAGTTCCTACATGTTGTGGGAGGAGCTTGCTAAAGAGGCAGAACAAGAAGGGTGGGGCAGAACCAAGAGGAAGTGAGTGAGTGGGGTCAGATCAGAGGGGAAAAAACACAGGACAGCTGACACATTGTGACAGTTGATGGAGAAAACACCCTGGCTAGGGGAGGGGAGGTTTGAGACTGACACATTGTGACAGTTGATAGTGAGAAGGCCTTTGCTGGGGGAGGGGTGGTTTAAGAATGGCTTTCCCCTCTGCTGTGATTATGTTTATTAATTTCTTGATCACCATGAAAGATTTTGCTATCTGGATGTGGGATTTGCCTTTCTAGTTCCTAACTAAATGTTTTTTCTTCTACCTTCTATATGGAGAGTCTTTTACATTTTGCAATTGAGAACTGTGCTAGCATATTCATAATTACCACCAGAGCTGGGAATATCACCTTGGTGATGCATTTAATGTCACAAACAAGATGCAAAGTAAAATATCTGTATTTGGAGGCAGAAATGAGGTAGAGGAAGACATTAATATTCCAGGGTGGGAGACTTTTCTGTATTCCTCACTAGAAAGGGAGTGGGTTAAAAAACAGTGGACCACATGAAAATTGAGAAGGGAGGTTACAGGAGGGGCAGCCTGAAGATTTGGATAGGTCTTTACAAGGAATATTAATAAGACCAGGGAAGAAGTTCTCAGGGGTAAGTAGGAGAGGCTAGATTTTAATAACGACTTACTATATTATGTGTAGAAACAGAGATGAGTTGCTTAAAGAAAAAAAAATTCAGATGCGAAAAGAATACAAAAGCAATCTGGGTGGAAGGAAAGGCTGCTCACTTAGCTCAGAAGAAGCTGAAGGCTAACAAAAGAAATGCACGTCTAACCTTTGTGCAGATCCAGCCTAGTTGCCACAGTGACAAAGGAAGTGAAATAGTTTTAGAGGAAGAAGTTTCTCAGAAAGAAGCATACTCAGTAGTGAGGCTGAAACAGGAGAACCAAGGAGGCAACTCAGTGTTTAGGGGAAAAATAATTGAGGATTCTACTCAGAAGGAGGTCACAAAAATTTTAAGTAAATTCACTGACATGATGAGAGAAATGCTAATATCTTGGATGGTGAGAATCAGTGATGACAGATCTGGAAGAATAGCTATTGATCCCATCAACTGCCTGTAATTTATAGGCATTAATCAGAATCCTTTTGTACAGCAAACTTCTAGAGATTAAAATATGCAAGGAGGTAACAATCAACTAATTCGTTAGCTTTGGTTGCAGAAGGCTGCAGTAGGCCATATCCTACTGAATCTATATGGCCTAGCTGAGATAGACTCTAGTGTTCACTTAGGGACAGTAAAAGAAATTACAGGAGGAGGCAATGAAGACTTCCATAAGGATCAGAAATGCAGATGCATACTATGTTACTCCTTTTGCAGTCTGTCATAGGAATATAATAGTGAAGATGTCTTCTCCTACTTACAAGCATTTGATTTTGACTCTAATAATTGGGGAAATAGGGCACACTCTTTCAGATGCTCTGGAAAAGATTTCACAGATAGGTGACTTAGGAGATGGGGGAAAAGACAACATTGCTAGAGAGAAAAGAATAAATAACCAGAACATTCAAAATCAGAATAAGGAGAGACTGTTTATTGCTCTATTGAGATCAGGGGTAGATTTTAGAAACATAGATAATATTCCAACTAATGAACTATACAGAATTTCCCAAGAAAAAGGACTTGATAGTAGACTAAACAGAGAAGATCTTCTCCTGCAGATCCTGCTGAGTCCTTTTATCTAAGTTTGTCTCACCCTCAGGGAGAATAGGAAGTTGGCCAAACCTCAGTTTAGATCAAGATTATCAGCTTAGGGAATACATGTACTGACTGGAGTGATAGATGCTAATTATCAGGGAGAAATTATTGTACCATCCCAAAATTTAGGTGATGGACCCATACAGTTTTGTAAAAATGATAAAACAAGAGGGGCGGAGACATGAAGGTGGAGTAGAAAGACACATATACAGGTTCTTCCCACACAGCCCGTAAAATACCTGTAGAGAGGGACTCTCAACAAATTTTGGAGCAGCTGAAGTGGAGAACAACAGGGTGGAGGAAATTTCCAGCCCAGGGTGACCTGAAAGGCCCATGGGAATTGTCTGTTGCACCAGACACAGAGCGGAGCACAGTCCAACCTTGACCTTGGCGGCCGGCTCATGAACCATCCTCAGGGGCAGAATCTCTAGTCGGAATCGCCAGTCACAGTAGCAGTGGTTCCCAGATCCCTCCACTCACAGGTCCTAAAGGTCAGTGACAGGGTTTTATCATCTGGTTGAGAAGGGAGAAAGGCCTTCGCATAGCTCTGGCCTTAGGTAGCGGCCACAGAGTCCACATTGGGCAAGCAGCAGCAGTTCCCATGGTAGCTCCTAACCCAGTCCACATTTATTGTTGGATCATAAAAACCCTGGGGGCACTGAGGAGTTGATTATTACCTTAGCCCTGTGTAGAGACCCTGAGGGAGTTGATCTCACTGTCCATGCACCTTATCTGAAAATCAGCCCCCTGTGCTGAATGGTGGAACTGGAGGCCAGGTGAGTGCGGAGAGGAAATTCTGCTAAGATTCTGGGCACAAAATCTCTTCCTGCTCCTAGAACAGTGTACATGCTTGATTTGCCACCTTGGAGGAACTGTGATCTTACAGATTCCCAGAGTGTACCCTGCTCTTGACAAAGAACCCAAAAATCAAGTAACTGGTTGGGAAAATGGCCAAAAAAGGGGGAAAAAGGACTATAGAAGGTTACTTCATGGTGAACAGATATCTTCTCCCATCCTTTAGGATGAGGAACAACAATGCTTACCATCAGGGAAAGACATAAAAGTCAAGTCTTCTGTATTCTAGAAATCCAAATTAAATATTCAATGGTCTCAGGCCATGGAAGAGCTCAAAAAGAATTTTGAAACTCAAATGAGAGAGGTGGAGGAAAAACTGGAAAGAGAAATGAGAGAGATGAAAGAAAAGCATGAAAAGCTGGTCCACACCTTAATAAAGAAGACCCAAAAAGATGCTGAAGAAAATAACACCTTGAAAAATAGGCTAACTCAATTGGTAAAAGAGGTTCAAAAAGTCAATGAGTAGAAGAATGCTTTAAGAAGCAGAATTAGCCAAATGGAAAAGGAGAGTCAAAAGCTCACTGAAGAAATTAGTTTTTTTTAAAAGTTAGAATAGTACAGATGGAGGCTAATGACTTTATGAGAAACTAAGAAATCACAAAACAAAACCAAAAGAATGAAAAAAAATGGAAGATAATGTGAAATATCTCATTCGAAAAACACCTCACCTGGAAAATAGATCCAGGAGAGAAAATTTTAAAATTGTGCATCTACCTGAAAGCCATGATCAAAAAAGAACCAAAACATGATCTTTCAAGAAATTATCAAGGAAAACTGCCCTGATATTCTAGAACTAGGGGGCAAAATAAATATTGAAAAAATCCACCAATCACCTCTTGAAACAGATCTAAAAAGAGAAACTCCTAGGAACATCGTGGACAAATTCCAGAGTTCCCAGGTCAAGGAGAAAATATTTCAAGCAGCTAGAAGGAAACAATTGAAGTATTGTGGAAATATAATCAGGATAACACAAGAACTAGCAGCTTCTATATTAAGGGACAAAAGGGCATGGAATACTATATTCCAGAAGTCAAAGGAACTAGGAGTAAAACCAAGAATTGCCTACCCAGAAAAACTGAGTACAATGTTTCAGGGGAAAAATGGTCTTTCAATGAAATAGAGGAATGTCAAGCATTCTTGATGAAAAGACCAGAGCTGAAAAGAAAATCTGACTTTCAAACACAAGAATGAAGAGAAGCATGAAAAGGTAAACAGCAAAGAGAAATCATAAGGGACTTACTAAAGCTGAACTATTTACATTCCTACGTGGAAAGACAGTATTTGTAACTCTTGCAAGTGTTTTCAGAATCTGTGTAATTGGTAGGATTACACACACATGCACACACACACATAGAGACAGAGTAAGAGAGCACAGGGTGAATTGAATAGGATGGGTTCATATCTCATAAAAAGTCAAATTAAGCAGTGAGAGAGACATATATTGGGAAGACAAAGGGAAAAATGGAATGGGGCAAATTATTTCTCATAAAAGAGGCAAGTAAAAGACTTTTCAGTGGAGGGAAAAAGGGGGAGATGGAAGAAAAAAATATGAAGGTTACTCTCATCCTATTTGACTAAAGGAAGGAATAAAATGCATCCTCATTTTGGTATGAAAGCCTATCTTACAATCCAGGAAAGTAAGGGAGAAGGGGATAAGCAGGGTGGGGGGAATGATGGGAGGGAGGGCATTGGGAGGAGGGAGAAATTAGAAGTTAACACTCTTGGGGAGGGATAGGGTCAAAAGAGAGAATAGAAGAAATGGGGAGCAGGATAGGATGGAGGGAAATATAGTTTTACACAACATGGCTGTTATGGAAATCATTTGCAAAACTTCACAGATATGGCCTATATTGAATTGCTTGGTTTCCCAAAGGGAATGGGTGGGGAGGGAGAGAAGAAGAGAAATTGGAACTCAAAATTTTAGGAGCAACTGTTGAAAATTGTTCTTACAACTAGGAAATAAGAAATACAGATGATGGCGTATAGAAAGTTATCCTGCCCTATTAGGACAAAAGGAAAGATGGGGATAAGGGAAGGGAGGGATGTTAGAAAGGAGGGCAGATTGGTGATAGGGTTAATTAGAATGCTCGGCGTTTTGTGGTGGGGGGAGGGGAGAAATGGGGAGGAAATTTGGAACCCAAAATTTTGTGAAAATGAATGTTAAAAGTTAAATAAATAAATTTAAAAAATATTTTTCTGAGAAATCCTTGGGTTTCCTCAGACTTCCCAAGACATTCATGACACGTACAAAAACTGTCAGGGCCACTGCTCTAGGATAAAACACAGACTAAAATACATCACATGTCCTTTGATTCATCTATCTGAGAATTCATGCGTTCCACCATTTGACTCCCACCTAATTTTCTATTTATTTCCTGCAATTCCCATTTAATGCATTGACTTGTTAGTTATCTACCATTGCATTTATTTCCTCTGCAAAATTTCAGACATTATACATCACATCTGGAATTTTTTTCTCCCCTCATTTCCACTTCAAAAATATCCTAAGTAACTTCCTAGGACAACTTTGGTTCCAACTACTTCACATGAAGGCCTTGGGTAGTAGTTGGAACAAAACTTGTGTGTGTGTGTGTGTGTGTGTGTGTGTGTGTGTGTGTATATATATGAGACTTTTAAAACATAATTATATTCTAAGGTGAGAGCAGGGTTGAATTGTAAAAAGGAAAATTTTGATTAATTTAAATATTTGCTGTATAAATAAAATGAAGACCAGAGGGAATGAACAAAATTAAGGGAGAAGTACATCTTATATATAATCTCGCCAGTAGAACGTGATTGAGTCAGAATGTCATTGTGATTCAGGAAATTATGAGCTGGTGGATTTAGAAAAATGTGGAAAGACTTGAACTTATAAAGGAAGATGATATCCACCTTCAAAGAAACAGATGACAAGTGGAAATAAGCATAATATAGTTTAACAAATATGTTTGTTTGTATATGTGTATGTGTGTATATCTATGCTTAATTGTAAACTTCGGGGGAGGGCGGTAAGAAGAGGAAAAATAAAGTAAAAAGTACCCAGTGGAGCACAAAAGAAAACATACAAGTAAGCAAAGATGGACAGCTTTCGAAATAATGTGTAGTATTCATTACATAGGTTTTCCTGAAATGGAATTATTTTTCTTCTTCCTTTCCCCTGCCAAGGTTATAATTAAGCACAGATAAACATACACACACACACACACACACACACACACAAATATAGATATACTTAAACATTCACATATACACAATGTACATTCAAACATATATTCTTAAGACTGTATTACGCTTATTTCTACTTGTCATCTGTTTTTTCCCCCCTGAGGGTGGATAGTATCTTCCTTCATAAGTTCAAGTTCTTCTGTATTTTATTTTTCTAAATCCATCAACTCGGCATTTCCTGCACCACAAAATCATTCAGACCCTCTCATATTTTACTTGGGAAATTGTTTATGAGAGGTTTTATCCCCTAAATTTTCTATATTCCCTCTATTCTTGGCTACGTGGTTTTTATTTTTAGAGGAAAATTTTAAATTCAAATAATCAAAATTGTCCCTTTTACAATTCAACCTTGTTCTCACCATACAATATGACATAAGGTCTCAAACTATTCAATCTAGTTCTTCACATATTTTTCTTCTGATTTTCCTGAAATTTTTCATCCTCTGCTTTTCTAAATGAAACCTATTATTCCTTTTTTTTTCTGATTCGTTAAAATAATGTATAGCAATTTAATGGGGATGGTATCACATCAATAGATTATGTAAAATTGTCATTTTTTATTATATTGGCTTTACCTGCCCATGCATAATAATTATGTAGACACAACTTTGTTTGTATAAAAGATATTTTATGTTAGTTCCTGCTTCTGGTTGGTGAGTACACTATCATTTTTCTTTATGTTGTCTTATTTTTTTTTAGATAGTCTAAAAATATTAAGTTGAAAGTTTCCCTATTTTTCTGTTTTGATTTAATCTCATTTTAGTTGATCAAACTCATTTTTCTGAGATCATGATTTCTATCCCTGTTTTTTTACATCATAAGTTCTACTCATGATCTTTATTTTGTTTATATATATATATTTACATATATAATTTTATAGAATTTCCTGAAAGAAATATATTGTTGAATTCAAATTTTAATCTGCTATCAATTACCATTTTATATGTAAGTTCATCCTATTCACTAGTATATTTTTCTTCCTATTTTCCTCCCTATCCTTCCCACTCTATTGCTATTCCTCTTTGCTTCTCTGCTTTACTTCTGCTTACTACCTGCCCTTCCTATTACTTAACACACTTCCCTTGTAAGAATCCTTCCCATTATCTTCTCCCTACACTCTATCCCATTGCCTTTATTTCTTAATGAATTTAAAAGATTTTTATACCATTCCATACATTTTGTTTCTTCTTTATCCTATTCCTGTTCATCTACATACCCATCTATAAATACCGAATTACCCTATTTTCTACCCCTCTCTTATCCTTGTCCCTCCCTTTCTTCTTACCCTCCTATTTTTGCCTGAATTTAGAAAACTATTATGCACATATGTATGTATGTGTATATATGCGTGTGTGTATTCGTGTATCTATATATGTGTTGTTCCCACTTTAGCCCATGCCTGATGAGAATAAGGTTCCAGAACTACTCATTCTTCTCCCCTGTAAAATTCCTCTTTATTACTTCTTCTTCTGGAACTTCACTTGTATGAGGTAATTAGTATTCTTACCTTTTTCTATGTCATTTTGATTTTTAGAGTCAAATCATACTCAGTTCTTCCTCAATCTTTCCTTTGAACTACCTAATTACTAATGACAATTTTAGATATACAGTTTACATTTCCACCTATAAAAAGTGAACAGTTTGTTCTCAATGAGTCCCTTGTAATTATTCTTTGATATTTACCTTTTATTTCTCTTGAATATTGCATGTAAAATTTTCTATTAAGTTCTGATCTTCCTGAAACAAAATCCTAAAAGTCTGAAAATTTATCAAATATACATTTTTCTTTTGTTCACTTGGAATTATACATAACTTTGTCTGGCATGATATTTTTGGCTAAAAGCACAGTTCTTTTGCTCTTCCATACATAGTGTCCAAGACCATTTAATATAGATAGTGCTGATTCTTATGTAATTCTAATTGTGAGCTCACATTACTTATTTATTTAGTTAGGTTTTGTTTGTTTGTTTGTTTTTACTTATTTGCTAATTTGTTCGTTCATTCATTCATTTATTCATTCATTAATTGCTTATCCTATTTCCTCCTTTACTTAAGGGATTTGGTGTTTCACTGTAGTATTCCTGTAGGTTTCCTCTGAGGATCTCTTTTATGTAGTGATTGGTGATTTTTTTTCTTTCCTCTATATTCCCATTTCTTCTAATGCTTCAAGACAATTGTCTTCAATTACTTTTTCTATTATTGGATTTTTTTTTAGCTTTCAGGTAGCTCATTTTTTCTTATGTTTTCATCAGTTCTCTAGATCAATTTTTTATAATATGCATTTCTTTCTAGTTTTTCATTCTTTGTATATACTTCTACGTCATTATTTCTTGGTCTTCTATAAATTTGCTGTCTTAACTTTTCCAAATTCTAAGTTTGAGAATTTATTTATTTTCAGTTATCAACATTCACTTCCACACAATTTGGAATTTCAGATGTTATGCCCATGTCAGCCTTTCTCCCATCCTATGACAGCATGTATTCTGATTACCTTTTCCTCCAATCTGCCCTCTCTTCTATCACAAATTCCCCTTCTTATACTCTTCCCTTCTCATTTAATGTAGGGCAAGACAGATTTGTCTTCCCCACTGCCCATAAATCTTATTTCCTAGTTTTGTGTAAAAAAAATTTAATATTCATTTTTTAAAGCTTTTAGATCCATATTTTCTCCATTACCCCCTCCCCATCCACCCTCATTGAGAAGGCAAGCAATTTCATATAGGTTATACATGTGTAGTCATGCAAAACATTTCGATGATGGTCATGTTGTGAAAGACTAATTATATTTCCTTCTATTCTGCCCTGTGCTTCATTTATTCCATTCTCTCCTTTGACCTGTCCCTCTCCAAACTGTTTGCTTCCCTTCTGTGGTCTCTGCTATTATACCTCCTCTCTTACACCCTTAGCTTCAGGTAATAAAACCTTCCATACCCAACTGAGTCTGTATGTTATTCCCTCCTGAAGTAAAATCTGATGAAAGGAAGACTCACATATTCTCTCTCACCTTCCCATTTCCTCCTTCATTGTAAAAGCTCTTTCTTGGCTCTCTTTTGTGAGATGATTTACTATAATCTGCCTCTCCCTTTCTCTTTCTCTTAATACAATCGTCTAAACATTAAATTTCCTTTTTTTTTTTTTTTTTTTTTTTTTAGGTATCATCCCTTCATGTTCAGGTCACCCTGAGCCCTCTGCATCTGTCTTTCTCTGCCTCAATATTTCATTGAAGTCCCCTATTTCATTGAAGTTTCATTTTTTTCTCCCGAAGTATTATACCCAGTTTTACTGGGCAGGTGATTCTTGGTTTTAAACCTTGTTCTTTTGATCTCTAGAATATCATATTCCAAGTCTTCCAATCTCTTAGTGTAGAAGTTCCTAAAAATTCTGTGTTAAATGTCTGTAAAAATGACTCTAAACAAACTTTGGGGAGGCAGAACCCAAAGAATGATGAAGTGAAGGAAATCTCCAGCCCAAGAGAGCCTGGAAGGTCATGAGGAAGTGTCTATCCCGTTCTGCAGGGGCCAGGGCATAGTCCAGCCTGGGCTGTGGTGGCACAGATGGGACCTGAGAAGGCCCTGGGGAGACGGATTCTCCTTTATCTGTGCCAGTTTCCAGACTTCAGGACCCCAAAACGCCAAGGACAAATTGGAAGGTTAGTGGCAAAAGGTTGTGGAACCAGTTTGGGAGAGTGGAGTGGTCCAATCCCAGCCCCGTAGTAGCAGAAGTGGAAGATAGAAGAGGAATCCACAGCAGCCACTGCAGCAGCAGGAACAGATATGGGTATATAAACTGTTTCTGGAGGTCTAGGCCCACAGATTGTAGGAGACTGTAAAGGCAGACAGTACATTCCCCACCCCCACAGGATGCAGAGGTTAACATTAACAAAGACCTCAAAAGTCCAGTAAATGGCTGGGGAAATGAGTAAAACTGGAGAAAGAATCATACTATAGAATCTTACTTTGGTGACAAGGAAGACCAAAGCATGGAAACAAAAGAAAATAAAGTCAAAATTCCTCAATCCAAGGCCTCCAAGAAAAATACGAATTTGTCTCAGGCAATGAAAGAGGTCAAAAAGGATTTTGAAAATCAAGTAAGAGAAGTAGAGAAAAAATTGGGAAGAGAAATGAAAGTGATTCAAGGACATTAAAAAATGGTTCAGCTGTTCACTAAAGGAGACTCAAAAAATGATGGAGAAAATATCTCCTTAAAAAGAGACTAACCCAAATGGCAAGAGAAATACAAAAAGCCAATGAGGAGAAGAATGCCCTAAGGGACAGAATTGACCAAATGAAAAAGGAGATTCACAAGCTCACTGAAGAAAATAATTTCTTAAAGACTAGAAAGGAGGAGATAGAAATGAACGACTATGAAAAATCAAGAAATTACAAAACAAAACCTAAGAGATGAAAAAAATAGCAATGTGAAATATCTCAGTGGAAAAAGCAACAGAGTAGGAAAATAGATCCAGGAGAGACAATTTAAGAATTATGGGACTACATGAAAGTCATGATCAAAAAAGAGCTTACACACCATCTTTCATGAAATTGTTAAAGAAAATTGTCCTTATATTCTAGAACCAGAGGATAAAATAAAAATTGAAGGAATCCGCCATCACCTCCTGAAAGATATCTGAAATGTAAAACCCCTAGGAATGTTATAGTCAAATTCCAGAGCTCCCAGGTAAAGGAGAAAATATTACAAGCTGACACAAACAAACATTTCAAGTATTGTGGAAATACAATCAGAATAACACAAGACTTAGCAGCTTGTACATTAAGGGATCGAAAGGCTTGGAGTATGATATTCCAGAGGTCAAAGGAGGCAGGATTAAAATCAAGATTTACCTACCCAGCAAACCTGAGCACAATACTCCAGGGGGAAAGTGGAATTTCAGTGAAACAAAGGACTTCCAGGCATTTTTTCTGACAAGACTAAATCTGAATAGAAAAAGTGAATTTGAAATACAAGAACCAAGAGAGACATGAAAAGGTAAACAGGAAAGAAAAATCTTAAGGAACTTACTAAAGTTTACCTGTTTATATTCCTACATGGAAAGGCAATATTTGTAACTCTTGAGACTTTTCTCAGTATTTGGATAGTTGGAGGGATTATATCCATATAGACGTAGGACACAGGGGGAGTTGAATAAGAAGGGATGATATCTAAAATATAAAATTTAGGTGAGAGAAGGGAATATATTGGGAGGAGAAAGGGAGCAATGTAATGGGGCAAATTATCTCTCAAAAAAGAGGCAAGAAAAAGTTTTTCAATGGAGGGTAAAGTGGAGAGGTGAGAAGGAAAAAGTGAAGCTTACTCTTATCACATTTGGCTTATGGAGGGAATAACATGCACACTCAATTTGCTATGAAAAATCTAACTTGCACTACAGGAAAGTAGGAGAGAAAAGGATAAGTGGGTAATGAGAGGGATGAGAGAAGGCAGGGCAAATGGGAGGAGGAGGTACTTGGAAGAAAATACTTTTGGGGAGAGACAAGTCAAAAAAGAGAATAGCATAAATGGGGGGCAGGATAGATTAGAGAAAAATGTAGCTAGTCATTCACAACATGAATTTTATGAAAACCTTACCTAACTACACATACATCTCCTGTATTGAGCTGCTGGCCTTCTCAGTGGGGATGGGTGGGGAGGGAGGAAAGGAGAGAAGTTGGAACTCAAAGTTTTTTTTTTCTTTTTTCTTTTGTTTAATGTATATTTGTTTATTTTTAGTTTTCAACATTCATTTCCACAAAATTTTGAGTTCCAGATTTTCTCCTCATGTCTCCCCTCCTGCCATCCTAAAAAGCTGTGCCTTCTTATTACCACTTCCCCCAATCTGCCTTCCTTTCTATCACGCCCCTCCCTTCCCTTATCCCTATCTTTTCTTTTGTCTTGTAGGGCAAGATAAATTTCTCTACCTTAATACCTGTATTTCTTATTTTCCAGTTGTATGCAAAAAACAATTCTCAACATTTGTTCCTAAACCTTTGAGTTCCAACTTCTCTTCCTCCCTCCATAGCCATCCATTCCCACTAAGAAAGCAAACAATTCAATACAGGCCATATTTGTGTAGTGTTGCAAACTACTTTTGTGTTGGTCATGTTGTGTAAGACTAACTATATTTCCCTCCATCCTGTTAGACCTTCCATTTATTCAGTTCTCTCTTTTGACCTTGTCTCTCTCCAAAAGTCTTTACTTCTAAATGCTCCCTCCTCCCATTTGTGCTCCCTTCCACCTTCCATCATGCTCCCCAAGGCCTACTTATCCACTGCTCCTGTTCTTTCCCACATAGTAGTATAGATTTTAATATCAAATTGAGTGTGAATGTTATTCCTTCCTCAAGCTAAATGGGATGAGAGTATTCTTCAATTTTTCCCTTACATATGCATGTGTGTGTGTGTGTATGTATATTCCATGTAGGAATGTAGCAGTTCAACATCAGTAAGTCCCTTATGATTTCTCTTTCCTGTTTACCTCTCTTGCTTCTCTTGATTCTTGTGTATGAAAATCACATTTTCTTTTGAGCTCTTATCTTTTCATTAAGCACACTTGAAATTCCTCTGTTTCATTGAATGACCATTTTTCCCCCTTGAAGTATTATACTCAGCTCTGATAGGTAAATGATGCTCCACTTTAATCCTAGTTCCTTTGACCTATGGAATATCATATTCCTAGCCCTTGAATCTCTTAATGAAGAAGCTACAAGATTTTTTTGTTTCCCTAATTGTATTTCCACAATACTAGAATTATTTCTTTCTGGCTGCTCACAATATTTTCTCCTTGACCTGGAAAATTCAGAATTTGGCTACAATATTCCTGGGAGTTTCTCTTTTTGGATCTCTTTTAAGAGGTGATCAGTGGATTCTCTCAATATTTATTTTGTATTCTGGTTCTAGAACACCACATCAATTTTTCTTAATAATTCCATGAAAAATTATGTCTAAGCGCTTTTTTTTTCATTATTGCTTTCAGGTTGTTCAATGATTTTTAAATTGTCTGTCCTGGATCTATTTTCCAGGTTAGTTGTTTTTAAGGTGAGACATTTCACATTATCTTCTATTGTTTTCATTATTTTGGTTTTGTTTTGTAATTTCTTGGTTTCTTCTAAACTAATTAGCTTCCTTCTGCTCTACTTCAATTTTTAAAGAGCTGTTTTCTTCATTGAACTTTTGAACTTCCTTTTCCACTTAGCTAATTTTGCTTTTTAAAACATTCTTCTCATTGGCTCTTTGGACCTCTTTTTGGCAATTGAGTTAGCCTATTTTTAAAATTGTTAATTTCTTCAGCATTTTTTGGGTGAACTTTAGCAAACTGTTGACCTTTTCATGATTTTCTTGTATGGCTCTCACGTCTCTTCCCAATTTTTCCTCCACCTCTCTTACTTGATTTTCAAAATCCTTTGTGAGCTCTTTCATGAGCTGAGATCATCACATATCTATTTTGGAGGTTTTGGATGTAGAAGCCTTGACTTTTCTGTCTTTCTCTGATGGTAAGTATTTTTCTTCCTCATTTGAAAGGATGGAAGATAATACCTGTACACCAAGAAAGTAAACTTTTATAGTCTGATTTTTTTCCCTTATTTTTAATTTTCCCACTCAGTTTCTTGGCTTATGAGTCCTTTGTCAAGAGGGGGATATACTCTGGGGGCCTGTAAGTTCTCAGTTACTCTAAGATGGCACAATCAAGGGAGAGGAGTTTACTGTGCTGTGATCTGGGGTTTCTGTCCAGGATCTCCAAGTAGAATTTTCTTTCCAGAGCCTCTATCAGCTCCACCACACGAGCAAACACTCTTACTCACCCCAAGGCTGCCACTCAGGGCTAAGACCTAGGTCAGCAGCTCAATTCCCCCAGAGGCTTTAGGCCAAGGGCCCCAAAATTGACCCTGCTGTAGTCGCCATCGCCACTGCCACTGTCTGAGGCCAGGGCTAGGGGAGGACCTGACTCCCTTGTCACGAAGATGAAAAAGCTTTCTCAATGACATTTGAAACTGTCTTTCATGTTTGTGGATTGAGAGATCAGAGAACTGCAACTGCTGCTGGGGGTTCTGCTCCAGAGGCCTGTTCCAGTCCTGCTCCTGGGAGTTCCATATGGCCAAGGCTGGGCTGGGCTCTGTGGTCTGCACTCACCTCCATGCCTCCTGTCACAAACTTTTCTAATCAGTCCTCCAGGCTACTTGAGCTGGAAATCTCTTTCACTCTGTAATTTTGTTCCTTCTGCTGCTCTAGAATTTGTTTAGAGTCATTATTTACAGGTATTTTATGGGCTGTGGGGGAAGAGTTAATGTAGGTGTATCTTTCTACTCCATTATTTTGTCTCTGCCCCTCCAGAACTCAGTGTTTTCAAAGTGAATGATAAAAGTTGTTTTTTACATGCAACTGGAGAATAAGAAATATATTTAATGGCGTATAGAAATCTGTCTTGCACTACAAGAAAATAGAGAAGATGGGGAATAAGGGAAGGGAAGAGTGTGGTAGAAGAGCTGGCAGATTGGGGAAAGAGGTAATCAGAATGCACGATGTCTTGTGACGCGGGGGGGGGGAGAGATGGGTAGAAAATGTGTATCTCAAAGTCTTTTGGAAATGAATGTTAAAAACTATATGTATATATATATATATATATATATATATATAAGTTTTATATATACATATATATATGTATATATGTATATATTTAAAAATCATTAAAAAAATAAAATTCCTGTGTTATCCTGATTGTGGTTCCACAACACTTGACTTGTTTCTTTCTGGCTACTGGTAATATTTTCTTCTTAAACTTGGAAGTCTGGAATTTGTGTACCTGATTCATAGGAGTTTTAATTTTGGGAACTCTTTCAGGAGATCATTGGTGGATTCTTTCCATTTCTGTTTTACCCTCTGGTTCTTGAATATCACAGCAGTTTTTCTTTAAAATTTCTTAGAATATGATGGCTAATTACCTTTTTTGATCATTACTTTCAGATTGTCCAACAATTTTAAAAATATCTTTTTTGGATCCATTTTCCAGTTCAGTTATTTTTCCAATGATATACTTCACATCCTTTCCTATCTTTTTAATTCTTTTGGTTTTATTTTATAATTTTTGATTCCTCATATAGTCATTAGCATCCATTTAGTCCATTCTAATTTTTATGGAATTAGTTTTTTCATTGAGCTTTCGGACTTCTTTTCCATGCTGGCCGAATTTTTAAAGTTATTCTTCTCCTCAGTGGCTTTTTGAACCTCTTTTTCCATTTCACTTAGTCTTAATTTGAAAGCTGTCATGTTTTTGAACATTTTGGGGGATTTCCTTTAGCAAACTACAAACTCATTTTTTTTCTTAATTTTCTTGTATCACTCTCTTTTGTTTTCCCAATTTTTCCTCTACTTCATTTACTTAATTTTCAAAATCCTTTTTGAGTTATTCTATGTCCTGGGACCAATTCATATTTGTATTGAGGGCTTTGGATTCAGAAGCCTAGGCTTTATTGTCTTCTTCTCTCTGTATAATTTAATTTTCCTTGTCACCAATGACAAGAAAAATATAACTCTTCCCCAAGAAAGTCAGGATCTATAATCCATTTCTTTTTCCCTGTTTGCTTATTTTCCTAGATAATTACTTGGCTTTTGTTGTCTTTGTTGCGTGAAGGTCTCCAGAGGCAGCACCCCGGTCAATTACTTAACTTTTGAGCTGTTTTTTAAATGAAGGGCTCTAGAAGCAGCCTTTGCTTCAGCAGTGGCTGCCCCCACTTTAGCAGTGGCTGCCATGACATTGTGGCTGGTTCCAGGGCTGGTTTTAGGTCTGAGGTTAGATCACTCTCCCCTCTCAGCCAGATGAGAGACCTTTCCCTCTGATCTCGCGAAGCTGACTCTGGTACTTGTGGGTTGAAATGTCTGAACACTGCAGCAACCACTAGGGATTCAGTCCCCTGAAGCCTGCTCCAGCCCCATCTACACCTGTATGGCCCTTGGGCTAGAAATTTCCTTCATTCTGTCATTTTTTGTCTTCTATTGCTCTAGAAATTGTTTAGAGTAATTTATACAGGTTTTTTGAGGGGTTTGGTTAGAGAGCTCTACGAAGTCCCTGCTTCTTGTCCCCCCACCATCTTGCCCCCCCCACTTCATTCTAATTTTAAAGGAATAATTTTCTTTTTTTAAATTCAGTATCTCCTTTTCCAGTTGGTTGGCTTTGTTTCATAAGATTCTTGTTTGTTTGGTTGGTTTTTTATTCTTATTAAAAAAAAATTCCTCAATCTCTCTTATTTAATTTTTGATGTCTTTTTTGACTTTCTGCAATGAATTATTTTTGTTCAGTTGACCACTGACTTTTTTAGGTAGGAGAGAATAATTTTACTTCAATATAATCCTCTGAATATAAACCCATCTTCTCCATTCCCATTGTAACTGTCTATGATAACTGTCTAGGGTTCTTTCTCTTTTGCCTGCTGTTGTTTTTTTATTTTATTTTTAGTAGCTTATCTTTACCATCACTTCTAATCCTGGGGATTAAGATAATTTGGCCTTAGCTCCTTCTTGGTCTTATTTTTTGAACTTTGACTTGGGTCCAGAATCTGCACTCTTTTCCCTTTCCAATCACAGCTATTTCCCCTCCCCCTCCACACACATTACACTGGAAATGCTCTTAGTCCCTGAAAATCATAAAGTGATTTATGACATTCATTTATCACCTTTGGCCTGGAACATAGACCAAGAAAATTTTCCTGTCATTGCTCAGAGCCAGGAGTATCCTTGCCTTTCTACTTTTGCACTCAGAGGACATGAGCTGGTCCTTTCTTGTCCAGGATTTCATCTCAGCAGTACAGGTAGCCCTGTTGTCCCTAAACAAAAAAGGATCCCTCAATCTTCTTCCACCCTGACACCCAACTGGCCAAACTGTCGTAAAGATGGAAATTCTTATGACTGAGTTAGAAGCTACCTCCCAACCCAGTTGCTCCCTGAGCTCACTTCTAGCTGTTTAATGGGAGTTAGTCATGAAATGTTTAAAATTCATTCAGGCTGAACTTCAGTCTTAGGGTTTTTCTTCAGATCTCCCCAAGAATGCCCAGGATGACCACTCTTATTTATTTTTGCCCCTCTACATTGACCCTGAGGGTTTATTTTTTCTTATGTGGATGAAATCTGGAAAACTTGGAATTTTCTGACCTACTCTTAAATCTTCCATGAATCCTTTCCTGCTTACCGCTATTTAAATTTTGCTCTAAAGTTCTATTCTCATCATGCATGAGGAATTGTTGTCATTCTTCTTACTAGAGATCATTATATTTTCTCAATTGCCTATTTCATCACTTGGCATGAGTACTGTTTACATACTAGGCACTTCAGAAATGAGTGTTCAATTGAAAAAGGTATTTTTGAAGATGATCATGTTAATCATTCGTTTCCTGATGTGAAGTTAAATGAAAGACTTTACTGGCAAGAATGATTAAAAATATTAGGAGAATAGGAAAGAAGAATTATTAAGTTCAAGAAGTGTTGGTTAGAGGTCAGAGGATTTAGGTTTGAATTACACCTCTGAAAATGCTTCTCTGTGTTATTTTGACAAATACCTGTGAGATTTATGTTATTTATCTGTAAAATGAAGGGGACTGCACAATTTAACTCCAAAAAGTATATCTAACTTGAAGTCTATCACTGTATGATTTTTCTCTTTCTTAAGTATTACACTAACCCTCCTCTATGCTTTGTTTTTCAGACTTCTGAATTTCTATTTCATCATTCAATCCAAATTGGTGGGGGAAGCAGTCATATATTTCTATAGTATGATCCAATAAGTAAAAAAAAGTTACCTCAATAAATACATTAATTGCTTACACACACACACACACACACACACACACACACACACACACACATGTACATACACATATATCCATACTTGTGTTAAAAAATAATCGAGTTGCTCAATAAACTGAGATTCAGGTTAGCACCCATAGAAATTCCAAATTATTTGTTGAAACTTGTAGAACAGTGATAGATTTTGAATTCATTTTGAATTTTTCCCCCTCCTTTCTCAACACCTTGCATTCTTCCTTGTTTGTTTCTTTCTTCCCTGATTATTGTCCTAGCTTGTTTGGACATTTTGAATATTAGTATAAGCCTCAAAGGTATTACTGTTTCCTTTTCATTTATTGTCATCCTAGGATTTAATGAGAATTCTTTTTATGCTAATTTCTCTGTCACTGATAATAGTCTATGGGCACCTGCATGCATCACATTGTGGGATATTATAGCAGGTTGATTTTAATTATTACCCTTTTAGCAAATTCGAAGGAGAAAAAATCAAACGGGAAATTGTACTGCTTTCTAAAGATTTGGAGTTGAAAGCTTCCCCCCCTACAAAGTAGCAAAATATACAACTGTTACCATCATACTGAATATTGCTGATGTGATTATAAAGACAACAATAATAACACCTATCCATCATGAAGTACTTTAAGGACTGTTATTAATGTCGTATTTTCAGCACATGCACATGCATGTGCGTACACACACACACATACACAAATCTTTCCTGTAGTTTAAGCCTCCCAACTTCCCTCATTGTTGAATCTCTGACTTTATTGATAAGAACATGTGTAGTGCTGATATGAAACTTAATGGTTGTTGGATATGTGCCAAAGTACTATTTGGGATAATGTTGCTATTGAAATTATTTTATTGCGCTAGTAGAAGGAGAGATAAAGCTTAGTGAAAGATTAGTGTAATATTTATGGAATTGGAAAATCATGGTCAGGGAGTTAGAGCTGTATAAATCCTAGGCAGTTATATTATCCTGTCCCCTTCATTTTACAAAGCCTCCCAACTTCCCCCATCATGGTTCCTATGCCTTTTCTGATAAGACCATGTTCAGTTAGGATATAAAACTAAGTGATTATTAAATACTTGCCCCATTTTGAAATAAACAACACAGCAGTTCAGAAATGTAGAAATATACCAAATTCTGTTTAACATAATCACCACTTCTGTGATGAAATTATTTTAAAGAATTTTTATAATCTCCATTCCCATTTGGTTTGTAACCATAAATCTCTATTTTCTCTCCTCCAAATGCCTTCTTTGTAAGTATGATAAGATAACTGGAGTTGTGAAGTGGCAAACTATGTTTCATTAACCATTTTTTTATTTATTCATTTTTATTGATTCACTAATTCATTCATTCATGAAACATTTATTAACTACCTATTTCATGTTGTATATTGTGATAGGCATGGAAATAAGCCTACCTTAAAATATAGATTCTCTCTCTCTCTCTCTCTCTCTCTCTCTCTCTCTCTCTCTCTCTCTCTCTCTCTCTCTCTCTCTCCTCCCTGTGTTTGTGTTTGTATGTCATTGTGTGTGTGTGTATGTAGTGTGTAGTATGTATAATTTGTACACGTATGTGACTATGTTTATATAACTGGAGAGGGGTGGAAGGCTGGGCAATGAAGGTCAAATTCTTAGACTTTGCAAACTATGCTCCTTCTTCTGCCAATTCATGGCGTGTCTTGATAAATGTGCTTAAAGAAATTAATTATAATTTCATCCTCCTTCCTCTATCCCACTCCAGAGCACATTTAGGCATCTGATAATTAGTTCTTATAGGATTATTTAGGGACAGATATCTTTCAATTACTGCTATACTAGTACTGACTGAGCATGTAAAAAATTAGAACAAAAGAACTGCTCACTTTCCTGAGGAGAAGCAAGGCATTAATTTCTATGGGGATGGGGTGAGATAGCAGCAGTGAAAGTGCCAGCAGCCTGCCACCTGCAATAAGTATCCTATCTCCCCAATTTCCAGTCAGGTGGTGCTGACTATATAATGCCTCCATCTCTTATTTTTGTTGTGTTTATTCTTTCCTGATCTTAGGTGAATATATGTGGGACACATAAAGGATCAGGTTTCAGCTATGTGATTTTGGGAGGCTCAAAAGAGCCATAAAATGTTACCTCAAGAACCAGAGACAAAACTAATAGGAGCCAAATTCATGGAAGAGGAAGTCCTAAAGAAAAACGTTTGCCCTTGCCCACCAGTGAATCAAGTTAGAGATTGACCCATTGCTTATGTTGCACCTAGAAGTAAATTTGATTAGAGAATGATTTGTAATAACTACCTTATATTTAGATCTATTCACCCCAGAGATCAAGTAGTCTATCAAATGGAGAGTACACTGCCAGTTTTCAAAGTTGTTTATTCCTTGCTATACTTTCTCAGGAAATGCCCCTTTGAAAAGCTAATGTCCATTGATTATAGGATATTTGAGAGCTATTGATAGGTGACCATATTATCAGGAATACACCAGTTGAGGTAACTGAACGATAGTTCAAGAATCTTCCCCCAACTCATCTGAGGTATCCTTAGAAGTCTGCATGGGGTAATAGTTAGGCTCGTTCTTCGGGAAAATGAGCCTCAGAGACTGTGGTCTATAAAGTTTTCAGTTACATGCAGAGACTGTTTATATTTATTCCTTCTGGTGTCAATTAAGAACCTTTACAAAGTTTGAATTGGTTCCTCCACGAGAATGAAAAAGTAAAAAAAAAAAAAAAAGTAGAGGAATAATCTTCTACTTTCTAAGGTATCAGGTAATATGAAATGATTGTTGAATGGTTGTTAGAAGAAATTTAAAAAAGAATGTGAAAGAAACAATTTTAAAAGGCAGGAAGATCCTTATTTGGAATAAAAAGAGTAAATATTAACTCTGTAAGGCAGTGTGTTGTGCACTGACCAATGAAAACACAATAGCAAATAAGAAAGTCCTATAAACAAAGTATCATTATTGTGACGAAGCACAGGGAAAGGTACTTTGGTAAACGCAAAACAATTTGAGGAAGAGAGTCCTTACAGAAATGGAAAATAGAAATAGATTTCTATGGGAAGTTAATGAGTTGAATCATGAAAAAATTTGGATGGAATGGTTTGTCAGTACCAATTTATTTGGACAATCATGACCAATTATGTTAAAAGCAAAGAATCATAGAGGGGAGTTGAAAGAGATCTTGGAGGTTATTTAGTTCTACTCACTCATTTTATAGATGAGTAAACTGATTCCTAAAGTGGTGATATTATTTTCTCAAATACACATATAAATAATAAAGAACAGGCTGTAAACTTTAATTTAGATGTTCTGACTGAATCCAATATGACTTCTAAGTCCTTTACAGAAAGAACTGAAGGAATTCTGAAAAGTTCTAAATTCTCTTAAGAGTTTGAAGAAAAAAAGAGAAGAATAAGGAAAATCAATGAAATTTTAGAGTTATAGAGTTAAGTGTTATAGAGGTTAGAGATTAGTTTTGTTTTGTTTTTTATCTAGAGAGGGAAGGCTACCTCTCTGATGAGTAAATAGCACCTTGGATTCTGAGGAATGATGGTGTTGGTCTGTTGTTGTCATAAGTAAGGATAACATTTTTTTACTTGCTAGACAAAGAGTACTATGTGGGAGGGAATATTCAAGATGACAGGGAAAAATCCATGCTCTCATATATCTCTATAATAAAATATGCAAAATGGATGATATAAATGAGATCAAATTTCAAAAAATAGATAGCGTAGAGAAATCTGCAACTATGTCCAAAGAGCTACAAAAATGTGCATATCATTTAATCTAGCATTATCACTTCTAGGACTGTATCCCAAAGAAATCATAAAAATCGAAAAGCGTGGCATGTGTACAAAAATATTTATAGCATTCCTCTTTATTGTGGCCAAGAACTTGAAATTAAGCTGATGTCCATCATTTGGGGAATGGCTGATCAAGCTGTGGAAGATGAATGTAATGGAATAGTATTGTGTTATAAGAAATGACAAACAAGTAGACTTCAGAGAAGACTGGAAGAACTTACATGAACTGATGCTGAATGAAAGGAGCAGAACTAGGAGAACAATATACACAGTAACAACCACAGTGTGAGAGGAATTTTTCTGGTAGATTTAGCCCTTCACAGCAATGCACGGACCTAAAACATTCCCAAAGAACTCTTGCAGCAAAATGCCATCCACATCTAGAGAAAGAAATACGGAGTTGGAATGCAGATTGAAGCAGAATTTTTCTCTTGTGTTATGCTGTGTTTTGTTTTGTTTGAGTCTTTCTCATGGTTTCTCATACTCATTTTAATTATTTTATGCAAAATGATTAATGTGAAAATGTGTTTAACAAGAATGTATGTGGAAAACCCACATAAAATTGCATTATGTCTTAGGGAGGGATGGAGTAGGAAGATAGAGAAAATCTAAGACTTATGGAAGTGATTGTAGAAAACTGAAAACAAATAAATTAATAACAATAAAAAGAGATGGAGGGGAAAATGAATAGTATATGAAAGATCACGTTTATACATCAAGAAATCAAGATTGGTAGATAATTCAGAGGTCATTTGTTTCAACCAGATCTATCTAACTATAAAACCCTTTATAACATACCAATGAATGGTCATTCTTTATTCAGAATTGATAGCTGAGGGAGAGGGAGACTATTTCTCAGAGTACCCCATTCTATTTTGGTGTATCTCAACCTTAATTTTGCTTCTGCAGCTACAAAATATTCCCCCTAGTTCTATTCTCTGGAACCATGCAAAATAAGTCTAATCCCATTTTTTGACATCCCATCAAATACTTGAAGACAGATCTCAAAATCTTCTTTTCTAAATAAACATCCTTCAGTTAAATTGTATACGGTAGGAATACAAGACCTATAACAATGTGGTTTGTTATTTATTTCTACTTTGTTTTATCCATGTCCCACCTTAAATACGAGGACATAATGGCACGCAATCAAGTCTGACCTGAGCAGAATACAGAAGTACGAAGAACTGGCACTGTTCACTTGATGTAAAGTGAAATATTTTTTTAAATTTGCTTTGAGATAGCAACTCTTTGGCTGAGAATGCTTAATCTAATGTATTAATTGAAAAGTGTACATTATTTAAAATATCTAAATTTATTTTGAAAATGATAGATTGCCATCATAATTAAGAAATAATCATAAAATTAAATCCCGGACTTTTTAGGATTAATGGGGGAAATGAAAGCTATATTAATGTGATATTATGGCATAAACTCTGGGATTATTCTTCCAACACATGCACCAGCAGAAAGGGTAAGGAAAGAACAACTAGTACTTTTAACATCAGCATTTAAGGATAACTGAGCAGTTGGGGTTTCTAATACTATTGATTACAATTTCCACCAAAGTTATTTTCAATATAATCTAAGTAATTCCTCTCCCTCAAAATTCACTAATCAATATCAATTCATCAAATCAATATAAATTGCATTTTTAAGGTAATATTCACTGAGAAGATAGATCAAAGACATAATAAGAACAATAGTCCCAATACCCTTCCTCCAAATGAAACTTATTTCTTTCATTAAATGTTGATGAGAGGTAGAAAAGAAACTAATATCCTAGTCTGACTCTATTCAATAATGAGTATCTAGGAGATAAAATAGAGAGGATGATACTTTAGTAGAAAATTACCCCTTCAAATCTAGTTCATTGAACATTACCTTCAGTTAAACTGACCTTGATAACATGAGAGGATCACCAGGAATAATAGGAGATGCACCCACGATTTGGAAAGAGTTGATTTTAAAGAGTTCAGAGAAAAGAATAGTGGATCCTATGGTAGATAAAATCAGTCAAAGTAGGATGAAAAAATCTCAAGAATATGTTTCTGAAGAAACAAAATAAGAAATTCTAATGTGGAAAAAAGATGGGAAAGAGGGAACTGCCTACAGAAACTAATATGTTTATATAACAAAAGCAATGATCAACTTCTTTTCAAACGAGATATTTAGAAAATAAAAGTGAAAACATGCAACTGAAGTTGTTCCTTTATAAATTAAATTTATTGTAACACAATATCTACAGCAACAAAATGCAGAATCAACCAACTGATGATTACTAAGAATAATTTTAAAAAGACTTTTGTAGCTATAGTATATGGATGACCAAAAAGAGATATGTTTTCTGCTTTTTAATGGGTAATACAATGATATCAGACAACGAATAAAGGACTAAATTGCTGAAAACAAATCAGGACTGACATTCTGGTGTACACCTTGAACAGTCTCGTAAGCATGATTAAGAATATGGTAAAGAACACACTCTGTGAAAATTGGTAAAAAAGAAATATAAGCATTCAGTTTTGAGAAGAAACTTAATAGGAGTATGAGATCTGACTTTAAGTGCTTATAGTATGTTTCTTCATTACGTTGTTTTCTCCTCAATATCTATTGAGAACGTTAGATTCCGAAAATATTCTACAACAGGAAAAAGAGAATAATGAGTGATACAAACCAGAAATATGAGTGCCCCAAAGATCTGGAACGTCAAGTAGAAGAACATTAAGTGAAGAACTTTATTGAAGGTAAATGCCACCATATAAATATTAATTATACTGTGTTTAATAAACTAGATGATGAAGGGTGGAGCCAAGATGTTGGAGTAGAATCAGGGACCTACCAGACCTTTCCCCGTTGGCCCCTCAAAATACCTTTAAAAATGGCTCTAAACATATTGTAGAGCAGCAGAAGTCACAAAACGACTGAATGCAACTTATTTCCAGCCTCAAACAATCTGGAAGACTGACAGGAAGGGTGTATTGCCCTGAGCTAGTACTACAGCACAGCAAAACATGGGTCATGCCAGCACAAATGGGACTAGAGTGGGCCTCAGGGTGCTGAATCATTGGCAACTGTAGTCATTTGCAGAATTCTCAACCCACAATCACCAAAGAATGCTTCAAAAGCACTGGAAAAGCTATTTTACTTGGGTGAGGTAGGAACATTGTCCAGACTCAGCCCCAGTGAAAGTCCCTGGACAGGAGCATCCAATGCAGCAGACAGTTGCTTCTGGATCTTGTGACCTGCAGAGAGTGGGAAAATGGAGCAGCTGATCTGAGTTTCAGTGCTGGATGATGGTCATGGTGCTAGAAGGCACACTAGCTTGGCACAGTTGGTGAGGGCAAGTAGGGAATCCTACTTGCAGTCCCAGGGTAGAAAAAAAGTGCTTTTAGTTTCTCATAGACCAGAGTGCAGTCTACGAAAGGAGCAAACACCACCGTTTTGATCGTATCATTTTGGAGAAACTGAGAATTTACAGGTGCCTAGAGATATCTCTGAAAAAAGCTGTACAAAAACCCCTGAAACTTGGGGCAGTACACCCTCCACCTAACAAAGTGCTCAAAGGCAAGTAGTTGACTGGAAAAATGAAAAAAAAAGAGGAAAAATATCACTATAGATGGTTACTTTCTTGGTGAAAAGGTATTTTGTTATGACAATGAAAATCAAAGGGTAAAACCAGAGGAAGATCAAAACACACAATGGGAGGGAAACAGCAAAGTCAAAGATCCTACATCAAAACCTCAACAAAAAAAAAAATCAAATGGTGTCAGGCCTTGGAAGAACTCCAAAATAATTTTGAAAATCTAGTAAGACAAGATAGCGGAGTAGAAACACACACATGTGCTACCTCCGAACCCACAAACCATAAAATATCGGTAAAAAAGAACTGCCAATAAATTTTGCAGCAGCAGAAGCCACAGCATAGCAGAGAGGATGAGATTTCTGCTCCAGAGAGCCTGAAAACCTCTCGCAAAAGGTTCTTCACGCTGCAGACTGGGAGCCAAGCACAGCGCTGCCACAGGTGCCTGGCACAGAGAGGAGGAGATCCAAGCAGGCTTCAGGGACAGAATCTCCAGCAGCCGCGTGGGTCCCTCCACCCACAGGGGAGAAGTTTTGGTGAGAGGGTCTCTTTGGCGGGTCGAGAGGGGAGTGGGGTGCCCCCATAACTCAGGCCCCCTCGGGAGGCAGCAGCAGAGGTGGGAGCAGACCAGAGCTTCCCAAGCAGGAAGGAGCCTGGATCCATTGTTGAAGGTTTCTGCATAAACCCCCTGAGGGAACTGACCCTGGGAGGTGGCCCTGCCCCTACCTGAGCACCTGAACTTAATCTCACACTGAATAGCAGTCCCGCCCTTGTCAAAAGCCCTGAGGCTGGGAAGCAGCATTTGAATCTCAGACACCAAGCACTGGCTGGGTGGATCGATTAGTGAAGTGGGTGTGAAGAGAATGTTCAGAAGTCAAGTCACTGGCTAGGAAAACGCCCAGAAAAGGGAAAAAAAAAAAACCAAGACTATAGAAGGTTACTTTCTTGGTGAACAGGTATTTCCTCCCTCCCTTTCTGATGAGGAAGAACAATGCTTACCATCAGGGAAAGACACAGAAGTCAAGGCTTTTGTATCCCAGCCCACTAAATGGGCTTCGGCCATGGAAAAGCTCAAAAATTTTTGAAAATCAAGTTAGAGAGGTGGAGGAAAAACTGGGAAGAGCAATGAGAGGTATGCAAGCAAAGCATGAACAGCAAGTCAGCACCCTGCAAAAGGAGACTCAAAAAATGCTGAAGAAAATAACACCCTGAAAAATAGGCTAACTCAATTGGCAAAAGAGGTTCAAAAAGCCAATGAGGAGAATAATGCTTTCAAAAGCAGAATTAGCCAAATGGAAAAGGAGATTCAAAAGCTCACAGAAGAAAATAGTTCTCTCAAAATTATAATGGAACAGATGGAGGCTGATGACTTTATGAGACACCAAGAAATCACAAAACAAAACCAAAAGAATGAAAAAATGGAAGATAATGTGAAATATCTTATTGGAAAAACAACTGACCTGGAAAATAGATCCAGGAGAGACAACTTAAAAATTATGGGACTACCTGAAAGCTGTGATCAGAAAAAGAGCCTAGACATCAT
>CM052671.1:122523417-122555335 GCA_028533205.1 Lagorchestes hirsutus
GAGCAGATAGGACACAGGGGCAATTAGAATGCTTGGTGTTGGGGGGGGAGGGGATAAAAAGGGGAGAAAATTTGTAACCCAAAATTTTGTGAAAATGAATGTTAAATGCTAAATTAAAATAAAAATTAAAAAAAAAAAGAAAAACTAAGACAAATAGAGTTAAGTGACTTGCCTAGTGTCATCCAGCTAGTATAGGTCTGAGGACAAATTTAAATTCAAGATGTTGAGTCTTCCTCATTCCAAGATCAGTGTTTTATTCAATGAACCACCTTAGCGTAAATATATGCAATTTATGTTTCAATAAGATAAATTTTACCATAGTCTACATAGCAAACTTCTTTGACCTTCTTAAAACCATACAAGACAGGATTATAAAATTCTGACAATTAACTCACAAGCCATGTAAGAAAATTGCCCTCAACTATTGCCCTCAATAGTCAAATTTACAAGAATACAAGTCATTTCCTAACTGTTAAATAGTCAAAGGATATGAACGGGCAGTTTTCAGAGGAAGAAATTATAGCTATCTATAGTTACATGGAATAATGCTCTAAATTACTAGTGATTAGAAAGTTTCAAATTAAAACAAATCTGAGGTATCACATCTGTACCTGTAAATACCGCAACATGCATAGGGAAATGTGCTATCACAGGTTCTTAGATCTGCATTCATAAAAAGGAAGGCAAGTTTTAAGGGTTTAACAATTACCTTAATCAAACACAAAGTGGCAGCTAGGTAGTGCAGTGGACAGAGCACCAGTGCAGGAGTCTGGAGGACCTGAATTCAAATCTCACCTGAGACACTTGACACTCACTATCTGTGTGATCTTGGAGAAGTCACTTAACCCCAATTGCCTAATCCTGGGTCATCTCCAGTCATCTTGATGAATATCTGCTCACTAGATTCAGGTGACTCTGGAGGAGAAGTGAGGCTGGTAACTTGCACAGCCCTCCCTCACTCAAAACAAAGTCAAGTGCGAGTCATGTCATTATTTCTCTGATGACATGGTCTTCTTTGGCAACGAAGGATGAATACACACTAATCAAACACATGTATCAATTCTTTAACCAAGCACATATATCATTCACTAATTTCAAGAGAGTCAGCACCCTGTACCTAAAAGGAAATACAGAGAAATTAAAAGTCAACAGACTTGGCTTCCTCTGACTGACCATAATTCAGCCAGATACAGCTATCTGAGCAGTTTCCAGAGAGGAAAGCATGACATCTGTGTTCTCAAAGCTAGGGACTCTTTCGCAGCTTCCCAGAGTCCTCGTCTTGCATTCAAACTTCTCATCAAAACTAACCCCTCAAAATACCTCACCCTCAGAATATTTATACATTTTTTGGAAGTCAGAGGATGTCACATCCTTTGAGAACCAGTGCCTCATTAACAAAAGGCATGGATCTTCTTACAAATCTTCCCAAGCCTGACCATAGGTGAGAAAGCTTCTCTTCAGTCATATTCAAATAAAGGCATTATGCTTCTTAATTATTCTAAAACCTAAACAGCGAAAGATAATACTTTCCTTGCCATTACAACATCAAACCTATCTGATTGGTTAATGTGACAAAACAGGAAGATGGTAAATATTGGAGAAGATGTGGGGAGTTGGAACACTAATTTCTTGTTGATGGAACTGTGAGCTGATTCAACCATTCTCGAGAACAGTTTACAACTTCATCCAAAGGACTATAAATATGTGCACACACTTTGAACCTGCAATATTATTTCTATGGCTGTATCCCAGAAATTATAAAAATGGGAAAAGCACATGTACAAAAATATTTCTAGTAGCTCTTTTGTGTGGGCCAATAACTGAAAATTGAGGGAAAGCCAGTCAATTAGGAAATGGCTGAACAAGTTGTGGTGCATGAATGTAATGGAATACTACTGTCCTATAAGAAATGATGAAGAATTGTACTTCAGAAAAAACCTAGAAACACTTGCATGAACTGATGCTGAGTGAAATGAGCAGAACCAGGAGAACATTAGTAGCACAGAAGAACACAGTAACAGCCACAGTGTGCGAGGACTATTTCTGACAGACTTAGCACTTCACAGCAATGCAACAACCTAAAATATTTCTGGACTCTTGATACAAAATGCCACACATAGCCACAGAAAGGACTATGGAATCAGAATGCAGAATGAAGCAGACTATTTTCTCTTTACTTATGTTATGTTTGGTTTGGTTTTTCTCATGGTTTCTGTAATTCATTTTAATTTTTCTATGCAGCATGACTAATGTGAAAGTGTTTAATAAGAATGTATGGGTAGAACCTACATATGATTCCATGCCATTTCAGGGAAAGAAGAGGGAGGAAGAGGCAGAAAATCTAAAACTTGTGGAAGTGATTGTTGAAAACTGAAAACAAATGAATTAGTTAATTTTTTAAAATAAATAAAGGGGAATAAGGCAAATTACTCTCACTATTATGAGATGATAACCTACATTTACATAGTGCTTTTGGGGTTCAGCTTTTTTCAGAACAACTTTTGAATCTAATTGCAACCCTGTAAATCAGGAATTGCAAGTTGTTATTGTACCAATTTTAAGATCTAGGAATATTAGGTTAAAAAATAATGGCCTTGACGAAGGTCAAAATTACTAGCATTCACACATATATTTGTTCCACTTTCTGCCCCATTGAACCTCACTGCCTCTCCAAGAAATTTTCCTCTCCCCATTTGCAACCAATTGTCCCCCAAACTAAATTTTAAAATTATGCTACACAGAAGGCTATGTGCCATTTAGAATGGAGAAATATTTCAAATCACATAAAAAGTTTCCTTTCACTCTCTTAAATGGTGTGACAGAAGGATACATCAAACTGATATAGAATTGAACACAGAAATGTTTTAATATGAAACACAAATTTTAAAAAGGAATAAGAAAATTAACTATTATAACTCAACTAGTTATCATTATTTGAAATAAATACAAAATTTCAAGGCAAAGTTGCTTCCCCTTTATTTTCTGTCAGATGCTCTACATACTCAAGGGAAACAGATGGATGAAAATAGCCCATCTGTTTCTGAGTCATCAGCTCAAAAGTGATTCCAATTTAAATGTCCTGTCCATGAGATTCTATCAAGAGGTAAAGGGGAAGGGGGAGGAGATGACATGCTGGGTTTTTTTTTGTTTTATTTTGGTTTGTTTTGAATTTTCAGATCATTTTTTTCTCAAGAAATATTGCATTGTCTTTACTACAATATTCAAGAAACTGTGGTACACTGGATAAAGGGCAAGATCTAGCAGGAATACCTGTGTTCAAGGCATTTCTCTGACACATGCTACTAGTATTACAATCATGGGGAAGTCACTTAATTTCTCAGGACCCAGAGACAATTCTCTAAGAATATTAATTCAAAACAAGTTACAGATCCATTTTAGAAAGGAAAGGAGATAACCCTCTACGACACAATGAAACCACAGGTTTGGGTCATCATCATCATCAGTTAATAGTTATCTAGTACTTGCTATGCTAAGCACTGTTCTGAAAGCTTTACAAACATTGTCTAATTTGATCCTCATTCCCTTGCAAATTAGATGCTATTCTCATTTTAGACATGAGGAAAGTGAGGCAAACAAATGTTAAGTGACTCATCCAACATCTCAAAGCAAGTATCTAAGGTTGAATTTGAACTCAAGTCTTCCTAAATCCAATCCTGACCCTCTGCAGCATCATACTTTGTAGTACAAAGTTAATAAAATACCTGTTGAATGATTATTCCATCAACAAAAATGCAGCAGGCTGTGGCCTTAAGGTTCTAATATGTTACTGCATTGTAGAGTTTACAGTATAAGTAATATTTTGAAATATGAACAAAATGAAGAATACAGGGAAATGACAAAATGACACATTTATTTCTTGGAGAATAGCATGGGAGAAATTGACACCTAATAGATAGTAAAAGAGGAGAAACTTCACCAATAGGTCATCCCTCCTCTGAGCCTTTGTAAGAGTGTTAGAATTCTTAAATCCTATCTGAAACAAAGTGAATCCCAGGAATTTGTAAAGTTCATTTCTGGGGGAAATTAATTATATCATATTCAAAACTGAAATTCATCAGAAATTAACTCTCTATATTTATTATTTTAAAGTAACAATATTCTTTAGGGCAATTATTTTCCCAGAATTTCAGAAACAGTTTGATGGTTGATGCACAGACACACAGATTGATAAACACATACCATTTCAAGATGTATTTACACATGATATGCAAAGACCTGTCTATTCAGAATTTTGGTTTCTAGACCCTCAATATGAAATTAAATTGAGAATCCAGAAGGAGTGAAAAAGGAAACTTAAAAGTGAAAAAAAAGAGATGACTGACATTTTTGGGTTTGGGGATCTTGGAGGAACTTCCATGTTGTGATTGTGGTTTATCCGTCTTTTTTTCTTTCTGACTAGCAAAGGAGTTGCCAGAACAGAGTGTGTTTATTCATACATCTTTCATCTGGTGCCTGGTGTTTTTGTTGTCTATGAAAAGAGTTTCTTTCAGAACCAGCTGTGACTGCATTTATGAAACTATGCAGGTTTGACATGCTTCCCCATGATCGTAAGGGTATTATTTGGAAGATTTTAATTTAAGACATGAAGAAGTGCCCAACAGAGATAAACTTATATTAGTATACCACTAAACTAAAATGATATATCTTATAAAACTTATACCAAAGAGAAATTTTAAAATATTGCATTATAGTTTATCCTAACATATATAAGGAAATATTAAAGTTTATTGAACAAAGAAATGGCATCGTTAAGCCTAACTTTAGAAAAACTATGTTGAGAGCTTAAGAAAGATGATTTAGTAAGAGAAGGATTATGATTAGGTCCACTAGGAAAATACTATGAGAGACTAGGCCAAGTATAAGAAAATTCTGAATGAAGGATTTAGCTGTGGGAGTATAGAGATTTAAAAGATGTAATCGAGGGAGAAATAATGTGATTTGATGACTGATTAAATTTATCAGTAAGAGAAAAGAGGAATAATAAACGACACTGAAGTTTTGAACCTGGGTGACTGGAAGGGTAGTATTACCTTAGACAGAAATGGAAAAGCTTGAGGAAAGGAAAACGTAATGAGATCTGAAATGCAGATCCCATTCATACCTGCTCATCCTGAGAGACTCACTTTGTTCCAAGAAATATTAAAAAAAAATAAAGGAGGAGAATAGCCACCTTCATTTACCTGAAATCATGGTGTACCCTCTAGGGAAATCTGATTCCAGATATCTAGTCCCACAGGCAAGAGGTGGGAAATTTTCCCACTGATGCAGGCAAAAATGCTGATCTGGATTACGAGGCAAGATTCAAGGATTATTGACCTGAAGTGCTGAGACCTGACTCAGAAATAGAAGGATGAGAATTTGCATTACAAAAGGAAGGGTTGTGTGTGTCTGTGTGTTTGTGTAGGAGTGGTGGTGGTGGTGGTTGTGGTGGTAGTATTGAGAATGAAAGCACCTGTGATTGTTTTTGAGATAAGATTCAAGACTGATTAGGTCGTAGGAAAATAGATGTGAAAGTGTTCAGATAAATATAGGCAGGATCATATAGACTAGAAATAATTTCTAAAGCAGAAGTTAGCTCTCAGGAGTAAAAGGTTGAAGATGCAAAGAAAATCAGTTTTGAAGAGGGAGAAAAATAGATCTGTTTAATGATGCACAGATATCTTATCAATGATTTTAGACTTGTATTAAGCAAAATATGGAAGCAATGGCTAATAACATAGGATAAAGAAATATGGCAAAATCGTCTATACATACTATTCAAATTTCAAATGAACTGAAAAAAGTAAGGAAAAATGATCTGTTGTAAGTTAGTTTGGAGAAAGTTGAAGTATTAAAGAAGAGTCAGAACTATCACTTATTTGCGTGAGGATATTGTAACTAATAGAAAAGAGAGAGCAGAGCTCTTCACTTCTCATACTTTTTGGTTTTTTTGCAAAGTAGCATGATCTTTCCACTGTAAGTATTCAATGAAAATGAGTAAAAGTCATTCAAGACAAGCAATGATGTATTAAAGCAGCATTCAGTTTTTCTTGATAAGTTCATATCACTAGGAATAAACTAATTCTCAGGGTATTGGCTGAATGGGCTGTTGAGATTTCTGAACCACTTTCAGTGACTTAAAAATAATGGAAATATGAAGTTGTAGTAAAGGATTAGAAATTCTAAATAGCCTAATTTTCAGAAAAGGAAAGAAAATGGAGTGTAAACTATGTGCCAAGAAGCTCAATATCAATTTCTGACACAGTTCCAGGACATAACATTAAAGTATGTTAGTCAACACCTAGGGAAGAAATGGCAAGTGTAAAGAGCAAGAATCACTTCAATAAAAATTAACATCATTTTTTTTTTCAAATGGTTATTAGACTGGCAAATGAAAACTAAAAAATTCATTTAGCTTAGTTAGATTTTAACAAAACTGCATCATTTATCATACTTATTCTGAAATTTTTCTCTCCTACTTAATCTTATGGAGAGAAGTAGTGATTACCATGACTAAGGGATTTTAGAACTTGTTTAATAGCCTGGCCCAAAATGTAGTCATTAATGGCTTGAAAACAAGGAATAGGTTCTCCACTAGAGAATCTCTGGGACCCATGATTTACCTGTGTTGATTAATACATTTTATCAGTTACTTGGACAAAAGAATATGTTAGAAATAACATATTAATAAAAATTTTAGGTGGCACAAATTTAAAGTAGATGGTAAAATTACAAAGGTCATTAGAACCACCTCGGAAATGACCAGAAATAAAATGTAAGCAGTAAGCACCCCAAAATACCCAGGGTGGGGGGCTGCTATCACAGTTTCTTTCATCTGCTTTACTAAAAGAAAGATAACTTTTGAAGGGTTAACAATCTCCTTTAATCAAGTGCATATATCACTCATCTTGTTCAGGGAAAAAAAATCAGTATTCTGAACTTCAGACAAAATAGAGAGGAATCAAAGATCAACAGACATGGCTTCCAAGTGCTTGTCCATAATCAATACACATATCAGAAGTCAACAGACAGGTCCAACTATCTGACGATAGTCACCAGAGAGGAAAGCACCAACGTCTGGGTTTTCAAACAGGAGCAGGGGGACAGGGGATTGTTGATCCTTAGCAGTTTCCTAGAGTCTTGTCTGGCCTCAGTAAGCCCCAAACTAAAACATCACCCTTAGAGTATTTAACCATTTTTTAAGAGCCAGACGTCATCACAACCCTTGAGAACAAGTGCCTGATTAAGAAAAGTTATGGGCCTTCCTAAAAATCTTCCCAGACCCATTAATGGGTGGGAAAGATATTTAATCACATCATTCAATCAGAGGCATTTGATTATACTAAACAAAAACAGTCTACTTTGCTTGCTATTACAGGAGTGTGGTGGTGGTGGTGGTGGTGGTGGAAGGGGGTGCTGAAGAGTTTCTGGCCCTGGACCAATAAAAATGCAAGGATTCTGTTATGTATAAACTGTCAATACTACTAAAGATAAACTATCAAAACCAGGAAGTCATTGGCCTTCATAAATAATGTAAGCGAACGTGCAACAATTTCAATACACTCTTCTAGAAACTACTGATACCGTTACTGCATATTTTAAAGACAATGTAATCTTAGAGAGTACAAGTTTCAAGTGGTCTATGAGGAATCTGTGACAAGACTGAGAGATTAACTGATAGTTGAGAGAAGACAAAAAGACGTGCTGAATAAATTCATTTTGTGAAACAACTGAATTTATGCCTTTTCATATCAAGAAATATGAGAATTCTTGAGAAAAATATTAATTAGTATTCTAAGAGAAATGAATGTTGAGATCTGTTTCTAGAACTGAAAATCTGCATATGCAATAATAGCTAAAGATGAAAGGTTGCCTTATCTCTCACAATTGAAATATATTTATGAATATATATGCCTATATATACACACATACATATATCCACACGTGTATGTGCATATGTACATATATACACACATATGCTCATATATACATAGTGAATTCTTCATTTTCAGAGGGGTAACATTACTAGAAAATGGTAAAAATAAAAGTAAAAACGGAGAATGTTTTGACCATTAAACCAATGGAAAATGGGCATTTGGTGCTCATGATCATCTAAAAATTAGATTTTTTCAAGAGAGATTGCTGAAAATATGCTTTTCTACATACAATTGTTTATTACAAAAAATCCATTCTGATAATTTTCCTAATACAGTAACCATGAAATAACCCATAAAAATGTAGAGAAAAGGAAAGGTAGTTGTAGGATAAGGAGGGGCAAGGTGCATGATGTCAAGAGAACTTCAGAGTAAAAATGAGAAACCGTAATCTCTTATCCACCTTTTCTGATCAGAGACTGAAGTGATGCTAGATTAAAAAAGATATGCCTCTGAGTGCTGTCTCATATACTGTGGTACCAAGGGGCAAGGAAGTAGGGGAGGTGAGATGTTCACCAGAAATATGCCTGTGAAAGGGTGGAAGTGACCATCCATTTCACTTACCCAAAAACTTTGTGGCTTTTCATTTCTTTTTTAAATTCCCTCATTGTGCATTTGAGAGGTTACTAGAGAACTTTCTGCAGCAGATTCACAAACATTTTTGTGAATACTTTCCTCCTTTTTGTAGATGTAAACTTGTATGCACCACCTCATTCTCTCTCTATCTCTGTCTCTCTCCTCTACTGAATATACCCTTGAATTTCTATAGTTGTCAACATGAAAGAGGACATGAGATTACGAAAAAAAATCATGTGAGTTCTTGAAGTTGTAAAAGTTAAGCATGGTGATGTTGGGAATTCACCGTATTTAAGGAAAAAATATTTCATTCTCCTTTATCTTATATGCAGTTACACTCTAATTAGTTTGTGACATGAATTAAAACTCATTCAATGTATTGCCAAATATAGTTTTCTTCACGATGCAATTTCCATTAAAAAAAATTCTTCAGTAATGTTGAAATCATGTCTTGATGGAATATTTTGATTGATAGCCTTGGAAAATGGCAAGGCTTCACTCACATCACTTTCAACAACATTCTGTGTGTATGTAATCAAATTAACAGCTTTAATCACATCTGTGGCTTCAGTCATTAGCCCTGAAAAACAAGAAGATTTTATTTTCTCAGTTAATGGATTCAAGGTCTTTAGACATGTAGACTCGCCACCCCCATACAATTGTACTATAATCAAATGGAATCATTTGAAGATACTTTGAATATAATTTTAAAGCATCATTTCAACCACATCAACAGCTACAGGAAAGATCTAAAATTATTTTATTCCATAAAGCTATTTATACCTCCTAACAAAAAAATTTTACATTATAACAAAATCTTTCTGATATAAAGTGCAAAATTTTGGGAGAAGTGTTGTTTTGCTTATTAAATCATTTAAACATCTGAGTAAATTATATATATATATATATATATATATATGCATATATATGTGTATATGTATGCACACATGTACACACATAATATATGTGTGTGTTTATATATACATATATATACACACATATACATATATATTTACACAAACACATATATCACCAGTAATTAATCCTAATGTGATGTGCTTCTAGGTGTTAGTAGTGGTACTAGTAGTAGAAGTACCAGCAGCAATACCACCTCCATGAGGAGGAACAGGAGTCAGAGTTTTAGCAGCAGCAATAGGAATACTAATAGTAGTGATGGTAGTAGTTGAAGTAGCAACAGAAGCAGCAGCTCTAGTAGCAGCAGAAACCACAGTACTAGGCATGGAGCCAAGATGGAGGAGTTGAAGGACTGACCTGCTTTAACTCTCACTCAACAGCCCATAAAATACTTGTAAAAATTACTTTAAACAAATTCTAGAGTGGCAGAAGCCAAAAAATGACATTCTGAAACACATTTACAGCCCAAGACAATCTGAAAGGCCTACAGGAAAGGTCTATCTCACCTGACTTGGAATGGATGAGAGCCCAGCTTGGGACCTGGGGAACTGACACGACTGGAGCAGGCTTCAGGGTGCAGAATCACTGGTAGCAGCTGAAGTTCCCAGATTTCTTAACCCACAAATGCCAAAGACATCTTCAAAAGTCAATAAGAAAGCTGTTTTACCTGGGTGAGAGGAGAGCACAATCAGGCCCCAGCCCTGGTCCTAGAGCAGTGGCAACCACTGTGGAAGCACATCCAGTTTTGGAGCCCTCAGTCTAAAGACCTTGGGGGAATCAAATAATTGATCTGGATCTCAGTCCTAAGTGGCAGTCCTGGGTTGAGGAGGAGCACTTGGGCTGGTATGGTGGAACTGGAGGTAGAGGGCACCGTACTAGTAGTTCCAGGGCAGAAAAGAGTTGCATATAGTTTTTCACAGACCAGAGTGCAGGCCAGGAGAGGAGTAAACTCTTCTTCCTTCATTGCACCACCTTGGAGGAACTGAGAACTTACAGGTCTCTAGAGATATTTCAGAGAACAGCTGCACAAACCTCTGAAGTCTAAGATATTCTGCCCTACACATGACAAAGAACTCAAAAGTCAAGTAACTGGTTGAAAAAATGGCCAAAAAAGGGAAAAAACCAAGACTTTGGCAGTTACTTTCTTGGTGAAAAGGTATTCTCTTCCATTCTTTTGGATGAAGAACAAAGCATAACATAAGAGGAAGACATCAAAGTCAAGCCTTCTTCACCTCAAACCTCAAAAAAAAAAAAATGTTCCATGGCCCCAGGCCATGGAAGAGTTCAAATAGGACTTTGAAAATCAAGTAAGAGAGGAGGTGGAAAAATCGGGAAGAGAAATGACAGTAATGAAAGAAAATCATGAAAAACAAGTCAACAATTTGCTAAAGGAGACACCAATAACGCTAAAGAAAGTGACACCTATAAAAATAGACTGACTCAAATGGCAAAAGAGGTTCAAAAAGCCAAAGAGGAGAACAATGAATTAAAAGGTATAATTTGCCAAATAGAAAAGGAGGTTTAAAACATCACTGAAGAAAATAGTTCTTTAAAAATTAGAATGAAACGGATAGAAGCTAATGACTTCGTGAGAAACCAAGAAATTATAAAACAAAACCAAAAGAATGGAAAAATAGAAGACAATGTGAAATATCGCATTGTAAAAACAACTGTCCTAGAAAATAGATCCAGGAAAGATAATTTAAAAATCATTGGTCTATCTGAAACCATGATGAAAAAAAGAGCCTAGACATCATCTTCCAATAAATTATCAAGGAAAACTGCCCTCATGTTCTAGACCCAGAGGGTAAAATAGAAATGGAAAAATTCACTGATCACCTCCTAAAATAGATCCCAAATGGAAAGCTCCTAGGAATATTGTAGCCAAATTCCAGAGTTACCAGGTAAAGGAGAAAATATTACAAGCAACCAGAAAGAAACACTCCATATATTGTGGAAATACAATCAGGATAACGCAGGATATATCAACTTCTACACTAAGGGATCAAAGAGTTTGTAATATGCTATTCCAGAGGTCGGGGGAGATAGGATTATGAGCAAGAAAATCACCTACCCAGCAAAATTGAGTATAATACTTCAGGGGACAAAGTAGAATTTCAATGAAATAGAGGACTTTTAACTATTCTTGTTGAAAAGACCAGAGGTGAACAGAAAATTTGGCTTTCAAATACAAGAATCAAGAGAAACATGTAAAAGTAAACAGGTAAGAGAAACTTTAAGGAACTCATTAAAGTTGAACTGTTTATATCCCTACAGGGAAAGATGTAATTTGTAACTCGTGAGATCTTTTTCAGTATTAGAATAGTTATAGAGAATATATACGTAGGTGCATATGGGTATGTATGTATATGTATGTTACGTATGTGTAGGTAGGCATTATGTACATGACATATGCATGTGTGTGTATATATACATATATACGTACACATATGTGTGTATATCTATTATCTAGATATACACATAGAGGGCACAGGGAGTGAGTTTAATATGAAGGTAGAATACTTAAAAATGAAATTTACTCTTGAATGGAATGTCCTAGGAAAAGAGAAAGGAAAAGGAGAAATGTAGCAAACCTTCTCACATAAAAGAGGGAAGAAAGTGCTTTTAAAATGGAAAGGAAGAGGGGGGAAAGAAAGGAAATAAGTGGGCTATATTCTCGTGGGATTTGGCTTAAGAAGGGCATAACACCCATTCAATTGGATATGGATATTTACTTTACGCTGCAGGAAGGCAAAGGGGAAGGGGATAAATGAAGGAGGATAATAGAAGGGACAGCAAATAGGAAGGATAGGGAAAGGGAGAGACTGGAATAAATGGAGGGAATAACAGGACAGAGGGAAATGTGGTTAGTCTTTTACAACATAACTATTATGGAAGTGTTTTGCATTGTTGCATATATATGACCTATGTTGGATTGCTTATTTTCTCAGTAAGCGTAGGTGGGGAGGGATGGAGAGAACATGGGACTCCAAGGTTTTATAATGTATGTTAAAAATTGTTTTAGCATTCAAATGGAAATTAAGCTATACAGGCAATGGAGTATAGAAATCTATTTTGCCCTAAAGGAAAACAAAGGGGAAAGGGGATGGAAAAAATGTGGGTAATAGATGGAAGAGAGACTGCAGGAAGGGATGGATGAGTTGCATGCTGTCCTCCTGTGGGGGGAGGGAAGAAACAGGGAGAAAAATTTCAATTCAAATTCTTATGAAAGCATATGTTGAGAATTGAAAAATAATAATAATAAAAAGAAACCATCGTAGTAGAATCAATAGGAATAATTGCAGCAAAAATAGCAATTACTTAAGAAAATGTATCTTTGGAAACAAAGACTTGAGTCATTAAGTTCTTTCTGGACTGGTTGAATCTTCAAAAGTCTTTAAGGCATAATGATGCATCAAGGCAATATGGATGAAGGGAAAAGAAAAGCACATAAACAGAAATAAGGCAACATACAGAGTAAACTCCATATGATTTATACAATTTATGTACAGGGCATTCCAATGTCTTAGTAAAATTTTAAGCTAAGAAAGTATATATCTACGCAAGTGTGTATATGCATGCATATACAAATGCAACATGTATACACATACACACATACATATATGCACACATGCATATATACACATATACTATATATACACATTTATACTTATGTTATAAGTATGTGTGTAAATTCATATATATATATAGATATACAGCTTCAGTTTCTCATATAAAATATATACAAACATATTTATTTCTGTTTGCACATATGTATAGATGTTTGTGTATAAATGTAATCATGTATGTTTGTACATGTGTACATGATAATGTATGTTTATATATGTAATGCATTAATCAAGTGTAAGTATGCATGATTAATTTATATGATTCTCACATGACTTAAATAGGCAAATACGATCCATAAATTATTAATATATTTTCTTTTGGGTATGTGTATCATTCATATGTGAGTATATGTGCTTATCTATATCTGTCTTTTCATATTTCTGTTATATGCGGTAAAGATGAACAGAATGACTCCAGAATTCAACAGAAAGAGAGCAGAAGATTAATTTCAGAACTGAAATAAAAATTAAATGACATCAAACTTATCCTAGGGAAAAATAAAAGGACCACCTTTCTAATATCAAATAAAATATTGTACTGGTTTGTTATACAGCTGGTGGCTTAGAAAGACAAGAATTTCTAAATATCTGAAAATGAATATCATTTAAGGACAATAGGGAAGGGAATTGGATTTTATATATACAAAACCTGCACATTACAAGGAAGAATTTTGAAGAACTATAATAAAAGTTACCATCAAAGCCATATATGATTAAAAAAGGATGGGCTGGTCTTATGGCCAGACAGAGAGAGAGAACAGCCTTAGTTCTCCATTTCTCTCTTCACAATGTCAGGAAAAATTTAAGAATTCCACCAGTAACTTCAGAGTAATATCCGATGCCCGACTTATAAGAGGACGTGGTCAATAGTAGAACAGGATACTATTCAAATTTATGGGAACACAGACACATTTCAGTGTCTGAGAGTAACAATTCCCACTATGTGGAATAATGATGTTCCTTGCTAGATCGTCTTTAAAAGTGATCACATTTTAGAGAAACATATGAATGGTTTGGACTTTAATAAGTGAAAGGAACGAAAGGGACTCAGGACACCTCTTAAACTACCCAACTATTATAAGAATTAAATTAACTAGTAAAAACATAATTTGGAGATATTTCCTACTTACAAGATGTCCTTTTCCACTACTGCCTCTTAAGAAAGACTATAGCCATCATTTGGAAGGGCTTTTATTTTTAGGAAATCTTTCTTATCAAAACCAATTGTTAATGTCTTTGATTCTTTGAAAGTCCCTCTTTGGCATTCTGGTCAATGTCAGTAAATTCAATAAGCATCTTCAGATTCTGTGCTAGCTGCTGTACAACAACAAAATGATATCCTCTCAAACACTTTAGTATTGTTTTAGGAAAGAAATATTTATGTATGTAAAAATAAAACCCATAATGCAAATATGAAGTAATTTCTAAAGGGAAAGGAAAGATTGAATGTAAAGGCCAGAGTTTCAAACAATATAGCAGAGGTACCAGAGATAAAATATAAAGATAAAGAAAAGATGGCTATGGCTGTTAGAAGAATGACAATAAAATGGATTGTCATGAGGGAATAAGGAGTTGTAGACAGAGTAGGGGACTTTATCCTAAGCACTTTATGATTCAGAATCATTGGGATTCTGAGGTAAGTCATAGGGGAAAAGACTGCTAAGACCTTAACATTAGTAACAAGTGTAATTAAAGGAACCAAGAAGGCATAGAGTAGCCAGGAATTTGTCTGACTTCTCGTCAGTTTCCATCCCGAAAAAAAAAACCACATTAAATAAAGCTTCTAAATGGATTCTGGAGTGATAAAACACACGAAAAGATGGAGTGAAACAAATTTCCAGCTTATGATAACTTAGAAGCACTTCAAGAAAGTTCTGTTTCACTTGGGTAATAGAGAAATGTAGCCCAGTGCATATGGTGTCTGGTCAAGCAAATTAGAGATTCTTAGTCTTCGCACAGATTCACAACTGAGGGACGTCGGTTTTGGCTCAGTAGACCAGCAAAGAGATCTACAGGATAGAAGGCAAATTGCCAGCCTAGAATCTAGACATACATCAGGGGATACTAGGTCTTCCCACCCCAAGTATAGTGGGGAAGCAACAAGAACCCAAGGCCTAAGTAGAGAAAGTCAGTGACCAGGTTCCTGACCCAAGCATAAGAGGCTTAGGCTAATGGCCTCTTTGCCCCAGAAGCAAAGCTCAACTTTGAAAATCACAGAAAAGGCTGGAAAAATGAGTAAGAAACATGAGAGAACCTAATCATAGGAAGCCATTACAGTGACAAGGAAAAGCAAAGCACAAACTCATTATAAAACAGTACTGTTAAAATGCCCACATGTGAAGACTCAAGGGAGAACATGAACTGGCCACAAGCCCAAAATGTCCTCTTGGAAGAGCTCAGCAAAGTATCTTAAAAATCAAATAAGAGATGAGGAATAAAACAGAAAAGCAAATGAGAATTATACAGGAAAATTATGAAAAAAAGAGTACACAGCTTGCAAAATTAAGTAAAATACCTGACTGAAGAAAATAACTCATTAAAAAGTGGAATTGCCCAATAGAAGGAAAAATCGCTGAAGAAAAAAATTCTTTAAAGTAGAATTGGTCAAATGGAAGTGCAGAAGCAAGAAAATAATTTCTTAAAAATTAGAACTGGGTAAGTGAAAGCCAATGATTCCATGAGACATCAAGGATCAGCCCAACAAAATCAAAAGAACAAAAACAAAAGTAGAAAATATAAAATGTCTCATTGGAAAAGCAACTGATCTGGGAAAATAGATTCAGAAGATATAATAAAAGAATTGTTGGTGTACCTGATAGTCATGGTTAAAAATAAATAGCCAGGACAGCAACTTTTAAGAAATTATCGAGCAAAACTGTCCTGATATCCTGAACCATTAGGTCATATAGTTGAAAGAAACAGAAAACCATCCACTGATTGCCTCCTGAAAGAGATCCCAAAATGAAAATTCCAAGGGATATTGTAGACAAATTCCAGAGATATCAGCTCAAAGAAGAAATGCTGCAAGCTGCTAGAAAGAAACAATTCATATATTAAACAATCAGAGTCAAGATTATTCAGGACTTAGCAGCTTCTATATTAAAGGCTGAGAGGACTTGGACCACGATATTCCAGAAGGCAATGGAGCTTGGATCACAACCAAGAATGAACTACCCAGCAAAATTGAATATAATCTTTGAGGGGAAAAGATAAACATTCAAAGATACAGGAAACATTCACACTTTCCTGATGACAAGACTAGAACTAAATAGAAAATTAGATTTTCAAATACAAGACGCATGAGAAGCATAAAAAGGTAAACAGAAAGAAAAAAACAAACAAACACATGCTCTTCAATAATATTTAAAGTCTTTTCCCTATATGGGAAGATGATATTTGTAAGGCTTCAGAAGTGTATCACTATTAGGTCAGTTAGGAATACATAGAGAGAGTATGACTGTAAGCTGACTTTGATGTGGTGATATAAAAATAAAATTGAGGTGTGAATAAAAGGATTGTCCAGGGAGAAGAGAAAAGAAAGAGGCAGAATAGAGTAAATTACATTATATTAAGAACCAAAAGACTTATTGTAGTAGAGACATCAAAGGGAGGAGTTGAGTCTTATGTAACTTTATTCTCATAATATTTATCTGAAAGGGGAGATAATAGACACAGTTAGTTGGCTATAGAAATCTTAGCCTGTAAGGAAGTAAGAGAGAAAAGGGGAAAGGAAAAGAAAAATGGAGTAGATGTAGTGTGGTCCAGAAGTAGGCATGGAAAGGAGAAAAAAGGGGGGCTGATAGAAGGGAGGGGACATTGAGGGTGGTGGTAAAAGCAAAATCTGTTGTGATGGGGTAGAGGGTGAAAGGAAAGAGAAAAGTTTTGACAGGGGCTAAAACAGAATTGAGGGAAATATACAATAGTACTAACTATTAAAGGGAATGAGGAGAAATCTCTCATAAAACAAAAGCAGATAGCAGAGTGGATTAAAAACTAGAATCCTACAATAAATTGTTTACAGGAAACATTTGAAGCAGAGAAAAACACACAGGGTATAGGTAAAAGACTGGAGTAGAATATATTATGCTTCAGCTGAAGGAAAAATAAAAAATCAAGGGTAGCAATGCTGATCTCAGAGAAAGCAAAAGCAAAAACAGATCTAATTAAAGGAGATAAGGAAAGAAAATAGATCTTGCTAAAAAGTACCACAGAAATGACATAATATCAACCTTAAATACGTATGCACTAAGTAGCATAGCAAAAAAATTCATAGAGAAGTTAAGTGAGTTACAGGAAGAAATATACAACAATACTATACTCATGAGGGACTGTAGCATCAACATGATATTCACAGAGCCTACACTGGCCATGAATATGCTGGCACAATTCTGAATCCCGAAGTACAACAGACTCTTCACATGGAAGACAGAACCAAAACACTTATTCAGACTCTAGAGAGTCAAATCCCTCATAGTAATGAAGAAATCTATACACAATTACAACGCCAATAACAATACCATCTCTAAGCCTTCCCTCTGTTAGATTTCCAACAAACTACCTTCATTAAACAAATCATAAACTCTCTCACTCACACTAGTCAGCTCTCTTTCACAATTCTGATTGCTTTCTGACTAAATTCTCAGCCCTGCCTCTTCCTGTTCTACCCTTCCTGCTCCACTCATCCCTGTTCCATGTGACTTAGACTCATATGACTCCGGCTTCCATGTGACTTAGCAGGTCACACGAGCCTATTAATGGGTGGGAAAGATTTCAAATTAAGGAAGAATACATTAGCAATACAGAGACCCCACCTGTCCTTCTAAGAACTAGATAAATGTAAATACAAAAGCAAAAACAACAAAAAAAAATAAGGAGTCAAATGGAATTTCAGAAAACTTTGATATGATAGACCTCTAGAGAAAACTGAAAAGGGATAGAAAGTAACATACCTTTTTTCTCAGTGGTACCTGACACCTACACAAGAACTTGACTATGTGTTAGGGCATAAAAATCCTCACAATTATATGAAGAAAGAGAGAAATATTAAATACATCTTTTTCAGATCATGATACAATAAAAAAAGTGGCATATATAAATGGGCTACGGAAAGACAGGTTAAAACCTAGTTGGAAAGTAAATGATTTAATTATAAAGAAAGAATGGGTCAAACAACAAATCACAGAAACAATAATTTCATAAAAGGAATGAAAGTAATGTAACATAACAACAAAACTTACAGGATGTAGCCAAAGCAGGTTTTAGGTAAAATTTTACATCTTGAAATGCTTGCATGAATAAAATAAAGAGGAGATCAATTACTTGGGTATGCAACTAAAAAAAAAATAAGAAACTAGAAAAAAAATTTAAATCTCAAATTAAATACTAAATTAGAATTTTTAAAATCAAAAGAGAGATTAAGTAAGAAAATTATTGAACCAGTAAATAAAATTGAGATGATTTTATGGGAAAATAACTATATGACAGATAAAAGTTTGGTTAATTTGAATAAAAGAAGAAAGAAGAAAACCAAATTACCATTACCAAAAGTTAAAAAGGTAAAATCACCACCAAAGAAGGGGAAATTAAAACAATAATTAAGAACTTTATTTGTCTGACCTTGTGCAAATAAATCTAGCAATATTAGTGAAATGGATGAATATTTACAAAAATACAAATTGCCCAGACTAACAAAAAAGGAAATAAAATACATAAATAATCCTATTTTAGATAAAATCATGAACAAGTCATCAATAAACTCCCTATGAAAATATCTCCAAGGCCAGATGGAATTACAAGTGAATTGTACCAAAACATTTAAAGAACAATTGATTTAAATAATATAAACTATTTGAAAAATAGGCAAAGTAGTGTTTCCACCAAATTCCTTTTATGACATAAATATGGTGCTCATATCTAAGCCAGAGAAAAAAAACAAAATAGAGAAAGAGAATTATAAACCAATTCCTCTAATGAATATTGATGGAAAAATTAAAATAATTAACAAAGAGATTACAGCAATTTGTCATATCAATTTATTATTTATTTATTAATGAGCAAGTGGAATTTATACCAGGAATGCAGGCTTGTTCAATATTTGGAAAGCTATTAAAATAATTGACCATATCAAGAGTAAAACTAACAGAGATCACATGATTATCTCAATAGATACCAAAAAAAGCCTTTGATAAAATATAGCATCCATTGTTATTAAAAATTGTTATTAGAAATCAGTCTCTATTTGTTTTGGGGTCCATATTCAAAGTCTTTCCAGGATGGGAGAACCAGCAAATCCTTTGAAATCCTCTATGTTGCAAATGTACATCAGAGTGATGGTTCTGGAGACAATCAAGGCCACCAACTTAATTATTGTTAATTTACTGGAAAATATTAATAAAATTTCACAAGATTATCAAGTCTCAATGAGATGTGATCTGAATCTCTGAAGGGAATAGCCAAATTAATAAGAGAAATTATAGATTCTTTTGATTATTGAACATTTAAATTATTTTTAAAGTACAACCAGCTGTTACCTAGAGGTTTCACCCGCTAGAAAAGTGCCGTATTAGTACTCCTTCCTGGGGCAGATTCCCAATCTTGTCAAATACTCTGCATGAGAAATAGAAAGATTCTTCAGTGACAAATAAGTTAGTAGATCTTGAAAGGTTTGTTATATTTTGGTGAAAGAGTATATTTTGCAGTGTACTTCTTCCGTTTGTTTCTCAATCTTTATAATATTACATAGTTTATCAAGTATAGCTAAAATATAGATATATAGATGTCCTAACTATATATCAGTGTGAAAGACAAAGAGAAACTTTGTTTAGTTCTAAACAGTCATGCTATCATCCCATGATATCTTACACCTTCAATTATAATGCAGATTTCTAGTTATGAATCTCATAGCCCTGTTTACAAGTGAAGTTAAAGAATTACTTGGGATTTGACAGTGGACAAAAATTTTATAAAGTTATGGAAGAGTAAGAGCGATGGTGGTGGTGGTAGTAGTAGTAGTCTATTTTTGTGGTTATGGTGTTTGTGGTTATGGTCATGATTGTTACAGTTTCTGAGAACATAGTTAAGCTAAAAGAAAGCAATGGGTGGTGTCTTCCACATGACACCAAACTACATCTCCAAGACATCTATCTGATCATAGTCATTGAAAAATTTTTATTACAAAGCAGATGGAGGTGAGGAGATGACAAAAAGAAATATGACCATTAATGAGTTTTACAATTTTTTTCTCATTCCAAGCCCTTATTCAACTTATAGCCACACCTCCAATAAATAAAAGACTTGGAATTGCTGCAGCATAGAACTACATCTATCTTTATGGATGGAAAACAATCTTTCCTTTCCACCATCCTCTAAACGTTAGAGGTATGGAACATGTTGTTTCTGTTCAGAATGAATTATGATATGGGAAACTAAGTCTCATTAGAGGACATCTACTAATAAATAACGGTTCATTTGGTCTGACAAGATTTTCTTCATTCAAGATTTTTAAAGTATCATTTTGCTGATCCAGTTTTTCATTGAAATAAATGCTTCTTTCACTTTAGAATATTTCATTTCTTCATTTCTTTTCAAAATTAAATTCTTCTGCAACCCTTTAAGTCATGTAATGCGGTTAAACTGAAGGACATTTTACATTCAAATTCTGTACCAAGACACTAAAATGAATCAAGTGCTCCAGTCAGCTTTGACAAAAATTATTATCCTGCTGACTTCAGGCTGATTGGGAGAATTGTCTTTGGAAAGTGAATAATAGTAAGATAGACCACCCTTGTTCTATGATTGACATGTTTGATTAATTTCAGATTATTAGATACTACTTCAAAGTCAAAATTTGTTGATTTAGCCTGATGCCAATTCTCAAATATTGTGGTAACAACGTAACATAAATCCCATTACTTGCCAAACAAAAAGATAAAATACTGAAAAAGGAAAATTATCCTTAAACACATAAGTCTGTGAAATCAATTTTAACTGTAATGGTGCCCCAAAACTACTCTTCTACAAAAGAAGCAAGAGTTTCCATCTACATAGCATAGTAATAATCTTCATATATTGAACCCTATTCTTTAAGACATCAAAATTAACTCTGCCAAAATAGAATATGATGGCATATGGTTAAAGAGATAGATATCAAGAATAGATATCAAGAAAGAACACGACTGATATTTTGTCCAAATAGAAGTTATCCTACCTACTAGTGACAGCTACTAATAAGTTTAAAATATGCACCCCTAATATTCCCACGGACTATCTGTGCCCAACCTGTGGTAGAGCATTCTGAGCACGTATTGGTTTGATCAGACACCATAGGACAAACTGAAATTTCACTTTATCATGGAGATATCATTTTGGTCCTTCAAAGACTAAGGACAACAACCAAGTTTAAAAAGTTAATAAGTATCTAAAAATATGCACAATACATACTATAATGGATTCAAAATCTTTAAAACATAAATGTTTTTAAATGAAATTTATGCATTGGAGACATATGTGAGCCTATGCACAGTTTTGTAAGCAGAATAAGGGAAATGATATTCATAATACTTACAACAATGTAAATGTATAGAAAAACAAAATGAAACTGAACACTATATAATCATAACTATAAAGCAAGCATGTGAATACTTGAAAAATAGTTGTGAAAAATCATATTCCTGTCTTCTTTTCAGAGGTGCAGAATTATGGAGAATGAAATATCACATACACTGTAAGACAGAATTAATTGTGATTTCTTTTACTGAAATCCTTTTCCTTCATCCACTTTCATGATTTTTCTTTGTTACAAGAGGTGACTAAATGGGGACAGGGGGTAGGATATAGTCAGAAATGAATGTGATACACCAATAATATGTACCAATAATAATTTTAATGGATGACCTATAAATGTCAAATAGAATTTATATTCCCATTACTTGGAATGCCTCATCATGCTTTGGGATATTTTTCTGCAATGAAGCCTAAAATGAAAAAAATAATAAATATAAAATTCCATTAACCTAAAAGTGTATGCATTGAAAAGCTTCAGTCAAAACAAGGTAAAAAAAAAGTCATAGCTTCACAATTTTAATAAGCAATCAAATAACTGTTAATATTCTCATCCATTTAAATTTGCCATATAATTTATTGAAATTTTAACATATTTTCACAGAAAATCAGAAGTTTTGAGGGGAAAGATGCATCCTTTTTTGAGTTAGACTTTCTTTGAAGTGCAATACAAATTTAAAATAACTCTTTTAATCTATTTCTCTAGGTCCTTTTTCTTTTTGCTCATGAGAACTTTGGGAAGTTTCAGTATAAAGTATCAAGCAATAGCTACTTTTCCATAATATATGCATGATCAACTTATGTTCCTTTGCCTTAACCCCTATTATGCTTGGTATTGTTGGGTTTTCTTTCAGACTTATCTGGAAGGGTGAACTTGAAATTCTTCATTAACAAGTAGAAAAACCATCAACTAAACATGCAAAGTCTCATCTACTAAGGGTCCACAAGCACACCTAACACTAAAGGGCAGGATGCCTATTGCAAAGATTAATAATAAAGTCTATAGAATCATAAAATCCTAACCCTAATGCAGAAACTGTCCTTAAAACCTATCTATGCCAAACATCTTTTATGTAAATAGGAGGAAGAATCTAATGAAGGTTCTATTTCATTTAGATCACCTTACCCTGGTGTTCATGAACTTGTTTATTTTTATTAATGTTTGATGATTATATTTTAAAATAATTGGCTTCTTTTGCAGTACAATATATTTTATTTTATGACTTTAACTAATAGTATTATCAGAAGGGATCTATTACATTTACCAAACTGACAAAGGGATTAGTCTCTCTCTCTCTCTGTCTCTCTCTCTGTCTCTCTCTCTCTCTCTGTCTCTCTCTCTCTCTCTCTCTCTCTCTCTCTCTCACACACACACACACACACACACACACACACTCACACACAGGGTAAGGGTCTCTGATGTAATTGAAAGATTAAAAAATGGTTGACAAACCCATCTGCAAAACAGACAATATTTTGGCTGCCCTCAATAAAGTTATTCAAAACTGTGATCTATTTATCTCTACGGTCATTTTTTTTTCATCAATTTATTACATTATATTTACACATCAAAACATTAATGAAGTTTTCGTAAGACATGATTCTTTTTGTACAAAGTTGTTGAACATGTTCTTCTATAAGATTGCGGACTCCTTTTCAGGGAAAGAACTGTTTTTGCAGCTCTGTTTATCGTGAATGTTTAGTATAGTGCCTAGGACATATCTGTTGTTCAGTTCTCTGGAATTTGATGATCTTATGGATCATGTTGTCCATTGATTTTTTTCTTGGCAACAGTGTTGTAATGGTTTGTTATTTCGTTCTCCAGTGAATTAAGGCAAACATCTAAAGTGACATGCCCACTGTCACACAGAAAGCAACTGTCTGAGGACAGATTTGAACTCAGGTCTTCCTGACTCGATGTCTAGCATTCTATACGCTGTATATCTCCCTGCCAGACTTTATTAGACTTACCTTAAAATTTTACAAAACATGAAATGCCACCACAAGGCAGAAATGCTTAATTCTATATTTTAAATCACATTGCCAATAATTCAGCTGAAGTTGTCTACTTTAGCCTTTCTCAGCACTACTCTTAATTGGAATTTGTTCAATTCATACACCAAATTTTATATAATGATCTCCTACTACATTACTTGATAAAAATATCGTATGAATGAGGGAATTAATGCTTTAGAATGAATTTTACAGAAAAAAACACGTAATATATTAACTTTCTCACTACTGGTTACAATTTTTCAAGCTATAAGATCATGTAATTATTGATTTGGAATATAATTTTATACATAGATGCTTGTGGAAACAGTGTTATTATAAGTACATCTCTTTATCCTAAATTGAAGCCAAAAGGTCTTCTTCATTGTTTGTTCTTTAATTTTTGCTTTACATGGTAGCCATATATATATATATATATATATATATATATTCTATTAACAGAAAAATGTTATGGCTTTTTAAGATTAGTATTACCTTAATAGAGGACTTTGAGAATATTTTTAATATTATAAAGTGATTATCTCAGTCCTTAAATTATATTTCACCATTTTAAACCTTTCCAGGAAATACTTCAGAAATAACTTTTATTCTTTCCTTCTCCATATTGTCTTCACTTCTTTTCTTTCAAAAGAATATTTACACTTTGTTTAATGATTCTACCATTTATTTTGTTACATTTATTGTCTTTTATGGAGAAAAATGGATACACATACGTATCTTTATGTTTCTCTCTCTCTCTCTCTCTCTCTCTCTGTCTCTCTCTCTGTCTCTCTCTCTCTCTCTCTCTCTCTCTCTCTCTCTCTCTCTCTCTCTCTCTCTCTCTCTCACATACACACACACACACACGCACACACAAATATGCATGTTAAATACTTGACCCTGGCGCAACTATCTCAGGGTCAATCCTGTTACATTTTTCCCTTTACAGATACTGAAGAGCTCGAATTTAATCTCTTTGCGGATCACCTAAGCCACCACAGACTATGTTTAGGAGAGATGAATAGTGCTCCAGTTTTGTTTAACTACTTACAATAAGATTATCTTTTAAAAACAAATATTTACTTCAAATATGAGACTGGAGTAAATGTAAAAAAAAAAATTTCCACACTCTTAGGTTCATAAACTCCACTATATTACCTTGGTCTTGAGTTGTGGATTAGGATAACAACTAAGTCATTTTTGTATAGCAATGGCCTTTGAAAGTTCAGGTTAAAAGGTATCCTCATGTCTGGCTTCCATTGGACTAGTGCTCTAGGACTCAACCTTTCTCTTCAGGGCTTTGATGCTATGTTCCCTACAATACTAGGCCTGAATTCCTGGTATCCATTCCCCATTGACTAGCACTTCTGGGACAGATTGAAGAATTCACTCTCTGTACTTAGATAAAATTAAAGAAAGAAAAATCCAAAGACCCAGACCCTTTTCACATGGCCTACATTGCTTAAAGGGGAATAGAGGAGGCATGAAATATCATCTCACCTCTTATTAAATAGTGAGTAGAATAAGTAGAGTATCTGTAAGACATACATAGCACAAAAACACCGCAAAATTCCTGGTTGTTCAAATTGAGGCCTTTTGAAGACAACTACAATTCTTTCTATATGTCTAACGACAAGGGAAAGACTCTTTTAAAGCACACTGGAAGCCAATGCAGAATATCTAGAAGTGTTCCAGTCCTTATGATTCTCTCAGAAAAAAGGCCATAGTTTGCACCATGTGAAAGACGTTATTTTTCAAATGAATGTGTCAAGACATGTCCCCATCCTCTATTATATTTGCAACATTTTAACCTTATAAACAAATGATTTCTATTTAAAAAACAATTTGAAATTTACACAAATACCATCCTCCATTTTCATGAAGTTGGTTGTTCAGGTAATACACTCTCTGTTTAACAGATGAGGAATTTGAATTTATGAAAGAATAAGAGACTTGTCAAACATGACACAGCTAGTAGAAAGCTTGCCACTCTTTCCATTCTATTGTTTTGCCTCTCTGAAACTAGATGGATGTCTATAGAAACCTCATTAAAATTGTTCAGGTAGCTTTTAAAACCCTATGAGATCTGTCTCCCTTTAGATATTGACCAAACATTCTGATTTGCATTCTAATAGTCATATTCCCTATATGTGATTCATCTTTTAGAAACACCTTGTCAGTATAAGAGACGCAAAGGAAATTCATTACCAGCCATCTGTAAAAGGAAAGATATTTGCTAAGTATAGCTTCAACCTTCCCTCACCCTTCTTACCCCCTACTTTCTACAGCGTTTCATTCTGGTACAGTCTTCTCCTTTATACTTCTTACCATCCGTTATATGATGTAATAGTGCAAGTGTTTATGATCTATCACTGAATTAGATTACCAGTTCCTTGACAGAAGAAATTGTTTCATTTCTTCTTTTTTATCATCAGGAATAGCATAGTTCCTTATTTAATGGAAAAATGTTCAGCTGAACTGTTGACATTGACTTCCATAGTGAAAACATTTTAGAAGATGAGAAGTGTATTATGAGGAATGTTTTAATGTTTTCTATGTCTTTTCTGTTCACAACAAGAACCATTTTGCTCAATTTATATTTATATCATCCTCATTTTTAGAAAATGTTATCTGATTTCCATTTTGAGATCGAATCTCATTTAAATTCCTCATCTCAAGCTACAAAAACTTAGAATCAATTTTGTCATCTATCACTCTGTTATTATATGATACTTTGCACTTTATAGGTCATTCTAAGTAACAATATGGTTATTTTGGCCAAGGAGCACTTCAGGTGAAATAAATACAGAATAGAAGAAATCAAGATCATATGCAAACAAGACAACAAAAGGAGATAAGCACTTATGATATGACTACTATTTTCTAAATAGTATTCTAAAAACTATCTTTATCTTTTCTGATTCTTATGAAACTCCTTTGAATTAGGTGCCATTATTATCGCCATTTTATAACTGATAAAACTGATGCAAACATGGGTGTTGTGACTTGTCAATGAGGAGAAAAATCATTTAGTTACTTTCTGAGACTAATTTCAATTCAGTTCCTAACAACAGGCCGAAAGCTCTATCTACTGTATCTCCCTCTGCCTTTAAATAAGGTTTAAGGATGAGGTACAGGTCATTTTTTATCTCCACTTGTCCTCCTAGAAATAGATTGAGGACACTTTCAGTGAACCTGTGGTACTTAAGCTAAAACTGTATTAACTTTATTTAACTTCACAAAGTAGTTATTGTCTCTATCTGTACAATCACATGGAAAACATCAAATATAAAATATACCAAAATAGCAACTTGTCACAGAAGAGTTTCTATTTTGACTTCATTAAACAAAATGAAAAAGATACATAAAGAATGACGGTAACTGTGATGATACCAATGATAATGTTTATGATGATGCATTTAAGAAGCAGCATCATGTTTCTTGGCCTGGAAAGTCAGTGGTTTGAGAACCATATAGAATTGAACTTAAATCAGGAAGGCCGTGATTTAAATTTCACATCTTCTTAACTATGTAATCCTGTGCAAACCATGCAGCCCCTGTGTTTCTCAGTTTCATATCAATAAAATGAGGGAATTTGATATAATGCATCTAAAGTTCCTTGTTCCTCTAAATACATGAGCCTATGGTTCTAACCTCAACTTTGCCAATAAATTGGTATATGATTTGGGGTATTGGTTGTTTATAATTAGGTTATATGCTTTGATCCTGAGAAGTAATGAAATTATCACTATCCACAAAGTGAAACTGTTTCCTGAGTGCTGAGAAGGCATGAATTTCTGACTTCAAATTCAATGTTCTTCACACTGTTTTACAGGACTTTGATGTAATCATATTTGAAGTAGAGAGAGAAAATGATACTGATTATACTAGTAAATTTATAGAGTTATAGTTAAGGTCAAAAGGGATAATGTATATGAGAGCCCTGTGTAACCTTAAAATAGTCTTTCTCTCCCTGACCCTCAGTGCATCTAGATCTCAACAATCTTCCCTCATGAATTGATGAGGCACATTCTCTTCTTTCATTTTTGTTTTAACTTTCCTTTGTGGTTTTCTGACTATCTGATATCTGAGCCAAACTGACTGGAGATTAGGCTGAATAGTAATGACAAAAGTAAATATACAGGAGTTAATTAGGAGATACAGAGAGAAAATAACAAAATCAGTAAAGCTTCAATAATACTGTCATTAGCTTAAAAAATTAGAGAACACCCAGAAATAACCCAAAAGCCAAGACAATTATAAATCTCTAATCCGATCAGTAACAGAAGTACTTTCAAAGATATGGTGAACTTTTTTTTAATATTTACTTGTATTTATTTATTTTAACTTTCAATACTCATTTCCACAAGATTTGGAGTTGAAATTTTCACTATATCTTTCCCTTCCCCCCTACCCTGAGATGGCTTGCATTCTGATTCCCTTTCCTCCAGTCTGCCTTCCCCTTCATCATGTTCCCCCTCTTATCCCTTTCTCCCTTACTTTCTTGAATGGCAAGACAGATTTCTATACTCCATTTTATGTATATATCATTTTCCAGTTGCACGTAAAAACAATTTTTTTTAACATTTGTTTTCAAAACTTTGAGTTCCAAATTTTCTTCTTCTTCCCTCCCTCCCTACACCCAACGAGAAGGCAAGCAATTAAATATTGATTATATATTTGTAGTTATGCACATTACCTTCATAACAATCATGTTGTGAAAGACTAACTATATTTCCTTCCATCCTGTCCCATCCACTAATTATTTTATTTTCTCCTTTGACAATGTCCCTTTTCCAAAGAGTTTGTTTCTGACTACACCTCCCCCAATCTGACCTCCCTTCTATCATAACCCCCTCTCATCCCCTTCCACTCTATATTCTTGTAGGTTACAATACCCACCTGGGTGTGTATTTTATTCCCTCCTTAAGCCAAATCCAATGAGATTAAAATCCATTCACTCATTCTCAGTTTCGCCCTCTTCCCCTCCATTGTAAAACCCTTTCCTTGCTTTTTTATGAGATAATTTATTCTATTGTATTTTTCCCTTTCTTTTTCTCCCAATACATTCCTCTCTCACTCCTTAATTTTATTTTGTAGACATCATTCTTTCATATTCAACTTAAGCTGTGTTATCATCTGTCTGTCTGTCTGTCTGTCTGTCTATCTATCTATCTATCTATCTATCTATCTATCTATCTATCTATCTATCTATCCATTTGTTGCAACTATTCTAATACTGAGAAAGATCTCATGAGTTACAAATATCATCTTTCCATGTAAGAATGTAAACAGTTCAAGTTTAATGAGTCTCTTATGATTCTATGGTGAACTTCTAACCAAATGATGCTTGATATTCTTGGGATAGATGTACCATGACTCTAGCATAGAAAGTAAATATCATTCATGACCTTGTCAAGTCTTTGCTGACTCAAAATGTGCAAAGTTTCTCAAGTGAATTTTAGCAAGGTTGTTCCCTGATACCTCCTTACACTTACCTGTCAATAGAAGAAACAGAAAAACACAGATTTGAGAAATAAAACAATGTGTTATATACATACTTATGTGCATTTAGGTATAGTTTGTCTCAGTGGACATTGCAAAAAAAAATGAATTCAGCAAACATTTATTTAATGTAAGGGATCTGGACAATATGTTGGTTCTGTTTGAGATACTGAGAATACAAAAAAGGGAAATTAATTTGACCCCACTTTCAAGGTTTACATTCTATGGGCAAAAAGGTGCTGGGAATGAAATGAATGTAAATAGATACTTATAAGCTAAGCACATTAAAAAAATATTTTGATGTTGTATTAGGAATATTAATGATTCAGTAAATAGAAGACTGCTTTTAGGAAAGGGAACTAAATCTTAAAGATAGCTAGCAATTACAGAGAGATAGAGAAGAAAAGAAAGAACAAGACTGGCAGAGAGATAAAGGAAAAAATCCTGTGCAAAGGCACAGAGAAAGCAGGTTGACAACAAGAAGTCTAATTTTTCAGCAAAACTTATGATATTGGGGCAGAGCAAAGATGGCAGACTGAGAATAATGATTCACCAAAGCTCTTAGACAAACTTCTTCATATACCTCTAAAAAGAGAATCTCACCAAATTTTGGAAGTGCAGAATCCAATAAGAGACAGACTGTAGCAGACTCAAAGGCCAGGACAGACTTCAAGGTTCACAGGGAGGATCTGTTTCATGGGGGTGAGCCAACATCACACAGTGCAGCAAATGCATCCAGCGCAGCAGAGTGGAAGGGCCCCAGGAAACCTGAAACAGCAGCAGGCAGAACAAACAGACCTCCAGCCCAAGGTGAGAGACCAGCAGAGCCCATTGAGTGACAGCCACTGAGCACCAGGTATCAGTGCAGCAGCTCCTGAGACTTTAAGCCCGAAGATTAAACATCTGTAAGTCACTTACTTGAACTTTCCAGAGACAGGATGGCAGAGTGATCAGTAAATGCTATCTCCTCCCCGACTGATGACCTTGAAAGGACCATAAAATATTTCCCCAGAAAATTCCTGGATCAGTGGGAACTGGAGAGGGGGCAAATAGTCTTATAACACCTGAGGCTAGGAAAATAGTTAAGGGGGATTCCTCCTACTGTGACAGAAGCAAACTGGAAGGAAAGGGGCGCCAGGGCAGAGGAAACTCTCACTAGGACCCAGGTAAGCCTCAGCACCAGGAGAGGAGCCCCAGGAAGGTTGGAAACTCCCACTAGGATCTAGGTGAGCCTCAGTACTCCAGGGGAAACCGAAGGACAATAGGGCAGCTGTGATCACCATCCCCTGAGCTTGCCTTTGCCTCAGTTCAGCTGAGGTGATCTTCCTTGACCAGACCACCTTTCCCTCATGCTTAGCAAGCTAACCCCAGGGCTAGCTGGGGAAACAGAAAACGAAAACTTACTCTTAGCTTTTTCACACAAGTCAATTCAACACCAAGTTCTGCAGCTTCCAACTGAAAGAATTGGAAGCCACAAAACACAATCAACACCATGAAGAAGAAAAAGCAAAAGAAGAGAGAAAAAACCATAGAATCTTTCTATGGGGAAAAGGACCAAAACGCAAATAGCAAAGAGTTCAGTAGTGAGACTGTACTACCATCTGAAAATACAGAAGGAACCATGAACTGCTCGAATGCAAAAACAGTTGTTGTGGAACAGCTGGAGAAGGAAAAAGAACAAAAACTGGCCAATGATTTCAAAAGTATATAAAAAAAAGTATTCACTGATGAGACATCTCTTTGAAAAGGAAAATTGAAGAAATGGAAAGGGAAGTACAAAAATTATTTGGAGAAAATAACTAATTAAAAGGAAAAATTGGACAGATGGAAAAGGGATGCAAAAGTTAATTGAAGAAAATAACTTGATAAAGATTAGAATTGGGCAAGTAGAAACTAATGACTCTACGAGAAAGCAAGAATCAGTCAAAAAAAATCTGAAGAATGGAAAGACAGAAGAAAATGTAAATTACCTAATTGGAAAAACAACTGATCTGGAAAATAGATCCAGGAAAGAAAATTTAAGAAATTTAATGACCTGACAGAAAGCCATGATGAAGAAAAGAGCCTGGGCAACATCTTCCAGAAAATCATCAAGGAAAACTGCCGAGAAGTCCTAGATCCAGAGAGCAAAATAGTCATCAAAGAATCCACCGTTCACCTCCCAAAAGGGATCTCAAACTCAAAACCTCAAGAAATATCACTGCCAAATTCCAGAACTATCAAGTGAAGAATAAAATATTACATGCAGCCAGAAAGAAACCATTCCAATATCAAGGAGCTACAGTCAGGATCACACAGGACCTTGTAGCTTCTACATTAAAAGATGGAAGGAATTGGGAGTCCAATATTCCATAAGGCAAAGGAGTTGGGACTACAACCAAGGATCAACTACCCAGCAAAATTCAGCATAACATTTCGGGCAAGGAGATGGTCATTCAACTAAGTTAGAGATTTCCGGACCCTCTTGACAAAAAAGCCAGAACTTAATAGAAAATTTGATCTTGTAACGTAGGTCTCAAGAGAGGCATAAAAGGTTAAAAAGGGGGGGGGGCAAAACAAAAAAAAAAACAAAAACTTTTTACTCAATTTAGGCAAATTGTTAATCTTTTTTTTTTTTTCTTCCTTTTTATTTTTTAATGTTTAACAATCACTGCCATACAATTGAGATTTTATCCCCCCCACACCTACCCCCCATTACCCCCCTCCCTCCCCATGACTGCATACAGTTCTGTATAGGTTCTACATATACTTTCCTATTGAGTACATTTTCACTATAGTCTTGCTATGTAGTCAGACTAAAATAAATGG
>CM052671.1:122555835-122608985 GCA_028533205.1 Lagorchestes hirsutus
AGGGGGGGAGGAGAGAGCATTTACTGATCACTCCGCCATCCTAGCTCCAGGAAGTTGGAAGTAGGTGACTTACCGAAGTTTAGTCTTCAGGCTGAAGGTTTCAAGGGCTGCTGCGCTGATATCTGGGGCTCAGCAGCTTTCACGGCTCGGTTTGGCTGGTCTCCCGCTCCACTGGTTCCGCCCGCCGTTCTCAGGCTTCTCAGGTCCCTTCCGCCCCGCTGCTCTGACCACGCTGCGCTGTGCGCTGGGGGCTCACCCCCGCAGAACAGATCGTTCCCGTGGACCTTCCAGTCCAACCTGGGTTCCGGATCCGTCAAAGTCTGTCACCCACTGGATTCCGCACCTCCAAAGTTTGGTCAGATTCTCCTTTCGGAGATATCCAGAGGAATTTGTCCAGGAGCTTAGGTGAGTCGTTGCTTTCACTCCGCCATCTTGGCTCCGCCCCGCAAATTGTTAATCTTGAGAACTGCACATCTCTTACAACATGTAAAAATATATACATAGAGGGAACGGGTATAAAGTAAATGATGTCACGTTAAAAATATGACAAGTATGGGAAAGGGTTGTAACAGGAGGTGTGAAAAGTAGGAAGCAGAAAAAGGTAAATTACATAACAGGAAGAAGTACAAAATTATAGTAGAGGGAAGGAGATGAGGGAGATGAGAATTGTTTGAGAGGTACTCTAATCTGATTCAGTTCAAGGAGGGGAAAAAAAAAAACAAACTTAAGTGTATAATCCTAACTAGCTCTATAGGCAGTAGGAGGGGAAGGGGGAGGAAAGGGGAGGGAAACTAAAAGGGAGGGAAGAAGCAGCAAGGAAAATGGGAGTAAAAGGGAGGGGGTCCAAAAGAAGGAAGGGAAGGCTGAAGGGGGTGGTGGTGAAAAGTGAAAACTATTGAGGAGGTGAAGGGAAACAAGAGAGCTAAAAGCACAAATGGTGGGAAAGAGGATGGAGGGAAATAACACAGATTCCAATCATAACTGTGAATGTGAATAGAATGAACTCTCCCATAAAACAGAGATGGATAGCAGAATAGATTAAAAGCCATAATCCAACAATATGTTGCTTACAAGAAACACCTTTGAAATGGGGAGATACACTTAGAATAAAGGTCAAAGGGTGGAGCAGAATATATTGTGCTTCAGCTGATGTAAGAAAGGCAGGAGTAGCAATCCTAATCTCAGACAAAGCAAAAGCAGAAATAGATCTAATCAAAAGAGATGTGGATGGAAACTATATTCTGCTAAAAGAAACCATAGACAAAGAAGGGCTACCATTAATAAACTTGTATGCTTCAAGTGGTAGAGCATTCACATTCTTAAAGGAGAGGTTTGGGGAGTTGAAGGAAGAAACTGACAGCAAAACTATACTAGTGGGGGACCTCAACCTCCCCTTCTCTGAACTTGATAAATTTAACCTCAAAATCAACAAGAAAGGGGTTAAGGCGGTAAACAAAACTCTGGATGAGATGGATATGACAGATCTCTGGAGAAAATTGAATGGGAACAAAAAGGAATATAACTTTTTGTCAGCAGTAAATGGCAAATATACAAAAACTGATCATGTACTTTGACATAAAAACTTCACAGTCCAGTCTGAAAGGCGTAGATAATCAATGAATCCTTCTCAAATCATAATGCAATAAAAATCATATGTAATAGAAGACCATGGAAAGATAAGCAAAATATCAATTGGAAACTAAAAAGTCTAATCCTAAAGAAGGAGTGAATGAAAGAAGAAATCGTAGAAACAATCAACAACTTCATTCAAGAGAATGACAGTAATGAGACAACCTACCAAATCTTATGGGATACTGCAAAAGGAGTTATTAAGGGAAGTTCTATATCTTTTAATCCCTACATAAATAAAATAGAGAAAGAGGAGATCAATGACTTGGGCATGTAGCTGAAAAAGCTAGAAAAAGAATAAAATTGAAAATCCCAAGTAAATTCCAAATAAGAAATACTGAAAACCAAAGGAGAGATTAACAAAATTGAAATTATGAAAACTATGGAATTAATAAATAAAACCAATAGTTGGTTTTATGAAAAAAACTAATAAAATTGATAAACTTTTGGTCAATTTGATTTAAAAAAAAGAGGAAAATCAAATTACTAATATCAAAAATGAAAGGGGTGAACTCACTTCTGTTGAGGAGGGAATAAAACAACAATTAGAAATTACTTTGCCCAACTTTATGCCCACAAATTAGAGAATTTAAATGAGATGAATGAGTACTTTAAAAAAAAAAAACTACAAATTGCCCAGATTAACAAAAGAGGAAGCTGAACGGAATACTTAAACAACTCCGTCTCAGAAAGTGAAATGGAACAAGCCATCAGTGGACTCCCTAGGAAAAAAAAATCTCCAGGACAGATGAATTTAAAAGTGAATTCTATCAAAAATTTAAAGAACAGTTAATTCCAATACTATACAGACTATTTGGAGGGAAGAAGGAGTCTTCCCAAATTCTTTCTGCGATACAAATATGGTTTGGATACCTAAACCAGGAAGAGACAAAACAGAGAAAGAAAATTACAGATCAAGTTCTCTAATTAATATAGATGCAAAAATTTTAAATGAGATTTTAGCAAAATGAATACAACATTTTATCACAATAATAATACATTATGATCAGGTGGGATTCATACCAGCAATGCAGGGGTGGTACAGTATTAGGAAAACTATTAGTATTATCGATTATATCAACAATAAAACTAACAAAAAACACATGATTGCCTCAATAGATAGAGAAAAAGCTGTCTACAAAATATAACTCCCATTCCTATTAAAAACAGTGGAGAACATAGGAATAAAGGGAACTTACCATAAAATAATAAGCAGTATCTACCTAAAACCTTCAGCAAGCATTTTATGCAATGGAGATAAGGTAGATGCATTTCCAATAAGATCAGGATTGAAACAAGGATGTCCATTATCACCACTATTATTCAATATGGTACTAGAAATGTTAGCTGTTGCAATTAGACAAGATAAAAAACATTGAAGGAATAAGAATAAGCAAAGAATAAAAAAGTTATCACTGTTTGCAGATGATATCATGATATACTTAGAGAACCCCAGAGATTCATAAAAAACTACTTGAAATAGTGAACAATTTTGGCAAAGTTGCAGGTTACAAAATAAACCCCCACATATCTTCTACATTTCTATATATTATTAACATAGCCTAACAGCAAGACACAGAAAGAGAACTCCCATTTAAAGGTAGAGTAGACACTGTAAAATACTTTGGAGTTTACCTGCCAAAACAAACCCAGCGACTATATGAACACAATTACAAGACACTTTTTGCGCAAATAAAGTCAGATCTAAGTAACTGGAAAAACATCAATTGCTCATGGGTAAGCTGAGCTAATAGAATACAAATCACAATTACACCTACAATAATTTACCTATTTAGTGCCATACCAATTAAACAATCAGATATTTTTTTTCTACAGCTGGATAAAATAATATCAAAATTCACCCAGAATAACAAAATGTCCAGAATATCAAAGGGACTAAAGGAAAGAAATGGTAGGGAAGGTCGCCTAGCAATCCAAGATCTCAGACTGTCTTATAAAGTAACAATTGTCAAAACCACTTGGTACTGGCTAAGAAACAGAAGGGTAGACAAGTGGAACAGACTGAGCCCTCAAGACACAGTAGGCAAGGAGTATGGCAACGTCCTGTTTGATAAACCCAAAGACCCCAGCTTTTGGGATAAGAACTCACTGTTAGACAAAAATTGCTGGGAAAACTGGATAATAGTCTGGGGGGAAATAGGCATAGAACCATGGGAGGGACTTAGAAGAATAGTGTTTTCCTCAAAAGAAATAAAATAAAACGGAAGATATATATATATATATATATATATATATATATATATATATATATATATATAGGAGAGGTGAGATATATTCAATTTTTTGAAGGTTAACTACCTACATATCATTTGGTTGATGCTTTGCTATCTTCACATTCACCCTGAATTATTAAAGGGTAGAGGGTAGTTAGACTGTAGGAAAAGGTTATGGTTTTGGTACCTTAATAATTTACCTGTTCAATGTTCTTTCTCCTTTACCAATCCCATCTACATATTTCTTCATCTCTACCAGTTTTGGAAGACTTTGTACTCTCTCTTCAATTTCCCAACATACAGTCGTTTATACTTAGATGTAGATAAGTAATAGCTAATAAGTTATTTGGTAGTTTTATCATTTCAAGAAGGCATAATTCTTATTTAGGTAAGCCAGAGGATATGAATGGACATGAAGGGTAAAAAAAAAACAAAAAACAAAAACAAAAACAAACCACTAATTGTAAGAATCCTTGTTTGGGGACTTTAAAAAGAGCCTCTCTATGTCTAATATTGACTGTGTTCTTGTCTCTAAATACTTGACCTAATACTCATTTTCACAATTTCTTGATACTCTCTGCTCCCAGATTCTCCTTACAAACATCTTCACAGGTAGAGAAAAGTATGAATATTAAGTTTTTGTTTTCTTAGTGTGAATCCCCTTTAGAAAACCGAAAGCAAACATTTAGTTTCTATTAGACTAGAAAGAGTATTTTTTCACAGAACTTTTAAACATTTGCATTGTCTTTAGCCTGAAAAATTAACTTCATGTTCTTTCAAAGATTGCCATTCAGAGAAAGTCATTCTTGCTAAGCTACAATTTTTCTGTTTTGTGAGGGAAGAGGTTACTTAGAATTTATTCAGGCCTATCTTTTATAAACAAATTTAATCAGTTCAGGTGTTGACTTATCATCAGTTACTGCACTCCTGTTCCATTAAGAGTTTCCCTCCCCTCCCCTCCTCTACATTCATTAGAAGTCACCTGTTGTATTATGAATCTGAAATAACACTTTATAAAGACTGTTAATTAATCTCATTGCACATAACTTGATTAATGGTTTGATTTCGTGCATTTAGGGGATACCTTAGTGACCATACTCTGTTTTTGGTGGGTTTTTTTTTTTAATAAGTTTACTCAGTGTGTCTGTCCCAGGACAAATCTATGAAATAGACAGGTTTATTTTTGTAATTCTTCCTCTGCTCTTTCTGCTTCCTTCCTTTCTTCCTTCCCAATTCTTCAGAACACTTAAGTTTCTCCCACACTACCTGATAAAGGAAGAGAAGGGAGGGAGAAGAAAGAGGGAGAGAAAGAAGGAAGCAGGGATGGAATAATGTAAGGAAAAGAGAGAAGGAGGAAGGGAAGGAAGGACAGAAAGAAGGAAGGAAGGAATGTAAGGAAGAAAAAAAAAAGCTGAGTGAAATCAGGTTAAGTGAAGAGGCCTCAAGCATGAATTCTCCAAAACTCCGCCCTTCCTGCCAAAGCTACAATAACTAAGTGTCCCCTTTAGTCAAATAAAATGCTCCAGGGTGGAGGTGAACCACCAAACTTTTGGTCACATGACCTGGTGTACCCTTCCTCTTCACCATCCCTTATGCCATTCTTCCCTTATGTGCCATATTTGGTAACAAAATCTCTCATTAGTGAGCAAGGACCCTTTCCATGTTCTTTGTCTCTGAGGTAGATTTCCACACTTAGACTGTATGCCTGGATTCCTAGCCAATGGGAAAATTAGTGGTCTTTCCCATTAGAAACTATATAATGCTGTACTCCACTCTACTTAGGTGCACTCTCTTGCTTACACCACCCATGGTCTCCTAGGAAGTGCATTTTCTCATGAGATTGTAATAAATTCCTTTTTTCCTTCTACTTTGACAAGCCTCTGAGTTTAATTTCAGTAAGGGTTACTTATCCCATACAGAGGGAAAGAAAGAAAGAATGTGTGTCTTAAGAGATTCATTAGCTTTGCTTTTTAACAATATCATTACAAGTAGGATTTCTCCAGGACAAGGCAAGAAACATTTCAGAATCAAGAGAGGAGCAGTTTTGATGAAGGAGAGGTAATTGCAGAAGGAATCTGTGTTATTGTGGATCAGGGGGAAAGATTTCATATTGAACTTTTGTACTTGGCAGATATTTGAGTCATGATGTCTGTAAGTATCCCAAAAGCAATAGATTATTTGAAGTCCTCTGTTGATTTTTGAAGAGTGCAATAAGATTGTCAAGACTTGCTAGTTCTACTCTCATGACTAAGAAAAAACCTATTTGGAAAGAAAAGAAAATGACTTTTATATTACATCAGATTAGATCACAAAGTACTCAGATTATGTTTCCCATTTTTCATTTATTAAGGTTCTTAGAATATTTGTGAAAGCTTAAGGGAGGGTTAAAAGAAAGTTTATAACAAGTGGGGCCTAGCAAAACATTTCATAAGATTATTTGCAGAGTCATGGGGAGGGAGGGGGGTAATGGGGGGGTAGGTGTGGGGGGGATAAAATCTCAATTGTATGGCAGTGATTGTTAAACATTAAAAAAAAAAAAAAAGATTATTTGCAGAACATTGTGTTCTTACAAAGACACCAGGCTATCAGCATTGAATGTGAAGTCTAACAATGTACACAAGGACTCGGATATGAACAAGGGAGAAGGGCATTTGGGGGAATTAAATGTGTGCATGTCAGAGAAATATGTGTGACTAGGGGTAATGAGGAGGGGTTAATGCATATTATGCACAATTTTCAAGGTAACGTAATTGAATTTAGGCTTTGAATGTGCGATAAACTGGTCCCTCAAGGCTTTTATCCGGAACTCTGTAGGTACAACAAAGTATTTTGATAAAAGAAGGAATACTTTACATAACTCAAAGGCCCTTTCTATAACAAATGAGATATGAAGAAAATATGGTGAAGTGAGAAGAGCAGTGTGCCAGAAGAAAGAGAATTTGTGTACAAAGTGACTCTTTTACTTATTACCAATATCACCTTGGAAAAACTACATCTCTTTACCTCAAGTTACTCATTTACAAAATGAGTCAGTGGACAAGGTGTCCACTGTCAGGGTCCACTTATAAGACAAAAGAGGATTCAAAAAGAATTAGATGAGACAATTAATCCAGAAATCAATAGGCCTTAGAAATAGTGTTTTACAAAGAAAAGTTAGGCTAGAAAAAAGTATTTCTTCTTTCCCCTACTTCCCATACTTCTCCATCTTCTAAGATCTATTTCAGCTCTAAATCCATTACTTGAAGACCCTAGTACTGGATCTATTTGTCAGTTTTCATAACTAGTGTGGTAACATTAACTCACTTAGTCCATCTTTGTGTTTATAAACTCTTGTGTCCCTTTTATTTCTTTATATTTACTTATTCCTGAATGCAAAACTTTTTGAAGTGGTCCATTTCCATTTCCAGTTTTCTCTAAATATTGGACATTCTCCCCCTTTACTTTAAGTTAAAAATTAGCTTCAGGCACCTTCTACCCTTTTCTCTTAGTTCATTTTCTGTGCTGCTAAGATCACATTTGCTATTGTGAAATGCTCATGACAATTTGATTATAAAGCAACTCTGCTATGTAACCTATTGATATTTTGAAAGAGTTTCAATTCCTAAACCCAATGGTAAAAAAAATGCAAAGATTTTCAGACTCATCACAATTTAGGTGGGAAGGTTTTAAGGAGAAGGTGGTTTCCATATTATTTAAATGACCACATAGGAGGCTACTTAGCTAAGGGCTACTCCTATTATTAAGATTCTACAATTAAATTCCTGACTAGAAGACATTAGAATTATATATGATTTCATCCTTCACATTAAATGAAATATACAATGTTGCTTAAGTACTTTCAAAAATATTTCTGACAAATAATTCATGTAAGAATGCCAATTTTATCCTTTGAATTTGAGTTTGGTTGGTTTCTTTAAAACACAATTTCCCCCCCCTACCAAAAGATTAGGTATATAAAATGCAGAATTTTGTTGTGAATTAGAGGTAAATATCTTCGTGGGTTTTTGTTGTTTTTTACTGAGGCTTCTTATCTTGTGTCCTTGGCAAATCTCTGAGTTGTTTTCAATTATACCCTCTTATTTTCTGTAGTAAGCTAAAATTGCCTGACCTTGCTTCCAAGACTGTCTACTACTGTGTCCTTGGCTGAGTTATATCTTTCATTTCTCCCTCTCATCCTTATTTTTTTATTCTAAATTCTATTATCTTTTCTCAGAATTTTTGGTTCCTTTCAATACTTTCTTCTCAGTATCTCTTTATAAGTCATCTCCTCCTGGGAATCTGTACTCAGTTCATATAGCAAAGGATTTAGGATCAGAAAAAGTAAATTCCAATCCTTTCTATGCCAATTACTCTGTGTGACCTAGGAAAACACTTCACCTCTCTGAGGCTTAGTTTCTTGATATTGGTCAGCATATAGGTTGGGTTATGATAGGTAAAACTGAGAGCCATCCATCTCACAATGATAATTAAATCCTTGATAGTTGATGAAATGCGAATTAGTGAATTAATCAAAAGGGAGAAGAGAAAAGGGCTCATGCTGCACTCTGAAGGACTTGGATTGTTAGAGGTCATTCTCTAGAGCAGCATCCAAAAAAAGGAGAGACAAATGGAGTTGTGAGATAGGTATAACAAGATCCATAAGAGGGTGGTGTCAAAAAAGCCTAGAAAGAAGAAAGTATCAAGGAGAGGAGAGTGATCAACACTATGAAAAGCTACAGAGAGGACAAGAAAATGAAGGGAAAAGACAATTAGATTTCGCATTCTAGTGATCAGTAGTAACTTTAGAAAGAGTGTCAGTGAAATGATAAGATAGGAAACTATACTAGAAGGGGTTAAGAAGAGAGTGAGAAGAGAGAAAGAGGAGGTAGTTATTTAAAAATGGCATTTTTTTAGTTTAACTCCAAAGTGCGGAAGAGATATTGGATGATGGTGAGCTTAATTAAAATGATTAAAAATGAGTAATCTCAGGGGCAATGAGTTCCACATCATTGCATCTCTTAAAGCAAAAGGTGGAAGACCATTTTGGAGGTATGCTTTCTAGTAGATCTCTTTTAAGAACTATGTTGGTTTGATGGGTATTGATTTAACTTCCTACTTTACTATTCTGTGAAATTAGAATTCAGTCTTTAGGATTAGGTTAATCATTTTGACTGGTGAAATTAAGCAGTTGTTCACCTGAATGCAGCAATGTCCCAACTAACTCTGTGCATTCTTCATAAATAACAAAAACTATTTATTGTCATTTAGGAATATTATAAATACAAACATATTTGAAGGAAAACATGTAAATCAGGTTATTGCATTAGGTCAAAATATCCATTCATTAAAAAAGTAATGTTTCAGAAATACATTGTTCTCCATTCTCTCTCCTTCCCCAAATCTCATTTGGGAAGAAGAAGGGAAAAAAAAACAGCTTTTAAATCATTGCACTGGTTGAAACATATATTCATTGGGATTTTCTCATTTATTACAAGTAATAGAACTACTCCATCAACTAACTGCTAATATTATATTCATTAATACCTCTTTCATAGTCTATTGAATTCTGAAGTGTCTCTATTGTACTGAAAAATCTCATTCTTCAATGTCAATATAAGGAACACAGATAATGATTTTTATACATGATCTAATTATATTAATCTTGACTGTTTTGACAGAACCAGAATGACATATGTATACAAAGTTATTCTAAGCTAGTTTTCCTATTTTACTTCCTAATACAGATGAGCTCAGCTATGATTGAACCCATAAATCTTTCCTCTAATACACTTTGCCAAATAGAATCAAGGGCAATACTTAGTAATATGAAATTAATAACATTCATAAGAAAAAAACTCAACTTCCTCTGAAGTTTCTCTTCCATCCTTCCCCCCACATCAGTTACTGTTTTTAAATCCCAAACTTAAGAATAATGAAGAACTGTTTAGGTAGCTAGGTGTAACAGTAAGACACTGCACTTGGAATCAAGAACTGAACTGGAACGCTGCCTCAAACATTTACTAGTTGTGCTACCCTGGTCAAGTCACTTAACATGTCTCAGACTCAATTTCTTTGTCTATAAAATAGAGATACTAGCATCTACCTCACTGTGTTATTCTACCAATGAAATGTGTATACATACACACATATATACATAGACACATAGACATATATGTATTCACAAATACATACATACATGTGTACATGTATTAGCTATATATAACTCTGAAAATCCTAAAATGCTAACTATTACTTTTATGAATTTCACAGCTAAGTTACTCTGCTTACCATCATCTTCCAGTGTATCTTCTTCACGTTTGGTTAAAGGTAAAATGTTTGTCACTCTGACAAACTCTTTTTCCTTATTATATCTATATGGTCTGGTTACTTATATTCATAAGATTATAAAATATAGTTACATGGAAAAAGAAAAAATAATATGACCTTTAAGATATACAATCATTTTGAAGCTGAAGAAAGAGAGCTAGGAGACCATTCTTCTGAGGAACAGAAGAATATGGAAGAAATAGTAGTGGGAAAACACAAATTCTAAACTAAAATATTATTATAATCAACATAAATATTTTAGAGTAATTAATATAAAGGATACTTAATTGTGTCCTAGGAAAGTCATTGTATTCTTATTTAAGGACACAGGCTAGTCGGATTCCTGTCAGAAAACAGGACAAGATTATCTTTTTTTTTTTTAGAAGGCAGAAGAAAAACATTTATTTAAACACCAGAAAGTCAAATCAAAGAACCAGAAAGCCAAATCTGTCATGGTGACCAAGAAATTAATAAACACGATCATAGCAGAGGGCAAAGCTATTCTCATACCTCCCTTTGCTCAGCCAGGACCTTTACACAATCAACTGTCACAATGTGTCAGTCTCCTCCCTCAGCCAGGATCTTCTCACGAACTGTCACAACGTGTGAGTTGGCCTGTGTCAGCTGGCCTGTGTTCTTTCCCCTCTGACCTACCACACTCACTTCCTCCTGGTTTCACTCCACCCTTCCTATTCTGCCTCTTCAGCAAGCTCCTCCCACCACATGTGACCTAGGATTTCAGACGATTTAAGCAGATCATGTGGGCCTATTTATTAATGAGAAAGATCTTTCCATTTAAATTACTATTACAATTATTTGGTTAAAAAATAATTGTTGAGAAAACTGGAAAGCAATATGGCAGAAATCGGGCAGTGACCAATATCCCACAACATTTACCAAGATAAGGTGAAAATGAATACATGATCGACATACGAAGATGATTTTTTTCAGTTTTTTTTTTAAATTTTTAATGTTCTACAATCATTACCATAAAATTTAGATGTTTTACCACTACCTATCCCCTAATACTCTTTCCCTCCACAAGACAGCATACAATTCTATATATCATCTACACATACTTTCCTATTGAATACATGTCCACCATAGTCATGCTGTGTAGACGAACTAAAATAAATGGAAGAAATCATATCACAAATCAAAACATAATACACACACACAAACACACACACACACACACACACACACAGACAAATGATCTGATACATTCTGCGAATGAATTCCATAGTTCTTTCTCTGAGTGTGGAAGGCATTTTGCCTTAAAAGACCACTGGGAATTTTTTTTAAGTTCTTGCATTGTTATGAAGTTCCAGGTCTACCAGAAAAAACTCTCACACACTGTGGCCATTGCTGTGCACAAAGTTTTCCTGGATCTGCTCCTTTCACTCAGCATCAGATCATATAAGTCCTTCCAGGCCTCTCTGAAGTAGTCTTGTTCATCATTTCTTATGGCACAATAGTACTCCATTAAATTCATATACCATAATTTATTCAGCCATTACCAAATTGATGGGCATCCCCTTGACATCCAGTTTTTGGCAACTACAAAGAGTGCTGCTATAAATATTTTTGTACATGTGGGACCCTTTCCCATTTTTATGATCTCTTAGGGATACAGTCTTAGAAGCAATATTGCTAGGTCAAAGGGTGTGCACATTATTGTAGCACTTTGGGCACAGTTCCAAACTGCTCTCCAGAATGGTTGGATGAGCTGTCAGCTCCACCCACAATGAATTAGTGTTCCAACTCTCTCACATCCTCTCCAAAATTTATCATTTTCCTGTTCTGTCTTGTTTGCCATTCTAATAGGTGTGATGTGGTACCTCAGAGTTGTTTTGATTTGCATCTCTCTAATGCAAAGTGATTTAGAGCATTTTTTTCATATGATTATAGATATCTTTAATTTCTTCCTCTGAAAATTGCCTGTTCATATTCTTTGACTATTTATCAATTGGGGAATGACTTGTATTGTTTGACATTTGACTCAGTTCTCTATATATCCTGTAAATGAGGCCTTTATCCCCGAGATTAGCTGTAAAAATTCTTTTCCAATTTACTACATACTTCTGAATTTTGGTTGCATTGGGTTTGGTTGTGCCAAAACTATTCAGTCTGATGTAATCAAAATTATCTCTCTTGCATTTCATAATACTTTCTATCTCTTCTTTACCCAAAAATTCTTCCCTTCTCTATAAATCTGATAAATACACTATTCTTTACTCCAACTGTTTGTCCATGGAATCAATCTTTATGCTTAGATAGTGTACCTATTTGAACTTTATTCATGTGTATGGTGTCAGGCGTGGGTCAATGCCCAGTTCTTGCCACACCGCTATCCAGCCCTCCCAGAAATTTTTGTTTGCACAGTGAGTTCTTATCCCAGAAACTGGGGTCCTTGACTTTATCAAACAGGAGGTTGCTATATTCCTTACCTATTGTGTCTTGAGTGCCTAGTTTATTCCACTTGTCTATCTTTCTGTATCTTAGTCAGTATGAAGTGGTTTTGGTAATTGCTGCTTTATAATACAATTTGAGATCTGGTAGCTGTAGGCCACCTTCCCTAGCATTTCTTTTCATTAGTCTCTAAGGATATTCTGGACCTTTTGTTATTCCAGATGAATTTTCATATTATCTTATCCAGCTCGCAAAAATAATTTTCTGATAGTTTAATTGGTATGGCATTAAATAAATAAATTGGTTTAAGCAGAATTTTCATTTTTATTATATTATCTCAGCCTACCATGAGCAACTGATGTTTTTCCACTTACTTAGGTCTGACTTTCTTTGTATTAAAAGTGTCTTGCAATTGTGTTCATATAGTCCCTGGGTTTGTTTTGGCACGTAAACTCCCAAGTACTTTATAGTGTCTACCCTAGCTTTAAATAGGATTTCTCTTTCTATCTTTTGCTGTTGCACTTTGTTGCTAATATACAGTAATGCAGAAGATTTGTGCGGGTTTATTTTGTAACCTGCAACTTTGTCAAAGTTGTTTATTATTTCAAGTGTGTTTTTTTTTTACTTAAATCTCTGGGATTCTCTAAGTATATCATCATATCATCTGAAAAGAGTGATAACTTCGTTTCTTTTTTGCCTATTCTTATCCCTTCAATTCCTTTATCTTGTCTAACTGGGTATAGCTAATATTTCTCGTACCATACTGAATAATAGTAGTGATAAGGGACATCCTTGTTTGACCCCTGCTCTTATTCGAAATGCATCTAGCTTATCTCCATTGCATATAATGCTTGCTGAAAGTTTTGGATAGATACTGATTATTATTTCATGAAGTTCCCTTTATTCCTATATTCTCCAGTGTTTTTAAAAGGAATGGGAGTTGTATTTTGTCAAAAGCTTTTTCTGCATCTATTGAGATAATCATGTGTTTTTTGTTAGTTTTGTTGTTGATATAATCAATAATGCTAATAGTTTTCCTAATATTGATCCAGCCCTTCGTTCCTCGTATGAATCCTACCTGACCACATTGTATTATTCTCATGATAGGATGCTGTATCTGATTTGCTAAAACCTTGTTTAAAAATTTTGCATCTGTATTCATTACAGAAATCGATTTACAATTTTCTTTCTCTGTATTGTCTCTTCCTGGTTTAGGTATCAAAACCTTATTTGAATCATGGAAAGAATTTGGGAGGACTCCTTCTTCAATTGCAAAAAATAGTCCATATACTATTAGAACCAACTGTTCTTTAAATGTTTGATAAAATTTACTTGTAAATCCATGTAGCCTTGGAAATTTTTCCTAGGGAGTTCATTGATGGCTTGTTCAATTTTTCTTTCAGAGATGGGATTGTTTAAGTATTCAACTTCCTCTTCTGTTAATCCGGGGAAATTGTATTTTTTAAAGTCCTCTTTCATCTCATTTAGATTATCAAATTCGTGGGCATAAAGTTGGGCAAAGTAATTTCTAATTATTTTTTTGATTTCGTACTCTTTGGAAGTGAGTTCACCCCTTTCATTTTTGATGTTAGTAATTTGATTTTCTTCTGTTTTTAAACAAACTGACCAAAGGTTTATCAATTTTATTCTTTTTTTCATAAAAGCCACTATTGGTTTTATTTATTAGTTCAATAGTTTTCTTAATTTCAATGTTATTAATTTCTCCTTTGGTTTTCAGCATTTTCAATTTTGTATTTACTTGGGACTTTCCAATTTGTTATTTTTCTAGCTTTTCCAGCTGCATGCCCAAGTCATTGATCTCCTCTTTCTCTATTTTATTTATGTAGGGATTCAAAGATATAAAACTTCCCCTAAGAACTGATTGTGAAGTATCCCATAAGATTTGGTATGTTGTCTCATTATTGTCATTCTCTTGAATGAAATTGTTGATTGTTTCTATGATTTCTTGTTTAACCCATTCCTTCTTTAGGATTAGATATTTTAGTTTCCAATTGATTTTTGGTTTATCTCTCCATGGCCTTTTAATACATGTAATTTTTATTGCGTTATGATCTGAGAAGGATGCATTGATTTTCTCTGCCTTTCTGCACTGGATTGTGAGATTTTTATGTCCTAGTACATGGTCAATTTTTGTAAATGTTCCATGTACAGCTGAGAAAAAAGGCATATTCCTTTCTATTCCCATTCAATTTTCTCCAAAGATCTATCATATCTACCTCATCCATAGTCTTATTTACCTGCTTAATCTCATTTTTGTTTATCTTGAGGTTAGATTTATCGAGTTCAGAGAGGGGGAGGCTGAGGTCCCCCACTAGAATAGTTTTGCTGTCAATTTCTTCCTTCAACACCCCCAACCTCTCCTCTACAAGTCTGGATGCTATATCACTTGGAGCATACATGTTTAGTAATGATATTACTTCCTTGTCTATGGTGCCTTTTAGCAGGATATGGTTTCCATCTTTATCCGTTTTGATTAGATCTATTTCTGCTTTTGCTTTGTCTGAGATTAGGATTGCTACTCCTGCCTTTCTTACATGAGCTGAAGCACAATATTTTCTGCTCCATCCTTTGACCTTTATCCTATGTATATCCCCCCGTTTCAAATGTGTTTCTTGTAAGCAGCATATTGTTGGATTATGCCTTTTAATGCATTCTGCTATCCTCTCTGTTTTATGGGAGAATTCATTCCATTAACTTTCACAGTTATGATTACAATCTGTGTATTTACCTCCATCCTCTTTCCCACCATTTATGCTTTTAGCTCTCCCATCTCCCTTCCCCTCCTCAATAGTATTCACTTTTCACCACCTCCTCCTGAAGCCTTCCTATCCTTCTTTTGGCTCCCCTCCCTTTTACTCCTCTTTGCTCTTATTTCTTCTTCTCTCCCTTTTAGCCTCCCTCCCCTTTCTTCCCCCTTCTCCTCCTACTGCCTGTAGAGCTAGTTAGGATTGTCTACTTAAGTTTATTGTTCTCTCCTTTAAACAAATCAGATGACAGTACCTCTCAAACAATGCTCATCTCCCTCCCGTCTTTCCCTCTGCTATAATTTTGTACTTCTTCCTGTGATGTAATTTTCCATTTTCTGCTTCCTCCTTTTCACTCCTCCTATTAAAATCCCTTGTCATACTTAAATCATATTTTTAACATGATATCATTTATTTTGTACCCATTCCCTCTTTGTATATCCATTTTATCATAATAGCTGCAGAATTCTCAAGATTAAGAGGCATCATCTTCCCTTATAGGGAGGTAAACAGTTTGCCCTAATTGAGTAACAAGTTTTTGTTTTTGTTTTTGTTTTTCCCCCCTGTTTACCTTTCTATGATTCTCTGGAGACCTGCAATTGAAGATTGAATTGTCTATTGAGTTCTGGCGTTTTGATCAGGAAGCTCTGGAAACTCCTTATTTCATTGCATGACTTTCTCCTTGCCTGAAATATTATGCTGAACTTTGCTGGGTGGTTGATCCGTGATGGTAGCCCCAACTCCTTTGACTTAAGGAATATTGGGTTCCAATTCTTTCAGTCTTTTAATGTAGAAGCTGCAAGGTCCTGTGTAATCCTGACTGTATCTCCTTGATATTTGAATTGTTTATTTCTGGCTGCTTATAGTATTTTCTCCTTCATTTGATAGCTCTGGAATTCAGCAACGATATTTCTTAGGGTTTTGAGTTTTGGATCCCTTTCGGGAGGGGAACGATGGATTCTTTCAATGACTGTTTTGCCTTCTGAATCTAGCAGTTCTGGGCAGTTTTCCTTGATTATTTCGTGGAAGATTTTGTCCAGACTCTTTTCTTTATCATGGGTTTCTGGCAGGCCAATAATTCTTAAATTTTCTCTCCTGGATCGATTTTATAAGTCAGTTGTTTTTCAAATTAAATATTTTATATTTTCTTCTATCTTTTCATTCTTTAGATTTTGTTTGAGTGATTCTTGCTGTCTCATTGAGTCATTAATGTCTACTTGCCCAATTCTAATCTTTATCAAATTCTTTTCTTCAGTTAACTTTTGCGTCTCCTTTTCCATCTCACCAATTTTTCCTTTTTAGGAGCTATTTTCTCCAGTTAATTTTTGTACTTCCTTTTCCATTCCATCAATCTTCCCAGTTTGGTTTTGTGCTTCCTTTTCCATTTGATCAATTTTCCCAATTAGGTTTTGGGTTTCCTTTTCCATTTGATCAACTGTTCCTTTTAGGGAGTTATTTTCTCCAGTAAATTTTTGAACTGCCTTTTCCATTTGTTCAATTTTCCTTTTCAAAGAGATGTTCTCATCAGTGAATTCTTTTTTGATAATTTTAAAATCTTTGGCCAGGTTTTCTTCAATTTCCTTCTTCAGCTGTCCTTGGAGAGCTACTTGTGCTTGTAAGCAGTTCATAGTCCCTTCTGGAGTTTCAGACGGAAGTACAGTCTCAGCTCTGACCTCTTTGGTGTTTGTGTTTTGGTCCTTATCCCCATAGAAAGAGTCTATGGTTTTTTCACCCTTCTGCTTTTTCTTGTTCATGATGTTGTTTGAATGTTGTGGCTTCTGATTCTTTCAGTCAGAAGCTGCAGAACTTTGTGTTGAGCTGATGTGTGAAAAAGCTAAAAGCAGGTTTTGTGTGTGTGTGTGTGTGTGTGTGTGTTTCCCTGATCAACCCTGGGGTTGGCTTGTTCAGTGTAGGGGAGGTGTGGTCTGGTCACAGGAGATCTTCTCAGCTGAGCTGAGTTGAAGGCAAGCTTAGGGGATGGTGATCCCAGCTTCCCTATTTTCTTCCCGTTTCCCCTGGAAGGCTGAGGCACTCCTAGATGCTAATTTGTGTTCCCACCCCTCCTGGGACTTCTCTCCTTGCACTGAGGCTTGCCTGGGTCCTAGTGCAAGTTTTCTCTGCCCTGGGTCCTTTGTCCTTCTGGCTTGTCTCCGCCTCAGTACGAGGAATCCTCCTTAGCTATTTTCCTAGCCTCAGGTATTATGACACTATTTACACCCTTCTGCTGTTGCTGTTGATCCACGATTTTTTGGGGGAAATATTTTATGGTTCTTTCATGGTCATCAAGGGGGGAACAGAGAGCATTTACTGATCACTCTGCCATCCTGACTCCCACAAGTTCAGTCTTCAGGCTGAAGGTCTCAGGAGCTGCTGCACTGATATCTGGTGCTCAGAGGCTCTCACTGGCTCGGTTCGGCTTGTCTCCCGCCCTTGGTGTGGCTCCACCAGTTCCACTCACCACTCTCAAGTTTCTCGGGTCCCTTCTGCTCTGCTGTGCTGACCGTTCTGTCCTGTGTGCTGAGAGTTCACCCCTGCAGAACAGATCCTTCCCATCGAACTTTCAGTCTAACCTGGGCTCCAAATCCACCACAGTCTGTGTCCCAGTGGACTCCGCACCTCCAAAATTTAGTCAGATTCTCCTTTCAGAAGTATCTGAAGGAGTTTGTCCAAGAGCTTAGGTGAGTCATTGCTCTCACTCCACTATCTTGGCTCCACCTTAGGGATGTTTTTTCTCAACAAAATCACTTGGTTTAAGCATTTTTTGTTAGTCTATTAATTTCAGTTATTAGGATAACATTTATTGGGTTTTTTTTTTTGCTAAAAAATATGTTTAGACTACAAACATACATTAAAATTCAAACATTATAACTTTTTAAATAATAGATTTCTATTTTCCTCTAATACCAGCTATCTTCAATAGGCACCATATTTTAAGAGATAGTCTGTCTTTCCCTAATTCTTTTGGTAATTTGTCCTTCTTAAGTAGATGAAAGCGTAAATGCATTTATGCTGCTTCCATGAGCTCATTCACAATTTCTTTTTCCCGGAACTCGTTGTAAAGCCTTCAAAAATACTGACAGATATCATAACATCCTTGCTTAAGTGCTGTTTGCTTCTGTAAACAATATTCTTTTTAAAAACAGTTAATCAAATTCACATTTAAGCAAAGTATGACAGTTACGTGTCAGGTGTCTCATCATGAACTGACATCTCCATGGACCTGTTTCTTTTTGCAGATTCTTTGTCATTTTTTCTTGGTCATTTTTCCTTACCCAAAAAGCATCCAAATGAAGACAGGTGGTCCTAAACATACATGTACACAGGACAGGTGTTTAATATGTTTGCTGAATAGAACCTTTGCAATTCCAGGGAAATCCACATCAAGGAAGTGTGAACTTACTTGTAATTAGAAGAAAATATGACAGACTAAAATCCAGACATGGTGACAGACCTGAATCAACTTCATTAATCTTTCCGTTTCAGAAAAATCTACCATGTCAGTTATATTTTGGTTGTGTATCACCCAGGCTCTTACTGATGCTGGATAGAGCCCAGGTCATTCACAGGTGTGGACATTAGTCATGCTTTCACACCTCCTGCAGTGAACCTAACAGCACTAGGTAAACTTACATTTACACCTCTCCACGTGTCTGACTACATGGGTGTTGTAACCCTTCCCACAGCAAAGAAGGTTACATCTGTCTGCTTCTTCTGAAGTATGGTTGCACTCTCTGCCCTGTGTGCCAGGGATGCCTAATTTTCACTCCTCCATGCCGTAGTTGGGCAATTTGTTAATGTAGAGAAGATCACCCTTGCACACTGAAGTCTTTCTTTGGTATTTTTCTCTCCTGCTCATCTTTCTTTTCATTTTATCCGAGACTTGCACGCTGTTTTTGTATTTATTTTTTAGAAAATGACCAATCTTTTCAAAAGGAGACATGGTCTTCCAGCAAGCTTTCACAGCACAGGAACCTGAAACTCGATGGCAGCGACAGTCGATTGACATCAGATTTTCTACTACCTTTTTATGCTTCTCTTGATTCATGAGTTTCAAAGTCAAATTTTCATTTCAGCTCTGGTCTTTTCACTAAGAATGTTTGAAAGTCCTCTATTTCTTTAAAAGACCACTTTCTCCTCTCCAGTATGATACTCAGTTTTGCTGGGTAGGTGATTCTTGGTTTTAGCCCTAGTTTTTTTGAGTTCTGGAATATCATATTCCACCCCCTTTGGTCCTTTAATGTAGAAGCTGCTAGATCTTGTGTTATCCTGATTGTATTTCCACAGTACTTGAATTGCTTCTTACTAGCTGCTTGCAATATTTTATCCTTCACCAGGGAACTCTGGAATTTCACCAGAATGTTCCTAGGAGTTTCTCTTTTTGGATCTCTTTCAGGAGGTGATTAGTGGATTCTTTCAATATTTATTTTGCCCCCTGGTTCTAGAATATCAGGGCAGTTTTCGTTGATAATTTCATGAAAGATGATGTCTAAGCCCTTTTATTAATCATGGTTTTCAGGTAAGCCCATAATTTTTAAATTGTCTCTCCTGGATCTATCGTCCAGTTGAATTTTTTTTCCAATGATATATTTCACATTATATTCCATTTTTTCATTATATTGGTTTTGCTTTGTGATTTCTTGGTTTCTCATAAAGTTATTAGCCTCCATCTGTTCCATCATAATTTTTAAAGAACTATTTTCTTCAGTGAGCTTTTGAACTTCCTTTTCCATTTGGCTAATTCTGCTTTTCAAAGCATTCTTCTCCTCATTAGTTTTTGAACCTCTTTTGCCAATTGAGTTAGCCTGTTTTTCAAGGTGGTATTTTCTTCAGCACTTTTTTTGTCTCCTTTAGCAAGGTGTTGACCCGCTTTTCATGGTTTTATTGTATCTCCCTCATTTCTCTTCCCAATTTTTCCTCCACCTCTTTTACTTGATTTTCAAAATCCTTTTTGAGCTCTTCCATGGCCTGACTCCATTGAATATTTACTTTGGATGTTTGGGATACAGAAGCCTTGACTTTTATGTGTTTCCCTTATGGTAAGCATTGTTCTTCCTCCTCTGAAATAATGGAGGAAGATATCTGTTCACCAAGAAAGCAACTTTCTATATTCTTATTTTTTCCCCTTTTTGGGCATTTTCCTAACCAGTGACTTGACTTTTGGGTCCTTTGTCAAGAGTAGGCTATACTCTCGGAATGTGTAAGATCTCAGTTCCTCCAAGGTGGCACAATCAAGCATGTATACTGGTCTGGAAGCAGGGAGAGATTTTTGTGACCAGAATCTTAGCAGAGTTTCTTCTCCACAGCCACCTGACCTCCATTTCCATCAAGTCAGCACTGGGGGCTCGGATTCAGATAAACTAGATGGACAGGACCGTCATTCAGTGTGAGATAAAGGTCAGGTCCCTCAGGACCTCTACACAAGGCTGAGGTAATAATCAGCTCCTCAGTGCCCCCAGGTGTTTTAAGATCCAACAATGGATGCGGGCTGCTGTAGGAGCTTCTGTGAGATCTACAGCCACCTGCCAGATGTGGCCTCTGAGGTCACTGGCTAAGCCCCAAGCTATGGTAAAGAACTTCTTCCTTCTCAGCCAGATGAGAAAAACCTGTCACTGACCTTTGACTACTGTAGGTTGAGGGATCTTTGAACTTCAACTACTGCAACTGGAGAGTCAGCCCCCTAGGGCTGTTCGACCAAGGCTGGGCTGCGCTCTGCTCCAGGTCTGGTGCAACAGACGCTTTTCGTGGGCCTTTCAGGTCACCCTGGGTTGGGAATTTCCTCTACTCTATTGTTCTCCATTTCTGTGTTCCAAAATTTGTTGAGAGTCCCTGTCTACAGGTATTTTATGGACGTGTGGGGAAAGCTAGCAAATATATGTGTTTCTACTCCACCATCTTGGCTCTGCCCCCCTTCCCCCAGTTTTTCCTTTTAAGGAGTTATTTTCTCCAGTTCATTTTTGTATTTCCTTTTACATTTCCTCAATTTTCCTTTTCAAAGAGATGTTCTCATCAGTGAATTCTTTTGTTATGCTTTTAAAATCGTTGACCAGTTTTTCTTCTATTTTGTTCTTCAGCTGTTCCTGGAAAACTGTTTGTGCATTCGAGCAGTTCAAAGTCCCTTCTGAATTTTTAGATGGAAGTACAGTCTCACTACTGACCTCTTTAGTATTTGTGTTTTGGTCCTTGTCCCCATAGAAAGATTCTATGGTTTTTTCTCCCTTATATTTCTTTTTCTTTTTCGTGATGTTGACTGTGTTGTGGCTTCTGGTTCTTTCAGTTAAAAGCTACAGAACTTGGTGTTGAGCTGACTTGTGTGAAAAAGCTAAGAGCAGGTTTTTGGTTTTTGTTTCCTGGATCAGCTCTGGGGTTAGCTTGTTAAGAGTTGGGGAGGGGTGGTCTGGTCAAGGGAGATCACCTCAGCTGAACTGAGGTAAAACAAGTGTAAGGGATGGTGATCCCAGCTGCCCTATTGTCTATCCATTTCCCCTGGAGTGCTGAGCAAGCCTTGATCATAGTGGGAGTTTCCAACCCTCCTGGGGCTCCTCTCCTGGTCCTAAGTTTGCCTGGGTCCTAGTGAGAGTTTCCTCTGCCCTGGAGCCCATTTCCTTCCAGTTTGCCTCTGCCACAGTAGGAGGAATCCCCCTTAACTATTTTCCTAGCCTCAGGTGTTATAAAACTATTTGTCCCCTCTGTGGTTCCCACTGATCCAGGAATTTTCTGGGGAAACATTTTATGATTCTTTCAAGGTCATTAAGAGGTGTGGAGAGAATATTTACTGATCACTCTGCCATCCTGTCTCCTGGAAGTTCAAGTAGGTGACTTACAGACATTTAATTCTTGGGGTGAAGGTCTCAGGAGCTGCTACACTGATATCTGGTACTCAGCGGCTGTCACTGAATGGACTCTGCTGCTCTCTCACCCTGGGTTGGCAGTCTGTCTGTTCTGTCTGCTGTTGTCTTAAGTTTCCTGGGGCCCTCCCACTCTGCTGCACAAGATACACGTGCTGGGTTGTGCCCTGAGGGCCCACCCTCACAAAGCAGATCCTTCCTGTGTACCTTCCAATATGTCCTGGGTTTTGAATCTGCCACAGTCTGTCTCCTATTGGATTCTGTCACAAGATTATCTTAAGTGAATTTTGAGGAATGACAGAATAACTAATTCTGGAAAGTTTAAAATAATTAGAATGAGAAAAAAATAATGCAACTTAGTACTTAATTTATATGTACATCTATTCATATCTTGTATTAAGATATGTTCTACAAAGTAATTCTTCTAAGCATATCATTTATCAATCCATGCATTATTTGTTTTGTTGCAACATACTGTGTTGTTTAGAAATAAAAATTAGAACTTTTATTTGTTAGGAGATGCAGTCCTATTCTTAAGTGTCATAAATATCAGCAGTAGAGAAGGAAAATGTTCAAAGGAGGTATGTAGGAGATATGGAAAAAAGGAATAAGTGTAAATGGGAGCCTTTTCAAGTCTTTCCTATACCAATAATGTGAATAAGTTAAAAAATTAGGTCCCCAGGATATTGGGGAAATCATTTGTGAGGGGTTTACTAAAGGAAATGGATCTTATTATCCTTCCTTTTTTTTCTTGTATTCTTAAATACAATTCCCCTTCATACACTCTGCAAAACAGTCAGTCAGACTTACGTGCTGTTTCACAGTACTACACTCCATTGCCCAAAGCTGAGGATAGCTTTGCCCAGACTATTCTAGATTTTTATGTTTAATTCTTAAATTGTTCTGTCTCCTCATCTCTGCTCCTTAGAATCTGTGTTTTGCTTCTAAATTTATCTCTGCATGTGATGCACCTTCTGAGAAAAGTCGATCCCAGTGTTTGCAATGATCTACATACCTCTGGGAATTTAGCTTCTGCTCTTCTATATCATTTATAAATCTATGCATATGATCTCTCACATCACTATACCTTAAGCTCCTTGAGGAAAGCAGTAATATTTTTCTTCATATCCCTAGTTGATTTTATAGTACCTGACATAGAGTAAGCACTGTATGAATGGTTAGTGTTTGATTGTTTGTAGGGACTACCTACTTCAGTGTTATGCGCTAAAGAATCAAATTAAACAGTGTGTCATTCATTTCAACTTCCCTTCAATTCCTTTCCTATTGTGCCCCTTGAAGATATTAAAATTTTTTATTCTGCATTTTCCTAATAGCTGCCCTATCTGAGGAGTTTGTGGTGGCACTCCTTTTGTTAGCCTGGTATAGATTACTTGAAATAAAAAGTGACAAGATTATAACTAAAAGTGTGCAATGAGGGCTACAAATCAAGGGTTTCAGACTAAATATTCCAATAAGTCACAACCACCATCTACAAATCTCCCTTACTTTGTGAGGTTGCTTGATTTCTTCTTAACATTGATGAATGGAACAAAACCCAACTGATTATTGTGGGTTGGCTTAGTTCTAGCTCAAATCCCAGAGGTAACTCTTCTTCTATTGATAAGCATTATGTATAGATAGGGCTTATAAAATAGTTCCAAACATTTCACATCAATTGTGACAGGTGCATGTTACAGGGCTACACAGATAATTGAATATCACTTTTCCTTTCTTAAATAGAACCTTAGTGATATATTGAGAGGAGAACAGTTTCATAGCCAGAAGAACAGTTGTTGTCATTCTCAATGCCCTAATTTCCTTGTGAGAAATTAGGTCTAAAGAAGAAAAGTGATATGCCCAAGGTTACATAAGTGTCAAAGTTGGGATTTACCCCCAAGTTCTCTTAACTCCAAACTCAACATTCTTTACACCAGCACTCACTATCTCTTACATTTTTATTCTTCTAATAGATGGTAGCAAAAAAACCCCCAAATTCCCAAGTAGCTACGATTAACTGATTGACCCCAAAGTGATGCAGGGCCAAACCTGATAGTTTTACCTATTACTTTAACAACCTCATGGATAGATTGGTCTTTATCATCCCAAAGAGAAATGATCTTATCTTCCTCAGACTCTATGATGATTTTAATAATATTCAAACTTTTAGTTATTTGTTTGTATGTTTCTATCCCCTTGATAGATTTTAAATGTCTTTAGAAATGACTGTCATTCAAAATGGGCATATTTATTGAACTAAATTAATCTTGTTTAAAGCAACAACAAAGATCATTTAGTTTTTTAATTATCATTTTAATATATTTTATATGTGTGTATATATATATGTAAAACGTAGCTGTAGATTTATTTTTTATCCATGTAAGATTGTTGTTGCCTCAAACTTACATTGCTACAATCAGCAGATTTTATGAAATAAGTAGTTTTAAGCTCTTACTTATATGAGGACCTTATCACCAAAATTCTTCCAGCGTAGTAGCTTGCAGAAAATTATGTCAAGAATTTTTATTGATGGTCATAGACTACTGAATTGTAAAAGGTTAAATGCTATTCAGAATCATATTTAAAAATTCTTTCTTTTTTCTTCATTCCTTCGACCTTTTCTTCCTTCTCTCCTTTCATTCATCCTGAGTACCACGGTATAAGAAATCTCAATGATGAAATACATTCTGTTAATAAAGATTAGAAACTGTTCTGTTACTTATAATCTTAAAGTTGGTCATGTGAGGTACCAAGATGCTAAATGACTTAGTCAAGGTCAGACTGTCACTATGTTTAAGAAGTATGATTGAATTGAAATAATATTGGTGCCAATGTAGTCTCTCTATCCAGTAGGTGTCCAAACCTTGGAATTTCTTAAGTGTAATAAAGATCCATGACTAAATCACCATTTCTAGTATTCAATACAGTTGAATAGACATTAAGTATCTAACATGTGACTGGTACTATGCTAAGTACTTAGAATATAAAAAGAGGCAAAAGACAGTCCTTACCATCAAAGAACTTTTAATCTATTAGTGGAGACAACAGGCAAACAAACATATACAAAAAAAAAGCGATATAGAAGATAAAAAAAATAATTTGAAAAGGGACATCACTGGAATTAAGAGAGTCTAAAGAAGATTTCTTACAGAAGGTGGAACTATAGTTTGAATTTAAAGAAATGAAGGTATTCCAATAATCTGAGCTGAGGAGGGATAGTGTTCCAGGGATGAGGAACAGTCAAAGAAAATGCCTGGAGTGAAGTATTATAAAAAAATGATGAGTTAGGCGGACTTCAAAAAAATCTGGAAAGACTTGTGCTGAGAGAGGGAAACAGGACCAGGAGAATATTGTACACAGTGATAGCCACATTATATGATGACTAACTTTGATAGATTTGGCCTTTCTTATTAATGCAAGGTTCTAAGACAGCTCCAAAAGACTCATGATGGAAAATGCTACCCATATCCAAAGAAAGAATTACATAGTCTAAATGAAGATCAGAGAATACTATTTTCTTTCTCTCTTTCTTTTTTTTGTTTAGTTTATTTTTTTCTTGTGGTTCATTCCACTGCTTATAATTTTTCTTTACAACATGACTAATGTGAAAATATGTTTAATATGAATATGTATGTAGAGCCTATATCAGATTGCAAACCATCTTGTGGAAGGGAGAGAGGGAGAAAATTAGAAAGTCAAAAGTTTGTGGAACTGAATATTGGAAACTAAAAATAAATTAATCAAACTTAAAACAAAAACAAATGTCTGGACTCAAGAGATGGAGTGCCTTGTTGATGGTACAGCCAGGACAGTGTCACTAGATTTAAGAATACTTGTCAGAGAATAAAATAGAAGAAGAATGGAAAGATAGGAGAGCATGGGCTATGAAGGGTTTTGAAGGCCAGAAAAGAATATTTCATTTATATTCCTAGAGGTAATAGGAAACTTCTAGAGTTTATGGAGTAGGAAGGTGGCATGATCAGACCTGTGTTTTGGGAAAATCAGCTTAGTGGCTGAGTGGAGAATGAATTGGATTGGGAGAAATTTAATGGAGGTAGTCCACGAGCAGATAATTGCAGGAATGAAAGTGTGAGATGACAAGGATCTGCACCAGAGTGGTAGCAGTGTCAGAGGAAGGAAGGGGGAAAATTCTGAAGATGATGAAAAAGTGAAATGGATGGAGTGAAAAGAATCAGTTAGATATTAATATCAAATGTGATTTCTGTTGATTCAAGCATTTTTTCAATTGATTGAAACAACCTTAAAGTAACTGAACAATTTGTTTAATGTGTTTTAAATGCCCTTGTATATTGTTCCCTATCACAAACATCTAAAAAGTAATAGAAGAAACATCTTACTTTGCAAACAAACATATTTAATTGTTAAATGTGAAGTGAGCAGCAAATGCTATGTCAGCACATTTTCACTTAATGGCGTTGCTGAATGTGCAGTTTGCTGAGTTCAGAGAAAATGAGAAAGTAGCTATTATATAAAATGAAGTATTTTTTTTATTAAGAATGGCAAGCACTCTACGGAACTTATTACTTTGTGATGAATTTATAACAAGGAAAGTGGTTTATAACATTTCCTTCAAGGTATGATGTATAAATACACCAATTACAACTTCATATATTAGCCATATATTCCATGAATATTTGGAAAGAGGTGGGTGGAGGAAACCTATAGAATTAATAATTAAATACTCTGTAAATGAGAGAAATGACAATTTTAGAAATGATAAAGGGGTGAAATAATAAATGATATTCCAGCTACATAATGAAAATGTATTATCTGATTACAATGAATTTTTAATGCATTGCTCATTCCACAGGAAAGAAAAAAGCTTTCTCTTTAGAGTACACTATCTTTCAAGGAAAAAGAAAGTACATATGATGAAAAATTCATTTTAATTTAATAATGCAACAAATATTTATTAAGCATTTACTGAATACAATATATGGTAAGACATTATAGAGGTTACAGAGAAAAACAGATCAAATCCTTCTCCTCAAGGACCTTGGAATCTATTTATAAGAGTAAATTGTGACTGTGGAAGTTAAGAAGATAGCTCATTAACAACTATACCAGAAATGTATTAATATATTAAACTTTGTTCTATTGAATTTCGTTGTTTGAAAATGCAAGTGGTGAATAAAGAAATAGCTTCTTCTACAATAATTTTAATCATTAAAATTATTCAAGAGTGTTCCCTAGAATGCCTGGATAATCTTTGCAGATCATCGATGGACCACATCTTAAAGATTATTGCTTTCTGGATTAGAAAAAATCAATGAGACTTCCGGAGCATCTTGCTTAATAATGAGCCAAACTGCATTTGGCATCACGAAAAATGGGACAGTTTTAACCAATTAAATATGGTAAACATCTAAATCTTGAAGTTTGACCTGTCCCTAGATCGTCTTGACCAACACTCTTCTTCCTCGGGAACATGGAAGTGTGGTAAATGTCCACTAGTTTATAAAGGCAAAAAAACCCCTAAAACTATAACAATCCATTTTCCTTTCTGTGCGTAAACTGAATGATGCTATCCGCCTTTCCTTCTTAATGATCAAAAAAGTAACTTAGTATGATTTTTCTCCTCTAGCAAAATAATAAATTACTGGCTTCCAAGAATGATCTACTTAGTGATAATTCAACTGTGATGTTTCCAAAACACAATTACACTAATCCACAACTGCAACTGGCAAGGAAATACACACACACACACACAAACACACACACACACACGCACATGCACACAAGAAGCTTGTGGATATATTTTGTGATTAGATTTCCGACATTACAGTCTTGGTTTCGCTTAGAAAAAGAGAGTTCAAAGATGAGTTCAAGTTCAATTTTGTTATGGATTTAAAAGCAGGATAACAAAATTGTACATGATTGAAACAATATTTCTTGATGGGATATAACTATGTATATGTTATTTCAAATAAAAGAGCAATTAAATGTATTTAAACATACAGTAAAATATTCTTTAAGTAATGAATATCACTAATATGTGATAATAACACCTAGTTATTTGAGAATATGTCATTATCTCTTGCTGAAGCTAAAATATTAAAATACATGGTAGGTAGAGTTTGAAGAAATGGCAGCAAAGATCTCTTTAACCATTTTCTATGAAAAGCAAATATCTTTATCTTTTATTTTTCCTCACTTCTAAATACAATTGCCCCTCTCCTTGTTTTTCTTTTGCTCAAAAGTTGCAGAAATAATATCAAACATATTTTAATGTATTCAATCTGATATGAATCTGATCAATTATCTAACAGTCCCAGAGCCAGAATAAAAAATCTCCAATGTCCATGAAATTCTACACACTGAGGGTGTGTGGGGGGCAGGTGAGGTTAGCTTAGAGTTTACAGCCTGGGAGGCCTACCAAATGAAGAATTACTGAAAGACAACTCAGTCTTCTTTTGTGCCCTCAAATGCTTCCTGTTTAAACTATGTAAGAAGAAATTATATTCCTTATGCCACAGTGGAATCTTCAAAATCTATAATATTAGCAACTTAACATTAACCATCTTTAGATAATGACCTACATAACATCATGCTTTAAATGTGTTCTTCAAGGAATATCAGTTACCATCTATTATTGGCAATAATCAGCAAAAGAATTTAATTTGGGGTACCATGGAATTTTGAAAATAGTAAAGCATAAAATGTCATAGCACAATACACATTCCTCTGAGTTTCTTAAATCCTGTGCCAGGGGACATCAAGGACTATTATATGGGAATAAACTGGAAAGATTTCAAATATGAGGTGTCATGAAAGTTGTAGTTCAGTTTTAAGTTTTAGAAGCTTAAAACTAAACTATGACTACGGGTTCACCCTCTTTGGACCTAGAAACAAGCAACCTTGCCTATTCTTGGAGGGTAAAACTGACTAATAATTAACCATAGTTATAAAAATCATAATTTGTGATAACAAAGTTATCTTAACAGTACTTTACTAAGCAAGTAGACAGGGAAATATTCACACTGCTGGAATGATGAAATCTTGAAGTATTAGAATAAGTAATTATTAAAAATTGTATTAAACATTATATAAAATTATATAAAAATTAATCTATCTGAAAAGAAACAGCCAGGAATATTGGGGCAAAAAAAATGATATGATAGTCTGAAGATTAAGTCTCAGCTTTTACACAAGCTTCCTATGTCATGTTGGTCTGTCACTTAGTGCCTTTGTTACAACAGTTACATCATCTATAAAATGAAAAGCATTTTATAGGTAGTCCTCAAAGTTCTTTTTCCACTTCTAACAACTTATAAATAGATTTCACTTTTTTACTTGTTCCTTGGCAAGACATTTTCAGTATCAGCTTATAGTTTTTGATGCTGATATATTTATGGGTTATTCTTTTGTTTTAGTTTTCATTTTACACTTAAAAGTATTTCTCTTATTTTCACTGATTTTTTTTCTAACAGAAGTTTTAAATGTCTTTGGACTCCTAGGGATATTGACATCTCAAAAATGAAAACTCAAGAATCCATTTCTAGATTTCTTAAGAGAAATTTCCAGGATTTCAAATTAACTTTATTTTAACTCTTAAGTGAAAATGACCTAAGGGTATGGATTTGTTTTGTCAATGGAAAAACTATTGTCAAGTTTTGAACATTACAATCCTCCATCACTGTCAACTTTTCAAAATTAGAAGCAGCTTTCATAATTCTACCACATGACCTTCTATCTCCCCTTTACAGTTGTAAGAAAATAGATTGGGTAATTAATTTATTGGTAATATCTATGAGTATGCTGATTTCATAGCTGTGAGAAACACAGATGCCTCTGAATTAATTCAATTGACATAGCTAATGAGTCCAACTGTTAATTTAAATGAATTTAATCGTGTATTAAAATGTATCATTTGTTTCTGATATGAATAAAGGAAGTGGAAAATAAATTTACAGTAAAACAATTTATGGTGTGACATAGTAAGTGCATAGTGCATTTGAACAGAGTAAGCAGGAAACCTGGGTTTAGATCTTGCTTCTGTCACTTACTCTGTCAAGTTACATTGGTTAGTCACTTAATTTCTTAGTCCCAATTTCTTTATCTTAAAATAGTCAAATATCAATAGAACTTAACATAAACAGTTGCTGTGTGATTCAAAAGAGAGCATGAACATCAATTCAAATGCCAAATCTAAAGTGCTTTACACTCGTCAGTTAGCATAAAAACATTAAATTATCCATTTCTCTTCATAGGAAGCATTCCAATCCTCCCACTTAAATTACCTCAATTATAGTCTCCACTCTATGCTTTATTTAGCTTACATTGATGTGAACTATGCATTCATTAATTTTAAACTAAAGATGATTATTACAAAAGAGAAAGCATTATATTACATAAATTCTATACCTTAAGGCAACATTTATTTTCTTAAATGATTGCATGGAATGTATATTTTTCAATAAAAATGAATGGCTTCATCGTCTTCCTACTTGGATATTTGCATCATTTTCCAAAATATTCACAGAGCCCACTCAAACACAAGGTCAATTGTCTTATTAAAACAGAGCATTTAATAGCTTCAGAAAGAAAAGAATCTATAGTCTTACTTGAATCTTTAATTGAACCATTATGCACTCAATTTTCAGTCAACAATATTCATCATAATTGCTTCATCATTATTGTTATGATTATCATTACTGTGTGTATGTATGGAAATGGGGGGAAAATGAGGTGAGAAGAAAACAACATAGTTTACTTTTGTGGATCAAATGTAAAAAAATGAACAAAAGCAGGCAAGTTAAAATTTATGCATAAAAATGTGGGCTATAGTTTCTTTTTTTGTGTGTACGTATTAAGTATTCAATTTTCCCCCAATATCATGTAAACAATATTTAACATGTGTTTTTAAAGCTTTGAGTTCTAGCCCTAAAGGTCTCAAAGGCAAGGCGAGAGAAAGCCCCGCCCCCTCTCCTGTCCAGGTCCTTGTGTGGGGCGGGGGTGGGGGCTCTGGGCCCTCCCAGTTGCCTGGAAAACCAAGGTGAGAACGAGGTCGCTGCATTGCTGTTTCCGCAGGAGGAAGAAACGTCGGACCCTTACCAAAGTTCGCAATACCTTATGTGATACTTGGTGGAGCCTCACCCAAGATGTCCAGGGATGATTCTCATCAGTCACAAGTGGAGTATAGCAGGGCTCCCTCTGATTATTCCAGTGAGACCTCTGAGTCCTTCACAAAGGAGGAGGAGGAAGTAGAAGAAGGAAAATATCAACTGATTGAGGGGAAGTTCTTTGACGCCTTGGTCTCTTCTGAAGAAGGCCTGACCTGGTCTAGTGCCTCTGGGAGCTATCAGGTGAGCAAAAAGCTGATGCCAAGATTAAAGGATCGACATGAGTCATTGAACCTGTTGGACTCTGCTACTCTTGAAGAGAAATTGGCTCAAAAATGGATCCAACTTCTCAAGGACAAAGAAAGTCACATTGAAGAGGCCCAGGCAGGCCCCACATTCAAAGCAGACATTGTGGAGGCATCAAAGAGTGAACAGGATGCTCTGCATGTTTTTTTGTACCAGGAAGATAAACCTGATTTGTCATCACCTGAACCCTCAGGAGACAAATGTTGGCAGCTGTCAGAAGCAGGAGCAAGTCTTGGATACAGGGAAGTCAGTCACAGATGAAGTGAAAAACTGTGTTGTTCCTCCTTGGCTGATAAAGAGAATTTTTCAGCAAAACCTGAGGGCAACACACAGCAAGATATCAGCAATTGGAGAGCACACGTGTTTCTGGTGCCCAGAGTGTACTAAGAAAAGAGGAGAACTTTCCCAGCAGACCTTCCTGTGTGAGAAGAAGACCTTCCTTGAGTCCACTCTCCTCCAAGAGAAAATGGAGGAGTATCCCCATACTAAAGACCTTCTCAGCTTCATTGGAGAAATCCATAAAAGCCTCCCCAGGCTTTCAGATGACCCAGAGACCATCTGAACTAGATTAAGTGCTAGAGGTCAGATTGAGTAGAGTGGGGTTCACCTTGGCCCCAGAGAAGGAAGTTCTTTCAGGGTCTCTCATCTCTATCCTCTGCCTCACCTAAAGCACTTTGGTGAAGCCAGCTGTTAATAACAACAACATGGTTAATAAAGAAATGTTTCTGTCAAAAAAAGTAGTAAAAATATTAAAACTTTGAATTCTAAATTCTCTCCCTTCCTCCTTCCCCCTCCATGGAGAAGTCAAGCAATTCCATATAGGTTACATATGTATAGTCATGCAAAACATGTCCTTAATTGTCATTCTGTGAAAGAAAATATAAAAAACCACCTGAAAAAAATACAGTGGAAAAAATATTGCTTCAAACTTTATTCAGATACTATCAGTTTTTTCTCTGGGAATGGATAGCATTTTTCATTCCAAGCACTTCAGAGTTGTCATGGATTATTGTACTGGTGAGAATAGCTATGTTCTTCACAGCTGATCATTCTATAATATTGCTATTACTTTGTACCCATTGCATTTCACTTTGCATTAACTCATGTAAGTCTTTCTAAGTTTTTCTTTTTTTGAGAGCATTTTGGTCATCATATTTCAGAGTACAATGGTATTCTATCACAATTGCATACCACAATTCAGCCATTCCCAAATTCATTTTCATCCCCTCAATTTTCAATTCTTTACCCCCGGGGTGGAGCCAAGATGGCACAGTAGGACAGATCGGCTGTAGCTCTTCCCCCAAAGCCCATAAAATATCTGTAAAAATGACACTAAATAAATTCTAAAGCAGCAGAAGCCACAAAAGGGTAGAGTGAAAGATATTTCCAGTCCAAGGCAGCCTAGAATGCCAACATGAAAGGTCTATCACACCAGGCATAGAGCAGAGCACAGCTCAGCCTTGACCATGCAGCACAGTAGGAATAGGATTGGAACAGGTTTCAGGGTGCAGAATACCAAGTAGCAGATGTGGTTCCCAGATTCCTCAATCGACAAATGCCAGAGATAGTTTCAAAGGTCAATGTGAAAGCTCTTTCATCTGGGTTAGAAGGTAGCAGGGTCTTGCTCTAGCCCCAGTCCCAGGGAGCTGCAGGGCCCATTTTAAGAGCCCTCAGTCTAAAGACCCTGTGGGAATCAAGCAATGGATTTGAAACTGAGCCCTGTGTGGTGGCTCTGGAGTGAGGAGGAGAACTTGCGTGGTGGAGTTGGAGGCTGTTGTGAAGAGGGAACCCTATTCCCAAATCCTGGTGAGAAAAGCTTGTGGTTGTTCCCAGAATAAAGCCAAGGCCAGGAGAGGAGTAATCTCCTCTCCCTTCATTGTACCACCTTGGAAGAAATGAGAAATGACAGGTTCCTTGAATACACCCTCTATTTCATAAAAGACTCAAAAGCCAAGTAATCAATTGGAATAATACTCAAATAAGGGGGAAAATAAGACTATAGTTGGTTACTGTCTTAGTGAACAGGTATTTTCTTCCTTCCTTTTGGATGAGGAAGAACAAAGCATATCATTAGAGGAAGACACCAAAGTTAAGAATTTACAAAATAAAACCAAAAGAATGAAAAAAAATAGAAGATAATGTGAAATATCTCATTGGAAAAACAACTGACCTGGAAAATAGATCCGGGAGAGACAATTTAAAAATTATGGGACTACCGGAAAGCCATGATTTAAGAAAAGACCTAGACATCATCTTCATGAAATTATCAAGACAAACTGCCCAGATATTCTAGAATCAGAGAGCAAAATAAATATTGAAAGAATCCACCAATCACCTCCTGAAAGATACCCAAAAAAAGAAACTCCTAGGAATATTGTAGCCAAATTCCAGAGTTATCAGGTCAAGGACAAATATTGCAAGCAGTTAGAAAGAAACAATTCGAATATTGTGGAAATACAATCAGGATAACACAAGATGTAACAGTTTCTACATTAAGAGATCGAGGACCTTGGAAAATGATATTCCAGAAGTCAAAGGAACTAGGATTAAAACAAAGAATCATCTACCCAGCAAAACGGAGTATAATACTTCAGGGGGAAAAAATGGTCTTTCAATAAAATAGAGGACTTTCAGCGATTCTTGATGAAAAGACCAGAGTTGAATAGAACATGTGCCTTTCAAACACAAGAATCAAGAGAGGCATGAAAAGGTAAGCAGGAAAGGGAAATCATAAGTGATTTATTAAAGTTGTACTGTTTAGATTTCTTTACCCATAGAAAAGAACAGTTATAAAAACTTTTTATACATACAGGTCCTTTCCTTTTTTAAATTTCTTTTGGGATACAGAACTTCTAGTGTTATTGGTAGATCAAAGGGTATGCTTGGTTTTATAACTTTTTTGGCATAATTCCCAATTGCTCTATAGAATGGTTTAATCAAATTCACAAGTCTGACAACAGTACATTAATGTCTGATTATTTCCCAAATATCCTCTAATATTTTTCATTTACATTTTCTCTTCTATTTTCTAATCAAATAGCTATGAGGTAGTACCTCAGAAAGAATATGTATGTATGTATATATATATGGCTATAGATATCCTTGATTACTTCAGCTGAAAACTGATTATATGTTTTGATCATTGGAGAATGGCTCTTATTTTTATTAAATTGAATTGGTTCTCTATATATTAGAGAAATGAGATCTTTATCAGAGAAGTTTGCTTCAGATTTTGGTTTTTTTCCCACATTTACTATTGTTTTTCCCACCAACCTATTCCACCTACCACCATTTATTCTATTCTCTTTCTTCTTTTACCCTGCCCCTCAAAATTGTTTTGCTTTGGGTTACTCCTTCCCCCAACTGCCCTCCCTTCTATCATATCACCCACCTTTACCCTTTTCCTTCTATTTTCCTGTTGAGTAAAATAGATTTCTATACTCCATTTCCTGTATATCTTATGTCCAAGTTACATGTAAAAACAACTTTTATCATTCATTTTTAAAACTTTGAGTTCCAAATTCTCAGTCTACCTCCCTCCATACTCACCCTCATTGATAAGGAAAGGAATTTGTTATTGCTTATACATGTGCAATAATGCAAAACACTTCCATAATAGCTATGTCGTTTTCTTTCATCCTGTCCCTTGCTTCTGACTACCCCCTCCCTTATCTGCCCTCCCTTCTATCACCCCACCTTCTCCTATTCCCTTCCCCCCTCCTTCCCTTTAGGATAAGCTAGAAGTTCACAACCATTTGAAAGTGCATGTTATTCCCTCCTTAAGTCAATTCCTATGAAAGTAAGGTTCACTATTTCCCTCTCACCTTCTCCTATTCTCCTCCACTGTAAAAGTTGTGTCTTCATTCTTTTCTGGGAGACAATTTACCTCATTTACGTCTCCCTTTCTCCTTTTCCTAGAATATTGCTCTCTCCCCCCTTAATTGTACCTTTTAGATATCATCTTTAATATTCAACTCTCCCTGTACCCTCTCTGTAAATGCACTCCCTCCATAATGAGAAAAATTTCATGAGAAACAAATATCAGCTTTCCATGTAAGAATACTTAACTTTAATAATTCCCTTAGGATCACTTTTTCCTGTTTACCCTTGCATACTTCTCTTGAGTCTTATATTTGAAAGTCAATTTTTTTTATTCAGCTCTAGTCTTTTCTCAAGAATGCATTAAATTCCTCTTCATCATTGAATAACATTTTTTTCTCCTCATGGATTACACTCAGTTTTGCTGAGTAAGTGATTCTTGATTTTAATCCTAGCTCCTTTGACCTCCAGAATATAATTTTCCAAGCCCTCTGATCCCTTAACGCAGAAGCTTCTAAATCTAGTATTATCTTGATTGTTTTCATTTTATGATCTCTTTCAGGAGGTGAGCAGTGGATTCTTTCCATTTTTATTTTAATCTCTAGCTCTAGAACATTAGGACAGTTTTACTTGATAATTTCTTTAAAAATGATGTCTAGGATTTTTTTGATCATGGCTTTCTGATAATCTAATACTTTTAAAATTATCTGTCCTGGTCTGATTTTTCAAGTTAGCTGTATTTTCAATGATTTTTTTCACATTTTCTTCTAGTTTTTCATTTGTTTGGTTTTGTTTGATATTTTCTTGATTTCTCATAGTCATTAGCTTCCATTTGCCCCACTATAATTTTTAAGGGATTATTTTCTTTAGTATTTTTGGGGTCTTCTTTAGCCAGGTGTTGACTCATTATTCATGATTTTCTCTCATCACTCACATTTCTTTTCCCAATTTTTCTCTCCTCTGATTTGATTTTTAAAATCCTTTTTGATCTCTTCTGTGGTTTGAAACCAACTCATATTTTTCTTGGAGACTCTGAATGAAGGAGCTTTGATTTTACTGTCTTCTTCTGAGTGTATGTTTTGGTCTTACTCGTCACCAATATGACTCTGTAGTTTGAGTTTTTTTTCCATTATTTGCTCATTTCCCCACCCTACTTCTTGAGTTTTTAACTCTTTGGTCAGGTAGGGTTCTGCTTCCATTACGGAGAATGTACTGGCCAAAATTTTAGGGATTTTATGTAGCTCTTTTCTAAGATACTTCTAGGGACCTGTAAGATTTCACTTCTTCCAAGACAGTATGATCTAAGGAGAGGTATTTATTTCTCTCCTGGCCTATGGTCTGATTTGTGAGTGACCACAAGCACTGTTTTCTGCCATGGTACTGTGTGGAGTGTTCCCTCTCCAGTGTCGCCACAAGCTCTGCTGTGTCAGTGCTCCTCATAGCCCCAGGACTGCCACCCAGGACTGTGACCCAGATTCAAGTGTGGACAAAGCAAAAGAGTCATGACTTTGTGCCAACAAAAGGACCCCAGAAATCTCCTTCTAGACAGCTATTAAATATCTTTAATCTTTGTAGGCTGAGAGCTCTGGAAACATCTACCACCAATGCTGATACTGATTCAGTCACTCCAAAGACTATTCCTGGTTTTCAGGGATCCTCTCAGTGCTGGTGCTGAATTGGACCATGCTCCTCTCTGAGTCTGTTGCAGAAACCTCTGCTGCTGACCTTTCAGTTTGTCTTGGGATGGATATTTGTTTCATTTCATCTTTTTTATGGGTTCTAGTGCTCTAGAATTTGTTTAGAATCATTTTTACAGGTATTTGGAGGGGATTGGGGGAGAGCTCTGCTGTGTCCCTGCTCTTATTTTGCCATCTTTGCTCTACTGACTATAGTTTCTTAACCATGAAAATGAATTTACCCACTAAGACTCTTCAGGATGTACATGTATATGTATGTACATTTATGAATGTGTGTATATATGTGTATAACTTTTATAAATGTCTTTTATACATTATTAAATGTTTATTACATTGATATATATATATACATATATGTATGTGTGTATATATTATACACACACACACACACACACATATATATATATATATATACATATATGTATATATAAGCTATTCTGTGTTATAGATGGGGGTTTTCAATTAAGTCACTCAATTACTTTTGATTCAGGATTTTCACCCACAAAATAAGGAGGTGAGAACATTTCCTCTGCAAAGTCGTTTCCCATTCTAATGTTCTATGATCCGAGGTTAAATTCACACTTCAAAGTCTTTCTGCAACTACTACTACTACTACTACTACTACTACTATGACTATTATTGCCACTACTACTTCTACTACTACTACCACCACCATTACTACTGATACTGCTGCTGTTACTTCTCTTCTTCTTTATATTATTAATAACTATCATTATATCACTTTAAGGTTTGTAAACTGCATTTCAAATATTATCTTACACAGATCAGATTTATAAACTACTACAAAGTAGCCAAGGTAGAAGCTCAAAGAGAAGATGGAGAATTTCAGAAGACACAGATATCCCTTTAGCAAGTGTGTAGGTTAGGAAAAGAAAGAGGGAGAGAGTTTCAGACGATTAAAATTTTAAAACTTCAAAGATATTATTCCATTAAATTTTGACATAGCTGAATATTTATTGCAAAGAATAAAGAAGTCAAATGCCCAATGATAACTGCTCAATTCCATTTCTTTATCAAGACATTTAAAATGGAATGAAATTAAATTATAATATGACATGTTAAAATGTTATGAAAATTGGGAGGTGCTGACAATTTAAAGCTTGATCCAAATTTCTCATTTTCTTATCAGTACTAAATTAAAAAAAACTCTTAGAATAATAAAAGTTTAGGATAAGAATTTTATGCAAATGATATTTCAGAAGCTTATGACACAAACCATGAATTATTAGCTTGCTCAGGAAATTTCAAAAATTGCAAGTGTTTCAACTACATCAAAAAATCATCTTAGTCAGCAACTTCTGATTTTGTTTCATGATAATACAAGTTGGGGCCATCAGAAAGATAAAACATTTATCCTTTGAAGAAACTCTATTGTTACAAACTTAGAAAAAGAAAAAAAATTAAATTCCCTTCAAAATAAGAGAACAAAATTCTAACATCTCTCTCTGTCTCTGTCTGTCTCTCTCTCTCTGTCTCACCATCCCTTCCCACACATACATACAGCCTACTAAAGAGGAGGAAACAATAAACTCCATGTGACCTCAGAATACTAAACTTCTCTAAGGTACCGAATTAATAAAACTAGTCAAAACAAAATTGATATTGCATTTTAAGCACTATAATTTCTCCTCAAAAACATAATTTCAAAAATCTGTGACAAATTTTAGGGTCTTACTTTACTGACATAAATTTGAAATGAACGAATCTTTCATTGTTTTGTTGTTATATGTAACAGTGACATTAACATTAACATTATATTTGTCTCATGCTATCACATGAATCTTTTCTTAAACTAAAATAAAAAGCCGTATGGAATAATAAGTAAACGTATAATCATATTACATAATATATTGAACGTATGGGGTACGCCTGCAGACTGAATAGATACTCAGGTAATTCAATAAAAATTTTTGCAGAAATTACTCAAATGTATTATTCAACATCTGTAGAAGAAACTACTAGTTATTGGCCAGCCTGTTTTTATTTATATAACACTGCTACAATGGTAGGTACAATATCCACATTGTTTTTAACCAGTGCTTCACTTACTATTTTAGAAAACTGATTCCTGATTTTTGATTGATTAATTAATGATTGAATGCAAAGATCTTTAAATGACTTTGTTGTCATTGATTAACAGATATAGAGCAACAGTGCATTTTGAGAAATACACTAAAAGCAGAATGTAATTTGATCTCCCAAATATATAAACCTCAAAATAGAGAAATTACATAGTTCTTTTCAAAACTAGAGATAGCAGCAAGTCTGGGAGCAGCAACTTCACATCTAACTCAGAACTTTCGTAGCCTGACCAGCATCCTCTCTGTACCTCCAGATACCCTCCAAAATGACATCAACTCTTAAGGATCAGCTGATCTTGAATGTCCTAAAGGAAGACCAAGTGCCCCAGAACAAGACCACTGCTTTGGGGGTTGGTTCAGTTGGCATGGAACATGCCATTAGTGTCTTAACAAAGGAATTGGCTGATGAACTTGCCCTAGTTGATGAAATAGAAGACAAACTAAAGGCAGAGATGATGGATCTCCAACACGGCAGCATTTTCCTCAAAATGACAAAGATGGTTTCTGGCAAACACTACAGTGTGTCTGCAGACTCAAAACTGGTCATTGTTATGGCTGGGGCAAGTCAACAGGAGGGAGAAAGTCATCTTAATCTGGTCCAGCATAATGGGAATATCTTTAAGTTCATCATTCCTGAAATTGTTAAATACAGCCCTAATTACAAGCTGTCTATTGTTTCCATTCAAGTGGATATTTTGACATATGTGGCCTGGAAGCTAAGTGGCTTTCCTAAAAACTGTGTTATTGGAAGTGGTTGCAGTCTGGATTCTGCCCATTTCCAGTACCTAATGGGGGAGAGACTTGGTGTCTATTCTTCAAGTTCTCTTGGATGGGTCCTTAGGGAACATGGAGCCTCCAGTGTTCCTGTGTGGAGCGATGTGAATCTTGCTGGTGTGTCTCTAAGAACCTTCATCCTTCTTTGAGAACTGATGCTGTTGTGGAGAATTGGAAAGCTGTTAATAAAGAGGTGGTTGAAAGTGCTTATGAGGGAATCAAAGTGAAAGGTTACACTTCCTGGGAAATTGGCTTCTCGGTGGCAGCTCCAGCAGAAAACATTATGAAGAATATTGGGAGAGTGCATTCCACCATGATTAAGGGCTTATATGATATTAATGAGAATGTCTTCCATAGTGTTTCATGTGTCTTGGGGCAGAATGGCATTTCAGATGTGGTGAAGGTCAACCTGAATACGGAGGAGAAGATCCATTTAAAGAAGAGCACAATATACTCTTTGGGGAATCCAGAAAGAGCTGCAATTTTAAAACCTTTGAATGTGTTACCATTGAGAGAATATGACAGGGGTTGAGGGGTTATGTATGATCTGCTTTTCAAATAGGTCAAATCTTTTCTTTGGTTCGTGATTAAATATCAAAAATGTAAAACCAGTGAACGCACTCTAGTTTCTTCCTAAAGTTAGAAATGGGGAATAGAACCCTGTTGCAGTTTGCATATAATGCTGGATATGGCTTGTATAGTCTCACTGGTTGGTGTCAAGTAGAGCTAGTGCCCCACAGGTATATAAACTACCTGCTTTGTATGTACGTTCTACAGGTTCCCATAGGTCCAGAAGACAACACTCTTGGAAACAAAACACCATACAGCAGTAATTCTTTATTGAAGCATTGATTATCTTTATGCTCCCCTCCATTAGGGCACTACAGCATGGCCCCATGTATCACCTTTCCAGAGGATCTGATTTTGTCTGCCTATACATAAAGAGATAGATAGAGAGAGAGATAGAGAGATATATAGATAGATAGATAAAGATAGGGAGATAGATGGTGTATATCTATCTATATAGTTGCAAATTTCCATATTATATAAAAAGATCTATATATGTACAAAAACACAACCAATTACTCAGGTGTCATACCAACCTTAAATACTGAATAAACAACAAATATCTGATTTTAAAAATCTGAGGGATCCAGTAAATTCTCAAATTCATTGTGAAGTATATTGGAATGGTCTCTAATTTCCAGACATAACAAATTTTGCTAAATCTAGAACTTGAAAAATCTCATTCATTGGAACCACCAAAGTTTAAAAATTTCTCTCAGCATTTGTCTAATATTTTTCTCTTCAGCCACCATGCATTCAGTTCTGATATTTCTTTGAGACATTTTCAAAGCAACAAAGAGTACTTTCAGAATGGTCCTTCAAGCCATTTCTACTAAACAAATGGAAGTGGTACAGCTACCATAAAATCAATCAATACCTGATGATACAAACCTGTACTGATAAATAAATAAATAAACAAACAAACAAACAAACAAATGAATGAATGAATGAATGAATAAATAAATATTATTCTAATTCTGTGTTCTATTCAACAGTTTCCTTCCCCACAAATAACGCAATGAATCCCTTCGATCTTTGGTACTTGAACATCCCATTATGGAACTACTGCATTACTTTAAATAATTTCCCTTATGAAAATTTTACACACAACTAATTTATATTTAAGATGAAATTGAATCATAGGATGAGACAGTTCAACATTTATTTAAGGAGAATTAACTGTCATGGATGGAAAAAGACTAAAAAGCAATAAAAGACTAAAAGAATTTTTTCCTGAGACTGAGTGTGTTTATTTTTAAGGAGAAAAAAAATGAATAGATATTATCTGAAAGAGCAGAGTTTAGCCCTTATCCTGTCAGGATTATTTCATTAAGATAATTCTTGAGAGACTTTTATAAAAGGCTTGAGAGAGCTAAATAGTAGAACTATAATTCCAGGCTCTAGGAACAGTCATTATATATTCTGATTAAATGTAATTGTGATATTTTTCAATGTTAATTCATTTTAAAATATTTCAATGTCTTTAATTGTGTTTGTCACTAATAAATTTTGTAGCCTATAATACTGATTTTATTCCATCTGTGAGGAAAAGATGTAGATATTGATATAGAAAAGCTAATAATTGTTTTGTTAAATTTAAATACTAGGATAGAGAATCAGAGAATAAAGTATTAATAAACAAGATATTGAACAGAGATAACAATTTATGAGGAAATATCAGAAAATATTAATTCACTAAACTGCAAAATGTGTTGAAAATTACTAGGGAAATTGACCAGTAGTAGCCTCATATAGTTGAGGACTGGTTTTTAAGAGTGTTTGTTATGGTTGTCAACTAATGTACATATTTCAATCCTACATAAGCTACAAGGAAGATTCTCCTGTAAATTTGTTTCACCAAACAAAGTATATAAAAATAGAATTCTTTCCTCACATTATTTCCTCCCATGATTTTATCCAAGTCCCATTCATTTCAATCCTCTGTTGGTTCAATCCACCATTTTTGTTTAATACCTTAACTAAATTTATCCTGACCTAGGGAAAATCTGTCGGATTATGATAAAATTCCCTTACATCATCTCAAATCGAAGTTGTTTATTCTAGGACTATCATGGAAAAGCAGAAAAGTGAGATTTTTCATGGCAATTTTTTTCCATGACTATTTCCAAATAATACATTACCATTACTAAAGAATCTCTCTTTTCGTTGCCTTTTCATCACTCTTTTAAAATAATTTTTCTTTTCAGAAAGTTATGTTACTCATTAGTGATAAAACCTAGGAAATAGCTATTTTCTCTAACTCATTACTTGAAATCATTATCAATGATAGAAATATCCATATCGACAGCTATTCTAATCTAGGTCAATAAACCCAATTAGAGAAGCAATTAAATGAGTAGCACGTGTAAGACCTGGAGAATAAAACAAACACAAAAAAGCACATTGCCTGCCATCAATTTCTCTACGAAATTGTTGAACTCTGTAATTGTTGCCTAGAATATTGATGAGAATTTCTTCTGAGAGTGTTGAAATGGTTTTTTTTTAATTTTTTTAGTGAAAGTTTGTTTTTAATAAAAGGGATGCAAGGAAAAGAAATAAATGATACGATATAATATGCTCAGCAAAGGGCCTTCATATAGTTGGTGATATATAAATTCTTATTGCCTTTCTCCTGATAATTTACTATAATATTGGGAACTGACACAATAGCCTCTGTTTAAAAGAAATAGATATGTTAAGGACCAACTGTTTAGCATCTACCCATAGGTGACTGGCACATACTTTGTGTTGCTTCTGACCCTCTTTTAGAAGCCAGGCTAAGTGATATGTTAATAACTGACAAGAGTTTCTTGAAGGACAGCAGAGATAACAAACCAGACTTCCTGCCATCTACCTACATCCTTCAATGATGACAGATTCCATGACACAAGAATAGTACAATGAATAGCAGGAAAACTGTACTTGTAAACCTGGCTCACAAACAATGAGTAATTTACAAGAAAGCTTAACTTTCAAAATTAACTCAGAGGCGAAGGGAACAAGACAAACAAAATGTTGACAGAATGGACTAAATTTATACACACAAACACACACATATTTATGTACATATTTATCTGTATAAATACACATGCACCATACACATACGTATGTCCTTACATAAAAAGTATGTATATTCTACTCAATGGTATTAGAACACCATTTAAGAAAAAAAAAGCTAATTAAACTCTTTGCTGAGTCATATATTATTCTAGATCCATTAGAGATCTTGATAATCACTCACTCTGAACATACTCTTTACCTACAAACCCTTTCTTTACTCACACTTACTGATAGTGTTCTTGATTTTCTCCGTCTATCATCCTTCTTTAAAATTCATCTACATAATTATCTCATTTTAGATTTCACCAGTCTGATACCATTGGCAATTCATTTCAATAAGTTTTGCTAGTATCATGAATGATATATATTCTTAAAATGAATTCCCTGTTTTGTTAGTGACTTCAACATTCTCCAAGTTCCTAGAGCACAAACCCTGGACTTGATTTTTGACGCTCCTACTTTTTAAATTTCCTTCAACTTATTTTTCTAATTCTTTTCAAGTCTATCTCTGTGATGTTTTATATCTCACCTTTCTTTTCTCCCACCACTGACACCAACTTAACTTATTTAGACCTTTATTTACTCTCTCAGATGATTATTTCTAAAGTTGGGCTTCCAGTATTTGATTTTTATTCTCCAATTGATTCCACAAAGAGCTGTTCAAATTGATCTTCTTAAGTAATTGAATTAATTCATAGTTCCTGAGAAAAACAAAATAAAAACAAAAACAAATCAAACAACAGAGTAAGACTATATGTTCGTTGGTTTGTTTTTATATTAGGACTCTCTTTATTACACAGCCATGTAGCACAGTGGTCATTCATAGCCTTTTATTACTGTTAATCAATACAGAAGATTTGAACTGCTTTGTTTTTGACCTGGTCTTGTTCACCCCTCCTATTGGCTCCATTCTCTTCACTGCCCAGTCCTACAGGATGATCTAACTTCATGAACTTTAACCCTACTAGATCTCAAAACTCATGAACTCAAGTGATCACTAGACTCAACCTCGTCTAGTAGCAAAGATTATAGGAATGTGACACCATTCCTATAGCAATGAAATTTTAATGCCCTGTTTCCATTAAGAAGTAAACACTGCTTATTCTAGAATTATAATCTTTATCCTCTCTTTCCTCTTAACCACATTTCATATTCCTTTCCCACATATTCCCTCTGGTCAAGCCAAAGTAAACATTTGCAACTTCCAAAATGATCCCACCCATTTCCACCTCCATGACTTGACCAGTACTCCTTCTGAATTTAATGTCCTCTCCTCCCATTTGTTGAAATCATTCTCATCATTCAAGGCTGAGCTCAAAAGTAACCTTCTTCAGGAAGAATTTTGTAATCTCCAAGGTAGAGATGCTAGGCATTTTTGAAGTGTCATAGCTACTTTCTTTTCAGGACAGTTAAATAGTATAAGGGATAGAGTGGCAGGACTGAAATCAGGAAGACTCATGTTCCTGAGTTCAAATCTGCCCTCAGACACTAACTAACTGTGTGACCCTAGGCAAATCATTTAACGCTGTTTCCTCAGTTTTTCATCTGTAAAATGATCTGGAGAAGGAAAAGCAAAACACTCCAGCATCTTTATCAAGAAAACTTCAAATGAAATCACAAAGAGTTGGACACAACTGAACAACCACTGCAATTTCTCTTTTCTCTTTTCTTTATTTGTTTCTTATTTCAGCATTTCTCTTGCTATATTATTTTATTCCAACTAGAAACTGAAGATGGAATTTTGAAGTGATTTATCTCTTATACAATAAATACAAGGTATTCCCTGTGAATATAGATCGCAATATAGTTATACATTAAAATTTAATTTTCTTGATGATATTGACACTTATTTTTGTCTTTGTATCATTAACATGTAATACAGTACATTATATTTCGTTATCAGCATCAGCATCATCATCATCATCATCATCATCATCATCATCATCATCATCATCATTCTGTTTTATTACACCAGTTGATCCTTTTAGTAGATGGCCTCGCTTCATACATTACTTAAAAACATTTAGATCATCTCTTCAGACTTACCCTAGGGAGATAGGTAATAAGCACTCACTAAGTGCCAGGCAATATGCTAAATACTAGAGATACAAATTGAAGCAAAAATCAATCAAAAAATTGTCCGTATCCTTAAGGAATTTCTACTCGACACAGGGACGATAATAAATAAAAAGATTAGAGTAGGCAGAATAATAGATAATGGGAATAAGTAGTACTATAGTAACTGTGTTTAAACATAGTGGCAACGTCCTTAGAGTGAGTAGGTGAATGCATAGCTAGTAGGAGAATGACAAGTGATCATATTTGGTCAACCCCCAAAATGGGGGCTCTAAAAGGAAATCATCAGTGGGAGAAGGGTGCTAACCTCAGAGAAAGATATTGCAGAGTGAGCAGGATTCAGGTGCTGAGGAAAATCTCAGGGTTAGCTGGCATTTCAGTCATGGTAGCAAAATTTAAAAAGTAAGAAGTAAAGTCATAAGTAAAATGCAGCATCACTGGTCTGAACCAGTCCTTAAACTGAACCCTCCAAGGAAATCAACAAATAGAAGAATGAAGCAAGCATAATGGAAAAAAACTTCCAGGGTGAAAAGGTGTTAGATGCTAAGGAAAATTCCTTGGTAAAAAGGCAGTTGATGAATAGTATCATAATCCCTAGAGTAAGAAATATGCCTCTGAATGAACCCTATCCTTTTTCAGTTTCGTTCCAGGTTCTGAGGAAAATGTAAGCTTTCTATGTGCTAACATTAAGCATTACACTGATGGCATTAAAATCATTCCCTCTCATCTCCTCAAAGAGTTTGCTCCTTTGATAAGCTATACGCCCACCATTTACTTCAGCCCTTCCTTGCCCACTGCAATTTATGCTACTGCTTACAAATATTCCTAAATCTCCCACAACCTGAGACAGAAACAAAACAAAAACCAAACCTCTTCTTAGGAAAAATAAAGGAAAGTGTCTAAATGCACCAAAATATTAATAGAAGCATTTATTAAAGCAATAAAGAATGGAAAAAATGTAGATAGAAGCTGAAGAGAGAAAAGCAAAAATGGATTGCAATGGACACGTCTGAAGGAACATTAAAATTAATGAGATCAAAGAATATTCAACTTTTGAAGTATCATTATTCTTTGACCATGTGATATTTTTTCTGAAGTCACTGTGGAAGAGAATCAGTTAAATGGAAACCTCAACAAAGAAAGATGACAACAATTTAATTCTACATTTTACAACAAATATGCCTTACAAATATAATTAATAAGTTCGTATTTAAAACCATACAGTAGATTAGGATAAGAATGCTTGCATTATGAAATCAGGGATGCTAAATTTGTTTCAGTATTATTTTTATTTTGCTAAAACTCAGTCTGCAAGTGTACAGCAAAAGTTTTCCTTGAAAAACATTGTGACCCAAGTGATACCATTTTTTTCTGCTTACAGGAAATACAAGAGACCCAGATGGTTTTGAGCATTTAATTTTCAAGATAAGTGGATTCTCTGCCACTAATAGCTATGTGGTGGCTGATCACTATTTACTTCAAAAATACTTCTGAACTGTCTGAGCACTGGCACCACTGAAAACTTTACCTGTTTTCTTGGGATACTTCTTACTGTGGATTTTATAACAATGAAAACAATTAAAGAGGACAACAATTAGATTTGCAAAAATTGAACTTTTGTTATTCTCAGTGAACACCATTTTCTGTAAGATGTTTTCATTAAAAAGTTAGTCAAATATAAAGGCATATTAGAGAAGTTAAAAAAAATTGCTGATGGACTAAAGTTAAAGCAAATTATTATGGCAATCTTTATAGAATTAGAGATGGCATTGATTGAAATTCAATTTGATTAAAGGAATTCAATGCCCTTTTAAAGCCCTATGGCCCAGATTTCAAGGTGCATTTTATCCAAGGTTACCCTATTTTATTGACAGAATAATAGGAACCATTTTGACTGCATGGGGAACAGAGTTGATACAAGACATTTGGAAATTCTTCATTACCACTTTGACAGAGGCAAGAAAAGAGGGGAGGAAGAGAGAGGAAAGGAGAGGACAAGAGAGAGACAGAACAATGGAGAAACAAAATGAGAGAGAGAGAGAGAGAAGGAAAAGAGAGGTACAGAAACAAGTGATTCCAGACTTTCTGAGCAACTGACTCCGGGGAGGAGAAAGCAGAACACTCATTTGTGAACCTTTAAAAAGAAGTCTAGTCTTCAATATCTCACTACATTCCAGCTTGTATACCTAGTGAGTATACAGTTTGAGTGTATAGAGTGTAGTGTTTCCTTTGAGATAAGGGGTTTTCTTTTGGTTAAGAAAGATCTCATCTTGTTCCCATCTGCAGAATTCATTCACTTGTTCATTTTCCAGTACATTCGAGTCTATAGGATTTCTCTGATTTCCATTTCTTATCTGCTTAAATAAATGAATTTTCTTACTCTACACTACTAGTGATTTGTGTGTATATGTATGTGTGTGTGTGTTTGTGTAATTAGCGTTTGTTGGGCAGGGGTGAAGACTGCAGGTACAAACTTGCGTTACTCTTTCCCTTTAAATTTGTCGTGACCAGGGAATCTAGAGACCTTGTTGCTTTTTTGAACTTCAAAGATTAAGGACCTTAAATGAGTTCTACTTAGAAGGAGGTTTATGTTGTAACGTATTTCCCTTCTCTGAGGAAAAAAATAGCAGCCAGTCTGGTTGCCCCTTCTGCTCTCCTCCAAATAGGAATAGAAATATTTGAAAACGTATGAGCAAGACTTCAGAGTATTCCTATGAGACACATTTAGATAATCATATGGACATGTATATCCTAAATGGACAGTACACATCTTACACACATACCATATGACAGGCACTCTGTATAACACTTGTCCTCAAGAAGCTTATAATCTATCCATTGGAACCATGTGTACACAGATAACTAAACAGAAAATATTTACAAATTAATACCTCATTTAACTAAATGTAAACTATAATAGCGCCCCCCCTCCAACAACTGGGGTTGGTGTCACAACTGCTGGTTGATTTCTGGAGTTGATCATAGCTAATGTGCAATGTGAGAGTCTCACAATACTGTTTATTTCTGCTTGCAGGGCAATGTTGACCATTAAAGGAGAAGTGATGCAACGAAATAGTACTCAGTTATGTCTGTTTCCTGAGGAATATATGATGCAAATAGGGTGATCTACATTGGCCTGATTAAATGTCTGATCTTCAAAAGAGGGCTCTGGAGGAGAAGTGAGGCTGGTGACCTGCATAGCCCTCCCTCACACAACAAAGTCAAGTGCAAGTCATGTCATCCTTTCTCTGATGGCATGGTTTTTCTTCGACAAAAGAAGGATGAACACAATCCTGTAAGTAGACGCAGCTGGCTGAATGGAGACCCCGCTAGGTGGATAATTCAGCTCATCCTCTCCTGTCTGCCTCCCTCTCCACTTCCTTTTCCTCTCCAAAGGAAGGTAAATTTGGATGTCCAAAAGATGCTCATTTGACTTGGGTTTTACTGGGCAGTTTCCCCTCCCTTGCCCTCCTCTTCTCTCTATTCTCCTCTCCTCTCCTCTTTTCTCTTCTCGTCTCCTCTCGTCTCCTCTTTTCCTTTCCCTAAAACCTTAAACCTACTGAACTCTGAAGCTGGGTGGCCAATGGGCCCCTGACTAAGGGCTGTTCTGAGTCTTTCTAGGTATACAGTGATTATCACTATTAACTATTGCTGTTTCCTTCCCAATCTGATGTCTTTACTTTTCTTGGCCTCATTAAAGATGCCATGACCAGGCTACTTCTTAAACATTCCTATTCAGTGAATGGGCATTACTTCACCCTAAGTGAGCACTGGCAAAGACCTTGGCCTAAAGGACCCAAGGTCTCCTAGTGCATTCTGGGTCACCTTCAATCATCCTGATGACTATCTGGTCACTGGATTGAGATGGCTCTGGAGGAGAAGTGAGACAGGTGACCTACACAGCCCTCCCACCCTCAAAACAAAGTCAAGTGCAAGTCATGTCATCATTTCTCTGATCGCATGGTGTTGTTTGGCAACAAATGACGAACACAATTCAGATCATATTAATTTTAAGGTAAGCTTATTTAGCTTTCTGAGAGAATTAGTAAAGATGAACATTAAAGAGTCTGGTTTCTAAAATTAAATTAATTAAATGTTAAAACTATTATTGATGGTGAAGTTAATGAAACCAATACAGGAATAATTAAAATTATTTTATGGATTGCATTGTGTTCTGATTCCAGATTTATTTACTTACCAGCATCACAATTTTCATCATTTATTTATTTTATATAACTAATTATTTTAGTATTCACTTCTGAATGTTATTATTCAGTTATAGTGTTCATTTCTGAATAATAGTATTGAGTTACAGTATTTAAGTATATCTGAGTTATAGTATACCCTTCTGAAAATCACCTTCTCTTTATCCTTTTACTCATTAAACCTACCCTTATATAAAAAAAAGACTTACAAATAAGAGTAATAATGCTTAAGGAAAACCAACCAACATTTTGAAATATATCTGATAGCATATATGTAAAATTAAACGATTATAGTAATTCAATTCCTCAGGAAAAAAGGATGGACATTCTTAGTTATATAACTGGATAGCATTTTGAAAATATAAATAATTTAGTGGTTAAAGGGTTAAAGTTTGACTGAATTTTTTTCATCTGGGTTAATCAAAATGAATTGACTTCTACGTTTTATTTAGTCTCAGCTTTGTTGGTTTCTATTTTGATGATTAGTAAAATAAATCAGCAGATGGATGAGACTATGAAAATATTTTTGTTCAGTGGAATTTAAAGTCTGAAAATTTTTCTCAGGGTGTCTGAAATTCTTCTCAGAAATTTTATGTAGCCTAATATCTTTAGGAAAGCAGATGGATTTAATGGAGGAAAAGACCTTGTTGGTAGACAGTCCTGACTGTTAATACAGTTTCTATAGCTTATGGAAAGTGAGCTGACCTTCAAGTCCAAAGACTTAAGTTCTCATAAAATCCCATGAATATTCTCTAATTTTATACCAGACAGCTAAACTACTTGGGTCTGATTGCCAAAATTCTGAAGAAAAGCACCTTGAATAAATAATTATTATGAAGCTTCTCAACTCCAAAATTCTTGAGAAAAAAATATTCACCCATTTTTTCTCTACCTTTAAAGGAGAAGATCCTCATGTTGATATGATTCTCTATCAAATTTATACTTCAATAGGAGTTCTGAGGGGAAAATACTCTAAACTGAAGGTGATACCTTCTTGACCAGCTTTGCAACTATGAGTTCTCAACTGGATATCCTTTCCTGCTATACTAATAGTCAGAGGATTAGAATATAATCAAGGTATAACTGAATATTTAAGAGACTGAATACTTTTTTATGTGGGTTCAGAAAATATTTTGCTAATTCATTACTTTACTTATTATTTACCTCACTTCATTTCTTAAAGATTTTTGCTATTGAAATTATGCATCTCTGGTATGATGTAGCTATATCATGAAATGGGAACTCAGGCCATAACTCTTATTATTAATGCAAAATTGTTTCACTGAACTGGTGTTCAGTGGAAAAGTGGTTTATATTCAGATATAACTGATGCCTATGTAAGTATAGGACTTGAATTAATTCATAACAAATCATTTGAATTTAAGGAGGAAGAAATTTATCTTATAGAAAATAACTTTACAACTTGGAATCAAAAGATGGTGGAGCAGGGCATCATGAAGTAGCATTCACCAAAGAAAAGTTTCTGACAATTTCTTCTTTTACTCTCTCTCTGTCTCTGTCAGTCTCTTTCTCTTCTTTTATTTTCACTCATCCTAGTAACCTAATCATTTCAAAAGAAGTTTCCTTTTTTGTTGATTCAAATATTTGACAGAAAAGTTTGTTACCATGTCACGTTTTTCACTTTTAAAATGTTTCTGAGACTCAGATTTGTGGGTGAGAAACAAAAAAAATGGAATCTGATTCTATTATCACTTTACCAAAACTTAAATCTTTGAGTTGTCAAAATCATTGAATCTTTTCAATAATGTTACTTAGGTTCCACCAACCTGTATGTTTACATGAGTACACATATTCATTAGTTTTATCTTAAGTGGAGATCTCATCTTTGAGTCATTTCTGCATATGAAACCTAACTTACTCTCCAGTTATAAAAAATAAAAATTGTAGTATGTAAAGTATTCTTCAAAATACACAAATTCAGTCTTAAAATTAAAAAAAAAATGTTTTAAAAATGGCCCACACTCTTATCAGGAGTACAGTAATGAAATAAAGAAATCACTAATCAAAAACAATGTTTCATTAAGGGAAAATTATAATTATAAACTACTATACAATTTGTAACTTTTTAAACATCTGGCATTCATTATATATGTAAATTATAAGAAAGACTGCAAACAATGACAAATCACATAAGAAAATACATGCTATGTAGAATAATTAATCTTGTAAAATGCACTTTTAGTTTAAGACAACAATATATAGATAATGAACTATTCATAAATTATTGCTCGCTATTTATGAACAGTTAGAATATTCGTGTAGAGAATATGTTGATAATTTCAATGTTTGCAATTGGTAATAAAGTATGTGCTTCTTTTCTGGAGACCATTCTCAACGTACTAAGAATAAAACCTCAAAAAACTGGACAAGACATAATCAGTTTTGCTTCTTTGTTTTAAGGAAGGTGTGAGCAAAGCTCTTGAAACTGTTGGAGCATACGATGTATTACAAAACAAATGCTGGACAAACTTATGAAGAGTTTAAACCATTCATGTTACAGGATAAAAGGACTTAATTTCTATAATAAGTTAGAATATGTTTGTATAATAGCCAAATTCAATTTTTCTTTTCCTTTGTGGGGAAAATCTATGCAGTAACATCATCAACTAATTTGTGTTTTTAACATACACAAATGCAAATCTGTGATCTCATGGATGTGAATACATCTTTCAATGATACAGTAAACAATCTATCCGTGCCTACTTGTATTTCATGCATTTCATTTTTGTTCTTCCATAAATTAGCCACAGGAGTGCCCAGTCAATGAATAAGGCCTTATTTTTTTTTCTCTTGACATTATTAGGGATAACAATGAAACACATAGCTTATATATCAGGTGGTCCTTCACATAGGTAAGTAATCTATATGTTATTTTACTTGTATTAAAGTTTAAGAAGGATCTTTTATACTATTTCCTCCCAAGACACATCTTTCTATTGCCCTTTGAGTGAACTTGAAGTATAATTCTTCAGACACCAGAACATTCTATTATAAAAAGTCAGATAGTATCAATGGAAGGATACTGATACTGCGAAGATAGTCCTTTATTTTTCAGGGAAAAATGTAGGGACATTAAAAGAATTTTGAAATTTTCAAAAACTAACCCAACTTGCATTTCTTCTTTAGTTCAATTCTAGGTCATATTTATTATCCATTTTCAAGGTGTTTTCAGAGAGAGAGAGAGAGAGAGAGAGAGAGAGAGAGAGAGAGAGAGAGAGAGAGAGAGAGAGAGAGAGAGAGAGAGAGAGAGAG
>CM052671.1:122609485-122669569 GCA_028533205.1 Lagorchestes hirsutus
TTTGGCCTATATTGAATTGCTTGCCTTCCAAAGGGAAGGGGTGGAGAGGGAGGGAGGTAGAGAAGTTGGAACTCAAAGTATAAGGATCAACTGTCGAGTAATGTTCTTGCCACTAGGAAATAAGAAATACAGGCAAAGGGGTATAGAAAGCTATCTGGCCCTACAGGACAAAAGAGAAGACGGAGATAAGGGCAGAGAGCGATAATAGATGAGAGAGCAGATAGGACACAGGGGCAATTAGAATGCTTGATGTCTGGGGGAGGGAGGGGACAAAAGGGGAGAAAATTTGTAACCCAAAATTTTGTGAAAATGAATGTTAAATGCTAAATTAAAATAATAAAATAATAATAATAATAAAAAAGAAACTGCTAAAAAGAAAAGAATAATACATTATGATCACATAGGATTTATCCCAGGAATTCATGATTGGTTCACTATTAGGAAAACTGATAGCATTATTAATCGTATCAACAACAAAACTAACAGAAACTACATGACTTTCTGAATAGATACAGAAAAACCTTTTCAAAAAATACAATGCCCCTTCCTATTGAAAACACTGGAGAGCATAAGAATAAACGGAACTTTTCATAAAGTAATAAGGTGTGTCTATCTAAAATCTTCAGCAAGCATTATGTGAAATGTGGATAAGCTAGATGCATTTCCAATAAGATCAGAGGTGAAACAAGAATGCCCATTATCACCACTTAGTATTTGATATGTTACCAGAAATGTCAGCTGCAGCAACAGGAGAAGACAAAGAAATTGCACATATTAGAAAGGACAAAGAAGAAACTAAGTTATCACTCTTTGTAGATGATGTAATGATATACTTAGAGAATCACAGAGAATTAAGCAAAAAATTACTTGTAATGATAAACAACTTTGCAAGTTGCAGGTTGCAAAATAGACAAATCTTCTACATTTTTAGAGATTACTAACAAAGTCCAACAGCAAGAGATATAAAGAGAAATCCAACTTAATGCTAAGGTAGACAATGTAAAATATTTTGGGAGTCTGTCTGCCAAAACAAACACAGGGACTGTATGAACACAGTTACAAAACCCTTTTCACAGAAGTAAAGTCAGATATGAGTAAGTAGAAAAACATCACTTGCTTGTGGGTGGCCCAAGGCAATATAATAAAAATGACAATTCTACTAAAATTAATTCATATTCATTGCTATACCAATCAGTCCATCAGATAATTATTCTCTTGAGTTCGAAAAAATAATATCACAATTCATCTGGAAGAAGAAAATGTCCAGAATATCAAGGAAACTAATGAAAAAAGCGGCTAGGGTAGGTGGCCTAGTTCTTCCAGATCTCAAAATATATTATAACGAAGCAATTATCAAAACCACTTTGTAGTAGCTAGGAAGCAGAAAGGTAGACCACTGAAATAGGTTAGGTACTCAAGACACAGTACTCAATGAATACAGCAGTCTGCTCTTAGATTATCCCAAGCTTCTAGGATAAGAAGTCACTGTTCCACAAAGTTTACTGGTAAAACACGATAACGGTGTGGTAGAAACTAGGCATAGACCAATTCCTGACAACGTATACAAGAATAAAATTCAAATGGGCACATGATCTAGGCATAAAACTATAAATACATTAGTGGGGCAAGGAATTCTGTATTTATCACTTTTATGTTGAAGGAAAGAATTTTTTCCCAAAAAAGACATATGAAACATTGTGAAATACAAAATGGATAATTTTGATTACATTAAATTGAAAAGATTTTGCACAACTAAACCCAGTGCAACCAAGATTAGGAGGGAAGCAAAAAACTGGGACAAAATTTTTGCAACTAGTGTTTGTGATAATGGCCTCATTTCTAAGATATATAGAGAAAAGAGTCAAATGTACAGGAATACAAGTCAGTCTCCAATGGATAAATGGTCAACGGATTGAATAGGCAGTTTTCAGAGTAAGAAATTAAAGATATCTATAGTCATATAAAAATACTTCAAATCACTATTAATTAGAGATATTTAAACCAAAACATCTGTCAGATATTTCATTACATCTATCAGATTGGCTAACATGACAAAAGAGTAAGGTGATAAATGTTGGAGAAGATGTGGGGGAGCTAGAACACTAATTCGTTGTTGGTGGAGCTGTGAACTGATTCACCCTTTTGGGAAAGCAATTTGGAACTATGCCCAAAGGGCTACAAAAATGTGCACATTCTTTTAACTAGCAATATTGCTTCTAGGACTGTATCCCCAAGAGATCATAAGAACGGGAAAGCTTCCCACAGGTGCAAAAATATTTATAGAAGCTCTCTTTGTGGTGGCCCCAAACTGGAAATTAAGGGGATGCCCATCAATTGGGGAATTGCTGAATAAATTGTGGTGTATGAATGTATTGCAATACTATTGTGGTATAAGAAATGATGAACAGGAAGACTTCAGAGGGTCAGGAAAAACTTTAATTAACTGATGCTGCATGAAAGGAGCAGAAGCAGGAGAACTTTTTACACAGCAACAACCACAGTGTGCGAAGCATTTTCTGATTGACTTAGTACTTCCTTGCAATGCAGGGACTTAAAAAATTCCCAGTGGTCTCTTAAGGGAAACTGCCTTCCATCTCCAGAGAAAGAACTACAGAATTTGATCTTAGAATGAAGCAGATCGTTTTCTTTTGCATTGTGTTTTGGTTTATGATTTCTCCTATCCATCTTCATTCTTCTATGCAACATGACTAAGGTGAAAATGTATTTAATAGGAATGTATGTGCAGAACCTATATAAAATTTTATGCTGTCTCAGAGAGGGAGTGGGGAGATAGGGAGCAATGACCAGGAGGGAGGGGGAAAAATTTAAGATTTATGGAAGTGACTGTGGAACACTGAAAACAAATGAAATAATAATAAAAAAGATGACACTATACATAGACATCCCCAGATATTATAGACGTTGAAGAAACTGCGTACAGTCAGATAAAACAAGACCAGGAGCTGCCTGTGGCTCAGGCATGAGATAATTATTTTAAAATTTAGATTTAAAATAAGGAGGAAAAATCATTAGACCACAGAAAGACCATCTAAACAACATCCCTTTTATGAATATTAAGTGGAAGTGATATGTTTAACAGATTAGATCTGGCAGATAGAGTGCCTAAGGAACTATGGACAGAGGTTTACAATATCGTGCAGAAAGGAGCAACAAAAATCACCCTGAAGAAAAAGACCAAGAAAGCAAAATTACCATCTGATGAGGCTTTACAAACTGATTAGTAAAAAAGGAAGTAAAAGGGAAATGAGAAAAAGAACAGCTTGCTCAAGTGAATGCAAAATTCCAGAGAATCTTGAGGTTTTTTTTTTTTTGAACAATGCAAAGGAATAGAAGAAAATGACAGAATGAGATAGACATGAGATGTCTTCAAGCAAATCAGTGAAATTAAAGGTATATTTTTATATAAGATGGGCATGATAAAACACAAAAATGGTAAGTATTTGAGAGAAGTAGGAGAGATAGAGAAGAGGTGATAAGAATATACAAAATAACTATGCTAGAGAAAATTTTAATATCACTGATAAGCACTATGGTGTGATTAGTGATCTATATAGAGATGTCCTGAAGAATGATATTGAGTGGGCCTTAAGAAGCATTACTAAGAATATATCTAGTGGAAGTGGCAAGATTCTACTTGTGCTACTTAAAATCCTAAAATATGATGCTGTTACAAGACTACATCCAATATGCTAACAAATTTGGCAAATGCAACAGTAGCCACCGCATTTGAAAAGATCAATTTACATCCCAATCCTGAAATAAGGCAATGCCAAAGAATGTTGAAATTACCAAATTATTGCACTCATTTATATGCCAACAAAGTTCTGCTGAAGATTCTGCAATCCAGGCATCAGCAATGTGTGAACTGAAAATTACCAGAAGAGCAGGATGGTTTTCAAAGAGGCATCGGAACTGGAAACCAGATAGTTAACATTTGATGCATTATGGAGAGAGCAAGGAAGTTGGGCGGGGGGGGGGGAGTCCACTACTTTTTCATTGATTACTCTAAAGCCTTTGAAAATGTGGCAAGTCCTCAAAGACATGAGAGTGCAAGATCATCTTATTTGTCTCTTGAAGAAACTGTATTCAGGGCCAAGAGGCATATTAGAACTAAACACAGAACAACTGGTATGTTTAAGGTCAGAAAAAGAGTACGACAAGGTTGTATGTTTTCATATTATTTATTAAATGTATTTGATGAGTACATCATGCAAAATGGCAGACTGTATTAATCAAAAACCAGAATTAAGGTTGCTGGGAGAAATATCACCATCTTGAGACATGCAGATGATCCGACCCTGGTGGCATAATGAGAAGAGGAATTAAGAAACTTTGTGAGAGTGAAAAGGAAGAGTATAACATCTGGCTTGAAGTTTAACATCAGAAAAAATAAAATTACGATTTGGGCAAATGGTTTTATCACCTCCTGGCATAAAGGGGGAGAAGAAATGGAAGTAGTTTCAGATTTGACATTATTGGATTCAAAATTCACTGCATAAAATGACTGCAGCCACGCATTTAAAAGACACTTCTACTTGGAAGGAAAGCTATGGCAAGTCTTAACAGCATACTAAAAAGCAAAGACATCACCTTTCTGCGAAGCTATGATTATTTCAGTAACAATGTATGGCTGTAAGAATTGAACTGTTAAGAAAACTGAGTGCCACAGAATTGATTGTTTTGAATTGTGGTGTTATAGAAGACTTTTGAGAGTCTCCTAGAGAGAAAGGAGATGAAATCAATCAATACTTAAAGAAATCAATTCTGACTGTACATAGGAAGGTCAAAAAGTGAAACTGAAGCTTAGATATTTTGACCACATAATGAGAAGATAAAATTCATTGGAAAAGAACTTGATATTACAAAATATTGAAGGCAAAAGGGGAAAAGAAAAGGATCTCAGAGGATATAGATAGACAGAGAGACAGAGAGACAGACAGCAGACAGACAGACAGACAGACAGACAGACAGACAGACAGACAGACAGACAGATAGATAGATAGATAGATAGATAGATAGATAGATAGATAGATAGATAGATATAGATATGGATAATGTCATAGAAGCAATGAACATGAACCTGGATAGACTTCAAGAGACAGCAAGTAATATTTTCTATATTATAGTCCATGTGACAGAACTGAGTGACTGAACAACAATTACAAAGCAAGTATTTGTACAGTTGTTAGAACTCTAAGCCTAGAGTCAGGATAGTGTCAGTTTAAATTTGGCATCTTATACTAGTTCTGTGACTTTGGGTAAGTCACTTAACCTCTACTGTCTCCTTTTCTTCATTTTGAAAGTGGGGAAAATACATTCCTCACAAGATTGATGTTAGTATATGTAATGTAAACATCTTCCCTGCCCATTAATAGACCCGAGATTAGTGGAAGCTTGTTTTATAGGAACATACTTTTTATTAATTGTTAAGGAAGCATTGGGTCACAAAGTTTGTGCCCTCCAGCTCTGAAAAGTGAGTATATAATCTAAGGTCATATTTTACTCTGGGAGCTTAGAAGAAGGTTCTATAAGATGAGACTCTGGGTAGCCATTAAGGAGTACTTCCCTCCCTCCACTCTTGAAAACACAGGTGTTGGTGCTTCTCTCTCTGGTAACTATGTAGGTATGTAATGGTGAGACAATTGGATCTGTCTGTTGATCTCTGATGTATGTATTACTTATGGTCACACAGAAGTCCTATCTTTTGGTCATATTTTCTCTTTTGTTATATGTGATTAAAGAAGATTGGTGACCCCTCAAAACTTGCTTTCCTTTTACAAAAGCAGATCTAGGAACCTGCTAGCAGAACACAATCAGGGTGCTTTCTGCTACAGTATAAAATGAGATATTTCTATAACAAAAAATTCTTAGCATAGTGTCTGGTATATATTAGGTATTTTATAAATGTTTATTCCCTAATGCCAGAAACATTTATAAATATTTATTAGCTAAATGACTATACTGTGTCATTCTCATAGTAGCGATAAGCAGTTGGTAGGTATATTGGATAAAGTATCATACTTGGAGTCATAATGATCTGAGTTCAGAAATGTGGCTGTGACACCAACTATGAGAAGTCACTTAAATCCTTTACTTTGTTTTCTCATTTACACAGTAAGTAAAGTAAACTTCATGTCCTCTTAGGACTCTTTAAAATGTAAAGTTGTGATACTACAATAATTGAATTCTCAATTGGCCAGATGGAAAACACACTTTTGGTAAAAAAAAAATACATTTCAGAAATTTAATAGTCCTTGAACTTTTTAGAGGGAAATATTTATTTCTTGATGTGTTGTTTAAAATACTTTAAAAAGAAAAGTAAACTTCCATTTACTTAATATATTATAGTTATTAAGTCTTTTCTTCACAACACTACCATATTTTACAGTTAAAAATGAACAAATAGTGTTTTCTTCCTCCTTCTCCTTTAATTATCATGAATATGCTTAAATCTGATACATTGATATCCTCCATTTCACTATATAATGTAAACTCATTGAGGGCAAATAATTTATTTCATTTTGTTCAGTACTCCTATGTCTGAGCACATTACTTTTTATATTCAGTAAAAACTTAATACAGTAAAATAACAGAAGTTTATATATGTGTGTGTTTGTGTTTATAAAGATGTAATATCGGGCATACCTAGTGCATTTTTTTTCAAGCAGCTCTTTTAGTATCCCATTAACACAGATAATTCATCAGAGTATTACATTATGCCATAACTGATTATTTAAAATGGGTGTTCAGTTTAGAGTCTGAGAAGCACCCTTTATAGTTACATTTATATTAAAAGGCGTTTGTACCATTGCATAAACACTTAAGAATACCTTCTAGTACTAGGAGGAGATAAGGGCAGAGATGGCGTTTAGATAAAGGAAATTTACTTAATCAGACTAACAATTTCTCAAATCTATCATCTACTTTGTGCAGTATTAGCTTGCACAAGGAAATGCACCAATTAGTTCTGTCACTCATGGACAAATGGATTTAGGTCTCAGCTCTAAGTTTTACATTTAGTGAAAGAAACTTAATGTCTTGAGGGGTAATGTTACCTTGGCTATTTGAGAATATTTGGAACTATTTTGCTAACATTGATCTTGAAGGAATGAGTACTAATAATGACCACAATTAAGGTAACTCTTCATGTTTTACCTCATTTAATCTTCGTAACTACCATAAGAGGTAATTCCAACTAGTAATATTTAGCCCATTTTCCACATGGATAAACTGAGGCTCATAAAGATTAAATTACTTGTTCACACAGTTAATAAGTGCCAAGGATAGGATGAGAACCCAGAACTTTTCATTATGGTATATTTTATTTTAATTATCAGAAATCATCATATCAAAAATTTCAAACATTGAGAGGAGTTATTATAGAATAATCATACTTCAGGAGTACATGCTTTATTTAATCCAAATAAGTGAGTTCTTTTAAGCATAAATATTCAGTTTTATAATGCTAAGACCTCTGATCAATTGAATTAGAAAATCACTCAATGATTAAGTTGCTTAGTATAAAATATTACTAAATTGCCCCCTAATATGAATTACTCAACATAGACCCGGGTAAATGTGATGGCAAGCAAAGTGGAATTTTTCATTGTTTTTTATTTTAGTATAATCAAATGCCTCTAATGTAATCTTGCCTTTATCAGTCAAGAGTCTTTACTAGGAGTAAAGTACAAGAACAAGAGTTTCTTTAACTAGAAAGTATATATGTATTTTTATTGGTAATTATTTTAATGTAATTAAATATCTTCTCCACTCATTAATAGACCTGCTCATTAAAGGGAGTTTTATTAGGGAAGATTTGTGAGATAGCCAAAACCTTTTGTTAATGAGGCACTGGTTCTCAAGGGTTGGGATCCCCTCTGTCTCTAAAAAAGATATACATACTCTGAGTTGAAGTTTTATTTTGAGGCTTGCTGGAAGTGTTTGGCAAGACTAGAACTTTGGAGGACACTGGCAAACTACTAAGGCGACCCTGGCTTTTAAAACTCAAATGTCAGTGCTTTCTTCTCTGGTAACTATAGTCAGACAGTTGGAACTGACTGTTGAATTGTGATGATCAGGTGGAAGAAGCCATATGTCTTGATCTTTGATTTCTCTGTGTTTTCTTTAAAGTTCAGTATGCTTACTCCCTTGAACTAGAAATGATATATGTATTTGATTAAAAGAATGAGATTGATTAAAGTGATTGCTAATCCCTCAAAACTTACCTTTACTTTTAGAAAAGCAGATCAAAGAACCTATAATAGCAACCCCCCTTTGCATGTTGGGGTGCTTACTGTTACAGCAAAACAGATATTGAAACAAATCTTTAAAAAAGATAAATTGTATGAATTTTACATTAACCATAATTTTGGCATGTAATATGCATAGGGGGAATTTCAGAGGTGGGATCTTTATTAATTTGATGTTTTCCTGCCAACTTACCGAGATCATATAATATGGACTTTTGTTGGAAGGGTACCCTGTATATTCATAGATATGGTGCCCTGCCACCTTGAAGGGCACAGCTTGTTATTTGGTTCCTAATCACTGAGGTTTCCTCTAAGATATTTCTTTCTGACTCTTCTGACTTTAAAAGAACACCATGTCATGGTATCTGGACTCAAACATTGAGTTGTTTGAAATTTTAATAAAAAAGTAAATAAAGCTTGAGTATCTAATGAAAGAATTATTTAATGAGTTATAAATACTCTATGGGCTTCACTAATTAAAATTATTTTAAATTCTAGTGGCAAAGTAGGTCTTTGTAGCTCTTATGAAGATGCTTTTCATGAAGCACTTAAGTAGCGATGCTTTGTTGCCTTGTAAGTGAGAGTGATGAGACAGTACTCTGCAAACTCACTTTTTCTCAAGGTTCAATTGGTGATTATTGTTAATGTTGCTTTGCATAACATAATAGCCACCACTTATGAAGGCATATATAGATTTCAACATCTTCACTTTAGAATTTATGCTACTCATGATATATTTTAACAGGTTCATAAAAATCCTGCTGTCAAGGATCTCCGGTAAGGAACATCAGATATAAAGTCAATTCATGAATATGTGCTGAACATATATACTAGCCACAAAAAACAATTTTAGTATCATTATTCACTAAACAATACTGGATAGCTGAAAAACATAGAATGCCATTTTCCCTAGAAGAATCAAAATTGTAGGTGTCTTAAAAGGATGGAATTATTTTTGAGGAGTATACATTGAGTATGGCATTTGATGTTCACTGAAGAGGGAATATAAAAATCATCCCTAAGGATATTTGTAAACAGAGAAGGAAATGAGCAAATTATGAAGCCAGAGTAAGGAATAATTAAAGAATAGCGGATGTAATTGAAAATGTGAAAGAAAGGTAAAAAGATAGAGGTCTAAAACATATTGGATAGATGATTTACTTACTAAAAGATGTGGATAAACATTAGAAAACATGAAGTAGGATCAGCTGGTAAGCTACACCAATGGATGAAATATACACCAATTAAATCTTGAATTTACTGAAACAGAAAATACTTAGGCTTTGTGTACCACTTATTATGAGTACCCAACATTGTGGGTAACAAAAACCATGCATGGTATAGAGAAGCCAGTAATACTCAAATTATGGGGATGCTTGCTATATATCCCTTGATTTTGTTTTTTTTATCACTGGTATATTTGAATATTTTCTGTACTCTAGAATAACATCATAAGATCATTTCCATCACATTCCATTTTGTGCCTGTTTAAATCTATCAGGAGACATCACTGAACACTGTTTATACCTCTTATACAGCTTAGAAGAAGAGTTAGAATCTATGTAAAAAGTTTTGGGGAGGTAATGAAACTTATACAAATAATATTTACTTTTTGGTTACTAAATAACATTAGGGTAGCAGATTCAGAATGCAGAAACTATGATGAAAAGGTATGTTTATTTGTCATTAGCCATAATTTTTACTGAACTCCTATTTATTAAATTCTCTACGTGCAAATAGAAGAGTTTAACCATGTAATGAAAGCCTTACTGTTTTATGTTTTTTACTCAGAAATAGGTAAATAGAGGCAAGGAATTATGCATGAAATTTGTCTGACTGGAATAATGAATTAAATGAGGAAGTCAAAGAAGTTAACAATTTTCCTTCAACTTACTGTTAAAGAAAAAGAGGAGGATTTGTATTGATTGTCAGACATTCAAATTTTAATCAAGATGCTAGAAGAACTGTGGCATAATGGGAAAATGGGAAAACTGAATAAATCTTAGTGGTTATTTTTTGAAACCTTACTTTTTTCTTTTTTAAATTCAATTGTGCCACATAAAATAATAGGCATATTGAATGAGTGGTAAACTATAAATGTTCAGGAAATGACTTTTCCCTAATTCCAAGTCTAGCATAAAAAGAAAAGCTGAGGTTTAATTAAATAGGTGGTAAATTTAAGTAATATAAAGTAGTCATCCATATTATTCAACATTTAAAATATTATTTGTTTCTATTGTAGTTAATTTCTTTATCTAAGTAGTAGAGATGAGGTTCCATGTTAAAAGAAAGAACGATTTGAACCCTGTTTACCAAAGAAAATTGGAAAGAATCTTCACCTGAGGGCATTATGAAAGCACAGAAGGTAAATTGGTGTGGTAATTGAATTTAAAAGAATTAATTATGTCAAACTGAAAAAGGGGTTCCTGTGAATGCTAACATGTGCTCAGATAAACATAAAACATATATGATCCAATTTGAAGCAAAAAAGCAAACAAAAAAGAAAGATTCAGAATCTACAATGTTTTCAGAGGTAAGTTAAAACTCATGTCTTTCTATAAAATTTGGGTCCAAAAAATTTCATATTTACATTCATTAAATAAAACTAAACTTTTGAATAGAACCTAGAAGGTGGAGAAGGACTAACCTGTAGAAACTCCCCTCCATAGTCCATAAAATACCTTTAAAAATGACTCTAAACAAATTCTAGAGCAGCAGAACTCACAAAGTGACAGAGAGATAGAGATTTCCAGCCCAAGACAGCCTGTCAGGCTGACAAGAAAGGTCTATCACACCAGGCACAGAGTGGAGCACAACCAATACTTGACCACAGCATGGCATGGACAGGACTGGAACAGGCTTCAAGGGGAGAAATACCTGGCAGTAGCTGCTGTTCCCAGATTGCTCAACACACAAATCCCAAAGACAATTTCAAAGGTCAATTATAAAGCACTTTCACCTGTGTGAGAATAGAACAAGATCTGGCCCCACCAGCAGCGGCAAATGCATCAACAGGGCCAATTTTTGAAACACATGGCCTAAAGCCCCTGGGTAAATTGAGCACCTGAGCTAGATCTCAGCCCTGAGTGGCTCCCCTGGGTTGAGGAAGAATGTTAGAGTGGTGGAGCTGGAAGCAATTGTGGAGAGGGAAATGTACTCATAGCTCCTGGGCAGAACAGAGAGCTTGTGGTTGCTAACAGATAAGAACACAGACCTGGAAAGGAGGAAAGTTCTATCCTTTCATAGTGCAACCTTGGAGAGACTGGGAATTTACAGGTGGCCAAAGTATGTTCTCCTCTTGACAAAGGACTCAAAAGTCAAGTAATTGGCTGGGAAAATGCCCAGAAAGGGGAGAAAATAAGACTATAGAAGGTTACTCTCTTGGTGAACAGGTTTTTTCTTCCATTCTTTCAGATGAAGAAGAACAATGCATAACATCAGAGGAAGACATAAAAGTCAAGGCTTCTGCGTCTAAAACCTCCAAAATAAATATAACAGTCTCAGGCCATGGAAGAGCTCAAAAATAACTTTGAAAATCATGTAAGAGAGGTGGAGGAAAAATGACAAAAGAAATGAGAGCAATGCAAGAAAATCATTAAAAGCAAGACAACAACTTGTTAAAGGAGACCCAAAAATATGCTGAAGCAAATAACACCTTTAAAAATAGGTAACTCAATTGGCAAAAGAGGTCCAAAAAACCAATGAGGAGAAAAATACATTGAAAAGCAGAATTAGCCAAATGGAAAATGAGGTTCAAAAGGTCACTGAAGAAAATACCTCTTTAAAAATTAGAATGGAGCAGGTGGAAACGAATGACTTTATGAGAAACCAAGAAATCACAAAACAAAACCATAAGAATGAAAAAAATAGAATATAATGTGAAGTATTTCATTGGAAAAAGAACTGACTTCAAAAATATATCCAGGAGAAACAATTTAAAAATTATGGGACTACCTGAAGGCCATAACCAAGAAAAGCCTAATTCATGAAATTATTAGGGAAAACTGTCCTGATATTCTAGAAACAGAGGGCAAAATAAATATTTAAAGAATCCACCAATCACTTCCTGATAGACATCCAAGGAGCTAAACTCCTATGAATATTATAGCCAAATTGCACAAGGAGAAAATATTGCAAGCAGCTAGAAAGAAGCAATTCAGATATTGTGGAAATACAATCAGGATAATACAAGATCAAGCAGCTTCTATATTAAGGTATCAAAGGACTTGGAATATGATATTTCAGAAGTTAAAGGAACTAGAATTAAAACGAAGAATCATCTACCCAGCAAAATTGAGTGTAAAATTTCAGGGAAAATAACTTGTCATTCAATGAAATAGAGGACTTTCAAGCATTCTTGATGAAAAAAAAAACAGAGCTGAATAGAAAATCTGAGTTTCACACACAAGAATTAAGGGAAGCACGAAAAGGTAAACAGGAAAGAGATATCATAAGGGACTTACTAAAGTTGAACTGTTTACATGCTTATGTGGAAAGATAATATTTGTACCTTTTGAAAGTTTTCTCGGTATGTGGGTAGTTGAAGAGATTACACACACACACACACACACACACACACATACACACACAGATAGATAGATAGATAGATAGATAGATAGATAGAGACAGAGAGACAGAGAGACAGAGAGACAGAGAGAGACAAAAAGAACAGGGTGAGCTGAATAAGAAAGAAGATATCTAAAAAATAAAATCAAGAGGTGAAAGAGGAATATATTGGCAGGAAAAAGGGAGAAATGGAATGGATCTGCTTGTCTCTCATGAAAGAGGCAAGAAAGCACTTTTTCAATGGAAGACAAAACGGGGCAGGTGAGAGAAAATAGTGAAGGTTTTATCACATTTGACTTAAGGACGGAATAGCATACACACTCAATTTAGTAGGAAAATCTACCTAGAGTACAGGAAATTAGGGAGAAGGGGATAAGTGAGGCAGGGGGATGATAAAATGGAGGGCAAATTGGAGGAGGCAGTAATTAAATTTAAACACTTTTTGGGAGGGACATGGTCAAAAGAGAGAATAGAATCAATATAGGGCAGGAAAAGATGGAGGGAAATATAGTTAGTCTTACACAACATGAGTATAATGAAAGTCTTTTGCAAAACTACACATATATAACTTATATTGAATTGCTTGCCTTCTCTGTGGGGATGGGTGGGGAGGGACCAACAGAGAGAAGTTGGAACTCAAGGTTTTAGGAATGAATATTGAGAATTGTTTTTCCATGAAACCTGGAAATAAGAAGTAAAGGTGGGGGCAGAGCCAAGATGGCTGAGTGAGGGCAATGACTCACCTAAGCTCTTTGCCAAACTCCTTCAGATACCTCTGAAAGGAGAATCTGACTAAATTTTGGAGGTGCAGAATCCAGTGCGAGACAGACTGTGATGGATTCGGAGGCCAGGTTAGACTGGAAGGTCCACGGGAAGGATCTGTTCCACAGGGGTGAGGCCTCAGCACACAGCACAGCATGGTCAGTGCAGTGGAGCAGAAGAGACCCGAGAAACCTGAGAGCAGCAGGCGGAACCAGCAGAGTAGCACAGAGGGCAGGAGACAAGCCAAACCAATAAAGTGAGAGCCACTGAGCACCAAATATCAGTGCAGCAGCTCCTGAAACCTTCAGCAGGAAGATTAAACATCGGTAAGTCACCTACTTGAACTTCTGGGAGCCAGGATGGCAGAGTGATCAGTAAATGCTCTCTCCTTCCCCCTTGATGACCATGAAAGAACCATAAAATATTTCCCCAGAAAATTCCTGGATCAGCGGGAACAGCAGAGGGGGCCAATATTCTTATAACACCTGACGCTAGGAAAATAGGTAAGGGGGATTCCTTCTACTGTAGCAGAGGCAAACTGGAAGGACAGAGGACCCAGGGCAGAGAAAACTTGCACTACGACCCAGGCAAGCCTCAACCCCAGGAGAGGAGCCCAGGAGGAGTGGGAACACAAATTAGCATCTAGGAGTGTCTCAGCCCTCCAGGGGAAACGGGAAGAAAATAGGGAAGCTGGGATCACCATCTCCTGAGCTTGCTTTCCTCTCAGTTCAGCTGAGAAGATCTCCTGTGACCAGACCACTCCTCCCCCACACTTAACAAGCCAACCCCAGGGTTGATCAGGGAAACACAAAAGAAAAACCTGCTTTTAGCTTTTTCAAACATCAGCTCAGCACAAAGTTCTGCAGCTTCTGACTGAATGAATCAGAAGCCACAACATTCAAACAACATCATGAACAAGAAAAAGCAGAAGTGGAAAAAAAAAAACATAGAATCTTGCTATGGGGATAAGGACCAAAACACAAACACCACGACGTCAGAGCTGAGACTGTACTTCCATCTGAAACTCCAGAAGGGACTATGAACTGCTCACAAGCACAAGCAGCTCTCCTGGAACATCTGAAGAAGGAAATAGAAGAAAACCTGGCCAAAGATTTTAATATTATCAAAAAAGAATTCACTGATGATAACATCTCTTTGAAAAGGAAAATTGAACAAATGGAAAAGGAAGTTCAAAAATTAATTGGAGAAAATAACTCCCTAAAAGGAACAGTTAATCAAAAGGAAAAGGAAAATCAAAACCTAATTGGGAAAATTGGTCAAATGGAAAAGGAAGCACAAAACCTAACTGGGAAGACTGCTGGAATGGAATAGGAAGGACAAAAATGAACTGGAGAAAATAGCTCCTTAAAAGGAAAATTTGGTGAGATGGATAAGGAGATGCAAAAGTTAACTGAAGAAAACAATTTGATAAAGATGAGAATTGAGCAAGTAGAAACTTATGACTCAATGAGACACCAAGATTCAGTCAAATAAAATATAAAAAATGAAAAGGTAGAAGAAAATGTAAAATATTTAATTGGAAAAACAACTGACCTGGAAAATAGATCCAGGAGAGAAAATTTAAGAATTATTGGGCTGCCAGAAACCCATGATGAAGAAAAGAGTCTGGACAAAATCTTCCAGGAAATCATCAAGGAAAACTATCCAGAAGTGCTTGATTCAGAGGGCAAAATAATCATTGAAAGAATCCACCATTCCCCTCCTGAAAGGGATCCCAAACTCAAAACCCCGAGAAATATCGTTGCCAAATTCCAGAGCTGTCAAGTGAAGGAAAAAATGATACAAGCAGCCAGAAAGAAACAATTCAAATATCAAGATCAAATATCAGTCAGGATCACACAGGACCTTGCAGCTTCTACATTAGAAGACTGAAAGAACTGGAACCCAGTATTCCATAAGGCAAAGAGTTGGGACTACAACCAAGGATGAACTACCCAGCAAAGTTCAGCATAACATTTCAGGCAAGGAGAAAGTCATTCAACAAAATAAGGGATTTCCAGAGCTTCCTGACCAAAATGCCAGACCTCAGTAAAGAAACAGGTTTTCAATTGCAGGTCTCAAGAGAATCATAAAAAGGTAAACAGGGGGGAAAAACAAAAACAAAAACTTGCTACTCAATTAGGGTAAACTGTTTGCCTCCCTATAAGGGAAGATGATACCTGTTAATCTTGAGAATTGTGCAGCTATTATGATAAAAAGGATATACATAGAGGGAACGGGTATAAAGTAAATGATGTCATGTCAAAAATATGATTTAAGTATAAGATGGGATTGTAATACGAGGTGTGAAAAGGATGAAGCAGAATATGGCAAATTACATCACAGGAAGAAGTACAAAATTATAGCAGAGGGAAAGAGGGGAGGGAGATGAGCATTGTTTGAGAGGTACTCTCATCTGATCTGGTTAAAGGAGGGAACAATAAACTTAAGTAGATAATCCTAACTAGCTCCATAGGTAGTAGGAGGGGAAGGGGAAGAAAGGGGAGTGAGGCTAAAAGGAAGGGAAGAAGCAATAAGAGTAAAGGTGAAGTGGACATTATTACCCCCACCACCACCCGCCCCCCTGGAGTCCCTGGGTTGAGAAATGTCTGTTGAGTTTCTAGGCAGGGTTGGGCCTAGTAGCCATTTTCTGTTGTACCCCTTTACCTGGCAGCTGCTTGGGCCCCTCCTCTCTCTTGTGCCTCCATGCATAGCAGCACCTAGGAACCTCTGTCAAAACTGTTCTGCGAAAAATGTGTGCTATTGGAACCACAAGGCTGTACCACGAAGTGCTAGGATGCTTAAAAGGCACACACACCTTTGTTCGGGGCTGCCTCCTCCAAGGGCAGCCACCGACCAATAAAGACACTTCCAAATTATCAGTTAACTTTTGCCTGTGCTTGTCTTGGTTCATCCATTTCAAAAGGGAGTAAAAGGGAAGGGGGCTAAAAGAAGGATAGGAAGGCTTCAGGAGGAGGTGGTGAAAAGTAAATACTATTGAGGAGGGGAAGGGAGATGGGAGAGCTAAAAGCATAAATGGTGGGAAAAACGATGGAGGGAAATACACAGATTGTAATCATAACTGTGAACGTGAATGGACTGAATTTTCCCATAAAATGGAGACAGATAGCAGAATGGATTAAAAGCCGTAATCCAACAATATGCTGCTTACAAGAAACGCATTTAAAACGGGGGGATACACGTAGGATAAAGGTCAAAGGATGGAGCAGAATATATTGTGCTTCAGCTGATGTAAGAAAGGCAGGAGTAGCAATCCTTATCTCAAAAAAAGCAAAAGCAGAAATAGATCTAATCAAAAGGGATAAGGATGGAAACTATATCCTGCTAAAAGGCGCCATAGACAAGGAAGCAATATCATTAATAAATGTGTATGCTCCAAGTGGTATAGGATCCAGATTCTTAGAGGAGAGGTTGGGGGAGTTGAAGGAAGAAATTGACAGCAAAACTATACTAGTGGGGGACCTCAACATCCCCCTCTCTGAACTCTATAAATCTAACCCCAAAGTAAACAAGAAAGAAGTTGAGGAGATAAATAAAACTCTGGATGAGGTAGATATGATAGATCTTTGGTGCAAACTGAATGGGAATAGAAAGGAATATACCTTTTTCTTAGCAGTACATGGAACATTTGCAAAAATTAACCATGTACTAGGACATAAAAATCTCACAGTCCAGTGAAGAAAGGCAGAGATAATTAATGCAACCTTCTCAGATCATAATGCAATAAAAATTACATGTAATCAAAGGCCATGGAAAGATAAACCTAAAATCAATTGGAGACTAAAAAATCTAATCCTAAACAAGGAATGGGTTAAAGAAGAGATCATAGAAACAATCAACAATTTCATTCAAGAGAATGACAATAATGAGACAACATACCAAATCTTATGGGATACTGCAAAAGCAGTTATTAGGGGAAGTTTTATATCTTTGCATGCTTACATAAATAAAATAGAGAAAGAGGAGATCAATGACTTGGGCTTTCAGTTGAAAAAGCTAGAAAAAGAACAAATTGAAAATCCCCAAGTAAATACCAAATTAGAAATACTGAAAACCAAAGGAGAGATTAATAAAATTGAATTTAAGGAAACTCTGGAACTAATAAATAAAATCAATAGTTTGTTTTATAAAAAAATAATAAAATTTTTAAACCTTTGGTCAATTTGATTAAAACAAAGTGCACTTTTTACTTTGTTCACTTCCTCCCTTCGTCCCCACCCCAGAAGACTACATTTAAGCATGGATATATTAAATATATACACGTATACATACTTGCATATATAACATATTCTTTCCCTATCAAATTCTACCCCTGATTTTTGTTTTTTTGCTTGTGCATATTTCTTATTTCCTATTCTCTCTTGACTCCTCTACTTTATGTCTGCCCCCTAGCTGCCCCTTCTATTACTTAACCTATCACCCCTCCAAAGATCTCCTCCATTATCCTCCCATTCTCATGAATCTAACACCCTTCTATACCCTCTTTGACCTATTTCTTCACCTTCCCCTTTATAGAAACCTTGTTTATCCCCCTAAGGGTCCCTCCCTCATCCTCACATTCCCATGAATCAAAATATACTTCTAGACCCCCCCTTAATGTATTTCCTCACCCTCATGCCTAGAGATTCCTCTCTTATCTTCTTTCCCCTCCCTATCCCCTTAACGTTTTTTTCCTGAATTTAAAAGACTTTTATACTCCTCTAAATATTTGCATATTTTTTCCACCTTGAACACATTATCAATGAAGAACAGTCCTCCTTTACCACCTAATTCCACTGTATACGTTCTTCCTCTTGCACCTCATTTGTATAGGATAATTATTCTTTTTAGCTATTCCTAAAGGGTTTTACTTTCTAAAGTCCTATCATACTCAATTCTACTCCACTCTCTCTTTAGAACTACCCAATTACAAATAAAAATATTAGGCATACATTTTGCATACAAAAAAGCCAAATATCTTGTCCTTATTGGGTTCCTTGTAATTAGCCTTTGGCATGTATTTCTTTTTTTCACCAAAATTGTCATACTGTGAGCAAGAGAAAGAACTCTGGGCTAGTTAGTTTTAGATATGTGTGTGTATGTACAGATGCAAACATATAAATGTATATATAGATATATGGATCTATATACACACAAAACACCTGCATATGTGTTGCAAACGTATGTATACACAAACCTTCACATCTGCGTACATACATACATTCATGAAAATGATTACAAAAAGCAGCTCTTCCTCCTTCCTTCCCCCTTCCTCAATAAGCCACACTCTGGATATATATGTCCAAAAGAAGAGATTTCTCAAAAGCCATTTAACATTATCTTTAGTTCTGTCTTAAGTATTATTTTTAAACCAATGTCTTGGATTAAGACCTATCTATTTACATAGAAATATTTATATAAATATATGAATTCCATATAGATATTTTCATTTACGCACCTTGATGACCTGAAAGTTTGGTGAAAAGAGGTAAACAGGCTAGGTAATATGTAAATTCATATTGTGTATTTCCTTGAAGGTAGCTAAAGCTAGCGAATATAAAGGAGTCAGAATGTGAATTCTGGAAGGCTAAAATATGTTTTAGAACAATCCCAACTCAAGGTTTCTGTGTCACTCAAGTTTATGATCTCCATATATGTTTAACCATATGATGAAAAAGGAAATTTGTTAATTGAATAGGTGGTGAATATAATAAGACAAGAGAGCTGACAGTGTCAGATGAAATTATGACCAAAGATATCTATGTTTTCTTTACCATTAACATGCCATAACATGGTATATGTCCATAAAATACTAAGAAAGTGTCTCAGGTTAAAAGTCTTATCTTTAATGACCAAACACACACACAAAAAAATGATTTTAAGTCAGTTCCATCTAGATTTGTTGGCATAACAAGAATTGTTCTCTGAGTTTACTCAGAGAAGGAAATTATTTGTTAGGCTAAGGTACTTCTTTTGCTTGATTAATATAGGTACTGGTCCTTGTTGAGGTTCAACTGATCTGAAATGATTATCAACATACACAAACATAATTACATGTGCACATATATACGCATATATACATTATATATCTTTTTACATGCATATAAATATATTGTTCATTTAAACTGAGGTTAAAATAAAGTTGTATTGCATTATAATAATAATTACAATTACATTATAATAATGTATGGAGTAACTAATATTTTGACCAATTTTGGAGGTAATATGAGAAATTAAGCAATATAATCTAATAATATGATGTGCTATGCATAACTTAAAGCATTGTCAGTCATCATCATCATTGTCACACTAAAATGAGAAATATAAGTTAAGATGCATTAATAAAGTTTAGTTTCTTAAGTAAAGGAAGTAACAGTATCACTCTATCTTCTACTTACTGTTCCCGATCACATATGAAATACTATGTGTAGGTAAAGATGTCACATTTTAACAGGTTTGCATATGCACAAATATTCATATTCATCTATAACAATCTATAGATGACTTTATTATGTAAAATAAAACAAATTATTTTTAGATATACTTTCTATCATTGCTTTCTTGTTATCATGATTTTCTCTGAAAAACTTCACTGGGGCTGTGGGCATGTGTGTGGTACCCACTTCCTATTTGCTTTCAGACTTAAATACATTTTTATAATTCTGGGGAGCCTTCCTGAATTGCATACAGACAGCATAAAACCACAAGTCGTATCTATTCTTCTATTGTTCCCTGAAATACAGAGTATAGAAAAAACATTTCTGACAGTTTCCATTTTACCAAGTGTAATTTTTAGTCCATGATGTATATGTGTGTGTATATATATATATATATAAAATGTGTATATATTTATGTATATAGTATATACACACACATACATACATATATATAATTTAATCAAATAGATGAATCTTTTCATCCTGTTATAATAATTATTCTCATGCACATTTTAGCTTTTGCTTGACCTTTAAAAGTGTCAAGTGAATAATCTAATTTCAAGTTTTCGGGTAGTTTTCTTTGACATCTTTAAAAATCCCAGCCATATTGCATATAATCATTAAGAAGTTTTTCTTAAAATTTCAGGAAAACGCATAGCCCTACCATGATTAATTGAAGCTGAGATGACACAGATATATTATCAAATTTATTCTTTATAGTTTAAAAATACAAACCAGCCTTGGAAATTTCAGTAAAGTGACTTTCAAGATGTATAGAGCATTGACCTGGTTCACTAGACACATTTAATTATATATTTTTATTCAGCAAATCAAATGGATTAAAATGAAATAGCTTTCCTTAAGCAAGTGAGGGATTTAGACCTGAAAATCCTTCCCCAGTGAGCTCTCTTCATTATTTGTGGACTTAGACCAATTGCACAATTACATAATCCCTAATTCCCTCCTGTGTTGCTTTTTTTTTTTTAAAGAAATGACTTGTAATCACTCTGTATCAAGGTCATCTAAAGATCTTGGTGAAATTTCTCTTTGACTATTGGAAGAAACACTAAATATTTACAATTCCCTATTCTATAGATACAGAAACTAAGTTCCAGACTTAAGAAGTGACTTATCCAAAGTTTAAAGAGTAGAAATTAAAAGTATATGGAGTTTTTCTCAATTTTTTTCATTTCTAAATCATTTGCTCTTCCCATCACAGAAGTTCATGTTTAATCAAACTCCAAAAACATTTGAAAGGAAACTATTCAAAATAAAAGAAATAATCAGGAATCAGAAAGAAAATACTATATTAAATAGTTGTATTGTCTCTCTGTATCTCTGTCTGCCTGTATCTATTTTTTTCCTCCTTTCTTTTTCTGAAATAGCAAGAAAATAAAATCTAATTGTGTGTGTGGGCAACGCTAGGCAACAAGAATGAATAATTGTGATGTGCCTGGGATAAGATGGGACAGCAGTGAAGTGTATTTGGCCTTTGCAAAGAAAGTAGCATTTTTTGTTGCTGCACTGGAGTGAGTTTTAGCCAATCAAGTGCTTTTGATTGAGTCTTGCCTTTACTTGAATCAGTCAAGAATCTTTCATTGGAAACAGTCTATATATTGGATTGCTTGCAGAGATAAAAGAGAAGCAGAAATGAGAGAGAGAGAGACAGAGAGAGAGAGAGAGAGAGAGAGAGAGAGAGAGAGAGAGAGAGAGAGAGAGAGAGAGAGAGAGAGAGAGAGAAGTGAGCATGATCAGGCTAGGAGAACTTCCCTGTGGGAGGCCTAACAGAAAAAAAAAATTGTGATGTCTTTGCTCTGTTTTTTGACTTATGTTAATTGGTCTGACAGAAGCCCTATCTGTTGATATATGTTAATTTCTCAGATAAAAGTCCTGTCTGTTTGTCTTTATGAGAAAATTGAAATGATCATGCTGGTTATGTGAATAAATATTGTCACAGCCCTGTTAAGGGCTTTCTTTTTCTTTGACCATCACATTATTAAATTTCCTTTTTCCACTATTCTTTCCTTTCCACTCACATTTAGCTTCTAGTAATAATCCCTTTATTTCATGGCCACTTTGCTACTGCTAAAATTTTATCATTATTTTCTTCCTTGCCTTTTCTCTGCAGTCAGTATCTTTGCTAACCCACAATACTTTCCCATTATTTAGATACTTTGTTATTTTTAATTTTCCTGAAAAAAAGATATGTATATACACATGTATCTATGTGTATCATGCGTCTATATATTCACAAATCTATATGTGTATACATTTAAATTTTTACATATATTCTTACTCCTTAATGTAATTTTATATTGTGGTATAATATTTATTTTAATAATAGTGCTACAACGCTTGTGCTTAAGTACTTTAGCTACTAATGGTGAAGTATAAATATTACTCTAGACATCTTTGAAAAATAGTTGCTGGAAGTGTTAATGTAAATGATTAGGTAGAAAATACATAACTCCCTCCACTCAGTTTACATATTGTTTTAAATAATATTAATTCCAAGAGGGCAAGATATATTAAGTCATACTAGCTGTCACACATTATCTGTACTGATATTATTATCACAATAACTATTATTAAAGACAATATGGAATAGTAAATAGAAAATTGGTCTCAAAATCGGAAACACCTAGGTTCAGGTCTTGCCTTTGGTATGTATTAACTATTTGAACCTGGGCAAATCACTTAACTTTTTAGGGCTCTTTGTAAATTACAAGAACAACAAGAACTGCTACTACTATTACCACTGCCACAACTACTACTTCAACCACTGCTATGACTACTACTACTACTAATAGACTACTACTACCATTACTATGAATATTCTCCATTAATAATTTTCAATCAGAAAGAAATGTTTCATAGACCCACACTAGGTAAAAACAAAATAAAAAAAAATAACCTATTAAAGGGAACTGATCTTTGTGAATTACTTCTCTGGGTTTCTTTTTTTCCTTCTTTTCTTTCTATAATTTCTTTATTGGTTTCTTTCAAAAATATTTTTCTTTCAGCTTTTGACTGGGTCCTCCTAACTTGCCAAAGCTGGTATTCAGAAGTCACTTCCAGATCTTCTGTGATTACGATGAGCAGAGAGGTGTTTGATTTTCTACATTTTGGATTCACCCAATACCCCTCCTTATGTAGCATGGTGCCCCTGCTCCAAGAACTCACTATATTGGTGTCCAACATAATGTAGTCACCAGGTGTGCTTAGCCCCCTGAAGATAAGAAATACATATCTCAAAAGATCCACCAGTCTCTCCCACCTTGATAGGCTGGATTGTAGAAGTGTACCACCTTGCTTGACTGTAGATTTCTTTCCTTAAACTGTCTACCTCATTATGATTCTTGTACAATAAAAATATTACTAATGATCCCTTTAGTTTTATGCATAGACAATTGAATCAGTGTATTTAAAAAATCTCTAATAACATAGTCTTATTATGGATGTGGGAAATTTGGATCAGAAGAAAAAACAGGTCAAATTTACAGGTTCCATGTTTGGTACAATTTATAATGAAAAGGGATCTTAGAGATAGTTGAGCCTAGAATTCCTCACAGAACATTAAGGGCAACAAATATAGCAAGTTTCAAACCCAGGTTCCCTTCTTTTAATTGTTTTTAATGAACAACAACCATGTAGCTATCTAAGGAATCATATTCAATAAATTTTGTATGTATAAATATCAGGCAGAGGAATATTCCTATAGTGACATTATGACAGCTTCTCTCTTTGATTGTTATGGTCAATATTTTCATATTCTAAGTAAAAAGAAGACAAGGAAAGCATGCTTATCAGATTATAGGGGGCATGTAGTTAGGTGAGATTACAGATGACTGAATCAAGAATCAAAAACATCTGGACATATTATAACAAATAAAATTAAATTTGATATGATTAAATTTGAAAAATTGGATTAAAGTTATAAAAAATTTTATATTTCTACATGGATATGATTACTATTGATATTTTAAGTTATCCATTAATTTGTTAATTTTAAAATTATTTCATTTTGGGAAATGCCTAGTTCTTTGAATTATGATAAGGAGCACAATTCTTATTGATTGATTTTCTAGAAGCAAAAATAAAGTACTTACTGGCTATCCTGAGAATAACAACCTTTTACATATGATATGCATGTATTTTTGTTAGTAGCTATCATTACTACAAATAGGTAATATACGGACTACTTATGACATTTTATTCCTACCATTATTATTATTTTCATTGTCTCAGATTTGTAATTTCATAACTGTAGGGTATTCTTGATGAGGAAACTCCTTCTACTAGTACACGTCAATAATTGTTCAGCAATTTATAATCTTAGAGTTGCATAGGTGTCCTGATAAATTAAATCTCTTATCCAAAAGCAAGAAATGAACCCAATTCTTCGTGGTTCTGAGGCTAGGTCTCTATCAATGCTATCATATTCTTATGTGCAATAAATTATTTGTAATATATTGAAAAAGGGCAAGGTGCCATAGTGGTTAGGAGGCTGGTCTTAGAGTCAGGAGAACTTTTCTTTCAATCCTGCTACTAGCATATGCTGGCTGTATGATTATTAGTGGGGCCATCTCCAGTCATCCTGGTCTATATCTTGCCACTGAGCCCAGATGGCTCCAGAGGAGAAAATGCAGCTGGGGACCTTGCATAGACCTCCTCCACTTAAATCCAATTCACTTGCAATCATGGCATCATCTTCCTGATGTCATGGTTCTATTTGAGAATGAAGTACAAAAATAACAACAACATTAATAATTCTCTTCCTCTCTCAGTACCCCACAAATTTCTCTAAAAACAAAGTGTTGACCAGTTGCTGATATTCATTAGGATCAGGCATTTTTCATACTAGAAATTCCTAATAGTGGTGAAATAATAATAACTTACCCTGTCTTCTCTACCCAAACCAGCCAAAAGCCTAAAAGAATGCACAATACGTTGTTAGATTAACTATAGATAGATACATAGATTTTTAGATATATACACACATGCATTTGCATATGTATTATAGAGAGGACCACTGGTATCAAAAAGTAGTGTCTCAACTTGCAAACTAATTGGATTTAAGTGAGGCAGATTTGTGCAAAGTCATCAGCCTCACTCTCTTCCAGAGTCTTTGAAGTCCAGTGGCAAGATAAAATTCAAGATAACTGCTGATGGTCCAGGATTCAACGGATGATCTTCATATCTTTGACATCTGACCAAACTCTAAGCATTCCATACCACCTGCTTCAGCTGCTTTCATGAGTGTTGAAACAAATTGTCCTCATCTACCCATTCTGCTGAGGGAAGTCATCACATACTTGTTATAAGCATTCTCCTAACTAACTGAAGGGTTTAAAAACTGTTGTTAACATCCACCTGGTTTAGTTCATCTGTCCAGATAGTTTTAAAAGAGTGTGGTTGTTGAGCATGCTGCAGTTTTTTGAATCCATAGGTGAGAGTTGGGTGAAAGGAATAAAACAAAAGAGTCTGAACAACCTCAAAAGGCCTGGTCAAGCCATCACATCAGAGGTGATAGTTCTACTGAACACCACTTCCCCCCCATACACACACACACACACACACACACACACACATACACACACACACACACACACACACACACACACACACACACACACACACATATATATATATATACACATATACATACACACAAACACAATATACCTACATATATATATATATATATACATATATACATTTATATATATGTATACATCTATATATACACACACATATTCTATTCTTGTTGTATGCAATTACATTTAAGATATTAAATCTTACCTTTTTCTAGTATAAAATATGAATCAATGACACATTTTGTAATAATTAATTGGTTAATCAAACAATTTTAAATAATCATGCATGCCAGATGCTAAGCTTTGGCACTGGTAATACAACAAAAATGAAACAATAAAGGAGCTAACATTCTTTTGGGGGTGGGGGACCAAATACCATATGTTAAAAAAAAAACAAATATAGTCAATATAAAATTAAATACAGTGGTTGGAGAATGACACAAATAAGGAATAGCAATAAAAAAAACTGTGGAATATGTTATTAAATATGATAAGCTAGGTTAAAATAGAGGTATAAAGTGAAATGATGTAACAATAGAGACTTAGAAGCAGTAAAATTCATTAACCTACTTTATTGAAGCAAATATAAATTACTTAAGAAAACTGTCTATTTGATTAAAATGGCTTGGAAAACTAGAAAAAAAATTTAGTAGAATTAGACTTAGATCTACATTTTCTGCCATATTCTACAATGTGCTCCAATTATGTGTGCAAGCTTATTTAAAGATGATATTTTTTGTGAAAACTGGAAAAGTCAATCACATACTGCACATAGATATAGGTGAGATACGTAAATTTTTTCACATTTCAATGTATTTATTTATTTTAGTTTTCAATATTCATTTCCACAAGATTTAGAGTTCCAGATTTAGGATATTCTTAATCAAATAAGAGACAAAAGCAAGCACAGAAGAAAAATAGGTAACTGATTAAACTGTTACAGGTTTAAGAAAGACAAAATCATCATCTGAACATTTAACGAGTTCTGAATCAAGCCACAGGAGGGCTCAAAATGGAAGATGTTTATAATAAAAAAATAGAGAGAAAATCTTGGAAGGACATGATAGTTTTCATTAAATACCTGGAAAGTTGCCATGTGGAAAAGGGATTATACATGTTTTTCTTTAGTCCCAGAGGAAAGAATTAGGAACAGCGAGCAGAAATTAGAAAGAGAGAGATTTTGGCTTACTGTATGAAAAAAACAAAAAACATGTCCAACAAATAAATACATCTAAAACTGGAATGGAAGATGAGGTATTTTAGTAAATATAGAACAAGACACTTAACATCTAAATACCCCAAATAATCTTTGGGAGAATTGCAGAAGAGTTGCTGATCAGCATTGTTGGAGACAGTTTAATCATCTTGTGTTCCCTAGAGCAAGAAAAATATAGGTAAAGAGGAAAGGATAAGACAGCAGAGGAGACGAGAGAAGAGGAGAGGAGAGGAAAGGGGAAGGAAAGGGAGGGCAGGGAAGGGGAGGAGAGAAGATATATTTATTTTCAGCTTTCATGATGAGGGATAAAACATAAGAAGGTTAGAAAAGTAAGAGAAGGTTAAGTTATGAAGAACTTTGAATGTCCTACAGAGGATGTTGGATTTGTTCTTACAAGTGATAAGGAGCCATTAATACACACTGAATGGGTGGCTGGTTGATGTGGTTGGACATGTGTTTTAGGAAAATCACTTTGGTAGTTCAATGGAAAAAGAATTAGAGTAGGGAGATACTAGAGGCAGAAAGCACCACCATCAAGTTATTGGAATAGTCCAAGTTAAATGAAGAGGGTTTCCAATAAGGGTGATTACAGTAACAGAAGAGAAAAAAATGGTATATTTGAGAGATGTTTGAAAGGTGATGTTGACAGGTCTTGGGTAAACAGATTGGGTATGAAAGATGAAAAACACTGATGAATCAAGGATGACACAAAATTGGGTGCCTAAAAAAGTGCAAGGATGATTTTGCCCTCAAAAGTAAGAGGGGAGATGGAAGGGGGAGGTTTAGGAGAAAAGTCAATAAATTCAGTTTTGGATATGTTGAGTTTAAGATGTCTACAGGACATCCAAGTTGAGATGTCTGAAAAGCAGTTTAACATGCAAAATTGGAGATCAGAATGAGCTGAAATATGAGGATCACTAGCACAGCGATAGTAATTAAATCCATGGTAGCTGATGACACTACCAATTGAAGCAATATAAAGTAGAAGAAAAGAGGACCCAGGACATAACCCTAGAGGACACTTATGATTAGACGATGTGACCTGGATGAAAAACTAGGTGGAAAGGAAGATTATAAAGGAATGGTTTAATAGACAGAAGGACAATCAATGTAGAATGATATCTCTAAAAAACACAGGAGAGAGTATTAAAAGGAAGAGCATGAGCAACAGTGTTATAAAGTACAGAGACTTCAAGAAGCACAACGATTGAATAGAAGCCATTGGATTTTGAAATTAATAGATCAACAGAAACTTAGGAATTTTCTTGGAATACAGTTTTAGAGAAATAATGTTAGAAGCCTGTCTGCAAGAGGTGAAGAAGTGAGAGGAAAGAAAGCAGAAGTACCTATTGTATATGATCTTTTCAAGGAATTGTGTCACAAGGGGCAAAAAGATAAAGAATGACAGTGGGAACAGAAGAATTTAAGTGAGGTTTTTTGGAGATTAAGGTGATGGGATTTGGACATATGTGAACACATTAATGAATGAATCAGTAGACAGGATAGAGGGAAATATAGTTATTCTTTCATAACATGACTATTAGAAAAGTGTTTTGCAAGACTACACATGTATAAGCGATATCAAATTGCTTGCCTTGTCAATGAGGGTAGATGGGGAAGGGGGAATGGAGAGGACATGGAAATCAAAACTTTAAAAATGAATGTTAAAAACTGTTTTTTAAATGCAACTGGGAAATAAGATATATAGGCAATGGGGCATAGAAATCTATCTTGCCCCGTAGAAAATAGAAGGGAAGGAGATGGAGGGAAGTGATAGAAGAGAGGACAAATTAGAGGAAAAAAGTACTCAAAATACACACTCTCTTGGGGTAGGGGAATGGGAGAGATACTGAGAAAATTTGAAATTCAAAATTTTGTGTAAGTGAATGTTGAAAACTGAAAAAAAATTAAATTAAGAAAAAAAGGAAAGAAAGTAGCTTGGTTAGAAATTGAAGATGAGAGGGACATCCACTGCATTTGAATAGTCATCTTTACTTTCTGGTTTTTTTTGACAATGAACTCTGATAACTCTGGAATAGTAAGGCCTCTGACATCATGCAACACAGCCTCACTCATTATGCAAGTCAAAAGATATCCCCCACACTGTTATGCCTAATTTTGGCCTCACAATTATCACCAAAAAAACATGGGCCTTACACTAGTCAACAGCATCCATATATGCAACCATCATGGCAATAGAATTGAGAAATTGGAGGCAAAGCCAAGATAGCAGAGTAAAGGCGGTGACTCACCTGAGCTTTCCTCCAAATTCCTCCAAATACCTTTGAATAATGACTCTAAAAAATGTTATTGAGTGGAAGAACCCATAAAAAGATGGAGTAAAACAATTCCCAAGCCCAAGTCATCAGGAAAGGCATATCTCTCATAGCTGTGTGAGAATGGAGCACAGGCCAGCACAACCCTGGCCCCAGCAAACCGGAGCAGGCCTTAAGAGTGACTGAATCAGCAGCAGCAATGAGTGCTTTGTGGGCTCTCAGTCCACAGGCTATCAGGGAGTGGAAGAATTGCTGAGGAGATCATAGATGTCTCTTTGTTAGCACTGGAGGTAGGACTCTGTTGTTTTGCCCATTTTTGAATCTCCATCAAAGTCCTCATTGACAGTCCCAGGGCAAGAAGGAGCACTACCACACCAGAGCTTGCAGCTGCAGTGAAGCAGGGATCCTTCTCACAGTTCCAACGCAGAAAAGAATGATTATAGTTACTCACAGACCAGAGCAGAGGACAGGAAAGTAGTAAACACACCTCTCTCTTGGTCCTACCACCTTGGAAGAACAGAAAACTTAGAGGTCCCCAGAATACCTCTGAAAATAGCTGCGCAAAACCTGTATAACTTGAAACAATGTGGTCTCCACAATGGAAGCAGGGCCCAACTTTGATAAAACATTAAAAGTCAAGTAATAGTCTGGAAAGTGAGCAAACAACAGGAAAAAAATTCTGACCCTATAAAATGGAGAAATCTTGAATTATCTGGATAAGGTCACTTACCTTGGCAGTGTACTTTCCAGGGATGTACAACAGATGAGGTTGACTCATATATTACTAGAGCAAGCACAGTGTTTTGGAGGTTCTGAAAGAAAGTGTGGGAGAGAAGAGCTATTAGACTGTCTACCAGACTGAAAGTCTACAGAGTCACTGTGCTGACCTCGTTGTTGTATACCTGTGAAACCTTGACAGTATACAAGCAACAGGCCAGAAAACTCAAACACTTCATGTGAATTAGAAGATTCTAAAGATCACCTATCAAGATAAGATACCAGAAACTGAGGTCCTTTCTCAAGTTGAACTTTACTATATACAGTGCAGCACTGAGGGCAGGTCATGTTGTTGAAATGCCAAAAGTATTTCTAAAAGAGTATTTTATAGAGAATTCACCCAAGTCACATGCTCTCATGGAGTCAGAAGAAGCAATAAAAGGACACTCTCAATGTCTCTCTGAAGAACTTTGGAATAAATAGTGAGATTTGAGAGACACTAACACATGAAAACACAGTACAGCATTCCTGCATCAAAGAATGCTCTGAACTCCATGAGCAAAGCAGAATTACAGTAGCTCAAAAGAAATGTGATATGTGCAAATTTAGAGATATGCCCACTCCGAATGTGTGTGTCTGAGTTGTGGTAGAGCCTTCTGAGTTTATCTCACACATTGTACTTTAGCCCCAACATAATGAAGCTATTTTGGTTCTCTTCAAGAATAAAAGACAACGACCAAATGACTAGCACGAACCACAAAAGATGAGAGGATACTGAATGATAGAGGTAGGGGAAATATGCAGAAGTGCCAACTGGGAGTCAGAGATATTCCAACTCACCCCACTCAACCAGTGATATAACAGCAATGAGTGAAAGTGCAGGGAGTACTGGAAAGGATCCAGTTTTCATTGAAGAGATTGTGAGGTCCTTATGCATAGCTGAAATCTTTACATGTAGATTAGGTAATATATAGAGGATTGTTCCTTATGAATTGATTGAACCAGATTCTTCTAAACTTCTTTACAAGTTTTAGTGATCTATAATTCTTTTCACTCAAATTATTAAGAAACTAATTCCAACTTTTATAACCTTCCTTAATGATGTTATATATCAGCTTTAAACATTCCACATAATAATGTAGTTGCATATTATAATATATTTGTATTTTGTACTACCATAAGGGAAAGGAGATTGCTGCAAATCAAAGAAGGAGGCACATAGCAACACTTGGGTAGGACCTCAGACATGGCCTTCAAGAAAGTTTCCTCTTTGAAAATTCTGATGTTGGTAGTAATGATTAAGGAGCCAATCAACTAAATCAAAGACCTGTGGGCTAGACTTGGAGTCACATCTGAGATGGAATCATTCCTCAGATGAAACTAGCTCTGTGATTCTCAGAAAGTCATTTAACTTTACTTGACCTCACTTTCCTCATTTGTAAAATGAAGATTATAATACCTATTCACTGATTTACTATTTGCCAGCCATTGTGCCAGACATTACATAGATGAATACATAATTCTGGCAGTTCTTGCTTTCCAGGATGGGAGATACATATTCACATGAAAGTATTCATGTGATATATGCAAAGTAAACCCAATATGATGATGTGTACCAAGTTTGTTCTTCATTCTCAAAGAGGACCAAAATGATATCAATGTGATAAAGTTAAGTTTAAGTGTGTCCGACTGTAGCTTATCAGACCAATACAAGCTCGGAATGCTCTGCCACAGATTGGGCACAGATAGTTTTTGTGGACATTTGGGGATGGATACTCCAAATTTGTAAATCCTATGTTTTCATTGTGCTGTTTCAATTCTTCTTTACTCGTAGAACACAGTACCCTTTCTGCTGTGGGCAAACTATGGTGAGTGGTCCTGTTCAGTGAATCCCAAGTCACAAAATCAATTCCAAAGTTCTTGAGAGTGTCCTTGTATAACTTCTTCTGACGACCATGTGATAGCCTGTCCCATGAGAGTTCCCCATAAAATAGTCTTTCTGGCAAGTGTATGTTTTGCATTCAAATAAAGGGGCCAGGCCATCAGAGTTATGCTCTCTTTTTTTGCCAAGGCAATATTCACAGAACTGGTGGTGACTATGAATATGCCAGAATAGTTCTCAATATCAAAATATAAAAGATTCTTCATATTGAAGGCAGAAGAAAAACAATTATTTAGGCACCAGAAAGCCAAATCCCAGAACCAGAAAGTAAAATCCATCATGGTGACCAAGAAGTATATAAACATGATCACTACAGGGGGCAAAGCCATTTTCAAGCCTCTCCCCACTCAGTTAGAGCCTTCTCACAAGCAAACAATCACATTCCTTAGCCTTGTCACATGTAACTGCCTACATCCTCTATCCTCTGTCCCTACTGCTCTCATTTACTTCCTCCTGGTTCTGTTCCATCCTTCCTGTTCTGCCTGTTGAGCAATCTCCTACCACCACTTGTAATTTAGGCTTTCAAGTGATTTAATGGGCTTATTGATGAAGAGGAAAGATTTTCTAATCCAAATTACCATCATATCTCTGAAGCATAGTTTGAATGTTTGGCAGTTTAGTTGAGTAAGCACCTCAGTGTCTGGTACCTTATCCTGCCAGGTGATCTTCAGAATCTTCCTAAGACAGTTCAAATGGAAGCAATTCAGTTTCCTGGGATGGTACTAACAGACTATCCATGTTTCATAGGCAGACAACAATGAGGTCAGCACAATGGCTTTATGGATCTTAAGTTTGGTAGTCAGTCTAATATCTCTTCTCCCACATACTTTCTTGTGGAGCCTCATCAGCAAAGAATTCTTTAAAGAAATGAAAATTAAACTGAACCTTAAGAAAGAGTTAAAAATTCCCAGAGCTTTATGTGAGTAAGAAGAGCATTCTACACATTTGCAGAAATAAAAAGTAGCCAAAAATGGAATGTTACACATGGGAATTATTTTTTAAAGGCCAGCTTAGTTAGAGTAAACCAAATATCAGGAGAAACAATATGGAATCATCTTGAAAAATAGAATATAAAGCCATATTGTGAAAGGGTAATCACTGAACTTTTTATATTTTGTCCAAATGACAATGGGCACTACTACAGCTAGAGCAGAGGAGTTCCATACTCAGACCTACGCTTTCAGAATATGAATTTATTATCTGTGTGAGGAAAAATGGGAAAGGGAAATTACTAGATCCATGGAGCTCAATTAAAGGGTAATTTTAAGAATCTAGACAATTAGTAGTAAGGATTCGTGATATAGTTAGTAGTGGTTGCATTAAGTCAAGAAGAATTTATCAAACACAGTATATATTAGACATGATGCTGAATACTGGGAATATACATGGTAGCAGAAAAAAAAACAGAATCTACCTTTAACAAGCTTATATTCTAATAAGAAAAATTACAGATAACAGGAAATTGAAAGAGGTGGAGAGTGTAGATACTTGATTCAGAGAAATGGTAGCAAAATTTTCAGAAAATCAAGGAAGCCAATCAGAAGAAGAGGTCAAAGTTGAAGGGTATTTGAGTGTTTTAATAATCAGGGGTAGAGCCACATTCCAGGGTGAAAAGGTTTCTATGACATGGTAGGGAAATGTAGAATCAGGAAACTAGGAGTGCATTTTTATGGTAATGAAGACATGTTTGGCCTGAGTCTTATGCATCTCCTTAAAAAGAGGAGTGCTGGAAGGAATTAGTCAATCCCAGGAAGAGGCCTCAGGGGCAGGGAGAAGTTTGACTGTGAGAAAACAAGAGATGAACTGAATGTCCATATCGCAGAGATTTCTGTGCAAAGAATATACAAAAGTCTGGACAGTCAGGGTAGTCCGGAATGCAGCCTTTGGTTTGGCAATCATACTACCGGACATTTAACCCAAGGAAATCAATGACAGAAAGCAAGGTTCTATAATAACAAAATATTCACTGCAACACTTGTAGGAGAAAACACATTTTTTTCTTTTCCTGAAACATTTGTTTAAAATTCTCCAACATTATCCTTTCTTCCATGTTTCACTTGATGTTCTGACTTTTCCCAAATGCCATCTCCACAGTAAATGGGAGAATTACTATAGCACCAGCCAATAAGGATGTGTGATTTAAAAAAAGAGGGGAGAAGACATGAGAGATACTGAGGTAGTTTAAACAAGAAACTTTTGAAACATTGGTCATATAGGAGTAAATGAAGACGTGAGTAAAACTCATAAATTACCAAATTGGGTGATGTGGAAAATAGTGGTACCATCGAATATTAATAGGCAAAGAAGAGATGAGTTTGGGGAGAAAGAAAATTGTTTCTCTTTTGGATATGTTGAATTTAAAATACCTGTGTGTCATCCATATGGAAATATCAGGAAAGTAAGTATAGATGGGGAGCTCAAGAAAGAAACAAATACTTCTTATACACATCTGAGAGTTGTCATTACAGAGATGATAAATGAATGTATGGGAGTTGATATGATCAAGAGGAAGAATATATAGAAAGATGAACCTACAAATCATCTAGAAGGATCAGTCCTACAAGTAGTAGGAGAATTTCACTGGGACAATATCATGAAAATATAGGAAGGAGGACTTATCCCAAATGAAGGGCAGTTAGATATGAGGTTAATATGTCAATTGTATATATCACCTTATTCCCTCTAAACTAAGCATTTCAGGAGTTTTAAGTTTCTCTGTGAAAGTAATTCTTTGTATAGATGAAGAATTGTTTTTAAGTTTTACTGGAATTCTTTCTTGTTTTTATTTTTCTTATGAGTAATTTTTATTCAGTTGTTTAATTCATGATGTGTTAATCAATGATCCATGACTGTATTCCTTCTAAGTTTCTATTTTCTAGGTCATTTGTGTCTCATTCATTTTTAAACAACTAAATTTTAAGCAGTGAAGATCTTCCAGTAATCAAGGAAACACCTTAAGCAAAACTTACACTGAAAATTACTCTTTATAATAGTGGTTATTTATTTTTATAAAAGTTATTGCATCAAGGAATAAAGTGTAAAAAAAACCCACCATGAACATATTTCTATTTCAACCAACAAAAATGGCTAAAATATTTTCAAAGAAAATTGTATCTGCAGGATCTAAATCAACACAAACATTAAAATAGCATGTAGAGAAGGAAAAATGTTCTCTTCAATCCACATGCCCAACTATCTCATGATTAAATTAAGTAAATTGGATGAACAAATCATGGCTGTTAGTTTGTCAGACTATAAAGAGGATTTAGAGCAAATAATAACTCTTTTCTCCAGCAGGTGTGTATATAAATATACACACATGCTCATGTTGGGGCACATACACACGGAAATTTTTCCCTAAATGAAATAGTGAATGAGAAAATATCCCAAGATTGCTGACACATGCAGGTATAAATTCCCCTATGGACAAATGCAAGCAAAGTACTGAAACATTTATCAAGATATTTACAGAAATCCTGTCTTCCGATTTTTTCATCATCAAATAAAAATTTTTAATTTTTATTAAATTTCCTGTGCAAGAATACTCAATTTTTTCCTGGAAAATAAAGAAAACACATATTAAACATATGTGTACTTTATCTTGAAGAGAGCTTACCCAAATTACTCATAGTCTCATAGAGACATCTGATCCAATTTTCTTTTCTTTTAGTGTGTGTCTGTGTGTGTCTGTGTGTGTGTTTGTGTATCTTTTCCATATCAGTGGCCCACTAATCATAGTTGCTTTATTTGACAAACTGGGTTTTTCCCCAGACTCTATCTTAACCTCAATGTGGACTGTACAGAATACCTAGCCTATGTCAAACTTTTTCATCAATGTTCAGTCCTTGAATTCAAAAGTCTCTGGAGTTTCCTGGAAAGGGATAAGTAATATTACATACCACTTTATTTATTTTTATATTTTTATTGTATTAAATATGCTGTATTAAATATGTTGTATTAAATTATATTAAATATGTTCCCATGTTAGTTATGTTGTGAAAGAAGAATCTGAACAAGGAAAAAAAACACAAGAAAGGAAAAAAAAAGAGAAAATGATATGTTTTGATCTGCATTCAGGCTGCATTTCTCTTCCTCTGGATATGGATAAGCATTTTCCACCATGAGTCCGGGAATTGCATTAGATCCTTGTATTGCTAAGAAGAGCCAACTCTATCAAAGTTGGTCATAACATAGTGTAGCAACATTGCTATGTACAATGTTCTCCTGCTTCTGCTTACTTCGTTTACTGTCAGCTTAAGTAATTCTTTCTAGTTTTTTTCTTCTGAAATCTGCCTGTTCTCATTAGTCATAGTACAAAGTACTCCTTTACATTTGCATACCACAACTTATTCAGCCATTATCCAATTAATGGGCATTCCCTAAATTTCCAATTCTTTGCCAATATTTTTGGTACATGTAAGTCCTTTTTGCTTTTTTATGGTCTCTTTCAGAAACAGACCTAGTAATGGTATTGCTGGATCAAAGGATGTACCCAATTTTATAACCTTTTGGGCATAGTTCCAAATTGCTCTTCAGAATTAGATACCACTTTAGTCAGCCACTTTCTGTTACACATGAATAATGGAGGTTCAAAGTTAGTGTCATAGCAGTGATTAAAATCTGTGTCTCCTGAGATTTCTAGTACAGGGAATTTTTATCCAGGTAATTGAAATGTTGCTTACGTTACACGCAGTGAAGCCACAATCTTTGATTTCATAAATGACAACAAACAGCTAGAGGAGCAAGGGGAAAGGAAAAGATAAAGGAATTCTTCTAATGATACACAAGAGACAGATATGTGGGATTGGGATATTTTTCCCTCTGAATGTAAAGATCTTGAAGAATTGGAAGAGGATGGCTAAAAAATGTTTAAATGCAAATGTCTCTATAAAACAGTGCTTAGTTTAGTCTTTTTTTGGCTTTAATTTGTGCACAATAAACTACTTGGTTTCAGCAAGGGAAGTCTCTGAATAAATCAATGCAAAGTGAACATGGTAGGATGCCTTTTGAACTAAGTTTCAATGATAAGTTTTGGATTAATAACTGTGATGAAGATTTCAGAGACTGGGCTTGCTAAACTCGCAAAGGTAAGAAAATATTATAGAGTTTGATAAATCAGAGACATTCTAATTAAGGGAAGGATGCTAAAATATCCCTTCACAACCTTATCCTATATGAAATTTGTGTTCATCCTTCGTTGTCAAAGAAGACCATGCCACCAGAGAAATGATGACATGACTTGCACTTGACTTTGTTTTGAGTGAGGCAGGGCTGTGCAGGTCAGCAGCCTCACTTCTCCTTCAGAGCCATATTCAGTGACCAGATATTCATCAAGATGACTGAAGATGACCCAGGATGAGGCGGTTCAGGTTAAGTTATTTGCCCAAGGTCACATGGCTAGTGAGTGTCAAGTGTTTGAGGTGAGATTTGAACTTAGGTCCTCCTGACTCCTGCACTGGTGCTCTATCCATACACTTCTCAAGGTAGGACCATGTTCAAAGGCTAAAGAGAACACAACTTTTAAGATCAAGGAGTCATAGATTTAAAATCTGAAAAGTGCTTTTAAAGGAGTTAATTGGACTCAGTCACCTCTAAAATCCCTTCCAGATCTAAAGAATTTGTGACCAAATAAGAGATAGACAGCATTATGAAATACAAAATGGATAATTTTGATTACACTGAATTAATAAATTTTTGAACAAACAAAATCAATTCAACCAAGATTAGAAGGATAGTAGAAAACTGAGAAACATTTTTTTTCAGTCAGTGTTAATGATAAAGGTCTTATTTCACAAATATATTATGAAATGATTCTAATTCAGAAGTATCATATAAGTCATTTCCCAGTTGCTAAATGGTCAAAGGATATGAACAGGCAGTTTTCAGACAAAGAAATCAAAGCTATCTAGAGTCATATAAAAATGCTCTAAATCACTATTGATCAGAGAAATTCAAATTAAAACAGCTCTGAGGTACCACCTCATATTTATCAGATAGGCTAATGTGACAATAAAGGAAAATAATAAATTTTGGAGAAGATATGGGAAAATTGGAACACTAACACATTGTTGATGTAGTTGTGAATAATCCAGTCATTCTGGAGAGCAATTTAGATCTATGCCCAAAGGGGTATAAGTTATACTTGTGCATGCCCTTTAATCCAAAAATACCACTACTAGGTCTATATTCCAAAATTGGTAAAAGGAGCCACATGTAGAGAAAACATTCATATCAGTTCTTTTTGTGGTGGCAAAGAATTGGAAATTGAGGGGATGGTCACCAGTTGGGGAATGGTTGAACAAGTTGTGCTATGCAAATATAATGAAATTATATTTTTATTTAAGAAATGAGGAGCAGGCAGATTTCAAAAAATAAAAAACCTGGTAAGACTTATATGAACTGATGCTGAGTGAAGTGAGCAGAAACAGGAGAACATTATACAAAGTAACAGCAACATTGTGTGATGATTAACTATGACAGACTTAGATCTACTCAGAAATTCAGTGATTCAAGACAATTTCAAAAGATTCATGATGGAAAATGCTAAACACATTCAGAGAAAGAACTGTGGAGTCTGAATGCAGGTGAAAATGCACTATTTTCATTTTTTTTTGTCTTTTCTTTCTCATGGGTTTTCCCTTTTGTTCTGATTCTTTTTTCTCAAAATGATTAATGTGGATATACATTTAACATGATTGTGCATGTATATCCTATGTTAAATTGCTTTCAGTATTGTGGAGGAGAGAGAAGAGAGCAAGGGAAGAAAATTTGGACCGTAAAATTTCACAAAAATGATTGTTGAAATCTCTTTACATGTAATTGGAAAAAATACTATTAAGGAGGGGAAAAATCCCTTCTAGATCTAAATCTATTATCTAATATGCCTCATTTTAGCATATGTAATTGAGAGGAAGCATGTGTCCATTTCTTTGTCATCCCATTCCTATCCTCTTCACCAACTACCAGGCCCAAAGTGTGTATATCTCATGTCACAATGCTCAACAAACTTTTAACCTGTTCCTCATACCTAACCCATAGGTGTTTCAGGAAGAAAAAAACAAAACAAAACTCTGATGGAGATAAAAGGCTTCTGTGCACATCCTTCCTTCTTTCCCTGTAGGTGAGGTAATATTAGGCAGATGATAGCCTCTTAATAACCTCTGAGAATACCAGCAACTTTGTCATCACCCTGTTTTGTTGAGTGTTCTCTGAGGTGGAAAACAGCAACAACAAAAACAACAACATCACATTTCTAAGACGAGATCATACATCAAGGCCAGACCTCCCATTCTACCCTAAGAAGGTACTAGATGCCCTCATCTCTAATCATTCTTCCCTGCCCATAAAGGAAACCCATAGAAGTCTCAATCCAGAGACAAAAGTGGGACCAGACCCACAGTCAAATTGTATAATACTTGGGAGTCTACTTCTATCCACTGATGCATCATTCTTTCTTTATTTCTTCTGGGCTTTATCTTTATCTTTTTCCTTATAGTGGTAGAAGTTCTATGAATGGTTCCTTAATAACAATGATTTTCCCAGGTATGTTTCTTCCTCTCTGGATAATTAATGCAGTGACACTGTCTTTCGGAATGCTTGATGAAAGCAGTACTCAACCACATGCCAAAGGAACCCTATGACATGCCTCAAGTAAAACAGCAGTCCATGGATAGAAGAAAATTTGGTCCAGGTGCTGGAATATATGCTCCAGAGTAATAAAATGCTTCAACCTCTGTGAGGAAAAGGATTAAGGTAAAGCTCAGAAGGAAGTGGTAGAAGTGCTATGAATGATTCTTCACTTTTATTGTTCAGTAGCAAATGTTTCATCACTTGAGTAAAGGTGCATCCCAGTGAGAGTGATCTGGTAAGGATCTGTTGCTTACTCAACTGTCCCCTCAGCCCTAGAAATGATTTTCTCATGTATATTTACATATATACATATGGATATATAAATATACATATACATACATGCATATGTATGCATGTATGTATATGTACATTTGTGTATATATAGTATTGTTTGAGGGGAGAGGAGACAGAAGCTGAGCTGAGAGAGACAAGAGAGCATGAGTGGGCTAGTAGAACTTTCTTGTAGGGAGTCCTGACACAAAGAATATTTCTGATGTAGGTGCTCCCTCTGTTGATCTCTGCTAATCTTTCAGACAGAATCCTGTCTTTTGGTCTGTGTTAATTTCTCAGACAGAACCCTTGTCTGTTAATCTTGATAAGTGATTGAGCTGAAGAGCAGAGATCCACCCATGGGAAAGAGGCTTAGCTTAAGCACCTTTTAAAAACTGTTAAAGTGAATTGAGATCATGGTACTGGTGATATGTATAAATATTATTATAGCTCTGTTAACTTTTGTTTTCCTAGACACAGAAGTTGCAGGCAAGAGCACCTGGAGCCTGCTGTCACCCAGAAGCAGGAAGAGCTTTTAGTAGAACAGTTTCTGAGACCTGAGACTAGGAGCAGGAGCAGAAAGCTGCATGCATGTGAACCCAGGCAAGACTGGGAGTGGTCAGCCCAAGGAGGAGGAGCTGTGGGGTTTGAAAGTCAGACTGCAATCAAGATAAGAGAGGACTTTATTTGGACAACACGTATTGATTAAGGAGATTGTTCTTATTGTGATCTAAGGGTGGATGGTGTGATATTTTCTGCTATCCCTTAATGATGCATCATGCTAGTGAACACTAGCCTGGGACCCTCTGACTTTTGGAATGGAATGATATATGCTATGTGCCATATAACAAACTGAGTGCTATGAGATACATATATGTTGCATATGACATGCTTTGCTTAAGTATTTTGCATTAAATGTTATACTTTACTGAACGATGTTTAGGTTATTGTTGAATAGGCAGTTCATTATACTATGTGATTAGACCTTTAAAATTATTCACAGCAACACTCCTCAGGTGTGCTTCCATGATTGCCATTACACCATCTCAGAGAAAATTTCCTGGGCCAATAACAGAAGACAAGGATGTTGAAGTTTTTTAATAGCAGAGAAAAATCAATGAGGGGCAAAAATCAGGGGACTCAGATCATAAATATTCTTCCCTTTTACTTGCCTAAATTTCTACTCTAGAACAAATTCCTCTCTCTATCTAAGGTGAATCAGGGCAGTTATTTCCGGGGTTAGGGGTTGCTGAGAAATTTCTGATCCATCTGCTTCTTTTTGTGGAATATATGTTAGGCCTCAGGATAATCACAGAAATGGGATGGGGGGGAGAGAGGGATGAGAGAGAGCAATTCAAAAGTACAAATCTATGTGTAAAAAGAATAATTTTCCTTCATGCTGAAAAAAGAATTTTGATAGCTTTCCTTTGGATATTTGTTAGTTCTACCTTGTTAAAAAGAAGTTATCATTATTCTCTTTCTTTAATGCTGAGAGAGGTTAGGTATAGAAATCTTAAGGCTTAATTAATTTTCTTGCTTATAGCTTCTTTCTCCCATATTCTATCCTTCACTACTCCCAAAATATTCTAAGATACAAGACCAACCACATTATGTGACTGCTCAGAAACTACGAGTGACTATTGTTTTTAACTCTGGGATGAAATACAAACTACTCACACTCACATTAAAGATCTCCATGCTCCAGCTTCATCATTCGTTCTCAGTAATGTTGTATATTATTCACTCTTGAAATCTACATTCCAGCCAATTTAAATAAGTAGTTATTCCCTTCTAGTCATTTTTCATATTATTGCTCATTTAAATCCAGCATACATCTATAATGGATTCCTAGATATTCTCTAGGTGGAGATCCATCATTTCCCATCTCCATGAATTTTCACAGTAACACTTTCAGATGGGAAGAGAAGAAAAACTGACTCAAATATTGCTTGAGTAGACTTAGAGAGGATCCTTACAGATACATTAAAAATGATTGCATTCCAGGCATGGAGTACAGTCTTCAGGAAGGCATTGAAGTAAGTTTCAGCTTGCTAAGTTTTCCTGGAACAATTAGCACTCCAGATTAGACAGAATGACAGGTAGTAGTTGACATGTAACTTACAAGAGTGCCAATAACTTAAGGGAATGACAAGATCAACAAAAAGCTTTTAAAGACCAGGGAGAATAGAATTCAGCTCTGTTTATTAGATAAGGAGCTAGTAGATAGGAAAAAATGTATAGAAAGACAGAAAGAAAGACAAAGCAACAAGGAGACAGACACAGAGAGACAGAAAATATTAGTGTTAACCATCAGAAGGAGACATGATATGATGGGAACAAATTTTTAGTTCAAGGTTTAGCTTCTTCCAGGAGAAGATCCTTCTCCATTCTTCGATCATGGAACAAAAGAGGAAAAAATGGGAAAAGAAAGTTTTTGAGTTGTAGAGCAAAGCATATCAATAGCTGATGACATCAAATATTATACCTTCAAGACAAGTCCGAGGTCATCTAGTTCAGTTAGTTATTTTACTTATTAAGTAAATTAAGTAGGGAAGGGGGAGGAAACAAAGTTGTAGTGTAAAAAACAACTTTCTGTGGTACAGAAAGTTCTCCCTAAAACTCCTCCAAACAAATCTAGAGAATGCCAGACTGAGTTTGAATTGAAAAGTCCAAGAAAAAAGTATATAAGTGAGTAATATTTCCAAGTCACGTATGTGGACACTGGAGACAGGATCTCTGTTCCAATATCGTGCCCAGTATGAAGACTGGGGAAGAATAACCAGGAGAAGAATACCAAAACAATGTATAACCAGCAGTTCTGTCATTTTGAACTAGATGACCTCAAACCAGGGAGCAATTTGCAGAATTCAGAAAAAGTGGGGTAGTGATCATATGTTTATCCCAAATCAGACTGGGAGCACTGAGAGCATTCAGGTTACCAGCCTGACATGTTCCTAAGAGAATGACATGACTACACTCAATACCCTCAAGAAAATAGCAAGTAGATCAGCCTGCACCTTCTCTATAAAAATGCACAGAACCTTACCCTAACATTAAGTCTTAAATCAAGAAGTAGGCCAGAAGAATGAGAAAAATAAAGAATCCCACCACTCGAAATATTATTAAGATTACAGGAACACTCAGAACACAATCCCAGGAAAAGAATTGCTCCAAAACATCTACAAATAAAATACGAAAGAAAAGTAAATATTGGTTACAAATTAACTAGAATTCCTGAAGTGATTATGTAATATTTTTTTTGGGGGGGGGGTTAAGGAGTCTAAATGTTTTGTTTTGTTTTCTTGTAATAAATGAAATGAGAGATAGAGGAGGACAAATGTAGGAAAAATGAGAACTATGAAAAAAAATTGAAAAGGGAATTAAAAGCTTGGCATAAAATTTCTAAAACCTTGCCAAAAAGAAACAGATCCTGAAAATTAGAATGGACCACAAAGAATTCAATGACTCCATAAAATAGCAACACATAGAAAAAGAAAGTGAAAATTCTTTTAAAAATTATGCAAAATATAAGCATTTCATAGACTGAAATACTGACCTGGGAAATAGTTTGAGGTGAAAAAAATTTAAGAATAAATGAATTACCTGAAAACCATGATGAAAAAGAAATCTAGCTATGATATTATTTCAAGAAATTGTAAAAGATAACTATCCTGATATTTCAAAGCCAGATGGTAAAATGGAAATAGAAAGTATCCATTCATCACTTCCTGAAATTCTCAAATGAAAATTTCTAGGAATATTATAAACAAAATTCAAAGTTTCCAGGTCAAAGAAAAAATACTGAAAGCAGATAGATAGAACTGAAGTACCAAGTACTAATAGTCAGCATCACACACAAAATAGCAGCCACAATTTTAAAGGATTGAAAGCTTGGAATATGATACTCAAAAAACAAAGTATGTAGCATTATAGACAACAAAATTTTACCTAGCAAAACTGCTTGTAATCATTATGGAAGGGGCAGAAATGAACCTTGAATGAAGTATAGGAATTCCAGTCTTTTCAGATGAAAAGATCAACGCTGAGTAAAAACTTTGAAGTTCATATACAGCAATTAAGGGAACGTAAAAAAGTGAACATGAGTGAACAATCATAAGGTACTAATCAAGAGTAAACTGCTCATATTCAAACATAAAGATATTTTACATGTGTCCCTTCTGATCTCTGTTATCATTGAGGAACACAAATTAGACAGAAGGCTTAGGAATGGTTTACTTTTATACCTTAATCTTAAAATAGGAATGAAAAGAGGAAGAATAGGGAAAAAATAATGCAGTAGGGGGACAGAAAAATAATTTTAGGAGTAATTATCTTACAAATTAGGGTATACAAGCAAAAATCTATAAAAATTAGGAAGAAAGGGGAGATAATAGCAGCTGACAACCTCACTTATATCTGAATTGGATAGAGGAATAAGGAATACACACAACTACATAGACACAGAGCTGGATATAGAAATGCATTTTATGAAACAGAGAAGCATGAAAGAAAAGGGAGACTGGAGAAAGAGTAATCAGAGGGAAATGTAATAAAGGAATAATCTTGATCAAATTAATTCTAAAGATGTAAAAACCTATTTTATATATCTTTTTGAGGTTGATAAACAATGAAAATCTGAAGATGTGCCTGTTAATTGGGGATTGGCTGAACAAGTTATAAATGAGATGGACCATTCTCATGTATAAAAAATGTTGAAGAGAATGGTTTCAGAGACTCCTGGGAAGAGTTGCATGGATTAACAACAGAGGAAAATGAAGAGGACCAGGAGAAAAATTTATTCAGTAGTACCTGTATTGTGAAGACAAATAACTTTGTAAGACTTAGCAACCGTGATCATCATAGTGATTATCTTGATTCCAGAGTACTAGTGGTGCTACCCACATCTTGATTCAAAAATAAGACAAAATAACTCAGTGTGCCGGATGAGAAACATATGCCTGTACATCTCATTCTGCACAGTGAATCTTTCAGTATATGTATATACGTAGGTCTATATACAGAAAATATATTGCATATGTGCAAATATGCATATATACGCATGCATATGCGTATGTTGCCATGTATATGTATTTATATAGATATATGGTTCTATGTATCTATCTATCCTATTCTTCAATAAGTGATTCCTTTCCACACTTTCTAAAACACTTATTCTCCATCAGCTCAATCCTATCTAACCTCATCTTTCTGTGGTCATACCTTCTTTCTGTGTCTCTATTTCTGTCTCTTTTTCTCACTGTCGCTCTCTCTCTGTCTCTCTCCCTCTCTCCCCCATAGATAGATAAGAGATATATGCATGTGAATATCCGTACACACATAGTGTATGTATTTATTTATGTAATATGCAAATCTGCTTTGCTTCAGTACACGTTTGTAACAGAGATTTTGTTTCTTTCATTTCTAATTTTATGGGGGAGGGGAGAAGGCAGACTTATACTGATGGAAAAAAAATGAGAACCAGACAGGTGACAAAATTTGGTCACGGATATATGGATAGTAAGTGACAGAGTTCAGATTTAAAACAGGTTTTCTATACCCAAATCAAGCACATTTTCTACTACAGTAGGATGGACACAGTCTTTTCAATAAAGTAGAAACAAGACTGAGAAAGATCAGGTTGGGGCAACTGAGTTGATAGAGAACAAGTGTGAGGTAATGTGATAAGGTGTCAGTCATAGAAGACTGCTATGCAGCCTAGGGGCACCAACTGAGGTTAGATAATCTCACATGGATTTGCAACAGAGTCGATCCACACAGCTTTCTTCCTACTTTCTGCAGTGCACCGGGTTCTTAATTGCTAAATTGTAATTCCTCAAGGACTGAGCAAAGAAAATCACTGTTTCTCAAAGCAATCCTTTAACTTGTCTACTTGTAAAATCAAGAAGTTTTACTGTATTATCCACAGAACATGAAAAGAGGTTTTGGGGAAAGTCACAGAATATCCCTTCTAGAGGAAAACACTTATCTAGCTGATCAGATAATGCAGTTTTTCTTGCTTTAGGAAGATGATATGACAATCTATATATAACCTTTCCAACCTTTTAATTTCCTGCTTTTCAATCTGTTCTCCTAGAATTAAAGTTTTCATACCACCATCATGAGTATTCAATTCAGGAAGTTCAATGGAGAGAAAACAGTAGTGATTTGTTGTCATGGTAACAAACCTAGCTAATTTACTTATGGCTTCACTTTGTAAAAAGTTTCTGGATTGCCTTACATCATATACAAACAACTATATTTCTTCTTGTTGTACATGTTCTGGAAATGGGGAATAAATGATTGCTTTAATTTTAATGATATTCCTGTTATATAAAAGATAATTATGAGCATTGATACAATTAATCACAAAACCATGGAATCTCTAAATTTGTGAGGTGCAAGTAAGCTGTAATATTTAAATTTTTAAAAGTTAGTTCCAAAAGGCATCTTTTTGGAAGGATCCCTCATTTTCAAATAATTGTTATCTTCTTTAAATAAAAGGTTAAATCATACACTGTATGTTAGTGAAAGTAAATGAGATTATATTTCACAAGAAGTACGGAATCCATGTGGGGAAGCTTGGAGCATTTGAATAAAGAAGACAAGGACATGAGATTGGCCTTAAAGGATAGGTAGAAATTTGCATACCTGATTAGGAAGGTGTTTGAAGCAATAGAAAAAGCACAAACTAAAATATTAACAGATGTCCATCAAATGGGGAATGGATGAACAAATTTGGGTATATTACTATGATGGAATACTACTAGAGAGCTGGATGACCTTCAAAAAAAAACATGAAAAGACTTTCATGAAATAATGAAAAGTGAAATGAGCAAAACAAGAGAACATTGTATACAGTAATAACAATGAGAATAACTTAGAGTGATAAGTCATTTTGACTATTCTAAATACTGAAATTAACTACCAAAAAAAATCCCAGATAAAGTACTATGCTATCTGCATCCTTAGAAAGAATTGATAAATAGAAGTATGTATAGAATGATTACTATCCAAACAAACACACACGGACACCCAGCCCCTCCCCTCCCACCACCTTTTTGTTTTTTTTTTTAATGGCAGATAGTTTTATCATGGGGTAGGGAAGAAAGAAAAAAAATACATAATAACTTTATTATATATTCAAAAGAATTAGCAATTGTACATGACACATTTGCAGTTTCATGTGCAACAATCTTTCTTATTTTACTATGTTAAGGAAATGTTTTTTTCATTGCATAAATTTAAAATAAAATAAATAGTTTCTTTTTAAAAAAAAAAAGAGGAGTTAAAATGGGCATGAAGATTAAAATTTCTTGTTGATAAGTTGATTTTACTTAAAATATATACAAACGAATCATTTAACTAATTATTTCCTCAGTCTCTTTTCAAATATTGTCATATCTTCACAACATCTTTTGCATAAGTCTCCTTTATCATCATAGAGTCACAATCTTAATTGAGACCATCACTTCTTCCCTGGAATACTGTATCAATAGCCTTTTGACTGGTAAATCTATATCAAGTTTCTTTATACTCCAAACTATCCTCCATTTAAATGATAGAATAATTTTTTTTAAAACTATAAATGTGAACTTCACATACACCACTACCGTACTTCCTACTCATTGACTTCTAAGGGCTCCATATTAACTCCATGATGAAATATAAAAGTTTAATTCAGTTTTTAAGGTTCTTTATAACTGGAGCTCTCCTTGTTTTCCCAGTTCTCTTGCTTTCATCTCCCCTCCATAAACCCATAAAGGAAGCAAATAGAACTATAAACTTCATGGAATTCAGTCTCAAATTTCTTGGACAACTACAACTACAACTACAACAATCATCATGTACTTTTTTGTAAATTTCCTCTGCTTCTGATCAGGAAGAAGGGAAGTAATACCCACAATATTTATCTGTGCTTCAATCTAGAAATATAAGAGAAAGAAAATAGAGGACAATGGGACCAAGGGGTAGTATCATTTCCCTAGCTCACTCTTATAGGCTACAGAGTAGGAAGGTTTTCACAAATAAGAATGAGTTGCTCTCATATTCAGTCACCAATCATCTTGTTCAAGGCAACCCATGTCTTTAAGGGAGTATTGATCAAGAATTCACAGTGACATCCACAGGACATGTTTTATTCCAGACATTCTTATACTCCCTTCAGATAATGGCACATATCCTGCAATTATATCAAGTTGATTGAGGGAACTCATAAAAGTTAGTAAAGGTCCTCCTGAGCACATTTTCAACACACAGTATTTATATACGTCAATAACACAATACAAGAAGAAATAATAGAAAAGGAAATTTCAAAGTAACAAAAAAAAACATAACATAGCTTGGAGTCAATCTAAGGAGACACACTTAAAATCTGATTACATAACTGACATAAAAATTAAAGAATGAAGAAAATGAATGAGCCATGTCAATACAATAACAAGTATAATACTATCTACAAAAATTACAGACTTAAGAGTTATACCATGTGATCTACCTTGGGGTTATTTTATAATTCTAGAGCAAATAACACTATGAAGCAGAATAAAATGTATAGAATTTATACATAAACAATAGAAAAAGTCAGATGCTATTTTCTGCAGGGCATATGAGGTTAGGACTAATCTCCTAGTAGTCCTTTCCTATAGGGTAAGGGAGTAAAACCAAAGGCTAGACAGTATGGAGCCATAGGCAGGGTATGAATAAGTCCCAGTAAGTTGCAACAATTTTCTCTCTTTAGAACGTTCAGTGAGAAAGTGAAGAAGGTAAGAGGATACCCAGAAAGGGAATAAATGTCCCAGATGCTTTTGTCCCTCATAAGACAGCATGAAAGGTTGAGAATTTGTTTCACTAAAATAGTGTCTCATAACAATTTTTCATTTGAGAAGTTAGGGGTCTTTTTAGGATGGATGGTGCTATTGAAGAAGAATGCTCACTTGGTTCTGGTGAAGGAATAAATAACAAAACAGATGTCTAGCTTCTGAAACATAAGCAGTACCTCTACACCCAATAAACATAGGACAAGATATGAGGTGTTGAGGGAAAAAATATTAAAAACTAATGTTCCCTCAATTCAAATAGAGTGGGAGATGTAAGGTTGTATATAACTGCTGTTTGGTATGTCAAGGATAGTCACGTACTAGAATTTAAGATTTCAGGAACAGTGTTTGTGAGATTCCAGGATTGCAAGAAAGCTCGTTTACTCAAGATTTTTCATATTTATTTTTATTTGTCTATTTTTTCCACAGCAGTAGCTGTTGTTCTTGCTATAGAAAGTACAAAGAGCAACATTTCAAAATTGTTAAAAGCAGTGGAGATGGAGTCAAAAAAGCAGTGTAGAAAGATTGACCTGTAAAAACTCTCTCCCATAGCCCATAAAATACCTGTAAAAAATAACTCTCAACAAATTCTAGAACAGCAGAAGCCACAACAGATAGAGTGAAAGAGATTCTCAGCTCAAGATAGCCTAGAAGGCTGGGAGGAAATATCTATCACACCAGCGCAGAGCGGAGTGGAGCACAGCCTTGGCTGTGCACGTGGTGCAGTAAGGACAAGACCAGAGCAGGCCTCAGGGGGTGGAATCCCTGATAGTTCCAAGATTGTTCAACCCACAGATGCCAAAGACAGCTTCAAACATCAGTGAGAAAGCTCTTTCACTTGGATTAGAAGGGAACAGGATCTGGCCCCACCAGTAGAAGTCACTGCAGTGGCAGCACCCATTTTTGGAGCCCACCACCTAAAGACACTGGGAGAATTGAACCCTGAGTGGTGTCCCTGGAGTAAGGAGGAGTGTTTGCTGGCATAGTTGAGCTGGAGATCATTGTGAAGAGGGAATTCTACTCACTGATCCTGGGCAGAAAAGCTTGTGGTAGCTCCCAGACCAGAGTACAGGGCCAGGAGAGGAGTAAACTCCTCTCCTTTGATTGTGCCACCTTAGAGAAACTGAGAACTTACAGCTTCCCAGAGTATACCTTCCTCTTGACAAAGGACTCAAAAATCAAGTAACTGACTGGGAACATGCCCAAGAAAGCGGGGGGGGGGGGGATAAGACCATAGAAGGTTACTTTCTTGGTGAAGAGGTATTTTGTTCCACCCTTTCAGATGAGAAAGAACAATGCATACCATTAGAGGTAGACATAAAAGGCAAGGCGTCTGCATCAAAAACTTCCAAAATAAATATGCAATATTCTCAGGCCATGGAAGAACTCAAAAAAGGTTTTGAAAATCAGAGTAGAGGGAGAGAAATGTGAGTAATGCAAGAAAATCATGAAAAGTGAGTCAACAGATTGCTAAAGGAGACCCCAAAAAATGCTGAGGAAAATAACACCCTTAAAAATTGACTAACTCAAATGGCAAAAGAGTTCCAAAAAGCCAATGAGGAGAAGAAGGTTTAAAAAGCAGAATTAGCCAAATGTAAATAGATGTTCAAAAGCTCATTGAAGAAAACAGTTTTTTTAAAAAAAATTAGAATGGAACAGATGGAAACTAATGACTTTAAGACAAACCAAAAAATTACAAAACAAATTCAAAAGAATGAAAAAGTAGAAGACGATGTGAAATATCTGATTGGAAAAGAATTGACATGGAAAATAGATCCAGGAGAGACAATTTAAAAATTTTGGGACTACATGAAAGTCACGATCATAAAAAAAGCCCAGACATCATCTTTCATGAAATTATCAAGGAAAATTGCCCTGATACTCTAGAATCAGAGTGTAAAATAAATATTGAAAGAATCCACAATCACCTTCTGAAAGAGATCCAAAAAGAGAAATTCCTAGGAATACTGCAGTCAAATTCCAGAGTTTCCAGGTCAAGGAGAAAATACTGCAAGCAGTCAGAATGAAACAATTTGAGTACTGAGGAAATACAATTAGGATAACACAAGATCTAGCAGCTTCTACATTAAGGGATGGAAGGGCTTGGAATATAACATTCTAGAATTCAAAGAAAATAGGATTAAAACCAAGAATCACCTAACTAGCGAAACTGAGTACACTACTTCAGGGAAAAAATGACAACCCAATGAAAGAGAGGATTTTCAAGCATTCTTGATGAACAGATCAGAGCTGAACAGAAAATTTGTCTTTGAAACACAAGAGTCAAGAGATCCATGAGAAGGTAAACAGGAAAGAGAAATCCTAAGTGACTTACTAAAGTTGAACTTTTCAGATTCGTACAGGAAAAGATAGTATTTGTAACTCTTGAACCTTTTCTCAGTATTTGGGTAGTTAGAGGAATTATACATCCATCCATATATGTGTATATGTGTATTACATATGAATATATGTACGTATATATGTATTTATATATATATATATATATATATATATATGTATATAGGGAGAGAGAGAGAGAGAGAGAGAGAGAGAGAGAGAGAGAGAGAGAGAGAGAGAGAGAGAGAGAGAGAGAGATGACACAGGCTGAGTTGAATAGGAAGGGATGATATCTAAAAAAATTAAATTAAGGGGTGAGAGAGAAATATATTGGCAGAAAAAAGGGAGAAATTGAATGGGGCAAAGTACCTCTCATAAAAGAGGCAAGAAAAAGCTTTTTCAATGGAAGGGAAAAGCAGGAAGGTGAGAGGGAAAAAGTGAAGCTTACTCTCATCACATTTGGCTTAAGGAGGGAATAACGTACACTCAATTTGGCATGAAAATTCTCTTACACTACAGCAAAGTAGAGGAGAAGGGGATAAGTGGGTTGGGGTGAACGACAGATGGGAGGGCGAATGGGACGAGGGATTAACTAGAAGTGAACATTTTTGGGGAGGGATGAGGTCTAAAGACAGAAAAGAGTTAATGAGGGGGCAGGATAGAATGGAGGGAAATATAGTTAGCCTTACATAACATGACTATTATGGAAGTATTTTGCAAAGCTACACATGCATAGCCTGTATTGAATTGCTTGCCTTCTCAGTGAGGATAGGTGGGGAAGGAAGAAGGGAGATAAGTTGGAACTCAGCGTTTTAGGAACAAATGTTGAGAATTGTTCTTGCATGTAACTGGGAAATAAAAAATAAAAGGTAATGGTGTATAGAAATCTATCTTGTCCTACAAAAAAAGGCAGAAAACGGTAATAAGGGAAGGGAGGGATGTGATAGAAGGGAGGACAGATTGTGTGATGGAGAAATCATAATGCAGAGTTTTTGGGGAGAGGGGAGGGGAGATATGAGGAGAAGATTTGTAAGGCAAAATTTTGTGGAAATGAATGTTGAAAACTAAAAATCAACAAACACTAAAAAAAGAAAAAAATTGTTAAAAGCATTCCAGAAGCATGGGTTAATTTTTTTCTTTCTGTTCTTTCATGCAGGAGTGTTCTTATATTTTTATTTTCCTCTCTGCTTTTCCTCTTCTTCATTATTCTTATCAGCAGTTGTTTCCATTTGTTTGATTTTCCAGTATATAAGCATAGTCTCTGTCACTTTTATTCCTTCTCTCTGTGCAAGATTTTATGATTTTTAGTCTTTACATATACGGTGCCTTTATTCACATTTTAAGACTCTCCTTAATTTTTTTCCATTTCTCTTTTTTCACATAAAATATGCAAAAGCCAAATGGGAACTATTAACTAGAAAAATATCCTGCCCAATATTTAATAATTAAACACTTTTCCCTTTTCTTAAGTGTGTTTTATGATGGCTCATGTATTTCTAGTCACCAGAAATTATGAATTACAGCATAACAAACCACTAGCTAAACACACTTCTAAAATAATTACCTCTTTTCGAAGACATACTTTATTGAAGGATTTTCCTGCGATGTTTTTTTCAAGTGAACAAAAGAAAATAACACACTGAATGAATTTGTATATATCTACCAAAACTTCCTTCCCCTCTAATCTGTGACCTCTGTATCTGTCTCTACCAGGATTTTACTGGACTCTCCCCAAATTGGTTTGTATAATTTTCAATATTTCAGTAACATCAATTATTTCTTGGTCTTCACTTGATCATTTACATGGTTTAGTAATTTGGCAATCATGCCTACTTTTTTTTTTTTTTTTTACTAAATCTGAGAGCTAGAGAAAAACTACTAACCTTTATGAAAATACTTTCAAATCTGAAATAAGAAAAAACAGGTAAATTAACATATATATGCAGGCAAAACAATGAGAAAATTATACAGAAATATGATTAATTAACCAAATCGGCTTCAAGTATTGGATATTTTTATTTGTTATTTTAAATGGTAAGTTTTAAAGACCATTGGACTTTAACTTTTTATTCACAGCTCTGATTTAAATATTCTGACATGGGTTTCATAAACTATTCATGATACAGACATTGATATAAAAAATATTGTTACAAATCAATACTAAAGTTACTTTTGAGATTTCAGGTGGAAGACATAGGTTATTGCCAAGACTTTTCTTCTGGGAAACTGAAAACTGTAGGTGATATCTATAAAGTAAAAAAAAAAACATTTTAATCTTGATTGTTATTGCATGTAAGTTGATTTCTATGAGACAACTTATGCAACAGAATCGAAATATAGGATTGGTAGCTATCTGGTGATTTCAAATTTTGGTCGAGTTGATAAGACAACAGAAACTTCTGACAAGTTTAAAACAAAAACACATAAAAGCAAATTCGTTTAGGATTGTTACCACATATTGAACTTGACTAAATAACAAAGTAAGCAGATATAACCAATCTACTAAATTTACCAAAAACTAAACATTAAAACTGTTCACAATTATGTGTGGAAGTTGGGATAAACCAACAATCTGAATAATTTAAAGGTACTGATAAGTGAAATCAAGGGCTGTAACAGTTTTGTTAAATCAAAATAAGACAAATTCATTGAATAAATGCCAATTAAACAACTCACTAGTCTTTTTATAAGGTGATTATGAATATATAATTTTTTATATTAAACTTCTATAAATACAGAAAAACATTGGAAAATCAGAATAATAAATTGTGATATGTCATATTGTTCTCATATACAAACATAACGGTTCAGTCATATTCTCATTTCCTATTTAGATATTTCCTTGAAAATAAGTGTCAGGATAGAGGAGAGCTTTGGTAAGTAAGTCCAGATAAATTCTGTGAACTTTTCATTCTTAAGCAATGTTAAGATCCTAGATAATTTCTTAGAAATGACCAGTTAATTAATCTTAGGGATTACTGATTAAAGAATATGTTTTCTTCACTTTATACCATATTGAAACCACGTGTCAAGTATTGGAGCAATATAATATCCTAGAAATTCTCTTCAGAAATAGGAATAATTCAACTAGAACTACCTAGTCTAATTCTATACCAAAGGTTATTCCAAGTTTCCATAAGAAACATTAAATTATTTGGAAATTTATAATGATATCTCCATATTTGATAGGTAGAAAACATAATAAAAGTGACACAGAAGTTCAGACTTGCCTTAACACCTTCATTCTGTTATGAATTAGGCATGCAACTCCTGTCAAGTTACTTAAGCTTTCAGTCATCTAGGTAACTCTCTAAGAATGTAAGTTGAAGAGAAGTTATTGACATACTTCGGTAGAGAGAGTTTCTTTAATATATCAATGAAATCATAAGTATAGACCCTATCCCTTTTCCATTATTTATACTTGTAAAGACAATTATTATTGAGGGAATTGTAATGGATGTGCAACAAGTATTATTATCAACATTTGATATAGGTTACAAATGAAGGCACAAAGATACTAAGTGACAATATAAGTTAGGCAAGCAGAGACCCAGGCCTAGAATTTGTCTCTCCAAATACTTTGTGTTCTGATAATGCATACCACAAAGTTGTCTCTTCATAGGAAACTGTATTCTGTGATTTTATCACTAAGTTTTCCCAATGAGAATCTTCGGACATCAAAGAAGATATAGAAATTGAGACACTAATTCAGAAGACCATCTATGTGAATAGTTTTTGATATTGAATTCATTGGTGATAATGCTTTTATAATTGATCACTATAGAGATGAACAAAGAATGACCCATGTTAATAAAAATTAACTTTAAGAAGAGACAATGTAATAAGGTAGGAAGAACACTTAATTTAAAATCAGAATATCTGTGACTTATTCAATATGCGACTTTGAATAAATCACTTAAACTATCTTTGACTCATTTTTGTCATCTATAAAGTTTTGAAGTGGAATCATGCGACTTCTAAAGCTTTTTTCAGCTCTACAACTGTGAGTATATATTACCTCTAGCCCTGAATTCACTTGATTACTAAAATGTCATTTACTAATAGTCTTTAAACGGTATAAACCAATTTGCATGGTGTAGTAGAAAGCTAGGGGATATTATAGTGCAATCATCATGCACTATAGGTATTCATCCAGCTTCCTTTTCTTTAATTATTTTACATGTGCAATGTAAACATTGTACTATACACTATTTAAATTGCTATGTTAAGAAGGAAAAGGAAAGACAATGATGACAACTTGTCTAAGCATGTCAGGTAGTGACTTGAAAGAGGATCAGAGTCTGACTTACTGTGACAGATGATGCTAAAAAAATGAAATTGTGGTGACATTAATGGCAGCATCTTTTCATTATCTTTCAAATAAATGAGAGAGGAGAATAAAATGTAGCCATCATCACAGACACTTCTACTGGAAGAAGATGTGTTTGCCTTTGGGCACAGAGAGTCCAAGAGTGACATGAATGTCATTCTCTAGGCTCAAAGAAAAAACAAATTCTAGAAAACTAATATGATCAAGGAATTGACCAAATTCATTTTAAGTTTATGTTGAGTTTCCTACAATATATTTCTAATAAGGTGCCTGGGGTTATGGTTAAGTTCCTGAAGGATTTTTATTGTTTCCATGAAACAATGTTGAATTGGTCAAAAATTAATATCCAAAATTCTGAGTATTTTTTCAGCATCTCCATCAAATAGATTTCTATTAGAACATTTTTTTATTACAATAACGTCTGTTTTTGCTTCGATTATTCTAAGTTTTCAGACAAAATGGTAAGAGACAAAGATACAAATATTTACATAATAGATAGGGATTACATTTGTGATTTCACTGCATCAAAATCCTATCTCAGGCACTTAATAGCTAAATCATCCTATGATTCTGTTTTGGTCTCAGTTTTCTCATCTATAAAATGGAATTAATAATAGCACTTACCTTAGAGAATTGTGAGAAGTAAAAGAAACAATGAATATAAAATGGTTCTCAAACTTCAAATATATACAATTATAGAGATATATACATATAATTTTAATCAGAAAGCTCACAGCATCACTCTAAACTCCAGACTAATGTTACTCTGAAATAAGATAATGAATCCATAGCTGAGACAATTTGAATGATATTTAACTCTGCCTTTAGTAGCTACAGAGAGCTTAATAATTGTCACTGGAACAGAATTTATAATTGCTATTGGTAAACTTTGGAGGAAGAAATTCTTTTAACTGGAAAAGAAATTAAATATAAGGTAAACTATATACTAAATGTATAGGTATGTATATGTCCCTATTCATACATATATGTACATATATCTTAAGATCTGAAACTTAATTTATGTAGACCTATATGTATGCATACATACATACATTCACACATACAATTTATATATATATATATATGTGTGTGTGTGTGTGTGTGTACATGCACATGCACGCATACATTGTATAGGGTACTTTTTAAAAAGAAAGCATTGATTTAAGTTATCGTTCCATTGGTCTTCTGGTACAGTTTGGGGAATCCAATTTTCCAAAGCTTAATGTTGACAAATAAAATTTCTGATTTGGTAACTCTGGTCAGACCATTTGTAGTCAGTAAAGTTTCATGTTGAGGTTGGGGAGACAACAGTCTATTTGGCAAAATGTAGTTCTTTCTTGAAAAAGCTATATAATCATATAACCATGTCGCTTAATCTCTCTCTGAATTAATTCTTTCATTTCTGAAATGGTAGAACAGTATTTATGCTATGTACTTCACATGTAAGCTTAGATTTATATGGAAGACATGTTGTATAATAGATAGAGACCTGACCCTGAAGCCAGTAAGACCTGGATTCAAATCCTATTGGGTATGATATTCTGTCTAACTTTCAAACTTTCAAGGCTCTAAACAACTAAGACTATAAATTGCAGGGGGAAAGAAAAAAGATAGTGACTAACTGATAAACCAAGATCTTCATCACGAGTTCACTAAATGAATGAGATATTTATAAAGCACTTAGCAAAGTACCCAGCTCATACTAGGTGCTTAATAATTGCTTGTTCCTTCACTTAGGTGAAGTCAAAGGTCTAGCTCTTATGCTTAAGGCATATCTGGGCCTTTAGATTCATCCTTCTTTTTATCTGTATCCCTGTATTTATATGTATCTCTCTCCTTATCCATATTTTTATTCCTATGTCTATCCCTATGACTTTCCATATAGTGAGTCAGCATGAAATGCAGGGTAAAGAGATGAAATCATAGGCCTATTCTGTAACTACATAATATATTATTATTATGCACTCTGGTATGCTTATGGGAAGTAGTAGTTCATAAAATGGAAACCAAGTCATTTGAAGGAAGAAATATGCCTTCATTAGTTTACAATTTCCAATTCATGTTGACATGCACAAAATAACGAAAACAAATAATAATAATTTATATTTTTAAAGGTTTTAAGGTTTTCAAAATATTTTATCCACATTATCTCATTTGAATGAATGAAAAATTTGATTTGCATCTATTGACATTAATAAGTATTTATACGCATAAAAGTGACCTGCCCTTAAGCCATACTCAGAAAACAAACAAAAATGTAACTAAACATTCTTTAAGAAGAATAAGAAAACCAGGCAGCTTATGAGCTACTAAGGAGTAACATCAAATCCCCTACTGCCATCCATTACAAACAGAAATTATGCCCCATTATTGTTCGACTCTAACACAAACTCACTTGAAAGGTGATAAAAATTAGAGAATCATTAGCGTAATTAAAAAGAAAGATAGCTCTCTGGGAATGTTGCTATTTTTTGAATCTCACACGGCAATAGTGACTCTAGTATTTCTTAGAATTATTTCAGAATGATTGGGTTGACTAATTATATTTTCTATGAATTTTTTTCTTTTTATAATTACAAATTCCAAAGGCAAGCCTTATATGATCTTGGCATAGAAAGAAAATAGGATTTCATGGAGAAAAACAAGTTATTTTCCTTCAATATCACAATTTCGTGCCAATAGTTCATTTGGTGATATTTTCCTCCTTTGAGAGATTCAAAAAAAAATAGTGATTTTGAAGGGCAGAACAATTGTTATTTTAGTTTGAGTCACAAGTCAGGAAATATCAATGTGGTGTTTTAATATCTTAGCCTGAGGAGACTAACAAGCTTATGGTAGCCATAACACTATTTGTTGCAAAGAAAAGTAGGATGAGAGAATCTCAGCACATCAGTAGGAATGAACAGTATCATGCAGGATTATTTTGATTGACTTCTTAACATTTTTCCAATAGAAAGGTCACCAAATAAGTGATATTATTATTATTCATTTCTCAAGAATGGGATTCATTGACTTTAAATGAGTTACCTTGTATGTAAATTGTTTTATATTCCTTTAGAGTTTTATATAAATGACAGGAACTAATATCACTAAATTAAATATTATTAAGACATATAAATTACATTATTAAATTAAGTTGATTCATTTTTACTATGCCATGTGAGGAGTTATCGCAAAATTATATTTTCCCCATTATTAGAATGTTTTACTATTAACTTACTTTTTTATAATGATGCAGTCTCTATTTAGAAATCCTTCAGGGGCAGAGCCAAGATAGAGGAGTGAAAGCAACAACTCATCTAAGCTCCTGGACAAACTCCTTTGGATATCTCTGAAAGGAGAATCTGACCAAACTTTGGAGGTGCAGAATCCAGGGGGTGACAGACTTTGACGGATTCGGAAGCCAGGTTAGACTGGAAGGTCCACGGGAAGGATCTGTTCCACCAGGGTGAGCCCCCAGCGCACAGCACAGCACGGCCAGCGCAGCAGAGCGGAAGGGACCTGAGAAGCCTGAGAATGGGGGGCAGAACCAGCAGAGCAGTAGACAAGCCAAACAGAGCCAGTGAGAGCTGCTGAGCGCCAGATATCAGCGCAGCAGCTCCTGAGACCTTCAGCCTGAAGATTAAACTTTGGTAAGTCACCCACTTGAACTTCTGGAAGCCAGGATGTCGGCGTGATCAGTAAATGCTCTCTCCTCCCCGCCCTGATGACCATGAAAGAACCATAAAATATTTCACCAGAAAAATCCTGGATCAGCAGGAACTGCAAAAGGGGGCAAATAGTCTCATACCACCAGAGGCTAGGAAAATGGCAAAGGGGGATTTCTCCTACTGTGGCAGAGGCAAACTGGAAGGACAGAGGACCCAGGGCAGAGAAAATTCGCACTGAGACCAAGGCAAGCCTCAGTGCCAGGAGACAAGCCCCAGGAGGGGTGGGAACACCCATTAGCATCTAGGCATGCCTCAGCCCTCCAGGGGAAAAGGGAAGACAATAAGGAAGCTGGGATCACCATCCCCAGAGCTTGCCTTTGCCTCAGTTCAGCTGAGAAGATCTCCTGTGACCAGACCACCCCTCCCACACACTTAACAAGCTAACCCCAGGGTTGATCTGGGAAACAAAAAACAAAAACCTGCTTTTAGCTTTTTCACACATCAGCTCAACACAAAGTTCTGTACCTTCTGACTGAAAGAACCAGAAACTACAACACTCAGTCAACATCATGAACAGGAAAAAACAGACACAAAGTGAAAAAAACATAGAATCTTTCTATAGGGATAAGGACCAAAACACAAATACCAAAGAGGTCAGAGCTGAGACTGTACTTCCATCTGAAACTTCAAAAGGGACTATGAACTTCTTGCAAGCACAACCAGCTCTCCCAGAACAGCTGAAGAAGGAAATACAAGAAAAACTCGCCAATGATTTTAAAATTGTTAAAAAAGAATTCACTGATGAGAACATCACTTTGAAAAGAAAAATTGAACAAATGGAAAAGGAAATTCAAAAATTAATTGGAGAAAATAATTCTATAAAAGGAAGAGGCAATCAAACAGAAAAGGAAACCCAAAATCTAATTGGGAAAATTGATCAAATGGAAAAGGAAACACAAAACCTAACTGGGAAAATTGGTCGAATGGAAAAGGAAGTACAAAAATTAAATGGAGAAAATAGCTCCTTAAAGGGAAAAATTGGTCAGATGGAAAAGGAGATGCAAAAGTTCACTGAAGAAAACAATACGATGAAGATTAGAATTGGGCAAGTAGAAACTAACGACTCAATGAGGCAGCAAGAATCAGTCAAACAAAATCTAAAGAATGAAAAGATAGAAGAAAATGTAAAATATTTAATTGGAAAAACAACTGACCTGGAAAATAGATCCAGGAGAGAAAATTTAAGAATTATTGGCCTGCCAGAAACCC
>CM052671.1:122670069-122731853 GCA_028533205.1 Lagorchestes hirsutus
AAACAAACCCAGGGATTATATGAACACAATTACAAGGCACTTTTTGCACAAATAAAGTCTGATTTAAGTAAGTGGGAAAACATTAGTTGCTCATGGGTAGGCCGTGCTAATATAATAAAAATGACAATTCTGCCTAAATTAATTTACTTATTTACTGCCATGCCAATTAAACTATCAGACAATTATTTTCTAGAGCTGGATAAAATAATATCAAAATTCATTTGGAAGAACAAAAGGTCCGGAATATCAAAAGGACCAATGAAAAGAAATGTTTGGGAAGGTGGCCTAGCGCTACGAGACCTCAAATTGTACTATAAAGCAGCAATTATCAAAACCACTTGGTATTGGCTAAGAAACAGAGAGGTAGGCAAGTGGAATAGACTTGGCACTCAAGACGCAATAGGCAAGGAATATAGCAACCTCCTGTTTGATAAACCCAAGGACTCCAGCTTCCGGGATAAGAACTCACTCTTTGACAAAAATTGCTGGGAAAACTGGGTAACAGTGTGGAGGAAATTAGGCATAGACCCATACCTGACACCGTACACAAGAATAAAGTCCAAATGGGTACATGATTTAGGTATAAAGATTGATACCATGAATAAACTGGCGAAGCAAGGAATAGTATATTTATCAGATTTATGGAGAAGGGAAGAATTTTTTACTAAAGAAGAGATAGAAGGCATTATGAAATGCAAAATGGATAATTTTGATTACATTAAACTGAGAAGTTTTTGCACAACCAAATCCAATGCATCCAAAATTCAGAGGGATGTAGTAAATTGGGAAAGAATTTTGACAGCTAATCTTGGGGATAAAGGCCTCATTTCTAGAATATATAGAGAACTGACTCAAATGTATAATCATACAGGTCATTCCCCAATGGATAAATGGTCAAAGGATATGAATTTTCAGAATTTTCGGCAATTTTCGGAAGAAGAAATTAAAGATACCTATAATCATATGAAAAAATGCTCTAAATCACTATTGCTTAGAGAGATGCAAATCAAAACAACTCTGAGGTACCACATTACACCTATAAGATTCGCCAACATGACAGAACAAGCAAATGAGAAATGGTGTAGAGGATGTGGGAGAGTTGGAACACTAATTCATTGTTGGGGGAACTGCGAGAGCATCCAACCATTCTGGAGAGCAATTTGGAACTATGTCCAAAGGGCTACAAAAATGTGCATACCCTTTTACCAGCTATAGCGCTACTAGGACTGTATCCCCAAGAGATCATAAAAATGGGAAAGGGCCCCACACGTACAAAAATATTTATAGCAGCACTCTTTGTAGTTGCCAAAAACTGGAAGTCAAGGGGATGTCCATCAATTGGGGAATGGCTGAATAAATTACAGTATATGAATGTAATGGAGTACTATTGTGCCATAAGAAATGATGAACAAGAAGACTTCAGAGAGGCCTGGAAGGACTTATATGACCTGATGCTGAGTGAAAGGAGCAGAACCAGGAGAACTTTGTGCAAAGCAACGACCACAGTGTGCGAGAGTTTTTTCTGGTAGACTTGGAATTTCGTAATAACTCAAGAACTTCTTAAAAAAAAATCCCGATGGTGGTTATCTAAGGCAAAATGCCTTCCACACTCAGAGAAAGAAATATGGAAGTCGTTTGCAGAATGTAGCAGATCATGCTTGTGTGTGTGTGTGTGTGTGTTTTTGCGTATCATGTTTTGACTTGTTATATGATTTCTTCCATGTATTTTAGTCCAACTACATAGCATGACTATAGTGAAAATGTACTCAATAGGAAAGTATGTGTAGAACCCATACAGAATTGTATGCAGTCCTGGGGAGGGAGGGGTGTAGCGGAGGGTAGGTGTGGGGGGGGATAAAATCTCAATTGTATGGCAGTGATTGTTAAACATTAAAAAAAATAATAATAAAATTAAAAAAAGAAATCCTTATAAATATGTATGGCACAAAACTGAAATGAAAGACAAGAATTTCATATAATAAACATAAGTTGGATCGTAAGATTTAATGTGCTAAGTAAGCTGACAGATTTTAAAGTCCAGTCACCTTATTTCACTGATTAAGAAAATGAGACGAACAGTAATTACATGCCCCAGGTTACCTAGAAAGAAAGGAGAAGAGTCAGAATTTGAATTTCAGTTCTCTTCATTCCAAGTCCAAGACACTCTCTAATAAATCACACTGCACTTTCTGAATATTTGTGGTTATACATATACCTACATACCTACATATGTATATATATATATATGTATATATATATATATATATATATACGTATGTATGTATATATATATAGATGTGTGTATATACATACATATATGTGTGCATATATATGCATGCATGTATGTACATATACACACATATGGTGAACACTTATGCATCTCTCCATCAAGATTGTAGAGGTTTCCCTGAGATTGGAGTTGTTCATTTCTACTAATGTCAGCTTAATCCCATATTGTAGAAAAGTATTCCTCCCACTGAATGCTAGCAATATCTAGCACCTCAGTTCCATTTAATAACAGTTAGCTTTTGCCAAGAAATATTTATTTTAAAGAAATAACAAAAACAGGAACACAAACTTTACCAACGTACTAACCCCAATTCCAAAATATCAAGGACACACTTTGCTCTTTACCACCTCATTTTCAAACACTGTAGTACTACATAGCTTTGGTTCAACTAGTGCTTATGAGTCCATATCATAGTTAATGACTTTCTATATTCCAAATGTCACTCTTAGCTCCTTGGACTGCCAGTGCTGGGTTGCTACAAAACTTAGCATGTACTTAATTCCTAGACTTCCAGATGACTCTATCTCCTGATGTTATGAATCTAACAAGGTAGTAGTTTCCAACTTCTCATCTATAACAAATAACAACAAAAACAGGACAAAGCATACAGACCCATATGAGGGAGGCAGAGGGTGTGCGTGACCTCCTTCTTACAGACAAGATCTCAGTTTTTTCCCCCTTATATCGTCTATCCTTAAACATAATGCACCAGGAAGAAGTCAACTGAAGAAAAGAGACCAAATTAAGAAAAGAGGTAGAGGTTCTGTTGAGCTGTATCTTTTGAATGAATTCCTAGTGGATCAAATTCTATTTCTCACCACAAGGTTAACAGATTGGAACCAGTTACGAATATCTATACATGTTCCAAAATCTCTATAGCACCATACCGTTTCCTGTCAGTCCACTTCTCTGAGAAGTGGTCGTAATCACTTCCATATGACAAACTGCACAAGTGACATTCTGTACATATCCATAGAGACAATTTAATTATTTTTCAGTACTTCATAGTTTTTGAAACCCAGGCCTGAACTAGTAAGCATTCAATTCAAGGTGTATTTTATATAAAAGAAAGGTAGACAGAAAAGTTTTTTTATATATAAGATGCTACAGGGGGAGCAAAAGAAGGATATTATATATTGAATAATGGTATAACACATCACATGAAACATATAAATTATAAAGTTACTGATTGGAGCAAGGACAAAAATTACAATTTTAACTTCTGTAATTCATAAGCCTCATTTGGAACCATTTTCCTAAATCTATTTCTCTTTGTCCCTTTCTCTTTCTTTCTCCATATACACACGCACATACACGAATACACACGTATATACACACATATACACATGCACAAGTTCATCATAGTCATACGTACATATACATTTTTCTTGTTTGTCCAAAGTGGGAAATGATGTTTATGGCTGAAGTTTTTACCTATGTAAAACTGACAAAACAGAGACAATTAAATAAAGGGGGAGGGAGTTATAATCCATCAGTCATGACAAGATGAAATGAAGAATGTTAAAATTAGATTATTTTAGCTGTAATTTGCTTTCATAAGTGGTCCATCCTATGTCCTATTAGATATTCCAGCTGTAAGCACTGTAGGAGTCAACATCTCATAAGAATTAGGTCAGAACGGCTGACTTACAATTCTTTACCATCCTCTTTTATGAGTTTAATAGAGGCCAGACCCCAATCAATTTCTTACTTAAGTCACTCAGCAGTTACTTTGATTTTCCTACCTTCCCTGCCTCATTCTTTGGTGAATTTTGTAGGTTACTTTAAGGAACAAATGATAGATTTTATTAATAGCACACATCAGCAAATCCACAGAAGTTTTAGTGCATGACTCCTTTATACCACAGTGAGGACAACTTTGGCATTGTTAGAAATACTGTTTGTCAGTATATAATTAATAAATGATAGGTTAAGTTAGCAAGAATAATAGATTATGTTATCACTAGTGAGTAGGAAAATAACTAATATTTTCAGAATTCAAAGTTCATTTTTCATCACTTAAACTCTAAAAATGAATTCATACATAAGTATTGCTAAAAGTATCACTCAGAGAGGATGGCAATTTTCTGGATCAAAATTTTTCTTCACAAAATAAATATTAGCAACCAGATAGTAAAAACAACTGCATGGGGAATAATAAAAACATTTAAAGCATCAGAATGCAAATCTATACCTTCCTAGAACTGTTAACACCATAAGTTACCATCTTACAGAATGATTTCATGTTTGTGAATGCCTAAACTTTCATTCTTCCCCCCCAAATTTTAATTTACTTATTTTCTCTTCCCCTTGAGATGGGGTTATTTAAGTATTTCAATTCCTTTTCCAATAATCTAGGCAATTTAGATTTCTGAAATATTCATTCATTTCACTAAGATTGTCAAATTCATTGGCATACAGTTGGATGAAATAATTTCCAATTACTGTTTTAATTTCCACTTCATTGGAGATGAATTCATTCTTCATTTCTGATAATGGTAATTTGATTTTCTTCTTTCTTTTTTTTAAAAAACAAATTGACCAAGTTTACCAATTTTATTGTCCATTTTTATAAACAAGCTCTTAGTTTTATTAGTTAAATAGTTTTCTTAATTTCAATTTTCTTAGTCTTTCCTTTGGTTTTAATTATTTTTAATTTGGTATTTAATTAATGATTTTCAATTTGTTCTTTTTCTAGTTTTTTCAGTTTTATGCACAATTCATTTTATCTCTTTTATTCATGTAAGCAATTCAGAGACAGAAAATTTCCCCTGAGAACTGCTTTTGTAGCATCTCATAAGTTTTGGTAGGTTGTCTCAATATCATTATTCTCTTAGAAGAAGTTATCAATTGTTCCTATGATTTTTTGTTTGACCTACTCCTTCTAAAGGATTAGTTTATTTAGTTTCCAAATAATTTTTGGACTATTGTTCCATGGCCCTTGATTACATGCAATTTTATTTCATCATGATGTGACAAAGAAGCAAAGACTATTTCTACCTTCCTCCACTGGATTGTGATGTTTTTATGCCCTCGTTCATTGGTGAATTTTTGTGTAAGTGCCATGTACAGCTGAAAGAAAAATATATTACTTTCAATCCACATTCAATTTTCTCCAGAGATCTATCATATCACCTTTTTTTTCAAAATTCTATTTACCTTCTTACATTCTTTTGTTGTTTATTTTTAGGTTAAATAGATCAAGTTTAGAGAGGAGGACGTTGAGGTTCCCTCACTAGCATAGTTTTGCTGTCTATTTCTTCCTGTAACTCCCTTACCTTCATGTCTAAGTATTTGGATGCTATATCACTTGGTGCACATATACTCAGTAATGATATTACTTCATTGTCTCTGGTGACTTTTAGCAGAATACAGTTTCCTTTCTTATGTCTTTTGATTAGATCTAACTTTCTCTTGATTTGTCTGTGACTAGGATTGCTAACCCTGCTTTTTTTTCCTTCTATATATTCTATTCTAGCAAAATATATTCTATTCCAGGCTTTTATCTTTCGTCTGTGTGTATCCCCCTGTTTCAAACGTGTTTCTTGTAAACAACATATTGTAGGATTATGGTTTTTACTCCATTCTGCTTACTGGTTTCATTTTATGGGAGATTTCATCCCATTCACATTCAGAGTTATGATTAATATCTATGTCTTTCTTTCCATCCTCTCTCCCCATTTCTGCTTATATTTCTCCCTTCACCTTCTAAAAAAGGTTTTAATTTTGACCATTGCCCCTCTCAACCACCCCTTCATTGTAACATTCCCCCTTTCTTTTCTTTCTCCTGTCTTCTCCTACTGCCTATAAGGCAATTTAGATTTCTATACTTAACTGAGTACACACAATTTCCTCCTTGAAACAAATCCAATGAAAGTGAAGCTCAAAGAGCAGTCCTCTCCCTCCCTTCTTTGCCTTTGTGCCTCTTCATGTAATATAATTTACCCTTTCCTGTCTCCTCCTTTACTCTTCTCCCTTCACACCATTTAATTAGGTTATTTTATCATCATATCTCTTAATTTTTATACACACCCTTTATTGATATACATCACTTTTTAATGTAACCATAAGTATACAATTTTCAAGGCTAACAAGTATCATCCTACCATAATGTAATGTAAACAGTTTGCCCATATTGAATAACGTTTTTTTTTTCTGTTTCATTTTGTCCTGTTTACTTTTGCATGTCTCTCTTGAGTCTTGTATTCAAAGAACAGATTTTCTATTTACCTCTGGTCTTTTCATCAAGAAGGTGTGGAAATTTCTTATTTCCTTAAATGTGGATATCCTTGCCTGAAAGAATATGCTCAATCGTTCAGGGAATTGACCTTTGAATATAGTCCAAGCTCCTTTGCCTTATGAAATATCATATTGCTGTCCCTCCCAAGCTTTAATGTAGAAGCTGCAAGGTCCTGTGTGATACTGACTGTACTTCCTTGATATTTGAATTGTTCCTTTCTAGCTGATTGTAGTATTATCTCCTTGACCTGATAATTTCAGAATTTGCCTACAATATTCCTTGGCAGTTTCAATTTGGGATCTCTTTCAGGAGGTGTCCTGTGGATTCTTCTCATGAATATTTTGCCCTCTAGATCCAGGACCACAGGGCAATTCTTCTTGATGATTTCTTGGAAGATACTGTGATGGCTCTTTATTTCTCTTAATGGCTTATTAAATCTAATTCTTATATATTTTCTCTTGGATCTATTTTCTAGGTCAGTTGTTTTTCCAAAGAGATATTTTATGTTTTCTTCTCTTTTTTATTCCTTTCATTAGATTTTGTTTGACTGATTCTTAATTTCTCATAGAGACATTAGCTTTCACTTGCCCAGTTCTTAGTTTTAACAAATTGTTTCTTCAGTTAGCATTTGCACATACTTTTGCATTTGTCCTTTTAAGGAATTATTTTCTCCAGTTATGTTTGCACCTCCTTATCCATTTGGTAAATTTTTCTTTTTAAGGAGTTTACTGTATATTTTAAATCATACAGTAATTTTTCTTCTACCTCTCTAAATTGGCATTTAAAATCCTTCTTGAGCTCTTCCAAGAATGTTCTTTGGGCTTGAGACCAGTTCTTATTTTCTTTTTGTGGTTTCCAATGTGGGTATAGTGTCAATGCCCTCCTCTTTTGAATTCAAACTTTGATCTCTCCTGTCCTCATAATAAAATTCTATGGTCTTTGTTTTTGTGATTTGCTTCTTGTTCATGGTGATTGGCTTTTTCTGGCCTTTGAAGTGAGTGTTTGCTTCTGGAGAACATTGGGCTCTGTCCAATGTTTCTTGTGTTGGGAGGTAGGGATCTGGTTACTTGGTTACTGCCTTTGTGTGCTGTGGCCTCTGGTTCTTTCAGGCTGAAGCTATATAATGCTTCAGCTTACCTGGTGCTGAACTGACTGATGTGTGACAAGATCAAGGTCAGATTAAGTCTATCTTAATTTCCCCAGGGTTTCACTGAAAATTGTGGAGTGAGGTGTGTGGGAGGTGTGGTCTGCCAGCTGCATGTCTCCTCCTCCCGTTTGTATGTGCCAGAGAAAAAGCAAGGTTCAGTAGCTGGTGAATTCCATCTGTACTGGTATTTGCCCAATTCTCCTGTCTGTCCTAAGTACACCTGGAGTGTTGATGTTATTGCCAGTTCCACTCACCTGGGGTTCAGGATCTCCTGCTGTTCCACTGAGGTGGACCTTGCTGGGATGCCTCAGGTCCTGGACTGGTCCCCTTCAGTCACAGTAAGAGGGACTCTTACTGTAATACCCCCTAGCCTCCCAAGCTAAAAGACTTCTGCATGCTCCACTGTTCCAGGATTTTTCTTGAGGCAATATTCTCCGGGTTTTTCAAGGTCAACAAGAGCAGGGTGAGTTCACTTACGGTTTACTCCCCAATCTTGGTTCCTAGGAATGTAAGTAGGTCACATCTAAACTTTCTAATCCAAGTGGAGAGCTTTTTAAAATTAATCTGATAAACCTTATGTAATATAGTAATATTTATATTGGTTGTAAATAAAATGTTAGCAATTTCAAAAAAAAAATCAGTCTATGAGGTAAGAAATGTCACATCAAGATTGCGCTATTCTGGGGAAAACGTTGCCAGTGTTTCATTTATACTTGAATGAATAAATTTTGATGTTGAAAGCAAAGTAGGGAGACAATTGTTTTTACAAAGGGGTAATAGTTGGGAATCCACAACCTTTCCAATTGAATTGTGAGTCACATTTTAATTGGACAGAGAAAGTTATCTTTTTTGATGTTTTAAAGGCAAGATGTTTATGCAAATTTCCTTCATAAAGGAATGTATGTGAGTTCATTTTATTTTGTTTCTAGTTTTGGGATTAAGATGTGATACCCTGCTTCTTGTTGTCCTAACAGTTATGTTGTTTCGTTAATAGTTAGTGTCTGTTTCCTTGTTTTATTTTTCTTTACAACTTTCTATATGCGTGAGGTTACTAGAGTCTGATAAAACTAACTGCTTCATAGTATGTCTTTCCTAATTATATCTAGTAATCATAACTATAAGCGATGATGGAATTTTCAATGGGTATTTTAATATTTGTAACTTTTAGCATAAAAATATTTGTTGATCATAATTCCTTTTCATTCTTTTGTGTTGAAAGCAAGTGGGTTTTTTTGAAACAGATATGATTGCAGAACTGAAGAAGGAGACAGGAAAATTTACAAATTCCTTGTTAAATAAGTTAAAGGAAGATCTGGAACAAGAATAAAAAAGCTACTCTTTCATCACTGTCTATAATAGGCTTGGGAATCATTGAATCCTCATTTTTTAAGTCAACTTGCCAGGGCAATTTATTTACAAAGTTAATATCTTATCAAATGAAGGAACCTTAATATTTATATTAATGAAAGCACATATCAAACAAATATAATGGGAAAAAACATGACAGGAAGAACTTGTAAGACCAAGTTTATTCTTCAGGAGTATTAAATTTGTAAAGATTATGCAGATAAACTAAACATGTTTAGTTATTTACTAGATTGAAAAGCATCAAATGCTAGTTCCCATGGGGATTTATCTAGTTGAAGAGATAAAGTGTACAATATGATTCAATATATGTCATCAGTATTATGTAAGTGATATAGTAGCCCACATTTATAAAGCACGTGAAGATTTGCAAAGATTCATAGACACAAAAGATTTATACACACATACATGTGCAAACATATGTATTGCATATTATATTTATACAAACATAAATATTCGTGTGTCTCTATATGTATGCATGTTTAAATTTACTTTTCAAAAGAGCCATATGATTTGTTATTATTATTATTATTATTATTATTATTATTATTATTATATACACCAAGAAATTTTACCTATCAGACATTAAGTTTCCAGGGCCACACAAATAGTAAGTATCTGAGTTAAGGCTCAAACTCAGACCTTTCCCATTCCAAGTCTAGTATTTTAGCTACTGCACTCAGATTTATCAACAGAGATTACAATGGTCTGGACTCATTAAATAAGACCTATATCCTAAAGATTGGATTCAATTATTGACAAGTGGAGCACCTGTAAAAAGGAAATATTGGAGACAAGGGAAGAATAGTAATAGAAAAAAAGCAAGTGGACTGTGTATGTGCTTTTATTCTATGGTTCTATATAACAGCAAAACAAGGTTATGAAAATGGTAATTTTATATTCTGTCATAAGCAGGCAAAATCTAATTCTTCATCTAAAAGATAGTTCTTGAAATGTTTGAATAAAATCGAATATGCTTCCCTTAAAATTCTCTTTCAAGCCAAATATATCCAGATCCTTCAGTTAATACTCACATGACATGGTTTCTCCAGAAGATTTTTTCCTAGAGGTGTTCCTACACTAAACATTTTAGTGGTATCATTTAAAGACTTAATAGACAGTGTATGTCATATTGAGTATTATATATCAAGGTATGTCTCTTATAATGACAGATCATTAAGAGATTCACTCACTAACATTAGAATGGTGCTTATTTCCACTCAAATTTGATAATTTGTTTAATTTGTTGATATCATCATATTTATGTTTAAATAATGAGTAATTTGATCAGCAGAGTTCTAACGGAAAAAACAATATTATTATGGTTGAAAGATAAAAGAGGAAGAGAAAGATATATTCAACTCTTTGCAGAATTCCATGGAATAGCAAAGATACATAAGAAGGTGTTCTTAAATAAGCAATGCAAAGAAATAGAAGAAAACAATAAAATGGAAAGACGAGATATCTAGGAGAAAAATTAAGAGCTATAGAAGGAATATTTTATGCTAAAAATGGGCATGATAAAAGATAAACTTGTAGGGATTTAACAGAAGCAGAAGAGATTAAAAAGAGTTGGCAACGATACTAAAAAGAGCTATAGAAGGAATGTTTTAATATCATAAATAACCACCATGATGTGTTTACTGATCTAGGGCCACACATCCAGGAGAATGAAGTCAAGTGAGCCTTAGGAAACATTGCTAAAAATAATGCTAGAGGAGATGCTGGAAGTCCACTTGAGCTATTTAAAATTCTAAAAGATGATATTGTGAAAGTACTGTGCTCAATATGTTAGCAACTTTGGAAAACATAACAGTGACCCCTGGGTTGGACAAACTCAATTTACATCCCAACTGTAATGAAGGGTAATGGCCAAGAATGCTTAAATTATTGAACAATTGCACCTATTTTATACAGCATCAAAGTTATGCTTAAGATTCTGCAAGCTATGTTTCAGCAACATATGAAATAAGAATTACCAGAACAAACTGTTTTTTGAAGAGATGGAGGAGTACTCAATGGATTATGGAGAAATCAAGGGAGACATAGAAAAAGAAAAAAAGAAAAAGAAAATATCTGTTTTATTGACCATACTAAAGTATTTAGCTATGTGGATCACAGTAAGATGTGATAAGTCCTCCAGAGGTGGAAGTACCAGATGAACTGATTTGTTTCCAGAGAAACCCATATGCAGATGAAGAAGCACCAGTTAGTACCAACTGTAGAAGAACTGATTGATTTAAGATTGGAAAAGGAATATGACCCTATGTATACTGTTATCTTATGTATTTAACTCATATCCAGAGTACATCATGTGAAATGCCAGGCTCGATGAATCAAAACCTAGAATTAAGATTTCTGGAGAAATATCTATAATCTCAGATATGCAGATGGCAACCATCTGATAAGATAAATTGAAGTAGAATTAAGAATGGTTTATATCAGGGTGAAAAGGAGAGCATAAATGCTTACTTGAAGCTTAAAATAAAAAAAAAATAGATATTGGTAGATGATCCCATCACTTCCTGACAAGTGGAGGGAGAAGAAATGGAAGCATTCTCAGACTTTATATTCCAGGGCTTTGAGATCACTATAGATGGTTACCGAAACCATGAAATTAAAACACACTCCTTAGAAGGAAAACTAAAGCAAATCTGTTCAACACGTGAAAAAAGCAGAGACCTCACCTTAAGAACAAAGGTACATATGGTTAAAGCTACAGCTTTTCCACTAGCAATGTATGGTATGAAATTTGAACAATAAATAAATCTGAGCACCACAAACCTGATGCTTTCAAATTTAGAAGACTTTAGAGTCCCTTGGACAGCAAAGTGATCAAATCTATAAATATTTAAAGAAATTACTTCAAGCTATCCACTGGAAGAATAAATTCTGAAGTTGAAGTTTGAATACTATGTTCACATAATGAGAAAATGGGACTCATTAGAAAAAAAAATTCTGATGTTGGGAACAATTGAAGATAAAAGTAAAAGTGGATGGCAGAGAATGAAATGGATAGATACTGTCATGGAAACAATGAAAATGAACTTGAACCAATTTCAAGAGAGAGTGCAAGATGGAAGGGGCTGGCATGCTATGCTGCATGGGGTCATGAAAAGTTGGACATGAATGAAGAAGTGAAAGACAACAACATGACACTATCTCATCAAAATTCATATGTGGATTTTGGAATTAATAAGGACAATATAATGGACTTACTTGGAACTTTCTTAGAGAAAAATTAAAGTAGCTTTTAAATATAATATTTTAACTAAAAGAGGTTAAGTAACTTTCTACATTACTCATAATTATAAGGATTTAGTAGTAAAAATGAGTACAAACTAAATTAACATATGCTTATTTTTTTTAATATGTGCACGGGATCAAAGAGTAAGTTCCTGAACTTCTGAGGAGAAAATGTTGTAAAATCTTCAAAGTCAAAAAACAAAGGGAACTACCAATAACATCCTAAAAAATGGATAAGAATTCTTCAGAATTTTAAACTTTGAAGAAAGCGTGATATTAAAACATTTTTAAAAAAAAATCAAATAAACACAAACAGCACATTAAATAACTGAAATTTTCTAGCTCTGTAGTTAGATTAAATCATAGATCTTATTCTTTTTAAAGTTGTTTATTTTTAATTTTCAATATTCACTTACAAAAGATTGAGTTCAAAATTGTCTCCCCAACTCCCCCCTCCCCCCACGAAAAGATTGCATGTAGTTTGGTGTAGTCTCTAAACAGACAATGATATTAAACCTATTTTCACATTAGTCACATTATTAAGAAGAATTAGACCCAATGGGAAAAACCAGAAGAAAGAAGAAACAAACAGAAAAAAAAAATAAAGAAGACACCAAATAATATGTTTTGATCACCATTTAGACTCCATAGTTGTTTTTCTGGAGGTGAACAGCATTTCTCATTATGAGTCCTTTGGAGATGTCTTAGATTCTTGCATTGTTAAAAAGAAGTAAGTCTAACAAAGTTAGCCATTGAACAATGCGAACTTTACTGTGTACAATGTTCTCCTGGTTCTTCTAACTTCACTCAGCATCAGTTCATGTAAGTCTTTGCAGGTAATTTTGAAGACTACCTGCTCATAATTTCTTACAGCACAATAGAATTACATTATTTTCATATACCACAAATTGTTTAGCTATTCCCCAAGTGATGGGCCTCCCATCAAATTCCAATCCAAATTCCAAACTCCAATTCACATAACAAGATGTTATATGGGGTATGCACATTTCTAGAAATAGTTGCAAATTGCTCTCCAGAATGGATGAACCAGCTCACAACTCCAACAGTGCATTAGTGTTGCAATTTTCCCACATCTCCAATATTTATCATTTTCCAGTTTTACCATGGCAGCCAATTTGATAGGTATGATGTGGTACCTCAGAGTTCTTATAATTTGAATTTCTCTAATCAATAGTCATTTAGATCATTTATTTCACATGACTATGGATGACTTTAATTTCTTCTTATGAAAATTACATGTTCATATTCCCTCCCTCTTCATATATTTTAACCATTATTCATCAATTAGAGAATGCCTTGCATTCTTAAAAATTTGACTCATTTCTCTATATATTATAGAGATGAGGCATTTATCAGAGAAACTGGTTGTAAAAAGTCTTTTCAAGTTTTCTGCTTCCTTTCTAATCTTGGTTGAATTGGCTTTATTTGTTTAAAATCTTTTCAATATAAGGTAATCACAATTATCCACTTTGCATTTCATAATGTTCTCTGTCTCTTATTTGGTCATAAATAATTATGTTCTCCATAAATTTGAAAGGGAAACTATTCCTTTCCCTCCTACCTTATTTATAGTGTGAACCTTGGTATCTTAATCGTGTATGCATTTTGACTTTATTTTGTATATATTGTAAGATTTTAGTCTAGACATAGTTTCTGCCAAACTACTTTTCAGTTCTCCCAGCAGGTTTTGACATATAGTGAGTTTTCATTCCAGAAGTTAGAATATTTAGGCTTATCAAACATTAGATTAGTATAGTCATTAACTACTATGTCTTGTGTACCTAAGCTATTCCACAGATCTACCACTCTGTTTCTCAACCAGCACCAAGTAGTTTTGATGATAGCTGCTTTATAATACAATTTAAGATGTGGTATGGCTAAGTCACCTTCCCCTGTTTTTATTTTCATTAATTTTATTGATACTCTGGATGTTTTTGATCCAGATTTTTTTCCAGATTTTTTCCAGATAGATTTTTTCTTTAATTTATAGTTCTATAAATTTTTTTTGATAATTTAATTGGCATGACACTGAATAAGTGAATTAATGAACATAGTATTATATTAATTTGGCCAACCTTTGAGCAACTGATTTTTTTTCCCCCAATGACTTAGATCTGACTTTATTTGTGTGAAAAGTATTTTGTAATTGTGTTCAGAGTCCCCAGGTTTGTTTTGGCAGGAAGACTCCCAAATATTTTAAAATATCTACAGTAATTTTAAATGGAATTTTCACCCCCAGAATTGCGCCATATTGGCTTTGTAGCCCAGCCTGCTTCAGGCCTTGGAAAGCTGGAGTAGTGTTAAAACTGGGACTTGGCTCACTACAAATTGCTCCTGAGGTTGGTAGGAGGAAGTCTGAAAAGGCAGTGTGGAGAGGACACACCTCCAGAAAGACTTAATTTGGACACTATTTTGTTTGGTTTAGGACTGAGGAATAAGTTGGTTGCTCACTCCCCAAAGACTGACCCTCAAAGAAAGTTATGTTACATTAACGTATTCTGTAAACTTGAAGTTCATGACGTGTTCATTTTATGGGAATTATGTTGTAAATACTTAATAAATGTGAAGGCCTATTCAGATACAAGTTGCCTATGCAATGGACCTGAAAAATCTTGGGATTGACTGCAATGTTAATGCAAAATTAAATGTGTATGTGTATGGGGGGGGCAGTTAAAGATCTTCTCTGCCCATCAGTAGGCCTCAGGTGAAGACCATTAAGAGAAACTTGTTTAGGGGAGACATGTTTTGTAGGACAGCCCACACCTTTTGTTTATAATGTGTCATGGGGTCACCAGGTTCATGACCTCCATCTCTAAAAAGTGTATATATACTCTTAGACGAAATTATACTTTGGGGTTTCCTTGAAAGAAGGCTCATGTTTCAGATAAGACTGGGTAGCCTTAAAAAAGTCCCCTGATCTGAAAACCCAAGTGTTGGTACTTTTCTCTCTGGTAACTGTGTATGAATATAATGGTTGGGCAGTAGGATCTGCCTGTTGATCTGTGATGTATGTATTACTGTTGCTTTTTATTTCTCTGCTTGTTTTTTTTTTCTCTGTTGATATATGTGATTTTACAGATTGTTGACCTCTAAAAATTTACTTTCCTGGTAGAAAAGATCTAACAACTTGTACATCAGACCCTCCTGCGAATGCTGGGGGCCTTGCTGCAACATATGGCACTGAATAAATAAATCAATTAAGGTAGAAATGCCATTTTTATTGTATTAGTTCAACCAACCTATGAGCACCTGATTCTTTTCCCCAATTACTTAGATCTAACCATTTTGTGTGAAAAGTGTTTTGCAATTTTGTTCATAGAGATTTTGTGTTTGTTTTGGCAGGCAGACTCCCAAATATTTTAAAAATATTTTCAGGAATTATAAATGGAATTTCTCTTTCTACCTCTTTCTCTTGGGGTTTCTTAGTAATATATAGATATGTCAAGGATTTACGTGGGTTTATTTTATATCTTGCAACCTGGCTAAAGTTGTTTATTATTTCAAGCACTTTTTTATTGAATTCTCTAAAATTTTCAAAGTATATCATCATATCATCCTTGTTTCTTCTTTGCTTATTCTAAATTCCTCAATTTCTTTTCCTTTTCCTGTTGTTAAAACTAACATTTCTAATATCATAATTAGTAACAGTAGCGATAATGGACGCCCTTGTTTCACACCTGATCTTACTGGAAACACTTCGAGCTTATCCACAATACATATAATGTTTGCTTAGAATTTTAGGAAGACTCTATTTATTCTTTAAGAAAGATTCCTATATTCTCCAGTGTTTCCAATAGGAATGGGTGTTGTATTTTGTCAAAAGCTTTTTCTGCATCTATTGAGATAATGATATGGATTCTATTACATTTTTGATGATATGGACAATTATGTGAATAGTTTTTTGAATATTGAACCACTCCCAAATTCCTGGTATAAAACCCACCTGGTCATAGCTTCATGATTACTAGCTGCTATCTCTTTTCTTATATTTTATTTATTTTTTTTGTCTAGTATTATAAAGTAGCAGTTATCAAAACCAGTTGGTACTGGCTAAGGAATAACAGGGTAGATCAGTGGAGTAGATTAGGTCCTCAAGGCACAATAGGCAATGACTATAGCAGTCAACTATTTGATAAACCCAAAGACGCCAACTTCTGGGATAAGAACTCAAAGTTTGACAAAAAACTCCTGAGAAAAATGGATAATGGTGTCGTGAAAACTGAGTATACAGAAATGCCTGTCACCATACATAAAAATAAAATCCAAATGGATAAATGGCACAGGTTTAGAGGCTGATACTATAACCAAATTAAGGGAACAAGGAATATGCTATTTGTCAGGTTCATAGAGAATGGAAAAAATTTTGACCAAATGAAATAGAGAACATTATGAAATACAAAATGAAAATTCTGATTACATTACATTGAAATATTTTGTGCAAACAAACCCAATGCAACCAAGATAGGAGGGAAGCAGAAAACCGGGAAAGAATTTTTGCAACCAGTATCTGTGTAAGTGTCTCACTTCTAAAATATATAGAGAATTGAGTCAAATTTACAAGAATAAAAGTCATTTCCCAACTGATAATAGTCAAAGGATATGAACAGGTGGTTTCAGAAGAAGAAATTAAAGCTATCTATTCATATGAAAAAATTCTCTAAACCAGTATTGATTAGAGAGATGCGATTAAAAACAACTCGGAGGTACCACATCACACCTATCAGATTGACTGACATGACAAAAGAGGAAGATAACAAATTTTGGAGAAGACGTAGGAGAGTTGGAACAGTAACTCATTCTTAGTGAGCTGCTAGTTGCTCCAACCATTCTGGAGAATAATTTGGAACTATGCCCAAAGAGCTACAAAAATGAGCATACCCTGGACCCAGCAGTATCAGTTCTAGGATTGAATCCCAAGAAGATCATAAGAGTGGGAAAAGGGCCCAAATGTACAAAAAATATTTATAGAAATTCTCTTAGTGGTGTCCAAGAACTGGAAATCAAGGGAATGCCCATCAATTCGACAGTGAATGAACAAGGTGTCGTTTATGAGTGCAGTGTAATAATATTGCATTATAACAAATTTCAAACAGGATGACTTCAGAGAAGTCTAGAAGAACCCATATGAACTGATGCTGAGTGAAATGTGCAGAAACCGGAGAACACTGTAAAAAGTAACTGTCACAGTATGCAAGGACTGTTTCTGATAGACTTAGGACTTCACAGGAATGCAAGGATCTAATACATTCCCAAAGGACTCTTGGAGCAAGTTGTCATCCATATCCAGGGAAATAACTATGGAATCCAAAGGCAGAATGAAGCGGCCTATTTTGTTTTGTGCTGTGTTTTGTTTGTTTTGGTTTTTCTCATGGTTTCTCCCATTCATTTAATTGTATTTTTAGTGATAAGAAAGACTTTTTGTTTGTTTGTTTGTTTGTTTCATTTGATTTTAATGTTCTAAAATGACTTCCATATACCTTAGAACTTTAACCTCCCTGCCACCGTTCCCTCCTACCACCCTGTTCCTTCCCTGAGATGGCATAAAGTTTTGTATAGATTCTACATATACGTTCCTATTAAATACATTTTCACCTTAGTCATATTGCAAAGAATTAAAATGAATGAAAGAAATCATAAAGCATAATACAAAATAAAATGATCTCCTTCATTCTGCAAATGAATTCCATAGTTCTTTCCCTGGATGTGGAAGGCAGTTTACCTTAAAAGACCATTGGGAATTATTTAAGTCCTTGCATTACAATGAAGTACTAAGTTGAAACAGAAAAATTTCTCACACATTGTGGTTATTTCTGTGTACAAAGTTCTCCTCGTTCTTCTCCTTTCACTCAGCATCAGTTCATATAAGTCTTTCCAGGACTCTTTGAAGTCTACTTCTTCATGATTATTTATAACACAATACTATTGCATTATATTCATGTATCACAATGTATTCAGTTGTTCCCCAGTTGATGGGCATCCCCTTGATTTCAAGTTTTTGGCCACCACAAAGACAGCTGCTATAAATATTTTTGTACAAGTGGAACACTTTCTCATTTTTATGATCTTTTGGGGATACTGTCTTAGTAGCGGACTTGCTGGGTTAAAGGCTATGCACATTTCTGTAGCCCTTTGGGGAGAGATACAAATTGCTCTACACGATGGTTGTATCAGTTCACAGCTCCACCAACAACGAATTAGTGTTCCAACTTTCCCACATCTCCAACATTTAGCATCTTCTTGTTTTATCATATTAGCCAATCTGATAGGTGTGATGTGGTATCTCAGAGTTGTTTTGATTTTCATCTCTCTAAACCATAGTGATTTAAACATTTTTTGATATGACTATAGACAGCTTTAATTTCTTTCTCTGAAAACTACCTATTCATATCCTTTGTCCATTTATCAGTTGGGGAATGACTTGAATTCTTAAACATTTGACTCAGTTCCCTATATATTTTAGAAATGAGGCTTTTATCACAGACACTAATTACAAAAATTCTTTCCCAGCATTTTCCTTCCCTCCTAATCTTGGCTGCATTGTGCTTATGTGTGCAAAAACTTTTCAATTTAGCATAATCAAAATTATCCATTTTGGTCTTCATAATATTTTCTATCTCTTGTTTATTTAAAAATTCTTCCCTTCTCCATAAATCTGATGAATACACTATTCCTTTTTCCACTAATATTTTTATACTGTGAATCTTTATGCCTAGGTCATGTACCCATTTCGACTTTATTCTTGTATAAGGTCAGGCATTGGTCTATGCCTAGTTTCCACCACACTGTTATCCAGTATTTCCAAGAGTTATCAAACAGTGAGATCTAGCACCAGAAGCTGGGGTTCTTGCGTTTATCAAACAGTAGATTGCTATGTTCATTGACTACTATGTCTTGAGTACCTAGTTTATTCCACTGGTCTACCTTTCTGTTTCTTTGGCAGTATCAAGTTGTTTTTGATAATTGCTGCTTTATAATACAATTTGGGATCTGGTAGAATTAGGCCACCTTTCCTAGCATTTATTTTCATTAGTTCCACTGATATTCTGGACATTTAGTTCTTCCAGATGAATTTTGATATTGTTTTTCTAGTTCTAGAAAATGATTATCTGATAGTTTCATTGATATGGCACTGAATAAGTAAATTAATTTAGGTAGAATTGACAATTTTATTATATTACCTTGGCCTACCCACGAGCAACTGATGTTTTTCCACTTACTTAGATCTGACTTTATTTATGTGAAAAGTGTTCTGTAATTGTATTCATATGGTTCCTAGGTTTGTTTTGGCAGGTAGACGCCTAAATATTTTATAGTGTGTACTCTATCTTTAAATGAGATTTCTCTTTTATCTCTTGTTGTTGGACTTATAACATAGAAATGCAGAAATTTGTGTGGGTTTATTTTGTAAACTCCAACTTTGCCAAAATTGTTTATTTCTTCAACTATTTTTTTTTTTACTTCATTCTCTGGGATTCTCTAAGTGTATCATGATATCATCTGCAGAGTGATAACTTAGTTTCTTCTTTGCCTATACTAATTCCTTCAATTTCTTTTTCTTCTTTTATTGCTATAGCTAACATTTCAGTACCATATTGAATAATAGTGAAAATAATGGACATTCTTGTTTCACCCCTCATCTTATTCATAATGCATCTAGCTAATCTCCATTGCATATAAAGGTTGCTGAAGGGTTTAGGTAGATACTGCTTATTCTTTTGTGGAAAATATCATTTGTTCTTTTTCTCTCCAGTGTTTTCAACAGGAATGGGTGTTGCATTTTGTCAAAAGTTGTTTCTGCATCTATTGAGATAATCATGTGGTTTCTCTTTTGTTGTTGATATGATCAATAACTTTAATAGAGTTCCTCATGTTGAATCAGCCCTGCATTCCTGGTATGACTTCTACCTGAACGTAATATATTATTCTTGTGATAATGTGCTGTATTCTTTTTGCTAACATCTTATTTGAAAATTTTACATCTATATTCATTAGATAAATTGGTCTATGCTTTTTTTCTTCTGTTTAGCTCTTCCTGGTTTAGATATCAATACCATATTTGTATCAAGAAAGAGTTTGGGAGGATTTCATCTTCCCCAGTTTTCAAAAATAGTCTATACAGTATTGCAACTTTTCTTTAAGTGTTTGATAGAATTCAATTTTAAATCCTTCCTGCCCTGGAGATATTTTTATCCTAGGGAGTTCATTGATTGCTTGTTCAATTTCTTTTTCTGAAATGGGATTATTTAAGTATTCCAAATCCTCTTCTGTTGCTCTGGGCAATTTTTTTTTAATACCCATCCTTCTTATTTAGATTTTCAAATATATGGGCACACATTTGTTCAAAGTAATTTCTAATTATTGTTTTAATTTCCTCCTCACTGGAGGTGAGTTAACTCTTTTCATTTTGGATATTGCTAATTTGGTTTTCTTCTTTCTTTATTTTAATCAAATGCACCAAAGGTTTTTAAATTTACTGTTTTTTCATAAAACCAACACTTAGTTTTATTTATTAGTTTACTAGTTTACTTAATTTCAATTTTATTAATCTCTCCTTTCGTTTTCAGTATGTCTAATTTGACATTTACTTGGGGATTTTCAATTTATTATTTTTCTAGTTTTTTTTCAGCTGCATGCACAATTTATTGATCTCCTCTTTCTCTATTTTATTCATGTAGACATTGAAAGATAGAAAGCTTCCCCTATGAACTGTTTTTGCAGTATCTCGTAAGATTTGGTAGGTTTTCTCTTTATTGTCATTCACTGGAATGAAGTTGTTGATTGTTTCTATGATTTGTTGCTTATCCCTTCATTTTTTAGGGTTAGATTACTTAGTTTCCAATTAATTTTTGGTCATCTCTCCATGGCTTTTCATTACATATTGGGTTTTTTTTTTCATTATCATCTGAAAAGGACTCATTGACTATCTCTACCTTTCTGCACTGGATTGTGAGGTTTTTGTGGTCTAGAACAGTTAGTTTTAGTATTTGTGCCATGTACCACTGAGAAAAAGGCATATTCCTTTCTATTCCCATTTAATTTTCTCCAGAGAGCTATCATAACTACCTTATCCAGAGTTTCATTCACCTCCTAAATTTTTTCTTGTTTATTTTGAGGTTCAATTTATCACATTCAGTGAGAGGGAGGTTGAGGTCCCCGACTAGTGTAGTTTTGCTGTTGATTTCATCCTTTAAGTCCCTTAACTTCTCCTCTAAGAATTTGGATGCTATGCCACTTGGAGCATACATGTTTAGTAATGATATTTTTTCTTTGTCTATGATGCCTTTTAGCAGGATATAGTTTCCTTCCTTACCTCTTTTGATTAGATCTACTTCTGCTTTTGCTTTGCCTGAGATTAGGATTGCTAACCTTGCTTTTTAAATCAGATGAAGCACAATACGTTTTGGCATAACCTTTCTTTTTACCTTGTGTGTATCTCCCCGTTTGAAATGTGTGACCAAAAAGGGAAGAATCAATTTCTTGTAAACAACATAGTATTGGATTATGGTGTTCAATCCATTCTCCTATCGATGTCCGTTTTATGGGAAAGTTAATCTCATTCACATTCACAGTTATGATTACTGTCTGTTTCTTTCCCTCTATCCTCTTTCTCACCTTTTGTGCTTTTAGTTCTCCCTTCTCCCTTCCCCTCTGCAAAAATTTTAATTTTTCACTGCCACCCCCTTCAGTCTTTCCTTCCTTCTTTCAGCTCACCTTTTTACTCCCCTTTACCCTTACTACTTCTTCCCTCCCTTTTTAATCTTGCCTCCACTTTTTTCCCCCTTCCCCTTCCTACTGCCTATAAAGCTAGTTAGATTTACATACTTAAGTTTATTATCCTCATCTTTGAACCAAATCTAATGACAGTACCTCTTAACCAATGCTCATCTCCTTCTCTTCTTTCCCCATACTGTAATATAATTCTGTGGCTCTTATTGTGATGTAATTTTGCGTTTTCTGCTCCTCCTTTTCACATCTCCTGTTACAATTCCTTTACACACTTATATTACATTTTTATCATCACATCATTTATTTTATACCTATTCACTCTCTCTATGTATATCTTTTTTACATTTCACAACAAATATACGATTCTCAAGATTAACAAGTATCATCTTCCTTTATAGGGATGTAAACAGTTTGCCCTTATTGAGTAATAAGGCTTTCTTTTCCCGTGATTAACTTTCTATGCCTCTCTTGAGACCTGCATTTGAAGTTCAAATATTTATTGACTTCTGGCCTTTTTATCAGAAAGGTCTGGAAATCCCTTATTTCATTGAATGTCCATGTCCTTGCATGAAATATCATGCTGAAATTTGTTGAATAGTTAATCCTTGGTTGTAGTTCCTTCTCCTTTACCTTATGGAATATCATGTTCCAATTCCTTCCTTCTTTTAATGTAGAAGATGCAAGGTCCTGTGTGATCCTGACTGTAACTACTCAATATTTGAATGGTTTCTTTCTGGCTTCCTGTAGTATTTTCTCCTTCACTTGATAGTTCAGGAATTTGACAATGATATTCCTTGGTGTCGTGAGATGAATGTTGGATTCTTTCTACGATTATTTTGTCCTCTGAATCTCAAACTTCTGGGCAGCTTTCATTGATGATTTCTTGGAATACATTGTCCAGGTTCTTTTTTTCATCATGGCTTTCTGGTAGACCAATAATTCTTAGATTTTTCTCTCCTAGATGCATTTTTGAGGTCAGTTTTTGTAGATATTTTATTTTTTCTTCTGTCTTTTCATTCTGTAGGTTTTGTTTTGCATATTCTTGATGTCTCATAGCTTCTACTTGTCCAGTTCAAATTTTTATCAACTTTTTTTTTTCAGTTAACTTTTGCATCTCCTTTTCCATAAGTTCAGTTATTCCCTTTAAGGAATTACTTTCTCCAGTTACCTTTTGTATTTCCTTTTGAATTTGCCCAATTTTCCATTTTAAGGAGCTGTTCCCTTTGGTGAATTCTTTTTTTCATACTTCTAAAATCATTGATCAGTTTTTCTTCTATTTCTCTAATTTGTCTTTTAAAATTCTTCTTCAGCTCTTTCAAGAGTGCTCTTTGTGCTTGTAACTAGTTCATATTCCTTTCTGAAGTTTCAGATTGGAGTACAGTCTCAATAGTGTACTCTTTGGTATTTGTGTTTTGGTCCTTGTCCCCATAAAAAAAATTCTATGATCTCTTCTTTCCTGCTTTGCTTCCTATTCATGATGATGAGGCTTTTTGTGTTGTGGCCTCTGGTTCTTTCAGCTATAAGCTAAAGAACTTGGTGATGAGCTGGCTAGTGTGAGAAAACTGAGGCCAGGTGAAGTCTCTCTTAAGTTTCCCTGGAATTGTCTTGGAGTTAGCTTGTTAAGTGTGGGGGAGGGGTGGTCTGGCTAGGGGAGGTCTCACCACCCAAATTAGAGCAAAGGCAAGCACAGCCGTTGGTGATTTCAGCTGCCCTGATGTTTTCCATTTGTCTTGCTGAGGTGCTTAGGTGCTGAGTCATGCCTGGGGTCATGGTGTTGGTAGTTGGGATCCTCAATTCCCCTAGGGATAGAGATCTCCCTCAGGTTCTCTGAGATGGGGTGTTCTGGGACAGCTCGCGTCCTGCACTGGTCCCCTCCCACCACAGCAAAGGGTGATTAATGATTTTCCTAGCCTCAAGTGCTATGAGACTGTTTGTCCCTTCTGCTGATCGCATACACACAGGATTTTTCTGGGGAAGTATGTTATGGTTCTTTCAAGGTCAACAAGGGGAAGGGGAGAGAACATTTACTGATGACTTTGCCATTTTGGCTCCTGGAAACTCAAGTAGGTGACTTACAGACATCTAATCTCTGGAATGACTGTCTCAGGAGCAGACACTTCAGATACCTGAGGCTCCTTACACAGCTCTCACTTGCTCATTTTTGCTGGACTCCTGTCCTGAGCTGATATGCCCAAGATTTCTCAGTGCTGTGGCTGCCTCAGAGAGCTTAGGGGCTTCCTGCTTGGCCCTGCCACAGCTGGGTAGAGCTGGGCTTTGCCTTGTGGGGTCCTCTATCCCCACAGAACAGAACCTTCCCATTGACCTTCCAGTCTGTCCTGAGTTGTAAATCTGCCACAGTCTGTCTCCTATAGGATTCTGCCCCTCCAAAATTTGGTGAGACTCTTTTTGTAGTAGTATCTGAAGGAGTTTGTCTAAGAGCTTAGGTGAGTAGTTACTCTCACTTTGCTATATTGGCTCTGCCTCTCCCATTCATTTTATTTCTTCTATGCTATGTGACTAATGTGAAAATGTGTTTAATAAAAATATATGTGTACAATTCATATAAAATTGCAGGTCCTCTCAGTAAGGAATGTGGGAGGGATGGGGAGAAAATTTAAGACTAAGTGAAGTGATTATTGAAAACTAAAAACAGCTAAAATAATTAAAATTGAAATAATAATTTTTATTCTATGTTAATTAGGGGAATTGGTCTCTAATATTCTTTTTCTGTTTTGACTCTTCCTGGTTTAGGTATCAGTATATTTGTATCATTAAAAAAAAAATTGGCAGGACTCCTTTACTAATTTTCACCAATAGTCTTCATAGTACTGGAATTAATTATTGTTTACACGTGTGATAGACTTCATTTATGAATCCATATGTCCCGAGATATTTTTAGCTAGCCCATACATTGGTGGCATGTTCAATTTTTTTTTTTCTGAAATGGGGTTATTTAACTATATTTCCTCTTCTCTTATTCCAGGAAATTAATGTTTCATTTTTTAAAATATACATTCATTTCACTAATATTCTCCAATTTCTATGCATACAGTTGGGAAAAACAGCTGCTAAATATTGTTTTAAGTTCCTCTTTATTGGTGGTAAACTCACCCTTTTCATTTTTGATAATGGCGATTTGGTTCTCTTTTTTTTAAGCAAATTAGCTGGGTTTATTAATTTTATTATTTACATAAAACCAGCTCTTAGTTTTATTTCAATAATTTCAATTAAAGTCAATTACTTGTCCAATTGTTTTCTTTATTTCAATGTTATCGATCTCTGTTTTGGGTTTAAGTATTTGTAATTTGGCATTTAATTGTAAATCTTTAATGTGTTCTTGCTCTAGCTTTTTTATTTGTATACTCAATTCATGGATTTCCTTTTTCTTTTTGTATTCATAAAAAAAAAAAATTTAAAGATAAAAAAACCTTCCCATAAGAACCACTTTCCCTGCACCTCATAAATTTTGGTGTCTTGTCCCATTATTGTCATTCTCTTGTGTGAAGTTACTGATTTTTTCTGTGATTTGTTTTTTGTCTCACTCTTTAGTGAGGAGTAGCTTATTTAATTTCCAATTATTTTTGGTTTATCTTTCCATGGCTCTTTATCGCATATAGTTTTCATTGCATCATGATTGGAAAATAATGCATTTAATATTTCCATCTTTCTGAACTGGATTGTGAGGATTTTATGCCCTAGTACAAAGTCAGTTTTTGCGTAGGTGCCATATATCACTGAAAGAAAGAGCTATTCCTTTCTATCCCTGTTCAATTTTCTCCCAATATCTACCATTTTTAACTTTTCTAAAATTATATTAAACTCCTTAACTTCAGTTTTTTTTTTTAATTTTGTTGTTACATTTATCTGGTTCTCAGAGGAGGAGACTGAGGTCCCCCACGAGTATAGTTTTGCTCTCTCTATTACTCCTTTAACTTCTTCTGTAAGAATAAGGTGAAAAGCGTTTAGTAATGATATGACTTTATTGTCCATGGTGCCTTTAAACAGGATATAATTTCCTTCCTTATCTCTTTTAATTTACTCTGTTTGTGCTTTTGTTTTGTCTGAGATAAGGATTGCTACACCTAATTTCTTTTTTTTTTTTACTTCAGCAAAAGTATAATATATTCTATGCTAGCCTTTTACCTTTACTCTGCATGTATTCCTCTGCTTTGGATGTGTTTCTTGCAAACAATATATGTTGTATGATTCCTCTTTTTAAAGCCATTCTGCCATCTACTTCTGCTTAGTGTAAGCATTCATCCCTTTCACATTCACAGCCATGAATACTATCTGTGTCTTTCTCTCCTTCCTATTTACCCCATTCTTTATATTTTTATTTCTCCCTTCTCCACTTACCTCCTCACTAGACTTTTTCTTTTGACCATTGACTCCCTCAATCTTTCCTCCCTTTCATCAATCCTTTCCATTTCTTTCCCTTTTCTCCTACTATTTCTTCCCTTTCTTCTAACTACCCCTTTCCTTTCCTTTCAGGGCAAGTTAGATTTCAATAAAAAACTATTTTATTCCCTCCTTGAGACAAATCTTATGACAGTGAGGTTCAATAAATGATCATTTCCATCCCTTTTTTCCCTCTACTGTAGTATGTCTTTGTGCCTCTTCATTTGATGCAATTATGCTTCTCTGCCTCTTCCTTTCCTCTTATCCTAGAACAATCCCTTTAAACCACTTAACTGGGATTTTTACCATCACATATGATTCAAATTATGCCCACACCTTCTGTCTACGTATATCCCTTCTTCATGTCCTAATAAGATACAGTTCTCAAGCATTACAAGTATTGTCTTGCCATATAAGAATTTAAAAGAGTTTACCCTTATTGTGTAACATATCTCCATCTATCTAACTATCTATCTACCTACTTATCTGTCTATCTACACACATATGTATGTATGCATATAAGTATGTATATGTGTATATATACCATAATGTAGCATATAAAAATGTATATAACATAATACAAAACATATATACATACATATTTGTCTGTACTATTTATCTACTTATGACTCTCTTGAGTCTTGTATTTGAAAATCAGATTTTCCATTGAGTTCTGTTTGTTTTCCTCAGGATGGTTTGGAAGTCCTCTATATACGTGAATATCCATCTCCTCCTCTGTAAGATTACACTCAGTCTTTCCAGGTAGTTGATCCTTGGTTGTAATCTAAACTCCTTTGCCTTACAGAATATCATATTCCAAGCCTACTGATCTTTTAATGTACAAGTTGCAAAGTCCTGCCTAATCCTGACTCTATTTCCATGATATTTGTATTGTTTCTTTCTGATTACTTGCAGTATTGTCTCCTTGACCTGATAAGCTTGGAATTTGGTTACAATATCCCTTGTCTTCTCCAATTTATGATTTCTTTCAGGAGGTATACAGTGACTTTTTTTGATGATTATTTTATCCTCTCTTTCTAGGATCTAAGGTCAGTTCTCCTTGATGATTCATTGAAAGATGCTGTCCAGGTGTTTTTATTTGATCATGGCCTTTTATCATCCAATAACTCTTAAATTATCTCTCGTGGATTTATTTTCCATGTTAGTTGTTTTTCCTACAAGATACTTAAGTTTTCTTCTTCTTTTTATTCTTTTTATTTTCTTTGACTGATGACTCAGGTCTCATAGAACTTTTTTCTCATGGTACTTGTCTTTTATTCTAGCTTTTAACGTTTATCTTATATTCTAGGGCACAGAGAGTACAGTTCCACACTTCTTGCACTAGGGGCCAGGGTCCTGGTTATTGTCTTCTTGATCTGCAGCCTTCGGTACTGGTGCTTGCAACTGGAGGTTGTAGGGGTCTGGTAGCTTGTCTGGTAGGTTGAGCTGACGGTGGTGGCTGGTGATTTCCTCATGTTGATCCTTTCCTGCTCCACTCCCTGGGGCTCAGGATCTCTCCGTGGTTTGCTGTGGTGGGGATTGTTTCTGGCTTGCCAGGATACCTCCTGTCATGCACTGGTCCCTTTCAGTCACAGCAAGAGGGGCATTTCCTGTTAATCCACCCTACCCTGCAGAAGTAAAAGACTGCTGAACCCAGTCTCTCTGTTGAATCTACTGTTCCTGGATTTTCCCGTAGAGTCAGGGCTATTCTCTGAGTTTTTCAAGGTCAATAAGGGATAGTGAGAGTGAATTACTGCTTACTTCACAATCTTGGCTCCCAGAAGGTGAAATAGTTGGCTTTCAAACATTAGTCTGTGGGTTGAGAGCTTCAGAAGCAGCTACTGCCACTGCCACAAATTCAATCACTCCCAAGGCCTGCTTCTGTTTTGTTGGGTTCAGGGTGTACTGGAGTGGCCTGTGCTGGGCTACACTACTCTTTCACCCATGCCTGACTACTGACCTAAGTTATCTTTGGTTCTTGTGTGCTGAGAATTCTGGAAACCATCAGTGTTACCATGTGATACAATTAACCTGCTCCAGGTATGGTTGGATTTTTTCCACCCTGGTATGGCTTGCTACAGACTGCACTTCTCTCTCAGCCTAGTGCAATAGACCTTTCCTGTTTACCTTCCAGGTTGTCTTAGGTGGAAATCTGACTTACTATGTCTTTTTGTGAGTTCTATCACATAATAATGTATTTAGAATTACTTTTTAAATATATTTTAAGGGGTTTCAGTAGACCTCAGAGAAGTCCCTGCTTGTACACTACCATCTTGGCTCCTTATAGATCCTATTCTTAAACAAGGCATTTGAAATTAAGAAATAAGGTATAACAAGGAAAATGGAGTACTGTATTCTGTAGCTCACTTATCATGACATTCACAAATATTGATTTAAAACATATTTCAGGATATTGTGGTCGTGGGCATGTCTTAGGGCACAGAAATATTAGCAAAAATGAATGTATAGTTTTTCAAAAATTTTTATTCTGGCTTAATCCCTTAGACCATCAAGAATAGCTAGCCTTCTTTCCTTCATCTATTTAGTGCCTAGCCATCTTCTTTTCAACAAACAGTCTTATTTTCACTTTGTATTATAACACATTCATTTGTATTATAACACAAACACACATTCACACACAGACACAAAAGTACACATGCACACTCACAATGTCAGTGGCAGTACAAACATAACAGTACAGTGTTAGCTTGATTCATTACTACCTGTGAAATATGAATGAAGTAAAGCAGTGCATAATATCTTCTTTGAAATTATCTGCACTACTCTATCTACAGTAATAATAAAATATACATAATACATTAAAATAAAACTTCTTTAGAAAATATTCCCTTGGGTAAACAAATTAAAGTCATCTTTGCAGTATTATTCTCCAGACAGAGGTATAATATAACAATCACATGGGTGGTAGTCATGATATCTGGGTTCCACACAAGATCTTAAAGTTTTTGACCTCAGGCAGTCATTTGAACCCTTGTTGATCAGATCACTAGTGTCTCAAATGAGAAAATGAAGATGAGATTACTTGCCTTGCCAGTTGAGTTCAATAAACACTTATTAAGTAATTGACGTCTGAAAATAAATAAATTAGATATTCATAGCAAGGGTAGTGCAAAGGTAAAAATATATAATAGATTATTGTATCAGTAAGCACCCCAACATACACAGGGGTACTTGCTACCACAGGTTCTTAGATCTGCATTCATAAAAGGAAAAAAATCAACTTTTAAGGGGTGAACAATCACTTTAACCAAGCACAGGTATCAGAGAAAATCAAAACCAAAGTTTCAGAGAAAATACAGAGGAATCAAAAGTCAATAGACACACTTCCAAAATGTCTGACCATTACATACATACCCAGTGACCAGAGAGCAAAGAATTAGCTTCTTGGTTTTAGCCAGGGTCAGGAGGAGGTTGGAGGGAGAGCTCCTTATCAGCTTCCCACAGCCTCTCTGGCCAAAGGAACACTTTCAGTCATTAATTTCTAAAGTAAAACCTCACCCTAAGTATATTTATACACTTTTATAGCCACAGAGCCTAATGACTGTGACCCAGTGCCTCAATAGATAATATAGAAGGTGCTTGGGACTCTCCTACAAAACAACTCTCCTACACAAGCATCCCATAATTGGCAGGCCTATCAATGGGTGGAAAAGATCGTTCTTAATCACATTTTTCAATCAGAGGCACTTTTAATAAAACAAAAACAGCAAAATATTCTATTTTATTTGCTATTACATTTAGAATATTTTTGCCCTAAAGAGTTATACAAATACATGCATTTTAACTTTTAAAGGATAAAATAAATTGGGTCTTAAATGATGTATCTAAAGAAAACATTAGAAAATGTTATATTAGAGGTATCCCAGTTGAAATCCTTCAACAATCTGCTCCAGGTAACATTAAAATAACACATCAGATTAAATATGGGTGTGGTATAGTCAGTATAAAGTCAGGATGAGGCAAATTTCATGGCATAAGAAAATTGAGGAGATGGGCAAGAGAAGTTTTTGACACCAATATGGGAGCCTGTGCAGAGCCTACATACATAACAGCAGCAGCAGCGGCCTCAGCAAAAACAGGAGTTGGAGAAGACCGAAGACCAGAGGTAGGAATGTGCTCAGATATTACAGGGGATCATTTGTTGTCCTAGATATAGCTAGTACTGCCTGGTGCCTCTATATAACACAACCCAGTTTGGGGTAGAACTTCCAAGGTAGAGAACAGTGCTTGGGGCTGATCACAAAGGAGCTGGCATCCTCCATACAATTCCAGGCAAAGAACAGAGCTAATAGTGGTTTTGGCTAACGGGTACCAGGGCCCTTATATGGGTAAAAACCAGAGAACAAAATAGCAAAGGAGTAACCACACATCTCACTGAATGACATTACCGTGGAAGCACTGAAAACTTATAGAGCCACAGAACTAGTTCAGTAAGAAAAAAGAAAGCATGAAAATGTCAGGAGTTTTGGCAAATGCCTCCTCAATAATGGATGAGCAAAGTGGACCTTTAATATTAAGTTCAAAGTCAAGAAAAAGACTAAAAAATTAAGGAAAAATTGTATTTGACCATAAAAAGCTACTACAGTGCCAGAGAAGTAAGAGATATAGACTCAGAAGACAAAAATTTGAAAGTAGCTCAAACAAATTTTCAAAGAAAAATGCTAATTAGGTCAAAGTCCAACAATGATTCCTAGAAGAGTTAAAAAGATAAGACTAGTAGACAAAGAAATGGGAAATGAAAGGAGAGCAATGCAAGAAAATTATGAAAAGAACATAATCACCATGATAAAAGAGACACAACGAATACTGAAGAAAATAAAACCTCAAAAAACAGAATGTCTCTGAGGAAAAAAGTTGCACAAAAATTCCCTTAAGGAAAGAACTCTTTAACAATAAGAAAAGACCAAAAGCAAAAAAAAAGGAAGTTCGAAAAACTCAACAATAAAATGTTATCTAAAAATTATAATTGGATATTTGGAAACTAATGACTTCATGAAACTTAAAGAAAGAATCAAATAAAACAAAAAAATGGCATGAAAACATAGAAGAAAATGTGAAATCCCTTATCGACATACAACTGATCTGGAAAATAGATCAAAAAGCATTAATTTAACACGTAATATACTTATTGAAAGCCAGGATCAAAGAAAAAGACTAGACATCATCTTTCAAGAAATTATTAAAGAAAACTTCACTCATATCTTGCAGTCAATGGGTAAAAGAGAAATTGAAATAATCTACTGATCACCCTTTGAAAGATATCCCAAAACGAAAACTCAGAATTGTACCCAAATTACAGAAGTATCAAATCAAAGAAAAAAATATTTCAATCAGTCAGACAGAAACAATTCAAGTATTTTGAAATAATAATAAGGATAACAAGGTATGTAGTGTGTTTCCTGCTCAAGAAGAGGGCTTGGTAAATAACATTTTGAAAAAAAAAAAAAGGTTCTAAGATCACAACCAAGAATAACCTACCCAGCAAAACTGAATAATATCCTCCAGAGGGAAAATAGATACTTAATGAAATAGAGGAATTTCAAGGACCAGAGATTAATAGAAAGTTTGAGAATCAACTACGCAATTCAAGAAAAACCTGAAAACAGTAAAGCTGAAAGAGTAATCAAAAAGGTCTAAATACAAATAAACTGCATATATTCTTATATGGGAAGATGATATATTTATTTATTCTTCCAGAATGATCAATCTCTCCCTTTACTTAGGATCATCAGTATTAACAAGAACTATTTCACTAACAATGTGTGCTCGTCCTTCATTGCTGAAGAACACCATGCCATCATGACATGACTTGCACTTGATTTTATGTTTTAATTAATTAATTTATTTATTATTTTTAATTTTATTTTACATATTTTTCTAATGTTCTACAACCACTAGCATAAAATTTAGATATTTGACCCCCCAACACCAACCCCCCAATACCTCGCTCCCTCCCCAAGATGGCATACAATTCTATAGGCTCTACATATGCTTTCCTATTGAATACATTTTCACTATAGTCATGCTATATAGACAAACTAGAATAAATGGAAGAAATCATAAAACAAATCAAAACATAGTACACAAACACACATACACACACACACACAAATATGATCTGTTACATTCCTCGAATGAATTTCATAGTTCTTTTTCTGAGTGTGGAAGGCATTTTGCCTTAGAAAACCTTTGGGATTTTTCTTTTTTTTAAGTTCTTGTGTTATTATGAAGTTCCAAGTCTACCAGAAAAAATCTCTCACACTGTGGTCGTTGCTGTACACAAAGTTCTCCTGGTTCTGCTCCTTTCACTCAGCATCAGGTCATATAAGTCCTTCCAGACCTCACTGAAGTCTTCTTGTTCACCATTTCTTATGGTGCAATAGTACTCCATTACATTCATATACCATGACTTATTCAGCCATTCCCCAATTGATGATCATCCCCTTGATTTCCAGTTTTTGGCAACTACAAAGAGTGCTGCTATAAATATTTTTGTACATGTGGGACCCTTTCCCATTTTTATGATCTCTTGGGGATACAGTCCTAGTAGCGCTATAGCTGGGTAAAAGGGTATGCACATTTTTGTAGCCCTTTGGGCATAGTTCCAAACCGCTCTCCAGAATGGTTGGATGAGCTCACAGGTCCACCAACAATGATTCAGTGCTCCAACTCTCCTACATCCTCTCCAACATTTATCATTTTCTTCTTCTGTCATGTTTGCCAATCTTATAAGTGTGATGTGGTACCTCAGAGTTGTTCTGATTTGCATCTCTCTAATCAAAAGTGATTTAGAGCATTTTTTCATATGATTATAGCTATCTTTAATTTCTTCCTCTGAAAATTTCCTGTTCATATCCTTTGAGCATTTATCAGTTGAGGAATGACTTGTATAGTTATACATTTGAGTCAGTTCTCCATATATTCTAGAAATGAGGCCTTTATCCCTGATATTAGCTGTAAAAATTCTTTCCCAACTTACTACATCCCTCCGAATTTTGGTTGCTTTGGGTTTGGTTGTGCAAGAACTTTTCAGTTTGATATAATTGAAATGGACAGACCGAGACAAGCACAGGCAAGAGTCAATTGAGAATTTGGGAGCATCTTTATTAGCCAGCGGCTGTCCACCAAGGAGGCAGCCCTGAACAAAGGGGTGTGTGCCTTTTAAGCATCTTAGCTCCTCCAGGTACAGCCTTGTAGTTCCAATAGCACACATTTTTCACAGAACAGTTTTGACAGGGGTTCCTAGGTACTGCTAGGCAAGGGGGCACAACAGAGAGAGGGGCCCAAGCAGCTGCCAGGCAAAGGGGTACAGCAGAGATGGGGGTCCAGGCAGCTGCTAGGCAAAAGGGTACAACAGACAGGGGGCCCCAGTGAGCGGCTAAGCAAAGTGGTACAACAGAAAGTGTAGCCACTAACAGAGAGTGGCTACTAGGCCCAACCCTGCCTAGAAACTCAACAGACATTATCTCACCCCAGGGGCTCCAGGGAGGGGGGGAATAATGTCCATTTCAATAATCAAAATTATCTGTCTTGCATTTCATAATGCTTTATGTCTCTCCTTAGTAAAAAATTCTTCCCTTCTCCATAAATCAGACAAATACACTACTCCTTGCTCCTCCAGTTTGTTCATGATATCAATCTTTATACCTACATTGTGTACCCATTTGGACTTTATTCTTATATACTTTGTTAGGCATGGGTCTATGCCTAGTTTCCACCAAGCTGTTATACAGGTTTCCCAGCAATTTTGTCGAACAGTGAGTTCTTATCCCAGAATCTGGGGTCCTTGGGTTTATCAAACAGGAGGTTGCTATATTCCTTGCCTTCTGTGTCTGGAGTGCCAAGTGTATTCCACTTGTCTAGCCTTCTGTTTCTTAGCCAGTACGAACTGGTTTTGACAATTGCTGCTTTATAGTACAATCTGAGGTCTGGTAGGGCTAGGCCACCTTCTCTAGCATTTGTTTTCATTAGTCCCTTTGATATTCTGGACCTTTTGTTATTGTAGATGAATTTTGATATTATTTTATCCAGATCTAGAAAATAATTATCTGATACTTTAATTGTTATGACACTAAATAAGTAAATTAATTTAGGTAGAATTGTCATTTTTATTGTATTAGCTCAGCCTACCTATGAGCAACTGATGTATTTCCACTTACTTAAATATGCCATTTTTTGTGCAAAAAGTGTCTTGTAATTGTGTTCATATAGTCCCTGGGTTTGTTTTGGCAGGTAAATTCCCAAGTACTTTATAGTGTCTACTCAACTTTTAAATGGGACATCTCTTTCTATCTCTTCCTGTTGGACTTTATCTCTAATATATAGGAAGGTAGAAGATTTGTGCAGGTTCATTGTGTAACCTGCAACTTTGCCAAAGTTGTTTATTATTTCAAGAAGTTTTTTTTGCTTCAGTCTCCGGGATTCTCTAAGTACATCATCATATCATCTGCAAAGAGTAATAATTTAGTTTCTTCTTTGCCTATTCTTATTCCTTCAATTTCTTTATCTTGTCTAATTGCTTGAGCTAATATTTCTAGTACAATATTGAATAATAGTGGTGATAAGGGACATACTTGTTTCACCCTTGATCTTATTGGAAATGCATCTAGCTTATCCCCATTGCACATAATGCTTGCTGAAGGTTTTATATAGATACTGCTTATTATTTTATGAAAAGTTCCCTTTATTCCTATACTCTCCAGTGTTTTTAATAGGAATGGGTGTTGTATTTTGTGGAAAGCTTTTTCTGCATCGATTGAGATAATCATATGGTTTTTGTTAGTTTTGTTGTTGATATGATCAATAATGCTAATAGCTTTCCTAATATTAAACCAACCCTGCATTCCTGGTATGAATCCTACTTGATCATAATGTATTATTCTCAAGATAAGATGTTGTATTCGTTTTGCTAAAATCTTATTTAAAATTTTTGCATCTATATGTATTAGAGAAATTACTCTATAATTTTCTTTCTCTGTTTTGTCTCTTTCTGGTTTAGGTATCAAAACCATATTTGTATCATAGAAAGAATTTTGAGGACTCCTTCTTCCTCAATTTTCAAAAATCATATACATAGTATTGGAATTAACTGCTCTTTAAATGTTTGATAGAATTCACTTGTGAATCCATCTGGCCCTGGAGAATTTTTCCTGGGGAGTTCATTGATAGCTTGTTCAATTTCTTTCTCTGAGATAAGGTTGTTTAAGTATTCAAAGTCCTCTTCTGTTAATCTGGGCAATTTGTATTTTTTAAAATACTCATCCATCTCTTTTAGATTATCGAATTTGTGGGCACAAAGTCGGGCAAAGTAATTTCAAATTATTGTTTTAATTTCCTCCTCATTGGAGGTGAGTTCACTCCTTTCATTTTTAATATTAGTAACTTGATTTTCTTCTTTCTTTTTTTAATCAAATTAACCAAAGGATTATCAATTTTATTAGTTTTTTTTCATAAAACCAACTATTGGTTTTGTTTATTAATTCAATAGTTTTCTTAATTTCAATTTTATTAATCTCTCCTTTGGTTTTCAGTATTTCTAATGTGGAATTGACTTGGGGATTTTCAACTCGTTCTTCTTCTAGCTTTTTCAGGTGCATACCCAAGTCACTGATCTCCTCTTTCTCTATTTTATGTATGTAGGCATTCACACTTCCCCTAAGAACTGCTTTTGCAATATCCCATAAGATTTGGTAGATTGTCTCATTATTGTCATTCTCTTGAACGAAGTTGTTGATTGTTCCTATGATTTCTTCTTTAACCCACTCCTTCTTTAGGATTAGATTATTTAGTTTCCAATTGATTTTTGGTTTATCTTTCCATGTCCTTTGATACATATATTTTTTATTGCATTACGATCTGAGAAGGATGCATTGATTATCTCCGCCTTTCTTCACTGGACTGTGAGATTTTTATGTCCTAGTGCATTGTCAATTTTTGTAAATTTGCCATGTACTGCTGAGGAAAAGGTATATTCCTTTCTATTCCCATTCAGTTTTCTCCATACATCTATCACATCTACCTTATCCAGACTTTTATTTATCTCCTTAACCTTTTTCTTGTTTATTTTGAGGTTAGTTTTATCGAGTTCAGAGAGGGAGAGGTTGAGGTACCCCACTAGTATAGTTTTGGTGTCAATTTCTTCCTTCACCTCCCCCAACATCTCCTCTAAGAATTTGGATGATATACCACCTGGAGCATACATGTTTAGTAAAGATATTGCTTCATTGTCTATGGTGCCTTTTAGCAAGACATAGTTTCCATCCTTATCTCTTTTGATTAGATCTGTTTCTGCTTTTGCTTTGTCTGAGATTATTTTGCTACTGTTGCTTTTCTTACATCAGCTGATGCACAATATATTCTACTCTAACCTTTGACCTTTATCTTGTGTGTATTACCCCTGTCTCAAATGTATTTCTTGTAAACAACCTATTGTTGGTTTATGGCTTTTAATCCATTCTTCTATCCATCTTCCTTTTATGGGAGAGTCCATTTTATTCACATTCACAAATATGATTACAATCTGTGTACTTCCCTCCATCCTCTTTCCCACTCTTTATGCTTTTTGCTCTCCCATCTTCCTTCCCCTCCTCAATAGTATTCACTTTTCCCCACCTCCTCCTTCAGCCTTCCCCTCCTTCTTTTTGCCCCCCTCCCTTTTACTCCCTTTTACCCTTATTGCTTCTTCTCTCCCTTTTAGCTTCCCTTCCCTTTCTTTCCCCTTCCCCTCCTACTGCCTATAGAGCTAGCTAGGATTATGTACTTAAGTTTATTGTTCCCTCCTTGAAACAAATTCGGTGAGAGTAACTCAAACAATGCTCATCTCCTTCCCCTCTTTCCCTCTACTACAATTTTGTACTTCTTCTTGTGATGCAATTTACCATTTTCTGCTTCCTCCTTTTCATACCTCCTGTTACAATCCCTTTGCATGCTTAAATCGTATTTTTAACATAGCATCATTTACTTTATACCTGTTCCCTCTATGTATATCCCTTTTATATTTCATAGTTGATGCACAATTCTCAAGATTAGCAGATATCATCTTCCCTTATAGGGAGGTAAACAGATTGCCCTACTTGTGTAACAAGTTCCCCATCCCCCTTTACCTTTTTATGATTCACTTGAGACCTGCATTTGAAGATTGAATTATCTATTAAGTTCTGGTGTTTTGGTCAGGAAGGTCTGGAAATCCCTTACTTCATTGAATGACTTTCTCCTTACCTGAAATGTTATGCTGAACTTGCTGGGTAGTTGATCCTTGGTTGTAGTCCCAACTGTTTTACTTTATGGAATATTGGATTCCAATTACTTTGATCTTTTAATGTAGAAGCTGCAAGGTTCTGTGTGATCCTTACTGTAACTTCTTGATATTTGAATTGTTTCTTCCTGACTGCCTGTAGTGTTTTCCCCTGCACTTGGTAGTTCTGGAATTTGGCAATGATATCTCTTGGGATTTTAAGTTTGGGATCCCTTTTGGGAGGTGAATGGTGGATTCTTTCGATGACTATTTTGCCCTCTGAATGCAGCACTTCTGGGCAGTTTTCCGTGATAATTTCCTAGAAGATATTGTCTAGACTCTTTTTTCTGGCTTTCTGGCAGCTCAATAATTCTTAAATTTTCTCTCCTGGATCTATTTTCCACATCAGTTATTTTCCCAATCAGATATTTTACATTTTCTTCTATCTTTTCATTCTTTAGATTTTCTTGACTGATTCTTGCTGTCTCATTGAGTCATTAGTTTCTACTTGCCCAATACTAATCTTTATCAAATTGTTTTCTTCGGTTAACTTTTGTGTCTCCTTTTCCATCTGTCCAATTTTTCCTTTTAAGGTGTTATTTTCTCCAGTTAATTTTTGTACTTCCTTTTCCATTTGTTCAATTTTCCCAGTTAGGTTTTATGTTTTCTTTTCCATTTGACCAACTGTTCCTTTTAGGGAGTTATTTCCTCCAGTTAATTTTTGTACTTTATTTTCCATTTGTTCAAGTTTACTTTTCAAAAAGATGTTCTCATCATTGAATTCTTTTTTTTTTTATAATTTTAAAATCATTGGCCAGTTTTTCTTCGATTTCCTTCTTCAGCTGTTCTGGGAGAGCTGCTTGTGCTTGCGAGCAGTTCATAGTCCCTTCTGAAATTGACATGTAAGTACAGTGTCAGCACTGACCTCTTTGGTATTTGTGTTTTGGTCCATATCCCCATAGAAAGATTCTATGGTTTTTTCACTCTTATTTTGCTTTTTTTTATTCATGATGTTGATTGTGTGTTGTGGCTTCTGATTCTTTCAGTTAGAAGCTACAGAACTTTGTGTTGAGCTGACGTGTGAAACAGCTAAGAGCAGGTTTTTGTTTTGTGTTTCTCGGATCAGCCCTGGGGTTAGCTTGCTAAGTGTCGGGGAGGAGTGGTCGGGTCATGGGAGATCTCCTCAGCTGAACTGTGGCAAAGGCAAGCTCAGGGGATGGTAATCCCAGTGCCCTATTGTCTACCCATTTCCCCTGGAGTGCTGAGGCATGCCTAGAAGCTAGTGCAAGTTCCCACCCCTCCTGGGGCTCCTCTCCTGGGACTGAGGCTTGCCTGGGTCCTAGTGTGAGTTTTCTCTGCCCTGGGTTCACTGTCCTTCTGGTTTGCCTCTGCCACAGTAGGAGGAATACCCCTTAGCTCTTTTCCTAGCCTCAGGTGTTATGAGACTATTAGCCCCCTCTGTTGTTCTCACTATTCCAGGATTTTTCTGGGGAAATATTTTATGGTTCTTTCAAGGTCATCAAGGGGGGGAGGAGAGAGCATTTACTGATCAGTCCACCATCCTGGCTTCTGGAAGTTCTAGTAGGTGAGTTACCGATGTTTAATCTGTGGGTTGAAAGTCTCAGGAGCTTCTGTGCTGATATCTGATGCTCAGCAGCTCTCACTGGCTTGGCTGGTCTCCTGTCCTCCAGTGTGGCTCCGCTGGTTCTGTCTGATGCTCTCAGGTTTCCCGGGACCCTTCTGCTCCACTGTGCTGGACTCTCTTCCCTGTGTGCTATGGGCTCACCCCCACAGAACAGACCCTTCCAGTGGACCTTCCAGTCCATCCTGGGCTCTAAATCCACCACAGTCTGTCTCCTACTGGATTCCAAACCTCCAAAACTGGGTCAGATTCTCCTTTCAGAGGTATCTGAAGGAGTTTACCCAAGAGCTTAGGTGAGCAGCTGCTCTCACTCTGCCATCTTGGCTCTGCCCCCCCAAGATGATACATTTAACTCCTAAGGGTGTTATTATTACTAGGGCATTTAAAGGGAGCTTACATAGATAGAAGGAATGAATATGAATTAATTGTTTGGGAAAGAGCTCAAAAAAGAAGCGTTCAGAAAACAAAGGATGCAATGAGATAAAGGAGAATGGAGAGGTAGAATTGGAAAAAAAATTCTCACATAAAAGGTGCAAGAAAGAAAGAGCTTGTAAAATGGAGAGGAAAATAGTGAGGTCAATGGCCATGCCAGAAGCTTACTCTTGGTGACATTGCTTAAAGGAAGAATATCTATATCTATCGACATGCAGGTAAATGTGGTACTCTCTCTTTCCCTCTCTCTCTTTCTTTCTCTCACTCTCTATTTCTCTCTTTCAATATGTTTGTGTGTGTCTCTCTCTCAGATACATACATACAGACACATACACAACACACATACTCAAACTCAGTTATGTAGAGAAATGTAAAATACCCAGTAGTGAAATGTAAAGGGAAGGAATTAAGGAAAAGGGTGGGGGAATGATAAAAAGGGGGGCAGAATAAGGTAGGCAGTGGTTAAAAATAAAACAGACTTTTGAAGAAGGACAGGATAAAAAGAGAGAAAAGAAACAGAAGAAAGTGGGATGGAGGAAAAAAACACAGTAATCATAACTATGAATGTAAATGGGATGAGGTTACCCACAAAATAAAAGTGGATATCAGAATAGATTAGAAACTAGAATTTAATAATACATTGTGTGTAGATACACTTGATTTTTATTTTTTTAATTTAGTGATTTTTAGTTTTCAACATTCACTTATACAATATTTTGAGTTTCAAATTTTCACCTCATCTCTCCCTTCCCCTCATCACAAGATGACATGCATTCTGATTACTTCTTCCCCCAGTCTGCCCTCCCTTCTACCAGCCCCCACCCTTATCCCATTCTCCTCTACTTTCTTGTAGGGTAAAATAGATGTATATATGCCATATCCTGTGTATCTTATTTCCCAGTTTCAAGTAAAAAACATTTTAACATTCATTTTTAATATTTTGAATTCAAAATTCTCACCATTCTTCTCTCACCAGCCATCCTCATTGAGAAGGCAAGGAAATTGCTATGGGTTATATACATGGATAGTTAAGCAAAGCACTTCCATAACAGTCATGTTGTGAAATACTAAGTATATTTTCCTCCATCCTATCCTACACCCCAGTTATTCTATTTTCCTTTGACCTTGGACCTTTTCAAAAGTGTTTGTTTCTGACTTTTCCCTTCCCCAAACTGACTTCATTTCTGTCTATCATTCTGCACTTGATTATCTCCTTTCACCCTGCTTCCCTGTAGGGTAAGATAGATTTTGACACTCAATTGATTGTGTATGTTATTCTCCCTCATAAGCCATATCCCATAGGAGTAAGGTTCAATCATTCCCTCTCACCTTCCACCTCTTTCCCTCCAGTATAAAAGCTTTTCCTTGCCTCTTTTATGTGAGAAAATTTACCCCATTCTATCTCTTCCATTCTCTTTCTTTCAGTAGATTACTCTCTTACCCATTAATGTTATTTTTTATATATCATCCTTTCATATTCACCTGACCCTTTGCCCTCTGTTTCTCTCTCTCTCTCTCTCTCTCTCTCTCTCTCTCTCTCTCTCTCTCTCTCTCTCTCTCTCTCTCTCTATATATATATATATATATATATATATATATATATATATATATACATATATATATACATATATATGTATATACATATATATATATAAATGTAGAGAGATAGATAAATAGACATATAGATAGATAGACAGACATTTAGCTACAGATATGTGCGTATGTATATGCTTACATATATACTCCCTCCAACCATCCTGATACTGAGAAGGGTTAATGAGTTACAAATATTATGTTTCCATGCAGGAATATAAAAGTCCAACCTTAATAAGTCCCTAATGATTTATCTTTTCTGTTTATGGTTTTCTTCTTCTCTTGAGTCTTGTATTTGAAAGGCAAACTTTCTATTCAGTTCTGGTCTTTTTATCAGGAATGCTTCAAACTCCTCCATTTAAGTGAATGTCCATTTTATTCTCCTGAAAGATATACCCAACTCTTCTGGGTAGCTAGGTGGTTCTTGGTTTTAATCTGAATTCCTTTGACCTTCAGAATATCATATTCCATAACCTCTGGTCCATTAATGCAGAAGCTGGTAAATCTTGCTTTATATTGATTGTGTTTCCACAATACTTGAATTGTTCCTTTCTGTCTACTTGCAATATTTTCTCCTTCCCCTGGGAACTCTGGAATTTGACTATACTTTTTCTAGTTTTCCTTTAAGGATCTGTTTTAGGAGGTGACTTGGTGGATGCTTTCAATTTCTATTTTACCCTCTAGGGCTAGAATATCATCCCAGTTTTCCTTGATAATTTCTTGAAAGCTGTGTTCTAAGCTCCTTTTTTTATCATAGCTTTAAGGTAGTCCAATAATTTTTAAATCATCTCTGCTTTATCTATTTTCATATCAGTTGTTTTTTCTAATGAGATATTTCACATTATCTTCTTTTTGTCATTATTTGGTTCTGTTTTATAATTTATTGATTTCACATGGAGTCATTAGCTTCTGTCTGCTCCATTCTAATTTTTCAGCAATTATTCTCTTCAGTGAGTTTTAGATCTCCTTTTCCTCTTGGTCAATTTTGTTTTTTGAAGCATTCTTCTCATTGCTTTTTTGGACTACTTTTGCCATTTAGGTTAGTCTATTTTTAAGGTGTTATTTTCTTCAGTACTTTGGAAGGTCTCCTTTAGCAAGTTGATGTCTCATTTTTCATGATATTCTTGCATCACTCTATACTGGTAATCTGAATGGTAAGATCTTTCTCATTCATTAATAGTACCATGTGACCGGCTTAAATCACATGTAAGCCTAAGTCATATGTGGTAGGAAAAGTTTGCTGAAGTGGTGGGTCAGAAGGGTTGGAACAAGACAGAATGGAACTACAACATAACTGAGAGGAAGTTAGTCAGAAATCAAACAGCTTGGAAAGGCAGCTGACCAGCCTGAGTGAAAGAGCTTATTCATGATTTTGTTTAAGGGAGCCTGTTTGTGATTTGCTTATGGGAGTTGGTTTGTGGGAAGCCTAACAGAAGGAAGGCTTGGGGCTAGTGTTGCCTTTTGTGTTGTTATTATGTATAGATTTATTTGTTACTCTGATGAATTTGGATTTCTTGTTGGGATTTGGCTTTCTAGTGTCAAGATTTGACTTTCTGGTGTATGAATAAATGTTTTGGTTCTGTTGTCCATGTGAAGAACCTTGTGTTTCACGTCAGGATGTTCATAGCCACTGTAAGCACTGGTAATATTGCATTGGCACTATTTCTACCATTTCTATTTCCAATTCTTCTACTTCTTTTACTTGATTTTCAAAATCCTTTTTAAGCTCTTCTATGGCCTGTCACCAATTCATATTTTTCTTGGAGGCTTTGGATGTAGGAACTTTGAATTTATTGTCTTCTTCTGGTTGTATATTTTGATCTTCTTTGTTATTAAAATAAGATTCTATAGTCTGAAATTTTTTTATGCTTTTTCCTCATTTTCCCAGTTAAATACCTGACTTTTAAAATTTTTTGTTAAGGTAGGATTCTACCATGTGGAAGATGTACTTCAGGGGTTTTGTGCAGCTATTTTCAGAGATACATCTAGGCACCTACAAATATTCAGTTCTTCCAAATTGGTATGATGAAAGGACAGGTGTTTACTCCTCTCCTGGCATGTGCTCTGGTCTGAGAGTGACCATAAGCATTCTGTTCTGCCTTGGAACTGTGACCAGGATTCCCTCTTCACTGCATCTACAAGTCCTTCCACACCAGCACTCATTGTCACCCCAAGACTGCCACCCAGGATTGCAACACAGACCCAAGCAGAGCAAAGCAGGAGAATCTTGCCTCTGTGTCAGCAGACAGATCCCAGAAGTCCCACTCTGATCAGCCATTTGATGTCCCCACTGTCTGTGGACTGAGAGTTCTAGAAGTAGTCACTGATTCTGCTGCTTTGGTAACTACCACTGTCACCACTCTAGGGCTGAGGCCAGACTGCACTCCTCTCTCTCACCCAAGTCTGAACAGATCTTTCCCTCTGATCTTTTAAGTTGTCTTGGTTTTTGTGTGTTGAAAAGTCTGGAAACCACCATCACTGCCAGTAATTCTGTCCCCTAAGGCCTGCTTTGATCCCGTCTAGGCCAGTGTGGCCCATGCTGGACACTTCACTCTTCTCTCAGACTGGTCCAAAAGAACTCTCCTATAGGCCTTCCAGGTTATCTTTGGTTAGAAATTTGTTTCACTCTGTCATTTTGTGGGTTTGGCAATGCTAGAATTTATTTAGAGTCATATTTTACAGATATTTGGAGGGTATTGGGGGAGAGTTTAAATAAGTATCTGCTTTGACTGCATCATCTTCGCTCCCAAGAGACATACTTGAAACAGGAAAACACAGACAAAATTAAAAGGCTGGAACTAATGCATGTTAGTTAAATTTTTAAAAAGGCAGTAAGGACAATTATGATCTCAGACAAAGCAATAGAAAAATAGACCTAATTAAAAAGGATAACTAGTGGAACTATACTTTTTGCTAAACATCCCCATAGTCAATAAACTAATATAATTTTTATAGCAAGTTTCTCTTTTACAGGCCTTATATACTGAGTATACAACTGAATCAAAATTATAAAAAGGAGACATTTTCCAATTGATAAATAGTCAAAGGATCTACAGACAATTTTCAGAAAAAAAATTAAGTTATATAAAGTAATATAAAAATGTTATAAATCACAATGGATTAGCAAAAGGCAAATTAAAACAACTGAGATACCATCTCTTACCTGTCAGAAATGACAAAAGCTTGATGGGTTGAGAGGAAAATAGGTATCATAATAGAGTAATGGTGGAATAGTGAATTAATCAAACTATTTGGAGGAACAGTTTGGTATTAGGCAAGAGAGATATAAAATTGTGCATAGCATCTGACCAAGCAATACCACTAATAGGTCTATGTTTCAAAGAGATCAAAGAAAAGCGAAAATAACCCATATGTACAAAAATATCTGTAACAGTTCTTTTTTCTGTAACAAAGAACTAGATATTGAGGGAAACTTTAACAATGAGGTATGTCTAAAGAACTTGTGGCATATGATTGTGAAAGAGTATTATTTTGCTGTAGGAAATGATGAGTGAAGTGGTTTTAGGGAAAAAAATCATGGCAAGAGCCCCATGAACTAGTGCAACTAAGAGATCATATTGCACAATAATAGTAGTTATAATGATAGCCAACCGTGAAAAAATTGGATACTCTGAAGAGTACTACTGTTCAGGATAATTCAAAGGATGCATGACAAAAAAAGCTACCTCCCTCCAATGAGAGAATTCATGAAATCAGAGTGCAAATTAAAGTACAATTTTCTCACTATATTTTTATTTTTGCTCTTTCTTTTTGGTGGTATGACTGATATGGAAATAAGTTTTACATGATTCTACATATATTATTGATATCATATTTCTTGCCTTCTTAGTGAATGAGGGATGGTTGAGAGAGGGAGAGAATTTGTAACAAAAAATTTAAAAAGAACAGAATGTTAAAAGTAAAATAAAACTAATTTTCAAGAAATATAGAAACCAAACTCTTTTTGACTGTTTTAGGCCTATTCTTGGCTCAGCACTTTAGGTTCAACACACAGGAAACTCTTAAACAGGAAATTCAACTGAAAATAATGTTTTAGAAAGATTGCATACTTACCATAAGTAGATTGGACTGAATAGGACAAAGATATATACCAACTTGAATGCTATTGCTGCATTTTGGAAGTTAACAGTGTCTGTGTTGGAGGGGCTTCACCACAACAGAGAACAAAGAGCTAATTTGAGTTGAACTGAAATACAAGAACTCATACAAATTTAAATGGGGAGAACACGCTGAAGGAACATTAGAGAAATTAACACAGAAATTCCAATCCAATAAGCATTTATTAAGCACCTATTCTGTGCTAATCTCTACAGTGCTTAACACTGTGCTAAGCACAGCTGAAACAATAAAAAGAAAGAATCACTGGACTCAAGGATCTTACAGGTTGAAGGAGGAAGCAATGCACATTTGGAGACAGGAAAGGGGTGGGAGAACACGGAGGATACCTTGTTTCTTGTTGTTGAAGCTGGGCGGAGTACCAGACAACAAATATCCCTAAAAATGCAAAACATAGACTCTAACCCCAAAAGTTGCTTCTGTTTCCCCTAGAGTCCAGACTTGTTTTCAATTTAAAGCAAGGGAAAAACACATGTACTCTATCTACTGGTCTATAATGTGATATTTCTCGTTTTACCCAAGACTTGATCATATTTGGAGTAAGATATAGAAGAAGGAAGAGTAAAGCTGACTTCCACATTTTTTCAGTCTGACATACCGAGGAAATTATACTGGCTTTTAATTGAAAAGAATATGGTAGAGGACCTGACTTTAAGGTAAAAATGATAGATTTGGCTATGAGCATATTGAAATTAAAGTGGCATGTTTGTCAAAAGCTGAATTTTATTTCAAGTGTTACTATTAGAACTTTAATATCCTGGGCTAAGTATTTAGTCCTGCCCCTCAACTTTGTGTTGATTAGACCTCTTTAGAAGTATGGTGCTCAGTTCTGGTTCCCTAATCTTAAAAAAGACATTGATAAGGTAAAATTTAAGCAAAACATTGAAGAGTCTTAACATCCTTTTATAGAACTATTGTTGGAAAGAATCAGTGTTGTTTATCATGGAGATTACTTGCCATTGAAAGATCATGGTTGATGCATTCAATTTATTGGCAGTCATGTTAAAAGAAGGTTTGAATACATTCCATTTCACTTCAAGTCAAGAATCTTTTACTGAGTGCTTTCTTTGTTCCAGGAACTTTGTTAAGGGCTGAGAATACAAATATAAGCAGAAAGGAAGAAAGTCTCTGCCTTGAAGGAACTTTCATCCTTAGGGAGGAAATCCATATGTAAAAGGAAGCTTTAATGAATGGGTGAAACAGTAGGGGGTGGGGCATTGTAGAGAAAATCCAAAGATTCAGGAGTAGACTTTGCAAAAAGGATAAAGATATTCTTCATGTCAAGACACCCAAGGTATAGGTGATTTTCTCAAAATGAACATTTCATTGGGAAGCAGTCAGTTACAGGAAGGAGCTACAAGAATAGAAAGCAGTTTTAGCATGAAAAGTTCAATCCAGTCTAATAAACATTAAGCACTTACTATCTTCTAGGCACTGTGCTGAGCAATGGGTACGTATAAAATTAATAAAAAGGAATAGAGTATGTGTCATCAAAGACCTTGCAATCTGAAAAAGAAGATAATGTAGAAAAGGATACTGGAAAATTTAGGCAGGGTGGTGCAAAAAACATCAAGGGGTACCCAGTGCAGGGGTATTATTTTCCTCAAGTTTTGAAACCAGTAAGATGCAGCAGACACATTGAGGAGATCAAGAGTTGCTAAAAATCCAGTTTCTGACCTCCAAAGGAAGGTTTTGGCAGGAGTTTGGTATTCTGCCCCCCTTTCCTCCAAAGGAGCTTAAAGAAGGCTGAGTGAGATGGTGTCAGTCAAGGCTTGAGTCAGTAGCATGTTAACTAGATTAGAGGTGATCAACTTTCCTAGGGGGGACATCTTGTTCCCTCCAGTTGAAGCAGCAGAATTAAAGTGGATTTCCAGGGTGAGGTATCTTCTGCAGTATCGGAAGTCAAGAGTCAGAACTGGATCCTGGAGAAGGAGGTGGCTTAAGTAGGGGAATAAACATTTATACAAAACCTACTATTTGCCAGGCATTGTGTTAAGCACTTTACACAAACTGTATCATTTGTGAAGAACTCATAGCAACTGGAGGAATTTAAAAAGAAAAGGCACAATTTCACTCAGTGTAAGGGGGAAAAATTCACCCTAACATGTAAACATATACATATAAAAATTTTGGTCCACTTTGATAGTTAATGGATACAACTGTATCAGAAAACGATGGTTAGGTAATCACTTGGTGAAAATATTGCAAAAGCAGGGTGTTTCTGGACTTTTACAGCTTTGAAATTCAATAATGTGCAAAGCGAGCCACTAAAAGAAAAAAAGTGGAGAGGGGTGAAAATGCAAAACCGTCATATGTGAACAATGATTTAAGGTAAGATTCCCTCCTTTTAGAATGCTTCAATAATATAATTAGCTACTCTGAGACGAAATGAAATAATATAGAACATTTGGCAAACCTTAAGGTGCTATATGAATTTGAGCTTTTATTATTAACACTGATTATTACTACTAATATTATTTATTACTATTACTTATGAGGAGATATATTCCTCTACATGTGAATTTTTAATGGAAAGTAGGTGTTTAATTCTGAGATCTAGTAGAGGAGATAATGTTTTGATTAAGAGGCCTTGTTGAATTTCTTTTCTTTCTTTCAAGAGTTAAGATTTCCTGTATCTATCAGAAAGAATAAAAATAGAAAAGGAAATAACAGACAGTGATCATGTTTCTATGAAATCAGAACCGAAACTAACAGACATGAGACAATAGCTTGAAAGAAGTTGAAAGTCAAGCAAAGTCCTGTGTTTTCCACTTGACTTGAATTTGATGTGGCGGCATGACTATATTCCTCCTTATAAGAAGGACTAATGTGGAGATCTTTTGATTTCAGTATCCACAATAAATTTGGAATAAATATGGTGGGATAGGAAGAGAGAAAAGGGTACTAAGGAAAGTTGAATTAGCTCAGGTCAGAAATGGAGCAAGGTAAAGTTCCCATGCACATAAATATTGAGATTAGGCTTGGAGATAATTCCTACACTTACAGGATTGATATGAAAAATAAATCTAATATTAAAATCCAAACTAATCAAAAATAAGATTCTCTACTGAGAGGGAATTGTTGTTGTAATCATTGGCCTAGTGTGTGGATTCTTGTTCTAGGAAGACTAAATAAATTTCACCTCAATGTTGCCAATCTTTCTAGAAATCAAATTCCCAAGATGTACAGTATCTCATACCAGAGTCCAGATTAGCAATGTATGGGGAACTAAAAATCTATCTTGAGGCATTCGTTTCTAGAAAGGTTAGTAATATGGTGAAATGAATTTATTATTATAGCTGAAACATATTTTCATCTTTTTCATCTATGTTATTTTTCCAATTTACTCCACAATGGGGAGGTTGTCTGGTAATAAAGGATAATAATTTCTCCTCAGGACAATGTGATGGGAAGAGAAATTCTAAAAAATGCTAAGAAAATTTAATGGATATGAATGAAGCTGCTATCAAAATTATTCTAGAATTGGTATAAACAAAACAACCACCTACTTATAAATGGTTCTCTTTTTTTGGTAATACATAAAGTTGCTTTGGTTGTTTGAGTTAAGAGGAATAGTTCATTACCACCATAAGCCAGTACATCAAAGTACATGGTAGATGCTTATCAAGTCAGAGGGAAGGGAAACTATGTTTCTTGGTGATGATTATTCATTTAGAGTCCAAAATATGTTCTTCTAGTGATACTTTACTCTCTACTTACCACTTGAGCTTCATGTAAAATTTATCATTCAGGAGAGTGAGAAGATGGTCTTATTAATTTTACTCACCTCACAGTACGAGATTCAAAGATCTTTTTCAGACTTTAGGAAGATTAAGTTAAAGTAAAAACAAGAGGTAAAAAAGACACTGAGGATGAGAGACAGGAGTCTCTGTAAGCTGAGAAATTCAGGTGACATGATGACTCCTTGCATTAATGTCATTATGACCTAACCTAGATAATACTCCATGTGGATAAATTCATTCTCATCTGGATGAAACCTATAACAAGAGGGAAAAATTTCTGACAAAAGGAGTTGAGTTTTTTAATTACTTTAGAAGAAGAAAAGTGTCACAATTTTTTTTGGGGGGGAAGCTTTTAATTTTATAGGGCAGCTATTATGATGACACTATTTTATTATTCTATCAAAGTTAATTTACTCATTCAGTGCTATACCAATTCAAGTACCAATAATTATCTTAGAGAGCAAGAAAAATAATAATAAAATTCTCTGGAAGAAGAAAAGAACAAGAATGTGTAGAAAATGAACGAAAAGCTCTCAAGTAAGGTAGCCTAGTTTATTGCAGATTTCAAATAGTTTTACAAAATGATAATCATCAAAACAATCTAATATTATCTAAGGAACAGAGTAGTGGATCAATGAAATCAATTAGTTAAACAATACACGGTAGTAAATAACAGTAATACTCTCATCTTTGATAAACCCAAAGATAGAAACCTTCGCAGTAAGAATTCAACCTATTACAATAAATGCTCAGAAATTCGTCAAACAGTTTAGCAGAAACAAGACATAGGCCAACATCTTACACCATGTACCAGGATAAGATCAATGGGTAAATGGTATAGACACAAATGGTAATATAAATCATTTAGAGAAGAATGACAAACCTCTCAGTTTTAAGAACAAGGAAAAACTTTGTGACCAAACAAGATTAAAAGAGGAGGATGGAAAATAAAATGGATAATTTTAATTACATGAAATTAAAAAAGCTTTTGTACAAACAAAACTAATTAATGCAGTCTGAATCATAAGGAAAACAGGAAATTGGGTAAATATTTACATGAAGTTTCTCTGATATAGTTTTTATTTCCCAAATATAAAGAGAAATAGCCAAATTTATAAAAATGGGATCCATTCCCCATGTGACAAATGGTAAAATGGTATGAACAGATAGTTCTCAAAAAAATAAATTAAAGCTATCAGTAGTGAAAATGAAAATGTTTTAGATAACTATTGATTAGAGAAATGCAAATTTAAACAACTCTGAGATATTAATTTATACTTACCTGATTGGCTAACATGACACAAAAGGAAAATGACAAATGCTGGAGGAAAACTGGAAAAACTGGGATACTAATGCACTGTTGGTGGAGTTGTGAATTAATGCAGTCATTCAGGAGAACAATTTGGAACTATCTGAAAAGGGCTACCAAACCATGTATAACGTTTGACCTAGCAATACCACTATAATTCCAATCTAGCTTGACAAAAGGTGTCAAATCAGCAGAAGATATCTTTCAGTTTGCTAACAAATCTTCTTAATAAATACTAAGTTCTAACTCCATATAGGATTAGTTAGATTGTGCAACTGAACCACACAGAAAACTCACCACACAACTTCCCCTCATACCAAAAATAAAAATTTTTACAATCTGTATAATTGTCTTCTAAACTAAAATCAAATTCAATTCACTTTCAATAACAACTTCCAAAACTTTCAATTATAATCTTTACATTCAGATAGTAAAATGTAGCTGGTAATTATTCTGTCTTATTTACTAAATCCATGAATTAATAGAAGATGATCCTTGATCCCTCCCTACTCCTGTTTAGGTTTATTCTTCTCTAATATTTATTTATCACTTTAAAGTATGCAAGATATTTTATATAGGTCATGTCATTTTATCCTCATTATAATCATTTGAGATGTGTGTTATTATTAATCTTATTTTATGGATAAGGATATGGTAGTACTTTCTAAAAAGATGCACCAGGGGAAATTTTAAATAGGCCTTTTTATTTAGCAAGTTTTTTTTATTTAAATATTGATTTATTTTTAGTAGTAATAGCAGCAGCATATACCATATTTGAAGTGCTCTAGTTGTTGGAAAGCCAGAATTTTAGCTATTATATCTGTTTGGGAATGTTCAAGGTTACTTTCTGAGCCTGAATAAGTGCTACAGATATCTTTTCCACCTTAGGTGCAAAAGCCCCACACAGATGGTCACATCAATGTTTCTGGATAAGAGCTCTGTAAAACTCAAGTCTGATGTACATAATGCATTTTTCATGACAGCTTACATACACATTTGTTGTGGTGGCATTATGCCCATTTAGAAGCTGTAAGACTCATGTTAAAAGGATATGGATGTAAACCAATGATGAAGTTTGAGGAGTTGCTAATGAAGCTCTCCAAGTGTACATGCTGGCAAATGGTCCTCATGTTTGCAAATAATTTCAAATTTAAACTCTACACTCTATATATAGACTCAGCAGTGTTTAGTGAAAAAAAAAAAACAGAGGAGTAAAATTAGGTTTCATACCGGACTTCCTTGGACCTGAAAATATTTTGCCCAATATGACTATAGGGGAGCTATTTATCCCCTCAGTATCCTCAGTTTTAAAATGAGGATATCAGACTTTGTTAATGTAAAGTTGCTTCCAACTCTACTGGTTGATGAAACACATCCATAGATCTGGGCTCAGGTGCATGCAACTTACATTCCGTTTTGTCATTTTATTTCTTTAGTCTGTCAGTGTCAATAACCTAACATGTCCATGTCTCCAAAAGCAGCTGCACCAATCTGGTGGAGTCTACCTTGGTGTTTTTCATTTGTTGTACAAGAATTTTGGTGCAACATTTTCTTGCCCAAGGTTACACAAGTAATAAACATGAGAGTTAATATTGAAGGGTGAAGAGTGGGAAATATAGTCATGCTGTCTTAACCACTGGAACAGCTAGGTTCTATATGGCACCCTTCAATTCATAAATACTTTAGGTTTCATCAGTGTTTAAGATCAAAGACCAGATGGTGTGGAACATGGGACTACTATTCTTTTGTGAATGTATAGGAATAGATTGATTAGATCTGTATATGCCCAAGAAGGCATATCTTCTGTGCACAAATAAAATTGGATGCAGATTATCTCTTTCATAAGACTCATGGTAAATTGTAGCTCATTCATCACAGGATATGAAGGGAAAAAAAGGGCAAAAGGAGATTTCTTCTTTCCTCTCTTACAGAATTCTTGTTTCTTTTAGAAAATGAGAGAATTGGGTAGTGTATTTTTCTTCCAATTTACTAATACAATTTGTTTTTAATTACTTTCATAGCACAGTAATCCATTTTCTAGATTTCTTAAAACATGACTTTTTAGTTTTCTTTTATACAATGATCTAGATTTTCCTAGTAAATTTCTTCTAACATACAAAACAAAGTTTTGCATTGTCATTTAACATTAGGCATGGCTGAGTGAATAAAAATACCCTTCTTAAGCATTTACTATGAATTAATTACTTAGTTGTTGGAGATGTAAATAGAAAAAATAGCTAGCCCTTGTCCTATAGCTTATATTTTAATAGAAGAAGACAACACATATAGGAGAATGATAGCAAGAGTGATTTTCATTTGGAAAATTACACTAATGCTGAGTGGACCTATAGGGAAACAGATAGAAACACTCATTTCAGGAGTAAATGTAGAATGGATTTAATTATGGTTCCCAAATTGGAATGCAGATGGAGGAGCATGTCATATGTTTTGTAAGGCATAATTGGTTTGTTTCTCACTTCTCTATTATTTTTTCTTTTGTTTTTTTTTAAATTTATTTATTTAAATTTTCAACTTTCATTTCTACAAAATTTTGGGTTCCAAATTTTCTCCCCATTTCTCCCCTCCTCCACCCCAAAACGCAGAGCATTCTAATTACCCCTATCCCCAATCTTCCCTCCCTTCTAACATCCCTCTCTTCCCTTATCCCCATCTTCTCTCTTGTCCCCGTAGGGCAAGATAAATTTCTATACCCCATTACCTGTATTTCTTAATTCCTAGTTGCCAGAACAATACTCAACAGCTGTTCCTAAAACTTTGAGTTTCAACTTCTCTTCATCCCTCCCTGCCGACCCATTCCCTTTAGGAAGGCAAGCAATTCAATATAGGCCATATCTGTGAAGCTTTGCAAATGACTTCCATAATAGTCGTGTTGTATAAGACTAACTATATTTCTGTCCATCCTATCCTGCCCCCCATTTCTTCTATTCTCTCTTTTGATCCTGTCCCTCCCCAAGAGTGTTGACTTCTAATTGCTCCCTCCTCCCACTGCCCTCCCCTCCATCATGCCCCCCATGCTGCTTATCCCCTTCTCTCCCACTTTCCTGTATTGTGAGATAGGTTTTCATACCAAAATATGTGTGCATTTTATTCCTTCCTTTATTCAGTTATGACGAGAGTAAGCTTCATGCTTTTTTCTCTCACCTTTCCTCTTTTTCCCTCCACTGAAAAGTCATTTACTTGCCTCTTTTAAGAGAGATAATTTGCCCCATTACATTTCTCCCTTTCTCCTCTCAATATATTTCTTTCTCAACGTTTAAGTTAGTTTTTTTTAAAGATATGATCCCCTCCTATTAAACTCACCCCGTACTCTCTGTCTCTGTCTGTCTGTCTGTCTGTCTGTCTGTCTCTCTTTCTCTTTCTCTCTCTCTGTCTCTCTCGCTCTGTGTTTGTGTGAGTGTGTTTAATCCCACCAACTATCCAGAGAGTGAAAAAAAGTTTCAAGAGTTACAAATATTGTCTTTCTATGTAGGAATGTAAATAGTTCAATTTTAGTAAGTCCCTTACGATTTCTCTTTGCTGTTTACCTTTTTATACTTCTCTTGATTCTTGTATTTGAAAGTCAAATTTTCTTTTCAGCCCTGGTCTTTCCATCAAGAATGCTTGAAAGTTCTCTATTTCATTGAAAGACCATTTTCCCCCTGAAGTATTATACTCACTTTTGCTGGGTAGGTAATGCTTGGTTTAAGTCCCAGTTCCTTTAGCTCCTGGAATATCATATTCCATGCCCTTCTATCTCTTAATATTGAAGTTGCGAGATCTTATGTTATCCTGATTGTATTTCCACAATACTTGAATTGGTTTTTTCTAGCTGCTTGCAATATTTTCTCCTTGACCTGGGAACTCTGGAATTTGGCCACAATATTCCTAGGAGTTTCTATTTTTGGATCTCTTTCAGGCTGTGATTGGTGGATTCTTTCAATATTTATTTTGCCCCCTGGTTCTAGAATATCAGGGCAGTTTTCCTTGATAATTTCATAAAGATGATGTCTAGACTCTTTTTTTGATCATGGCTTTCAGGTAGTCCTATAATTTTTAAATTGTCTCTCTTGGACCTGTTTTCCAGGCCAGTTGTTTTTCCAATGAGATAGTTCACATTATATTCCATTTTTTCATTCTTTTGGTTTTGTTTTGTGATTTCTTGGTTTCTCATAAAGTCATTAGCCTCCATCTGTTCCATTCTAATTTTGAAAGAACTATTTTCTTCAGTGAACTTTTGGACCTCCTTTTCCATTTGGCTAATTCTGCTTTTTAAAGCATTCTTCTCCTCATTGTCTTGTTGAACCTCGTTTGCCAATTGAGTTAACCTATTTTCAAGGTGTTATTTTCTTCAGCACTTTTTTGGGTCTCCTTTAGCAAGGTGTTGACCTGCTTTTCATGCTTTTTTTGCATATCTGTCATTTCTCTTCCCAGCTTTTCCTCCACCTCTCTTACTTGATTTTCAAAATCCTTTTTGAGCTCTTTCATGGACTGAGACAACTGAATATTTATTTTGGATGTTTGGGATATAGAAGACTTGACTTAATGTCTTTCCCTGATGGTAAGCATTGTTCTTCCTCATCTGAAAGGAGGGGAGAAGATATCTGTTCACCAAGAAAGTAACTTGCTATAGTCTTATTTTTTCCCTTTTTTGGGCATTTTCCCAACCAGTTACTTGAATTTTGGGTCCTTTGTCAAGAGTAGGGGATATTCTGGGAATCTGTAAGATCTCAGCTTCTCCAAGGTGGCACAACTAAGCGTTTACACTGGTCTGAGAAAAGGAAGAGATTTTTGTGCCCAAAATCTTAGCAGTTAACTCTCCACAGCCACCTGGTCTCTGTTTCTGCTAAGTCAGCACTGGGGGCTGATTTTCAGATAAGCTGAATGGGCAGGACTGCCATTCAGTGTGAGATAAAAATCAGTTCCCTCAGGGCCTCTACACAAGGCTGAGGTAATATTTAGCTCCTCAGTGCTCCCAGGGGTTTTCACACTCCAACAATGGATTCAGGCTGCTGTATGGGCTGCTGTGGGAACTGCTCCCACCTGCAGATGTGGCCTCTGTGGCCGCTGCTTGAGGCAGGAGCTATGGGAAGACCCTTCTCCCTTCCTGGCCAGCTGAAAAAACCCTGTCTCTGACCTCTGGCGCTGTGGGTTGAGGGATCTGCGGACCACTTCTACTAAGACTGGGGAATTCAGCAATACTGCGACTGGAGATTCCACCCCGTGGTGTCCTCCTCCCAGAGTTGCTGCACAGGGCAGCCAAGGCTGGACTGGCCTCTGCTTTGTGTCTAGTGCAACCAAGGTTTCCTATGGGCCTTTCAGGTCATCCTGGGCTGGAAATCTCCTTCACTCTGTTGTTCTCCACTTCTGCTGCTCCAAAATTTGTTGAGAGTCCCTGTCTACAGGTATTTTATGGGCTGTGGGGGGAAAGCCTGTGTATGTGTGTCTTTCTACTTTGCCATCTTGGCTCCGCTCCCTATCATTTTTTTTAAATCGCGAAAAGTCGATTGCAAAGATGCTACTCACTGTATTTTATATAGCTCTGTCATGAATCATTCAACAAGTCTTTATTAGGCCAAGTGTCTCTTTCCTCAAGGAACTTATATTCTAATAAGGAAAGACTATACATAAAAGAAAAGGGAAAGAGGACAGAGTAATGAGGTTCGTGAGTGGATCCATCATGGCTAAGTTCAGAAAATGAGGTTTCTGAGTCATTCCTTCCACAAAATAGAGGGTATAGGACATCCTCACCAATGGAAGATTAAGGAATATTAGAGTAAGGATATAGTCTTCAGAAAGAATCTATCTGCAGTGTTTGTGTGTGTGTGTGTGTGTGTGTGTGTGTGTGTGTGTGTGTGCTTGTATGTCTACATTTGAGAAGTCAAAAAATAAAACTTTTGTTAATTCTCTTGATGGCTAATGCAATAATTGATATAAATGTTCTCTGAAAGAAGTGGCTTCCCCTCTATTACCAATAAGCTCTCAGTGATTATTTATTATTTATTTATAAATAGTTTATAAATTATTCATCATTGGGGAAATCCAGTTGGGTGACACTTGCTCTTGAAGGACATAAAATTTACATGGACATAGAGTCAACTGAATCACACCCAGGCGTTATGGAAACCTTAGTTTAAGTGTCTTCAGAGAATGTTATCTTCTTCTGGTTGATATTTAGGGTCAATTGAAGCATTTTTTTGCTCCATTTGCTCCATTCACAGGGGAAATGACAAGCTCCTAAGAATGTTCTGGTTCTTTGTAGGTACCCATGCTTTGCTGAGCATGGAAGCTTTTGTTTTACATAAACAGGACACTATCCAGGAAAGGAATAATGGTATGGGCTCAGGAACTGGTTCTGATTCCTGTGAAAAATGAATCATTCCTGTGAAGATATCAAATAACTTGATTTCACACTGCCTACTTCCATTGGGCTGGAACCAAATTTCATGGTTTCTATAATTGAGACTTCAAATAGATCCAATTAGAGCATGCCAATACTTCATAGTTTTAATTATTTAAACTAATTGGAACCCAACTACTGATGAGAAAAATATAGAAAAGAGCATTTGGGTGAACTTCAAGAGAGAAATAAACAGAAATTATATTATTGTAACTGTAAAATAAAATAGGTGATTAACTTGGAAATAAATCAGAAACTTGGCACATATATTATTGAGAACTTCAATTTTTCTTCTGTCTCCTGGAGTTTTCTCTCTACCCAGAGGAGACTGACTAATAATTCCTTGACTTCCTTTATTGTCACTTCCTTCTTCAAGTGGCAGAGGAACCAAAAAAGATAAGTTCTACATAGGGTCTATTTCATACCATGAAGGAAGTTATGTGTTACATATGGTCTGGTCCATATGAAAAAGGAAATTATGTGTTTCCAAGATGAAATTATGCAAACCTTGGCTAGCAGAAGGTATGGGATGGGGGAATGTACAGACCAATAAGAAAAGGAAACTCAACATAATTTGATAAGCCATCTTGATTTTTGGACACCAAGATTCATAAATTTCAGAGAAAACAAATTTAGTGTCTCATTGATTAAAAGTGTACAAGGGAAATCCTAATTGGAAGGACTTGGGAGAATGCTCACAAGAATAAAATTCTCAAGAAGCAAAGAAAAGTTATTCTGAAGAGAAATAAAATGGGTCTTAAAGACACTGCAATAGTTGTACAGTAAACATAAACCAACTTACATTTTTAAAAGAAGGACTAGTAAAAGCAGATGAATACAAAATTGTTAATACTGGCATACATACAATTTAATCTTCATAGTTTTTTGAGTATACTTTCCTCTTTTCAATTTTCTTTCTTTCATTTTTCTATAAACTATAGGTATGTATGTATATATGTATGTATGTATATGAGTTGGATAGGTGGATGTAAGTCAGATATCATGTTGGGTTAGTTTTCCTTTTATTACCCTCAAACATAATAGTTACTTTAATCTTTATGTCTCTTCCCATCTTGTGTTCTCTGAATGGAAAACCTCTCCCTACCTTTGACATAGCTTATACTGTTGTTACTGTGTTCGACCTTCGTAGCCAAAGAAGACCATTCCATCATAGAAATGATGACATGACTTGAATTTGACTTTGTTTTGAGTGAGGGAGGACTCTACAAGGTCACCAGCCTCACTTCTCCTCCAGAGTCATCTGAATCCAGTGACCAGATAGATATTCATCAGGATGACTGGAGATGACCCAGGACATACTGAGAGACCTTGGCCCCTTTAAGCCAAGGTCTATTCAGCTACTCACTTAGGATGAGGTAATGCCTATTCAGTGTATAGGCCTGTTTAAGAAGTAGCCAAGGAATGGTCCCGTTAATGAGGCAAAAAAAAAAAAAAATGAAGACATCAGGCTGGGAGGGAAACAGCAACAGTTACTATTGATAATCACTCTTAAGCCAGGAGGGCATATCTTATACAAAGATTAAGCTCTAATAAGAAAGCCTACTACATTATAACAAAAAGTGGACATGACTCAAATAATTATTTTTATGAAGACAGATATTTTAACGCAAAAACAATATTCTCCATGGCACATGGTATCAATTTATATATAGGATAGCATTTCTGTCCCAGTGAAGGCTTCAGACATCTAGTTAAATTCTGTGCACTCTTCAAATCTTCTTCATGGCTTAAGAATGTCTGGTCCTGTCTCTATTTTCTATGTATCTGATTTTTGACTCCATTTTAGGCCCAAGTAAAGTCACGCTTCATTAAAGAAACATTTCATTATTATTACAATGGCTATTAAGTTAACTTTTATCTAAAATTCCATGGTACTTTATATTTTTAGACTATTTAACACACTTTTTGTTAACCTGTTTTCTAATTATTTAAATTATGCTAGTCTTCTTTTTTCAACCATATACTTAGTCAAGAATAAAGTTAGTCATTTACTTCAGATGAATTTAATTTAACAGATGTTTCTTAAGTAGCTGCTATGTGGAAGAGATTGTATTTGGCATCTGGAAATACAAAGAGAGAAAGAGAACAGTGTCTGACAACAGAGAGCTTACGTTCTGTTGGGATTTACAGGAGAAAATAGCACATATATGAATTCACAGAATACAAACTACAAAAATAATTAGGGTGTGCATTAAAGGAAAACAAGCCTGCTGTTGATTAGTGAGATTAAGAGCATTCTAGGCAGGTGGCTGGGGACAGCCTGTTCAAATGCTTTGAAGGGAAATGTAGTGCTCATTAGGGAAACATCATGAGATAAAGTTTGTTTTAAATAGAGTTCATGAAGGAGACTGCAATGAAATTGATCAGTAAAGTCAGGAAGGAGCAAGATTATGGAGGACTTCAATGAAATGCTGAGAAATTTATATTTTACCTTGTGTCTTTTGTCTAGCAAAGTACAAAGTAGGGATTCAGTCCATATTGAATTTTTTAAAAAATAAAATGACTACTTGACAAAGAAAAAAGAAAGCTTCAGTATACTAATTATTTCTCTTTTTTAAGTAAGTGTGGAAGTTTGTCTGTTTCAATCATTCTTTAAAGTATAAATTTTTTTTAAAGACAGAGGGAGTGCTCTACTTGTTTATTTCCCCATAAATCATAGTATAGTGTCATGCATTAAGTAGATGTTCAGTAACTGTTTTGAATTGAGTAAAATTGGACAATGATAGAAGTGGAGAAGAATTATATTAGTTTTATTGTGAAAATTAAAGTAATGAAGGAAAGGCATTTCTTACAATCCACCCCTTGCACCATGTAGTCTTCATAATAACAGAAAAGGGTGGCAATATTTATAGTCAGCATAGACATGATTTGAGGGCAAATAAGAATTAATCCTTTCCCTACAAAGTCCATTTCTTGCCACTGTTGCCTATCTCCATTTCAATAATATTTAACATTAACATTAACTCAATTTAACATTGAGTTGCTAGGAGTCTCTGAATTAGAATATCCCGAAGGTTGGTAGTTGGGGAAACATTAAGTCTTTATCAGCCATGAAAGACTTTTTTTTTTATTAGATTGTTATATTAGTACAAGCCAAAGACCTGAAGGAGTCATGAATAGATTAAATGAGGAAGGTGTAGGTGTGTGTGTGTATGTATACATATGTGTATGGATTATGTATGTGTGGTGGCAGCAGTGGTCTGTACAAAGTTGGAGGTATCTGGAAATGTCTAGAAGACAGAAAATGTACTGAAAGGCAAAAGCTTAACATGGGACTTTGGCGTTATGAGGGTACTACCTGATGCCTGGAAAATTGTCCTTATGGATTGTTGGAGTGTTGACTACAATTGTGAAGGGTGCCAAACATATTTCTCTTGCTTCATAATTGTGCACATATTTTTCTTGCTTTATAATTGTGCATATGACTTTCTAAAGTGCAGAAATCAACAAGAAAGTAAATGTTGGCATTGTAGTAGAGTGGCAGAGAAGAAAAGATCTATGTTTTCATGATTAACACCAAATATGCAAACTGGATTGTATTATTTATTTTATGCAAACTGTACTCTATACTCAATGGATATTTGAAACTCAGTTTAACTTAAATTTCACTAATAGTGAGAAACCAAGAGTGTAATAAATGAAAAAAAAATAATGTTTAAAATTGACAGTTAATGAGATGATATCAACAGCAGTGAAATCAGGAGCTGTTTTCTGATCATGTGATCAGGATTAGTGATCTGATGTCATTAATATGGCATGGGAAATAACTTTCATAAGTGAATGTCTGCAATTTCCATTGTTCAGATCTTAGGAGCATAACGTTATGAGATTCTATGGCTCCTGTTTATTTTCATTTGAAAATTAAACTTAGACAGATGTTCACTACGTGTATGTCTGTGCTTTGCTATTTATGGACTCATTTAAAAATGAATTATTATCTGGAGGATTATACATGAATTGATAGATTTGACAAAATTTTTGTTAAAATTTCTCTCTATTAAGAAAATAAACAGGGGGCAGAGCCAAGATGGAGGAGCAGAAAGACATACTTACACAGGGTCCTCCCCACAGCCCATAAAATACCTGTAGAGAGGGACTCTCAACAAATTCTGGAGCAGCAGAAGTGGAGAACAACAGAGTGGAGGAGATTTCCTGCCCATGGTGACCTGAAAGGCCCACGGAAACGTCAGTTGCACCAGACGTGGAGCCCAGCGCAGAGCCCAGCCCAGCCTTGTCCAAACAGCATGATACAACTAGGCTCTGGGAGGAGGACACCTCAGGGGCAGAATCTCTAGTCACAGTAGCGGGTCTCAGATCCCTTGGCCCACAGGCACCAAAGGTCAGTGACGGGGTTAATCAGCAGGCCAGGAAGGGCTTTCCCATAGCTCCAGCAGCAGGCAGCAAGCCACAGAGCCTGCCCAGCAGCCCTTATGGAATCTCCATTGTTGGAGTGTAAAAACCCCTGGGGCATTGAAGAGCTGAGTCTTGCCTCTACCCTGGGTGGAGGCCCTGGCCTAGCTGGTCTTTGTCTCAAACTGGATGGCTGCCCTACCCTTCCACCTTATCTGAAAATCAACCTCCAGTGCTGACTTGGGAATTGGAGGCCAAGTGGCTGTAGAGAGGTATCTGCTAAGATTCTGGGCATAAAAATCCCTCTCTGTGTCCATACCAGTACAGGCTTGATTGTGCCACCTTGGAGGAACTGAGATCTCACAGATTCCCAGAGTATACCCTACTCTTGACAAAGGACCCAAAAGTTAAGTGACTGGTTGGGAAAATGCCCAAAAAAGGGGAAAAAAATAAGACTATAGAAGGTTACTTTC
>CM052671.1:122732353-122772644 GCA_028533205.1 Lagorchestes hirsutus
TTTCTCAATTTATCAGTTAGCTCTTTAACACTGTCCTGCAAATTCTGCACCATCTGTCTGTTCTTCCATCTCTCTTCTAAGTTTAGATATATGGGTGCTGGCTGCCTTTCTGGGCTATTGTCCCTTGTACTACTCTCTGACTCTGACGGGGCTGTCTGTGAGGATGTGATGAATGTTCTCATTTGCACTGCCTTGCCACAGTCTTCTGTGAACACATTCTTCAGCACATTATATGGAAAAAATGTGTACTGACCCTGACTCAACTTTTGTGAGCTTTGCCCCATTTCAATCTTACTCACAGTTGCACCTCATCCCACCGAGCTGAATTGTGCGTGTCTTCTCCTGCGTCCACTTCTCAGATCCGCTTTCCAGAGGACTCGGTGAGGCAGACAGGCTACTGTCTCCTGTCGCCCTCAGGTATCATCCTTTGACCCTGTTCTGATAGCTCCTGTACACTGTCTAGGCTTCTGGAGAGCCTGACTCACTGAGGGGGGGGTACTGAGGGACCTGATTCCCTCAGCTGAGATTCCTGAGGGACCTAATTTCCCTTGGGTGAGTTTCTTAAGGGACCTAATTTCCCTTGGCTGATCTTCCTGCTCCTTCCCCCCTGCTTGTGGCCCCAGTTTGGTGGGCGCCAAGTTGCTATGGTTACGGCATAGCTTACCGAGAGGAGCAAGTCTTATGCCTGGCCAGCAGGCTGCTCGTCCTCCTGTGGAGCTCGCGAGTAAAAGAACGAGGCGGGAGAGCGGGTCATTGAAGCAACTCTGAATTATTCAAGCAAGCACTCTGATTATATAGTCTTTGCCAGCTAGCCCAGTGAACCATGGTAACACACATAAACAAACCCAAAACTATAGAAATGAACACAAGCTGGAACTATAGTGACAACAACAAACCAGGGGTGGGGCCGTCCCATCCAGCGCCATCTTGTTCACCCTTCCCTGCTCCGGACTCAGTTTACCTGATGTCCATCAGTGTGGCGTCCCAGATGGTGTGGCGGTCAGTGCCCCTTACAGCCCATTAATAGAAGAATGAATGAAAAAGTTGTGGTATATGAATGTAATGGAATTCTATTCTGGAATAAGAAATGATGAACAGGCAGACCTCAGAAAAACCTGGAAAGGCTCATATGAACTGATGCTTAGTGAAGTGAGCAGAACCAGGAGAACATTGTACAAAGTAACAACCACAGTATAAAGTGACTGACTTCAACAGACTTAGCCTTTCTCAGTAATGCAAATATGTAAAATAATTCCAGATGACTCATGATGGAAAATACCATCCACATCCAGAGACAGAACTATGGAGTCAGAATGTCTAGCAAAGCAGACTATTTTCTTTTCTTTTCTTTGTGATTTGTTTTACTTTCTTTCTCATGGTTTTTCCCATGCATTATAATTCTTTTATGCAGCATAACTAATGTGACAATGTGTTTAATAGGAAAAAAAAGAAAATCTGTCGAGCAAAATTATTCAGGACATTTGAGTCAGACACAATTGAAAGACTAAACAATGACCACATACAAAGTAAGAGGGTCGTGAGAGAGAGGGAAAGAGAGAGAGAGAGAGAGAGAGAGAGAGAGAGAGAGAGAGAGAGAGAGAGAGAGAGAGAGAGAGAGAGAGAGGAGAACTGAAGATAAATTAAAGAATATGATACACTACAATTATCTTTCGTTTTTTCCTTTCCTTTTATTTTTTATTTCTTTCCTTTATTTATTTTAGTTTTCAGCATTCATTGCCACAAGAATTTGAGTTCCAAATTTTCTCCCCATCTCCCCCTTTTCTCCACCCAAGCCACCATATATTTTGAATACCCCTTCTCCCAATCTGTCCTCCCTTCTATCACATCCATCTCTTCCCTTATACTCATTTTTTCTCTTTTCTTGTAGGGCAAGATAGATTTCTATACTCCATTTCAAATATATCTTATTTCCCAGTTGCATGTAAAAATAATTCTCAACATCAGTTCCTAAAACTTTGAGTTCCAACTTTTCTCCCTCCCTCCCTCCCTGGGGCAGCTAGGTAGTGCAGTGGATAGAGCACTGGTGCAGGAGTCAGGAATACCTGAGTTCAAATCTCACCTCATACACTTGACACTTACTAGCTGTGTGACCTTGGGCAAGTCACTTCACCCCAGTTGTCTCACCCTGGGTCATCTCCAGTCATCCTGATGAATATGTGGTCATTGGATTCAGATAGCTGTGGAGGAGAAGTGAGGCTGGTAACCACACAGCCCTCACTCATTCAAAAAACAATTGCAAGTCATATCATTATTTCTCTGATGACATGGTCTTCTTCAGCAACGAAGGGCGAACACACACTTTCCTCCCTCCCCACACATCCCCACTGTGAAGGCAAGCAATTCAATTTAGACTATACATGGATAGTTTTGCAAAAGAATTCCATAATAGTCATGTTGTGAAAGACTTAACTATATTTCCCTCCATCCTATCCTGTGTCTCGTTTATTCTGTTCTCTCTTTTGACCTTGTCCCTCTCCAAAATTGTTTACTTCTAATTACTCCCTCTTCCCATTTGCCCTCCCTTCTAACATTCTCCCCATTCCACTTTTCCCCTAATTTCCTGTAGTGTAAGATAGATTTTCATACCAAATTGAGTGAGCTTTTATTCCCTCCTTAAACCAAATGTGAAGGAAGCAAGCTTCACTTTTTCCCTCTCACCTCTTTCCTTTTCTTCTCCACTGACCCTTGACCCTTTTATCAGAGGTAATTTGCCCCATTCCATTTCTCCCTTTCTCCTACCAATATGTTCCCTTTTCACCTCTTAATTTCATTTTTAGACATCATACCTTCCTAGTCTACTCACCCTGTGCCCTGTATCTATATGGATGTAATCCCTTCAACTACCCAAATAATGAGAAAAGTTTCAAGAGTTACAAATATTATCTGTCCATGTAGAAATGTAAACAGTTCAACTTTAGTAACATGCTTCTCTTGATTATTGTTTTTGAAAGTCAAATTTTCTATTAAGCTCTGGTCTTTTCATCAAAATGCTTGAAAGACCTCTGTTTCATTCAATGACGATATTTTCCCCTGAAGTATTATACTCAGTTTAGGTAGGTAGGTGATTCTTGGTTGTAATCGAAGTTGCTTTTACTTCTGTAATATTATACTCCAAACCCTTCGGTTCCTTAATGTTGAAGCTGCTACACCATGTGTTATCATGATTGTATTTCCAGAATACTCGAATAGTTTCTTTCTGTCTGCTTGCAATATTTTCTCCTTGACCCGGGAACTCTGGAATCTGGTTACAATATTTCTAGGAGTTTTTCTTTTCAGACCTCTTTCAGGAGGTAATAGGTGGATTATTTCAATATTTATTTTACCTTCTGGTTCTAGAATATCAGGGCAGTTAGCCTTGAAAATTTCTTGGAAGATGATTATCTAAGCTCTTTTTATAATCATGGCTTTCAGGTAGCCCCACAGTTTTTAAATTGTCTCTTCTGGATCTATTTTCCAGGTCAGTTGTTTTTCCAATGAGATATCTCACGTTATCTTCCATTTTTTTCATTGTTTTGGTTTTGTTTTGTAATTTCTTGGTTTCTCATAAAGTCATCAGTTTCCATGTGCTCCATTCTAATTTTTAAAGAAAAATTTCCTTCAGTGAACTTTTGAGCCTTCGTTTACATTTGGCTAATTCTGCTTTTTAAAGCATTCTTCTCCTCATTGGCTTTTTGGACCTTTTTTGCAATTTGAGTTAGTCTATTTTTAAATGTGTTATTTTCTTTGCTTCTCTTTTAGGAAGCTGTTGACTCACTTTTCATGACTTTTTTACATCGCTCTCAGTTCTCTTCCCAATTTTTCATTCACCTCACTTACTTGATTTTCAAAATTTTTTTTGAGGGTCTGAGACCATTGCATAATTGTTTTGGAGGTTTTGAATGTAGAAGCCTTGACTTCCTCTGAAGTATGTATTGTTCTTCATCCAAAAGAATGGAAGAAAATACCTGTTCACCAAGAAAGGAACCTTCTACAATCCAATTTTTTTCCCTTTTTTGGCATTTTTCCAGTCTGTTACTTGACTTTTGAGTCCTTTGTCAAGAATTGAGTATACTCTGGGGATCTGTAAATTCTCAGTTCCTCCAAGGTGGCACAATCAAGGGAGAGATGTTTACTGCTCTGCTGGCCTGCATACTGGTCTGGGAGAATCCACAATCTCTTGTACCCTGAATCTTTGAATAGAATTCCATCTCCACAACCACCTCCAGCTCCACCATGCCAGCACTCCTTCTCAACCCAGAGCCAGGCTCAGGGCTGAGAGTCATATGTCTCTCACTCCCTCAAATCAAATGATGAGTCTCCCTCACTCAAATCAAGGTCAATTGTAAGTCATGGCATGATCCTGATGCCATAGCCCCCTTTGAGAACAAAGGACAAACACAATAACAGTCATCTACTGTCTGCAGGGCAAGTTAGATTTTCAGTACTTACCTGAGTATTTTCTTCCCTCCTTGAACCAAATCTGATGAGAGTAAAGCTCAAACAATGATCATCACCCACCCCTTCTTTGCCTCTACTATAATGATTTTGTGCCTTTTCATGTGATATCATTCAAGCACATTCTTCATGGGATTACCCTTTTCTGCCTCCTTCTTTCCTCTTCTCCTTTCCCACCATTTAATTAGGTTTTTATTTTCATCACATCAGTTAACATATATTCAAAACATCTATCTATGTATATCCCTTTTTAATGTAATAAACATGGAAGTCTCAAAATTTGCAAGCATCCTCCTTCCATATTGGAATGTAAACAGCTTGCCCACATTGAATGAGTTTTTTTTTCTTTTGTTTTCCCTTTTTACATTTTTACGTCTCTTTTGAATCTTATATTTGAAAATCAAATTTTCTGGTGGGCTCTGTTCTTTTCATCAGGAAGGTCTAGAAATCCCTTATTTCATCGAATGTCTACTTTCTTGATGGAAAGATTATGCTCAGTTTTGCTGGGTAGTTGATCTTTGGTTTTAGCTCAAGAACCTGTCATATCATATTCCAGTCTGTCCAATCTTTTAACCTAGAAGGTATAAGTTCCTTTGTGATTGTGACTATAGTTCATTGATATTTCATTTGTTTCTTTCTAATCACTTGCTGTGTTTTCTCCTTGACCTGATAATTCTGGAATTTGTCAAGAAGATTTCTTGGTGTTTTCAAATTGTATTCTCTTTGGAGAGTTGTTTGGTGGATTGTTTCAATGACCATTTTGTCCTCTGAATCTCGGACCTCTAAGCAGTGTTCCTGGATGATTTATTTGAAGATATTGTCTAGGATCTTTTTTCATCATGGCTTTCTGGGAGATCAATAATTCTTAAATTTTTTCTCCTAGATCTATTTTCCAGGTAAATTGTTTCCCCTAGTGGAATATTTTACATTTTCTTCTATTTTTTTCATTCTTTAGATTTTGTTTGACTGATTCTTCATGCGTCAAAGTATCATTAGTTTCTACTTGCCCAATTCTAATTTTTAATTAATTGTTTTCTTCAGTTAGCTTTTGTACCTCCTTTTTCAAAACATTATTTTCTCCAGCTAGGTTTTAAAACCCTTTATTCATCTGACCAATATTATTTTTTAAGGAGCTGATTGTATTTTTAAAATCATTACTCAATTTTTCTTCTTCCTCTTTAATTTGTCTTTTACAGTTCTTGAGCTCTTCTAAGAATGCTCTTTGCACTTGAGACCATTTCTATTGCCTTTTGAGGTTTCAGAAGTGGATACAGTGTTAATGATGTTGTCTTCTGAATTTGTATTTTCTTCTTCCCTATCTCCCCTAATAAGATCCTCTGGTCTTTTCTAATTTGCTTCTTTCTCATGGTGATTGCCATTTTCCTGGCTTTTAAAGTGCTTCTGGGGCCCATCGGGACCTCTCCCACATTTTTTGTGCTGGTAGCTAGAGTCCTGCTTACTGGCCTTGTGTTCTGTGATCTCTGTTTTTTTCAACTAGAATCTATGTAAGGCTGCAGCTTACCTGGTGCTGGACTGGCTGGTGTGTTCCAAGATCGAGGACAGGTAAAGTTTGAGTTCCCCTGGGGTTACACTTAATCTCATGTTATGTTATGTAAGGGAGGGATGGTCTGGCCATTGGAGGTCTCCTCCTCCCCTAGGGCTGCATTAATTCCATCTACTCTGGTGTTTGCTCAATTTTCCTGGCTGTGTTAAGGCATTCTTGGGGTACTGGTGTTGATACTTATCATATCCTCCCCTCTCTCCTCTATGGGGTCAGAATCTCCTGATCATGTGGTGCTTCCTGAGCCCCTTTTGGTCCTGCATTGATCCCCTTCAGTCTCCATAGCTTCACGTACTAAAGACTCCTTACCTCTTCTGCTCCCTTCACCATTCCAGGATTTTTCCTGAGACAATATTCTCTGGGTTTTTCCAGGTTAATCAGGGAAGGTGAGAATACTTACAGTTCACTCTGCCATCTTAGCTCCTGGAAGTTCATGTAAGCAACTTTCAAACAATTAGTCTGTGGGCTTATAGCCCCAGGAGTAGCTACTGCAGATGCCATAGGCCCTGCAATTCTTTCTCACCCAGTTCTGCTGGACTCATATCCAGTGCTGAGCAGTTTGTAAATTCAAACTGTTGCTGGTGATTCAGCCTGCTCAGGCTGTTCCTGCTACACTATGGCCACATCTGCACTGGTGCCTCCTGCGTGCTCTGTTTCCCCCAGCCCCATGGTACCAGATCCTTCCCAGTGATCTTTTGTGTTGTTCTGTGCTGAATATATGCCACATTGTGTCTCCTAATGGAATCTGCCACTCTAAGATTCATTGAGATTTGCTTCTTAGAGGTATCTGAAGAAATCTGTGGATGAGTACATGTGAATCTCTGATATTACTTGGCCAATTTGACTCTGCCCCCTAGCCTGCTTTTTAAGGTGTCATTTTCTTCAGTTTTTTTGGGTGTGTCTCCTGTACCAACCTATTGTTCCTTTTTTCATGATGTCTTCCTTCACTCATTGCTGTTCTTGATTTTTCCCCTCTTTTTCTTACTTGATTTTCAAAATCCCTTTTGAGTTCTTTTATGGCTTGAGACTAGTTAATTTTTGTCTTGGATGCTTTTGATGTAGGAGTTTTAACTTTGTTGTCTTCTTCTGAGTGCATATTTTCTTCTGACTTGTCACCATACTAACTTTCAATAGTCAGAGTTATTTTTTCTCCATTGTTTGCTCTTTTTTCCAGCCTATTAGTTGAATTTTAACTCTTTGTTACAGTAGTGCTCTGTTTCCAGGGTGAAGGGTGCACTGTCCCAAGCTTCAGGAGTTTTGGGCAGCTGTTTTCAGACATAATTCTAGACACCTATAAATTTTCAGTTCCTCCAAGGAAGTATCATTTAAGGAAAGGTATGTTCTTCTTTCCTGGCTTGTGCTCTGTTCTATGAGAGACCATAAGCCATCTTTTCTTCCCTGCAACCCTGAGGAGGGTCCTCCCTCCACTGTGGCCACAAATTTTGCTATGTTAACCCTACTCCTCACCCTGCAGTTGCCACCCAGGCCTGCAACCTAGATTAGAATATGGGTAAGCAACAGAGTCCTACCTCAGTTCTAACAAAAAGGCCCCTGTAATCTCCTTCCAACTAGTTGCTCAACCACCTTTACCATCTGTGGGATGAGAACTTTAAAAGCAGTCTCTTCAACTGCTGATGCTGTCATTCCAAGGCCTGCTCTTGGTTTGCAGGGTCTAGGTGTGTGTGTTGGTGTAGCCAGCACTGGACTGCTTTCCACTGTCACCCAGGTGAGAAACCTTTCCTCCTGACCTTCTAAGTTGTCTTTGGTTTCTGTAGGCTGAGAGATATGGATACTTCCACCTCTGCGAGTGATTCAGTTGCCATATACCTACTGTGGTTTTGATGTGACTGGGTCTGTGCTGGCACACCTTGCACTGGACTAAGGTCCTCTCTTACCATGGTGTAACAGGCCTTTCCTACCAACCTTCCAAGTTGTCTTGGTTTGAGAATTTGTTTCGCTCTGTTTCTTTTCCTCTTCTTTTGTGAGTTCTGATGCTCTATAATTTGTTTAGAATTATTTTTTGATGATGTTTGGAGGGATTTGTGGGGGAGCTCAGGCAAGTCCCTATCTTTACTCTGCCATGTTGGCTTACCTATATTTTTTTCTTAAAGTGAACTGAAGTGCACATACATGTGATGTCTATTAATGCTATAGGGTTCTGTCTCTGTAGTGAAAAAACCTTATTTTTATACAATGAAGCTACAATGCATTGAAAATGATAATTATTTACCTTCTCATCTTTGAGCTCAACTGACTTCAAAATCTTGGTAGCAAGAACAAAATACAATATCCCAGATGAAATCAGTTGAAGATTATTTTCATTTCCTATTTTTCTGGATACCAAATTTATATTAATGTAGCTTATAATTAAATTTCTTATTTTGTCCTGTCATCCTAATGTTAATTTCTACTGAGTTTATAGTGTATAACATTTTTTTTTATTTCTATGAAATGTTTTCAAATCAAATCTGCTCTCTCTTTTTGTTCAGTTGCTTTGTTTGTGTTCAGACTATTGTTACCCTACTGGGAGTTTCTTGGGACATATACTGGATTAGTCTGCCATTTCCTACTCCAGTTCTTTTTATTCATAAGGAAACTGAGGGAAATAACAATTTAAGTATTTTTTCCAGGATCATACAGTCAGTAATGTCTGATGTCAGATTTTATCTCAGGTCTTTCTTACTCTAGGTCAGCATTAAATCCACTGCCCCAGATCTCTTTTATCCTAATGCATTAAAATGTCTAGTTTCATTCAGTGCTTAGCTTAAAATGTTAGCTTCTATATGAAGCTTTTCTTCCATTTTCATTTATTTTTTTAATATTCATTTTTAAGCTTTGGAATTACAACTTTCTTCTATCCCTCTCACATTTCTCTTACCAATTGAGAAAGTATATAATAAAATATCAATTATATTTGTAAAGTCATGTAAGAGAAAGTTCTGTGTTAACAATGAGTGTAAATAAATAAAGAAATAAAGAAATGGAAAGAAATTTGCTTCAATTTGAATTTAAATTCATCAGTTCTATCTCTGGACATGGATAAAATTTTTCATCATTGTATCAGTAAGCACATCAACATATACAGTAGGGCCTGCTATCATTGGTTCTTATATTTACTTTCAAAAAAGGAAAGGTAACTTTTGAGTGGTCAACAATCACTTTAATCAAGCACATGTATCAATCCTTTAACCAAGCACACATATCATTCACCCAATTCAGGGAGTCAGCACCCTGAAATTGAGAGAAAATACAGAGAATCAAAAGAGTAAACAGATGTGATTCCCTCTGCCTGAATTAAACAGACAGTTCCAATTGTCTGACCACAATTACCAGAGAGGGAAGCATGACATCTGGGTTTTCAAACCTGGGGTGCTTCAGGTTATATGTCAAAAGGAAGTTATTCCCCAGGAGTTCAAGGATGACTCCAAAGTTCATCTTTATAAAGGTAAAGGGAATAAATTGTCCTGAGACAATCACAGGGGAGTCTCCCTCTTAGTCATTGCTGGTAAAATTCTTGCTATAGTCCTCTTTAGTAGACTGATCCTTAACCTGGAAGATGGTCATATACCTGAGAGCCAGTGTGGCTTCAGAAAGGGTTGAGGAACAGTCAATATGGTATTTGCTGCCCTACAACTCCAGGAAAACTGGTAGGAGCAGAACAGACATCTCTACACAACATTTCTATGTTTGACCATGGCTTTTGACAGTGCTAGTCATGAGGGCTTATGGAAAATTATGTCAAAATTTGATTACCTGGAGAAGTTCATCAGTATTTTATGTCCATTTTATCATGGTATGTTTGGCCAGGATCTGGATAGTGGACAATGCTCTCCCAGTCACCAATGGAGTGAAACAGGGCTGGGTGCTTGCTCCCATGCTTTTTTTGCATGATTTTTTTAACCATGTTGCCAAATGCTTTCAATGAGGATGAAGACAGCATCAAGGTTAACTACCGTACTGATGGTAAGTTCTTCAATTTGAAAAGGCTACAAGCCAAGACCAAAGTGGAGGGAGTTTTGGTGCATGGTTTTCTGTTTACAGATGGTTATGCATTTAATGCAGCCTCTGAAACTGAGATGCAACAACGTATAGAGTATCTACTCCAAATATTCACATGGACAATCTGTGCCCAACTTGTGGTAGAGCAGTCAGAGCTCATATTGATCTGATTAGCCACAGGTGAACACACAGAAACTTCACTTTATCACAGTGATTTCATTTTGGTTCTTTTCACAAATGAAGGACAACAACTGATCAGCTCCTTAGTGGCTTCCCAGATTCCTCATCTGGCCAAACAAACACTCTTACATAACTAAACCACAAAGTAAAACCTCAGCCTCAGAGTATTTGTACCTTTTATTAGAGCCAGTAGGATTCCAAAACTTGACAGACAGTACCTCATTAAGAAAAGCTGGGGGTGTTCCTACAAATCTTGGCTAATTAAGCTCCCCTTAATGTGCAGGCCCAGTAATTAGGAGCGAAGATCTTTAATCACATTAACAATACAAATACATATAATGTTTCCAGTTAAAGAAACTTTAGTTTCTGTACTTTAATCCTTATAAATATTTTTGATTAATAAAGGCAAGATTCAATCAGTCACTTAACTATACTAATGAGAACAGCAAAAGATTCTAATTTTCCTTGACATTACAATTATGGGACATTGGATGTTCTCCTTGTCTTTATCAGCTTAGAGTTTATCACCCTTTCAATGTAACTGTTACTGTTTACAATGTTCTCCTGATACAGCTGACTTTGCTTTGCATCAGTTCATATAAATCTTTCCAGCTTTGTGGAAGAGCATCCTGCTTTTCATTTCTTGTAGCACAATGGTATTCTATCACAATCATACACAATGTGTTTTGCCATTCACCAGTTGATAGGCATCCCTCAATTTCCAGTTCTTGGCCACCACATAAAGAACTGCTTTTGGGGCATGTATGTCCTTTTGTAGGATTCTGTTTTTTTAATCCACCTGCTATCTGCTTCCATGTTGTAGGAGAATTCATCTGATTCACATTCTCAGTTATGATTACTAACTGTATATTTCCTTCATTCAATTCCCCCTGTTTATACTTTTTACTCTTCTTTCTCCCTCTCCTTCATCACTAGTATTTTACTTCTGATTACCACCTTGCTCAATCTGCCTTCCCTTCTCTCAGTCTCCCTCCTTTCTCTTTTCCCTTTCACATTTTACTTTTGCTTAGGCTTTCATCAACACCTGTCCCTTTTCTTTCCAGTTTCTCTTCTTACTTTCTAATACCAAAATGTAAATTTCTATACCCAACTAAAACTATATGCTATTTGATCTTTTAGACAGGTCAGACGAAAGTAAAGTTCATACAATGCTGGCCCACTCCCTACATTCCCGCTACTGTAATAGAGTTATAATGCTTCCTATATGATGCAATTTGCCCTGATTTCCTCCTCTTTTTTGTCTTCTACCATTACAATCTTTTGTTTCACACCTTAAATGTTTTCATCAGGTGAAACTCAACTGCTACCCACACTCTCTGACTATGTATACTTCTTCTAACTGTCCAAATAGAGATACAGTTCTCAAGGGTTGTATCATTCTTCTATGTAGGGATGCAAACAGTTTAAATGAATAATATTTTTCCTTTCCTGTTTCCATTTTTGTGCGTCTCTTGAGCCTTGTATTTAAAGATTGTATTTTCAGCTTCTATTTTTTTTCAATAGGAAAGTTTAAAAGTCTTCTATTTCATTGAATGTCCACCTTTTTCTCTGAAAGATTATGTTCAAATTTCATAGGTAGCTGTTTCTTGATTGTAAGAACTAACTCGTTTGCTTTTTGCAATATCATATGCCAATTTCCATGATCCTTTAGTGTAGAAGCTGCTAAATTCTGTGAAATCCTGACTGTAGCTCATGACATTTGAACAGTTTTTTTCCAGCTACTTGTATAAGTTTCTCTTTGACCTGATAATTATGGAATTGGGCTACAAAATTCCTTGGAGTATTCATTGGAGTATTCATTTTGGGATATATTTCAGGAGGTGATCATTGGATCTTTTCATTGACTAAATTATCCTCTGGTTCTAGGATAGCAGGGCAACTTTCCTTGGTAATTTATTGACAGATGCTGCCTAGGCTCCATTTTTGATCATGACTTTTAAGTAGAAGAATAATTGTTAAATTATCTCTCCTGGATATATTCTTCAGCAAAGTTGTTTTTTCTAATGTGGCATTTTACATTTCTTTCTCTTTTTTAATTTTTTTTAATTTTCTTTGACTTATTCTCGATGTCTCATAAAGTCTTAGCTTCCATTGATCAGTTCTGATTTTTAAACAGTTTCTTTTTGAGTTATCTTTTGTACTTCCTTTATCACTTGGTCAATTCTAATTTTTAAGGAGTTATTTTCTTCATTGGATTTTTTTTAATTTCTCCAATTTTGTTTTTAAGGAATTGTGTTTTTTTCTGTAGTAATTTTTCCCCTTCCTTTCCTAAGCTGTTTGTTCATGCATGCATGAATCTCATTTCTTTTCCTAATTTTTCATCTGCCAAACTAATTTTATTTTTGAAATCATTTTGAGTTTTGACAAGAATGCTTTTTGGGCTTAAGACTAATTAATGTTCTCCTTTGAGTTCATGCAGGCATTTTGACATCACTTTCCTCTTCTCAATTAATGCTTTTATCTTCCCTGTCACGATAACATCTCTCTCTGTTTAGGACTTTTTTTCTGTTTTCTTTTTTCTAATTTTCAGATTTTTTTAACTTTAAAATTGAGCTTTCCTCCTGGGGAAAACTAGGCACTGTCATAAGCTTCTTGTACTGGGACTCACAGGCCTGTTCATTGCGTTTCTGTGCTGGTATTTCAGATACTGGCAGGTTGCTCACTGAGCTGATGTGGGCTGGCCTAGTCACATTTATTGCAACTGGGGTTCTACCACTAGCAGTTTGCCTACTGACCTTTGACTGGAATCTCATAGCTGGCCTGCTGACACAGGTCCTCCAGGTCTCCGTTGCTGATCTGTGCTGTGAATAAGAATCTCTTCCTGATTTGTCTGTACACTGACTGCCCTGAGTAAGACAGACCTTTGAAGAAGTCCTTCTAATTTATCTTAAGCAGCAAAGTTTTTTCATTCCATCTTTTTGTAGATTCTGTCCCTTGAGAATTTATTTAAAAGGCTTAATTTAATCTTATTTCTGAGGAAAACTGGGGAGAGTCCAGGCAATCTCCTGGCTGTTCTCCACTATCTTAGGTGAACTGTTTTCCAGTTTTCTGAGCAACTTTTGTCAAATTGTTATTTCTTGCTCCAAAAGCTTGGGACTTTTGAGTTCAATCAAACATGAGATTCCCATGTTCATTTAATCTTATGTAGCATACACCTAAACTATTCTACTGATTCACTACCCTATTTATTAGATAGTACTCTATTGTTTTGATGATTACCACTTTGTAAAATAGTTTGAAATCTGGTACTTGGAGAACAATTTCTTTCATATACACACAAACACACACACACACATATACACACACACATATACACATATATGCATATACATATATAGGTGTATATATATACATATGTATGCATACGTATGTATATATACTTATATGTATATATATGTGTATATATATACATAGATATATATATATATACATACGTATGCATACATATGTATTCATTTATTCCCACGGTGTTCTTGACCTTTTGTTTTTTAAGATTAATTTTGTTATTTTTTAAGGTTTATATTTTTCTATCCCCATTATATATAATTCCTAATTGTGGTATTAGTTATATACTACTTATAATTTTAAGAAACGTTTCATTTTTTCCTACATATCTAGTGGTTTTAGTAGTAATGGGTTTTGCATTATGCCAAAAACTGTTTTTTCACATATATCAGGATGATTATGATTTGTTTTTTGTTATTTATATAGTTCAATATGCTTAATGCTTTCCTAATATTGAATGAGCCCTACATTCTTGGTATAAATGGTATAAATGCCACCTAATATACACATTATAATATTCGTGATATATTACTATAACGTCCTTCCTTGTATTTTATTTCAGTTTTTTGTATGAACATTCATTATTAAATTGGCTTATACTTTTCTTTCTCTGTTTTTGCTTTCCCTGGTATATGTATCAAAACCATAGATGAGACTTAAAAGGAACTGACTCCTTCTTTATCTACTTTTTTCATACAGTTCATGTAGAATTAATATTAATTCTTCCCAAAATGCTCAGTGAAATTAATTTGCAAGTCTACTTGGGCCTGGGGATTTTTCTTTAAGAAGCTCATTGATGGTTTGTTCAATTTCTTTTTGTAAGATAGGTTATTTAAGTATTCTATTTCCCCTTCTGTTAACCCTGGGAAATTTGTGTTTTTTAAATATTCAATCCAGATTGTCAGTATTCTTTTCATATAATTGAAGAACATCACTCCTAATAATTGCTTTCCTTTCACCTTCTTTGATTTTGCATTGACTCTTTTTATTTTTGATGTTATAATTTAATTTTCTTCTTTCTTTTTTAAACTAAACAGTGGGTTATCAATTTTTCTGTTTCTTTTTGTAAACTAACTCTCCATTTTATTTGTTAGTTCAAAGTGTTTTTTAACTTTCATTTTTATTAATCTCTACATTGCTTTTCATGATTTCCCTTTTTGTGTTTAATTGTGATTTTTAATTTATTCATTTCTCTGGGGTTTTTGTTTGGTTTTAGTTCCTTCCCCAAACTATTGATCTGCTCTTTCTCTCTCATCGTTATACACTGTTCGAGATTTAAAATTATCCTTAAATGTTGCTTTGGGGACCTTCCACAAATTTTATGTTGTTTAATTCTTCTCGTTTTCATTATTGAAACTATTTTTTCCACCATTTGTTCTTTTCCCCACCAATTCTTTAAGATTACATTAGTTAGTTCTTTCCTTCCTTATCTCTTCTAATTAGGTCAAAATTTTGCTTTGTCTGAGATTATAATTGTTACTTCTTCCTTTTTTACTTCATTTGAAATATCATACACTCTGCTTCAGCCCCTTGTTTAACTCTGTTCATGTCTGTCTGTTTCAAGTGGTTTTTGTAAGCAACATACAGTTGGATTCGGGTTTCTAATGTGTTCTATCTATTTGTGTTTTATTGGAGAATTCATCCCAATCACACACATATTGCTAATTCTACATTTTCCTCCTTCCTATTTTCTGTTGTTGATTCCTCTCTCTCTTTTTAATTTCTCCTGCCCTAGCAGTCTGTTTTCCTTCTGACCACTGCTTTCTTTAATCTTCCCTTCCTTTTATATTTCCTTTTTTATCCTATTCTTGCATTCTTTCTTTCTGTGAGATAATTTCCTTCATTCTTTCTCTTCCTTATCTCTTCTTCCAGTGCTTCCCTCTTTCTCATGCTAGTTTCAGAAATGCTGTGGAATATCCCTGATTCTCACCTCCCTTCTGTGACTCTTTCACCTTTATTTATCCCCTTCCCTTCCTACTTTCCCAGAAGGTAAAAGAGATTTCTATACCCCATTGAGCATGAATATTATTTCTTGATGAGACTAAAGTTCACTCATTCCCCTTCACTGTCCCCATTTTCTCCTTGATTGTAAAAACTTCCTTCTTGCTTCTTTTATGTGTCATAATCTACCCCATTCTATCTCTCCCTTTTGTTTTTTTTTTTGCAGTACATTACTTTCTTACCCTTTAATTTTATTTTTTAAATTTAGATCTTATCCTTCATATTCAATTCAAATGTGCCATCTGATTATATATTCTTCTTCCATTTCCCCAATAATGAAAAAGTTTCTATTAGGTACAAGCATCACCTTCCCGTGTAGGAAAACAAACAGTTTCACTTTATTAAGCACCTTATACTTTTCCTTTTTTTATTTACTCTTTTATATTTCTCTTAAGTCTTTTATCTTAAGGTTAAATTTTCTATTCATTTCTGATCTTTACATCAAAAATTGTGGATAGTCCACTATTTCACTGAATATTGATTTCTACCCTGCAGGATTATAACTCAGTTTAGCTGGGCAGGTGACTATATGAATAAGCACCACAACATACACAGTGGATCCTGCTATCACATGTTCTTTGATCTGAAAGGAAAAGTAACATTTGTGGGGTTAACAATCATTTAGTTAAGCACATGTGTCATCCAGTTAGATCAGGGAAAAAAGTCAGCACCTTGAACATCAGAGAAAATGCAGAGAAATCAAAAGGCAACAAACATGCTCCCAATTGTCTGACCATCAACATATATACGTCTTTACCAGGAAAGCATCAACTTCTGGATTTTCACAGCTAGAAGGCTGGTTAACAGTTTCCCAGAGTCTCATCTGGCACACAATCCTTCTTCTAAAAACCAATCGCCAAAGTAAAACCACATCTTAAACTCTTTGTACACATTTTAAAGCCAGAGGGCATCACATCTCTTGAGAACCAGTGTCTCATTATCAGAAGGTGTGGGTCTTCCTACAAATCTTCCCAGGCCCATCAATGGAAGGGTAAGTTCCTCCTCAGTCACGTTATTCAAACAGAAACATTATACTTCTTGATTATATCAAAACAAAAACACCAAAAGATCCTACTTTGCTTGCCCTTACAGTGATTCTTGACTGTAATCTTAGCTCCTTTCCACTCTGAAATATCATATTCCAAGCCCTCTGTTCTGTCAAAGTAGAAGCTACTAATCTTGTATTATCCTGAGTGTTATTCTATGTTACTTTAGTTGTTGCTTTCTCACTATTGGCAATATTTTCACATTGAGCTGAGAACTTTGGAATTTGGCTATAATATTCCTGGGAATTTTGTTTTTGGGATCTCTTTCAGGAGGTGATCAGTAGATTCTTTCAATGTCTATGTTACCCTGTAGTTTCTGAATATCAAGGCATTTTTCCTTGATAATGACTTTAATGATGACGTCTAGGCTCTTTTTATGCTCATGGATATTGGGTAATCCAATAATTTTCAAGTTATCTCTCCAAGATGTATTTTTCAGATGAGCTGTTTTTTTAATGAGAATTTTTTTTTGTATTTTTACATTCCTTTGATTTTGTTTCATTGTTTCTTGATTTCTCAGAAAGGCATTAGCTTCCATTTCCTCCATTCTGATTTTTAAGGAATTATTTTCTTCCCTGATCTGTTGGATCTCCTTTTCCATTTTGGTGATTCTACTTTTTGAAGAGTCTTTTTTTTCTTTATGAATTTTTATGCCTGTTTTTTCTCCCATTTGACCAGTGATGCTTTTTAAGCAATCTTCTAGTAATTAGATTTTTTGTCCCTCTTTTACTATTTGGCCTAGTCTGTTTTTAAGGTGTTATTTTCTCTATATTTTTCTGTGTTTCCTTTACCAAAGTGTTGGCTCTTTTTTTCTCGATTTTATTGCATCACTTTTATTTCTTTTCCAAATTTTTCCTCTACTTCTATTATTTGATTTTCAAAAATTTTTTTTGAGATCTTCTGTGGCCTGATGCCAATTCACATTTTTCTTGGAGTCTTTGGAGGAAGGAACCTTGACTTTGTTATCTTCTTCTCAGTATATGTTTTGATCTTCCTTGTCATCGAAGTAATTTTCAATACTAAGGAATTTTTCTCTTCTTTGCTCATTTCCCCTGCCTATAACTTGTCTTTACCTCTGTTAAAGTAGAGTTATTCTTTCAGGATGGAAGGTTCACTGTCTTAAGCTTAACAAGTTTTGTGCAGCTATTTTTAGTGATAACTTCTAAGTTCCTCTAAGTTTTAATTCTTCTAAGGTGGTATGGTATATGTAGAGGTGTTTACTACTGTCCTGTTCTCTAGTTTGTGAATGAGCACATGCACTCTTTTCTACCCTGGAACTGTGAGAAGGGTCTCTACTCTACTGTAGCCACAAACTCTGTTACAATAGTGCTCCTCCTCCCCATGGGATTGTCACCCAGGACCTCAACCTAGATGGGAGTATGGGTATTCAACAGTCTTGCCTCGGTGCTAGCAAAGAGAACCCTGTGGTCCTCTGACCAAGTCTTTAACCTCCTTACTGTCTCTGAACTAAGAGCTCCTAGATCATTCACTTCTGTTGCTGATTCAGTGACTCCCAAAGCCTGCTTCTGGCTTGTTATGGTGGGGACTGTGTTAGTGGAGCCTACACTGGAGTTTGCTCTACTCTTATCCAGGTGCAACAGACATTTCCTGCTGACCTACTAAGCTGTCTTTGGCATCTGTGGGCTGAAAGGTCTGGAAACGACCACTGCTGCCACTGATTAAATCATTCCGGGGTCTGCTCCTGGTTTGCTTGGACCAACCTGCACTGGGGCAGCCTATATTTCTTTCTCAATCCAGTGAAATGTACCTTTACTATTGACTTTCAAAGTTGTCATGGGCTGGAGGATTGTTTAACTCCACCTTTTTGTGGGTTCTGTTGCTCTACAAATTGTTTAGTCATTATGTAAAAGTGTTTCTAGAAGTTTTGAAGAGAGCTCAGTTGAGTCACTGCCTTTACTCTGCAATCTTGGCTTCCCCTCTTTCCATGTTTTCCTGAAAGCATCCTGCTCATCATTTCTCATAGCACAATATTATTTCATCACAATCATATGCCACAGCTTGTTCAGCCTTCACCGAATTGATGTCTAAGTGTTGGTCACCAGAAAAAGATTTACAATAAATATTTTTGTACATACAGGTCCTTTCCATTTTTTGTTTTGTTTTTTTAATCTCTTTGAGATACAGACTTACTTTGTTCCTGCTAGGTCAAAGGTTATACACAGTTTTGTATCCTTTTTGACATAGTTCTTCATTGGTCTTTAAAATGATTTGATCAGTTGACAACTTGTCTAATAGTGTATCAGTGTGCCACTTCTCCCACATCCTCTCCAACATTTTTCATTTTCCTTTGCTGTCATATTAGCAAATATGGTACATATGAAGAGATACTTTAGAGTCCTTTCAATTGCATTTATCTAATCAATAGTGATTTTGAGCATTTTCCCATGTGTTTATAAATAGCTATGAATTCTTCATTTGAATGCTTTCTGTTTATGTACTTTGACCATTTATCATTTCGGGAGTGACTTGTATTCTTATAAATTTGATTCAGTTGTCTATATAGTTGACAAATGAGAACTTTATAAAAGAAACTGGCTGTAAAAAAATCCTGTTTTCTGCTTCCCTTCCAATGTTGACTTTCAATTTCTTCTTAATTATATTGCTTCTACCCTTTCTAGTGTAAAGATCATAGTTTTCGGAAAAGAAATGTAAGGACCCCAGAAAAATTCCTCAATAAAGGAAAAAGCCAGAAAAGCCCTAACTCCATTATCTAGTTAACAACCAAAAATTTCTTTTCTACTTGAAGGTAGAATGAATATAAAGTAGGCAGCATTTACCAACATATTTCCCTTAATATGAATCATCACTGATCTCCAACCTTGACCTAAACTCCAGGTCCAGATATTATTTCCTTCCCTCAATTTCTGGTGCTGCTTGATTCAATTAATAGGTATATAAAAACGCACTAGGCTTTTATTGTCTTAGTGCCCAAATGTGACCTTCAGTGAACCTATTTCCATAATTCCTGTCTACCCTTCTTGCAGTGCATATTTCCCAACCAAAAAAGTTAGTTTAATTTACTTTCTGCTGATTTTGTGTTATGTCTTTCTGCGCTATAATTTTCTGTATACTGAATTTTGGAATTCCTAGCCTTATTCATGCTGTGTTAATACAAGAAAGCAGTAATGTAATAAGTACAGAAGTTTCTCAGTCTTAATGTCATTAGCTATAATCTGTCCTTGTATATTTAATAGAGGTCCAATGACTTTTCTAATTCTGTTTTTGTCCCCAATATAGCTATAAAATAAAAGAACAAAATAAACTAAAACTCCTTTTCCCCTTCTCCTTAACATTTTTGGCAAGCCCTATAGTTTTATTGTTACATTTCATAAGTGTGTGTGTGTGTGTGTGTGTGTGTGTGTGTGTGTGTGTGTGTGTGTGTGCAGGCGCTTGCATGCATTTCTGTATCCACATGGATCTGTCTAGATGTGGCTCATGAAGGAGGCAAGAACTGATATCTCTAAATTTTCTTCTTTCTACATTATTCCAAGGAAGACTTTGATTCCCATTGGCAACAGAGAACAGAAAGTTAGAGTCAAACACTAGACATCCTGCTTTTCTAAGGGAAATGAAAGTAGATTAGAATTAAATTTATCTGTTCCCTTAATGTGGTTACTCTAGATGAAATTTTTTTTATTCAACTGTGTTCCTTATCTCTTAACCACAAAAGAGTGCCACAACTTTTTTAACTAGATCTCACTCTTTCCCACGAAGTACCAACTCTACAATGTATAAATATAGCTCTGCTCAACAACACAGAGAAAAAGAGACGGAGAAACAGAGAGAGATGGAGATAGAAAGAGAGATCTCAGATCTCACCCATGGTGAAATTTCACCCAAACCCATAATGTAACAAGCTAGGGACAGGAACATGACTGAGATGCGAATTTCTATATACACCAACATTCTTTTAGGGTCTCACTTCCTTCAAAGTCCTTAAGAGAATTTGCAACAGTGAGTCTTCTCTTTTGAAGCTAGGAGATCAGGATCTCTCTTATCCCAAGCTCTTATCTCCCCTCATTATAGGACCCTAAGACTGGAAATCATGACATTTGGGAGTCAATTTTCCTTCACGATAAGAAGTCTATAGTACTGATACATTCTAATGGGAGACTTTTGGAGTAATAGTCAAATACTCAATTTCTGGACCGAGCTCTACTGTTTCTGAGTCCTGTGACCTTAGGAAAATCACACAAACTTTCTGAGCCTTGGTGTACTTGCATGTATATTGAGGGAGTCAAATTAGTTTCAAATTCCCTTCCAACTCTCTTTATTTTGTCTCTAGTCATAAAGGTATAGATGAGAGAATAGTTCTTTCAAGCATAATCACTATTCTATACAACACTGTTGCCAAAATCTGAAATGCATTCTTTAGTTGATTACTAAGATGAAGATATTGTTCCTGAAATCTCAGAAATCCCTCAGGCATATCTAACCACTAGTAATGAATATTCCGTATTCATCCTAAAACCCACAAGATGATTTGTAATTTAAGCTGATTTAAAATATATTTTTTTTCAAATCAATTATATGACTTTCTGAAAATTAAAAAATGACTCAAGAATATAACTGATCGAAATGTGTTCTTATCTCGTTAATGTATCAAGACTAAAATGAGAATGTGGTGGTTTTGACCTCACCCTTTCAAAATAAAATCTATTCTTTTTCTTTTACACATGCAAACATACACACACAGATGTCCAAATGCTTTTTTTTATTTGCATATGTAAACATGCACATACCTACATATTTTAGCAAGGGTGGAAACACCTGGTTGAATCAAATATCTTATATCTGAAGGTGTCAGACTGAGATTTAGTGAATATAAGGAACTTTTACAGCTAGATACATTATTGAGTAATGTAGGTCAGGGAAGTATACTTACACACATATATATGTAAATGTATACATAAATATACACACATATGTGTGTATATACACATATACATGCACATGCATATATACACAGAAATACATGCACATACATATATGTATGTATATATATATCATAGATATGTTATGTGTGTTTATTTTTGTTATCTGTGTATTAAAAACAAAAGAATATCTGAAAGGCAGCATGATTTAATTGATAACCATTCTCTAAGATGTAAAGAACAGGATTGAATTACACATTCAGACATATACTGACTGTGTCGGCCTAGTCAGTGACCAAAGACAATTTTCTAACACTACAAATTACAAATAAAATTTGGATTGGATTAAGATTATTTCTCACTAGGTATTCACTAATGAGTTTTTATTTCATAGGTAGAAGAGAATCCTGATGAGGAAACTCTCCCTACTAATGTATATGCTAGTCTGACAACTGGAGAAGAGAATGTGCTGTGGAGCAGAGGTTTTCAAACTTATTTGGTCTACCAGCCCTTTAAAAAAAATACTCACTGCTCCCTTAGAAATCTCTTTAAACCTGTATTTTTTTTAAATTTGTGTGATTTCAAAAAATAGATTATACAAATATATACATGTGCAACTAGATGGAGTAGTGGATAGAGCACACCAGTGCCTGAGTCAGAAGGAACTGAGTTCAGACCTCACCTCAGACACTTGACACTCACTAGCTGTGTGACCTTGGGCATGTCACTTAACTCCAATTGCCTCATCTTGGGTCATCTTCAGTCATTCTGATGAATATCTGGTCATTGCATTCAGATGGCTCTGGAGGAGAAGTGAGACTATTGACCTGCACAACCCTCCCTCACTCGAAACAAAGTCAAGAGCAAGTCATGTCATTATTTCATTGATGGCATGGTCTTCTTCATCAATTAAGGATGAACACACACACACACAGAGACAGACACATACTAAATTTAAGAAGTTATTATAAGTTTATGCATGATTTCTTACGTTGAAATTTTAAAGATACACTATTGAATTATGAAACCATATAGTGCCTTATTGTAAATGAGTCATTTCATTTACAGATTCTTGCCAATGCATGCTGGAATTCCCAACAGTGTGCTGCACTCTTGCCTGCCAAGACTTGCTTGTTAAGACCTGTCAGTAGATTTGACCATGGATCACTTGTAACTTGCATTTTTTATGTTTTTAGAGAAAAATAATGAAATCACTACGACTTTATCTCTGTTACACCATAGATATAACATGAAAGAATGTATTTTCTTCTCTTCTTTTCTTATTCTTCTACTGCCCCCTCTATTTTATTCAATATTGCCCTCGTCCTATTTTACTCAAAGCTTTACTACTTCTCTAGGTCATTCCAGTGTCCTGTAGGGGTGGAATTATCCACTTGGGGAACCTATATTTTTGAGCATATTAATGCCTGGAACTTTATTCTGGGAACTTGTTACACATCCTTTCCCTTTCCAGTTCTAGAACCACAGTGAACTCAATTTTTCCATTGATATTTCAAAGGTTGTGTGAATCTATTCTTCAACAGTTCCATTCACTATCCCTGCTAACTGAAGCAAGCCTCTCTAAACACCACTCCCCTATTTGTAATGCCTCCTGGTATTAGAATATAAGGTCCTAGAGAGCAAGGGCCATCTTTCCATTTGCATTTGTATACCCAGCAATCAAAACAGTATTGGCATATAGTTAAGATTTATGTATTTCCATACAATTATCACAAGAGATGCAGAAAAAGCTTTTGACAAAAGGCAACACCTATTCCTATTAGAAACACTAAAGAGCACATCAAAAAGTGAGGCCTTATCCCAAAAGCTAGTGTCTTTGGGTTATCAAAAAGTAAATTGCTATAATCATTGACTACTGTTTCTCCTTTACCTTGCCTAATCTACTGATCTATCCCTCTAAAAATCTGGATCATATTCTCCAATCAAAAGACTAATTATTTATGGTGAAAAGAGGGCACACAAGTCAGAATCTTGAAAGAAAATATATGAGGTAGGAAAGTCATATGCTAAGGTAACTCATGATTCTGGCCTCCAGATGTTAATGTTCTTGGTCTCTGCAGGAGTACTTGCATGACATGAAACCACTTCTTTACTCTGCTGCACTGTTGATTGTCCACATTCTTCAACCAGTAAAATCCCTTTATTTTCTCTATTCCAAAATAGCATTTATAAAGTCTGGTAAGTTATCTTCATGTCAAAAACAATTTTTAGAAAGCTTCTGCTCTTAGTATGAGCAGTATTTTTGGTGAGAGAACTGTAAAACTCCTTAAACTTTCTACCTGTGGCTCTATAAATGAGTTCAACTAAGTTATTCCTTCGCCTGGATACTCCATGCAGAATGTTGCTTTCAGTAGCATGTTAAGGTTGACCCTTCAAACCAAATCACTGGGATACCAAAGCAACAGAAAATTCCTTTCTGTTTTTATTTCTCAGGCCAGAGTTAGGAGCAGATTGCAGCTTATTCTACTGAAAAGTTTCATCTTTCTCCAAATATAGTTACTGAAGGGCCAAAACTTTCCATGAAGTTCGTGGCTGGTGAAGTCAATTCTTTCTCTGACCAATTAGGAATCACTGAGCTGCACCTTTGTATCACCTGAAAGCTTTTAACTACCACAGAGTCTTCAAAAGATCGGTTTTATAGTAACTGATACAGGAATAACACTTTTAGTCTCAGATAGAGTTTTATTAGATTTGGGTCCATGTTCTAGTCTGCCAAGGTCTTTTGATTCCTGCCTTTAGTAATCTCAGTTTTATTCTAAATTCTTTACTCTCACTCACTCCACACAGCTAACCATTGGTCATATCTTGTCATGCTACTTCTACATTTCCCTCATCATTCTTTTCTCCACTCTTAAAGTCATTTCTGATACTTATCAGTTATTGGCTATTCTCCATTATTTCATTAGCCTCCTATGGGTTTCTCTGCTTCAAGTCTCTTGATAACCCTTCCCAAGATGGCCTCATTCTACTTTTTCTAATCTTATCATATATTGCTTCTATTAATGTAGATGGTAGTCCAGTCAAAATAATTTTCATATTTTTCCTTCCATAAAACACTCAATTCCTCATTGTTTTTCCTTTGTACAAACTGTCTCACTTTTGTAAAATGCAAAGTATACTCTTATTACTCTCACTACCTGGAAGTGATTCCTTCAACTCGCAGTACAATTATCAACTTCTATATGAATTCTCTGCTAATTTCCCGAGCTAACTGGTACATCCTCCCAAAAAACAAACAAAAAAGCAGCCTACCTTTTATCTGTTTTGTATCTATTTTTATACAGGTTCCAAATTCTTTAAGGGAAAGCACTGATACTTTTTGTTTATTTTATCCCCTATGCCCATCATAATGTCTTGTGCATAGTATGTGCTTTAAAATGTTTTATGATTGACAATGTGGTAAACTAGGGGAATTAATCCCAGTCTTGTGCCATATGAAAAAGTAAAGGAGACCATCTATATTTTTATCTTAATCATAATTTTAAAAGGTAAACATTACAGTCACAGGCACAGATCCCTAAGACTATCATCTATACACATAGTTATAAACAGAATACGTTTTAAGTAGAGTAATTACATAATCATAAAATTCAGATCCATTTAATTATATCATCTGTTCAACATGTTTATTCTGACAAAAGAATAGCAGGATATTTTGTCAAATGATTTGATGAAATCTAAGCAACTGAAATCTAAGCTAGAGAACATTTCTCCAGCATTTCCCAGGTCTGCCAATTCTGAAACCTTATCAAAAATGATTTTTTTTCCAGCATACGTGATATTAATGAAATCATTTTAATGCTTTTTCATCACCACTTCCACTTTTGTATGTTTTCTAAGCTTTTCTGTAGTAATATATTGCAAAATTGTTTTTTTTCCCCAGGAAACAAAGTCAATCTTCCCAGCTTGCAATTTGCAGAATCTTTGGAGTTTTTTTTTAAGTTATTAAACGTTCCTTTGTATAGTTTTTTGATAGTCATTAATAGAACAGTTTCAATACATATTATCACATTCCACAGAATGATTAAGAGAATTTCGTTATCTTGTTGTCTTTTTCTCTCTTCCCTCTAAAAGAATTTAACAATCAGTGAAAATAAAGATACAGAAAGACAACTTTAGGGAACAACAAATTCACAAGAAGGATTTCCAAGAATCAAGTAAGTACGGAAGGAGTAATTGAAGATGAGAGAAAAACAAAAGCAAACTTCATCTGGACAAACTCTGGAAGAAGTGGTAGGAGATGAAATCAAAGCACAACTAAAAGTTGAACTGTAACAAGAAGTAACAATCTTTGAGATGAGGAAAGGAAGAATGGATTAATAAAGTCAGAGAGAACATTTTTTTTAAATCTTCAGATGAGGAATGATGATAGAATGTAAGGATTTTCCTTAATTGTGTTGGTAGAGTAAGAGACGATTGTTTCTGGGAGAGGACTTTAGGGATTCCAAGAGAGAGGAAAATACTTTGAATATATGCTATGAAAATTGTACAAGAAGCAAAATGAATGAAAAAATTTACTTTGATGCAGTTTGGTTAGATATTGTGATTTTAAAGGACCTAGCCGTTATGATTTCATACCTTTCTTCATCATCATTCTGGGATTTGAAAGTAGAAGTATAGAAGGCAATTAAAAATGGCTCAGGGCTGAGAATTATTAAGGTGTAATCCCTTGGAGACTTAAGGGCAAAGTAGACTTAAGGGTATCTAATATCTTGTTAGCTGGATTATTTCTAGGATCAAAACAATATTAGTGGAAGTAAGGAAAAGTTGTAACAGTTGACCATGAGTCCTTTAGACATAATATAGATAAAGGAAATTTAAGCACAGTGATGTATATTCTTTTTAATATAATTTGAGAACTACAATTTTCAACACTTTATCATATAAATTTTTAATTGAATATTTTATAGTCAATAAAACAAAACTGTACCTGGACTACAAGTAAATCTTTATACACATGGTTTACATCAATTTTTTAATCTGGTACAAATTTTGTTTTATTGAGGAAATTTGGTGAGGGACTCTTTTGCTAAGGCAATATTCATAGCACTGGTGGTGACTACTGATATGATGGTGTATTTCTCAATCAAAAAGGATAACAGACTCTCCACATTGAAAGAAGAAGAAAAAACATTTATTCAGACCCCAGAAAGCCAAATCCCAAAACCAGAAAGCCAAATCAGGCATAGTAGCTAAGAAGTCAATACACATTATCACTGCAGAGGACAAAGGCATTTCCAATCCTCTGCCAACGCTTCTGGGACTTCCCACAAACAACCACTCACAAACCTAGTTGTCTGTTTGTCTGTGTCCTTCCCAGCTTTGACTAGCCTGACCTACTTCATTCTAGCTCTGTTCCACCCTTCCTCTTCCAACTGTTCGGCAAACTCCTGGTTCCCACCATTCATTCTAATTCTTCTATACAACATGACTAATGTGAAAATATGTTTAATAGGAATGTATATGTACAGCCTATATGAAATTTCATGCTATCTTGGAGTGGGGAGGGAGGAGAGGTAGAGCAAATTTAAAACTTTTGGAAGCGAATGTTGAAAACTAAAAATAAATACATTAACTTAAACACAAAATAAAAACAACAACAAAACATTGTCTCCATCCTATGCTTCCAGAAAGATTAAACATATTTTTCATCCTCCCACGATTTGCCTCCCTGACAAACAAACCTTCTTTAAGTTCCTGAATATACCATTTCACTGCAGATGTTATTCCTTATGCTTAGAATGTACTCATTTCTAAGACGTATATGGGGTATTCAGGGAGGAGTACCACCTCTGCTGTGGGGATTTGCGGAGCCCTTGTCAAGGATGCTCAACCACCCTTGTTGTCCACTTGTTACCCAGCTATCACCTATGACTCCAAGAAGCTTTATCATGCCCAGTGGGCACATCCTTATAAAACTGACACAGCAGATAGGCTAAACCAAGTTGTGGGTAACCAAGAGAACTCAGATCTGTCAGTGAGGAAAGGTGATGTCTAGCCTAGTCAGATGAAGTCTTCCCAAAACACTGAAAAGCATAATAATAATGGAGTCTTCTATAAAATAATAAGTTGTACCTTCCTAAAACCATCAGCAAGTATCATATGTAATGGGGATAAGCTAGATGCATTTCCAATAAGATCAAGGGTGAACCAAGGATGTACATTATCACCACTATAATTCAATATGGTACTAGATATGTTAGTATTAGCAAGAAGAGAAGAAAAAGAAATTCAAGGAATTAGCATACACAAAAAAGGAACTAAATAATCACTCTGTGCAGATGATATCATGATGTACTTAGAGAATCCCAGAAAATCAAGTAAAAAACTATTTGAAACAATAAACAATTTTGGAAAAGTTGCAGATTACAAAATAAACCCACATGAATTATCTATATTTCTATACATTACTAACAAAGTCCAACAGCAAGAGATAGAAAGAGAAATCCCTTTTAAAGGTTTCGTAGTTATTATAATATATCTGGGAGTCTACCTGCCAAAACAAACCCAGGGACTATATGAACACAATTTCAAAACACTTTTCACACAAACAAAGTCAGATTTAAGTAAGTGGAAAAATATCAGCTCTCATCGAAAGGCCAAGCTAATATAATAAAAATAACAATGCTACTTAAATTAATTTACTCATTCAGTGCCATACCAATCAAACTACCAAATAATCGTTTTCTAGAGCTAGAAAAAATAATACCAAAATTTATCTGGAAGAACAAAAGATCCAGAATATCAAGGAAACTAATAAAAATAAATGGTAGGCAAGGTGGTCTATCCCTACCCTATCTCAAATTGTATTTTAAATCAGATATCATCAAAACTACTTGGTACTGGCTAATAAACAAAGGGGTAGATCAGTGGAATATGTTAGGTGCTCAACACACAGTAGTCAATGAATGCAGGAAACTACTGTTTGGTAAACCCAAGGACCTCAGTTTTTGGCATAGGAACTCAATGTTTGACAAAAATTGCTGGGTAAACTGCATAACAGTGTGGCCGAAACTGGACATCGGTCAATGCCTGACACCGTATGCACAAAAATAAAGTCCAAATGGATACATGATGTAGGAATAAAAACTGGTATTATAAACAAGTTAGGTGAGCAAGGAATAGTGTATTTCTCAGATTTATGGAGAATGGAGAAATTTTTGACTAAACAAGAGATAGAGAACATTATGAAGTGCAAAATGGATAATTTTGATTGCATTAAATTAAAAACGTTTTTGCAAAAACTAATCCAATACAAGTAAGATTAGGAGGGAAGAAAAACCTGGGAACGAAGTTTCACAACTAGTGTCTGTGAAAAGGCCTCATTTCTAAAATAGAGAATTGAGGCAAATGTACAAGAATACAAGTCATTCCCCAACTGCTCAATGCTGAAAGGATATGAACAGGGAATTGTCAGAGGAAAAAATTAAAGCTGTCTATAGTCATATGAAAAAATGCTCTAAATCACTATTGATTGGAGAGATGAAAATCAAAATAATTCTGAGGTAACACATCACACCTTTCAGATTGGCTAACATGACAAAACAGGAAGATGATAAATGTTGGAGAACATGTGGGAGAGTTGGAACACTAATTCATTGTTGGTTGACCTCTGAACTGATGCAACCTTTCTGGAGAGCAATTTGGAACTATGCCCAAAAGGACTACAAAAATGTGCATACCCTTTGAATGAGCATTATAGTTTCTAGGACTGTATCCCAAAGAGATCATAAAAATGGGAAAGGGTCCCACATGTGCAAAGATATTTATAGTAGCATTTTTTTGTGGTGGCTAAAAGCTAGAGATCAAGTAAATGCCTATCCTTTGGGGAAAGGCTGAATAAGTTGTGGGATATGAATGTATTGGAACACTATTTTGCTATAAGAAATGATGAACAGGAAGACTTCAGAGAGGCCTGCAAGGACTTATATGAACTGATGCTGAGTGAAAGGAGTTGAACCAGTAGAACTCTGTATAGAGCAACAGCCACAGTGGGTGAGGAATTTTTCTGGTAGTCTTAGCCCTTCACAGTAATCCAAGGACCTAAATAATTTCCAATGGACTCTTGAAGAAAAATGCCTTCCAAATCCAGAAAAAGAACCGTGGAGTTGGATCTCAGAATGAAGCAGATCATTTCCTCTTGTGTTATGTTTTGTTTTGTTTTCATGGGTTTTCCCATTCATTTTAATTCTTCTATGCAACACTACTAAGGTGAAAGTGTATTTAATAAGAATATATGTATAGAATCTACATAATATTTCATGGTGTCTCAGGGAGGGAGGGTGGAGGGAGAGGGGCTGGTGGAAGAGGAAGGGGGCAAAATCAAAGATATGTGAAAGTGATTGTAGAAAACTGAAAACAAATTAATAAAGAATAAAAAAATTCTTCCCCACTGGAATAGACACATGAAAACAATTTGTTCCAACAGCCATGAAAGCAACAGAGTAACAAACTATGGAGAGCTTAGAACTAGGTTACACATTGATGACATCAAGTTCGTCATCTACTGTGAATTGGACCATCCTGGCTTTTATCTTACCATTGGATTTCTATGACTCTGAAAAGAGATTGAGGTTGATGACTTTGTGCAACTCTTCCTCACTTAAATCCAGTTCATGAACAAGTCTAGTCATTATCTCCTGATTTCATTGGTCATCTTCAGAACACGAAGAATGAACAACTCCATTCTTATGTGTTCCTTTTTAGGATTTGTAGCTTCTTTCAAGATTCAGTGAAACCCTCTATTTTGTAGGTGCTCCTTCTCTAGAATAATTGTTATATTTATTGCATATCTGTGAATTCCTTATTTCTTTTCACAACTATTCAATATCCTACTTCTATAATGTGTTTGTATGTGTTGTATAAAACATAAAAAGAAATAGTAAGCACCTTGAGGGGCAGGATTGTTTCATAGTTGTTGTCATTTCTCTCCCAGGGTTTACCGTTGTGTCTGCCATTCAGTTGGTGCTTAATAAATAATTACTGAATTTTTGGGTAAACATTTTTTGTAACCTTTTTGTAAACTCTATGCAAATGCAAGGTATTATTTTCATCATAATGATCGTGCTATGCTTACTGATTTATTCACTTAGTTAAGATTATTAAAATTGTCTCACACTTATTAACTGTGTAACGCTTCACAAGTTACTTCAATAAGTCTCATTTTCTTTATCTATAAAACTAATAATTATGCCTATTACATTGGGCTGTTGTGAAAATCAAACGTGATCAATTGATACAACTCACAAATCACTTGCAAACCTTAATGTCATATACATTCTAGCTAGCTGTTTTTTTTTTATTATCTGTAATTTTAAAGTCTGTCTGGCTTAGAATTAAATCTTGTCTATTTCTCTTATGGAATGCTGATTCTTGGAAAGATTTCATCTTCTTTGTTACATTTCCCATGTGTAAAAAATACCAGGAATATGTGTTTTCAGAAATGCATTAAAACTTTTACATGTATGAATATTATATATGTATATACACATATACATTCATATGCATACACACATACATAAAAACTTACAAGAAGTCAACATAACATTTCATCCAAAAAATATACATGTTACAGAATTTTGACTCTATATAGTTGTTTTGTATGCTTACTTCCCATTTCATAAAACAACATGTAATATAAATTTTAATTTTTTAAAGAAATTAGTAAAAATGGAAAGAATAAAAGGTCAGAATATGCTTTTGGGGGAAATATTACTTAACTTTACGTTCAGAAAGGATGCTTTAATGTGAAATGAAGGAGAAAGAGAATGTTCGTATTCTGCATTGTAGCGACTGTGGAAAATTATTAACTCCAAATTCAAAAGTTGTTTTTCCTGTGCATGAATTGCATTTGAGGAAAAATTTGGTAATAGAGTGCTAAAGAGAAATTAGCTATTTTATTTTACTGTTCCAGGAGCTCCTCTGAACTATTCCCAAAAGTATTCACAGCAGTGATCTGTTTTTAAAAACAAAGAATTCCCATAAAAATACTTTTAATATCATATTATACCAAGAAAATCTATTAAAACAACACATGTGTGTGCATGCTTGGGGTTGTTTTTTTTCCATAGTATTGATGATTTAAGTGCAATATGAGATAAGGAATTCAGGGTAAGCTGCTCTTAGAGCATTATTCATTTAATGATAGCTTGCAAGCCATATTCTTAAAAAGAAAAGAATGTCTTATTACAATAACATGCACATCTATGTATGCTTAATAAATGCACTTTATTGGATATTGTTTAAAGTCAGTGCCCAGTTAAAATGAACTATTACCCTCTGTTCATATTTATCAATTCATTTTGGCAACACTGCTTTATTGCTTTTTTCTGCACTTAAAAATCCTGTTAGATTTTCAACAGCTTCTATATTAAAGGAGAATAAAAAAGTCCTAGTCATAGAGAAAACGACATTGCTTTCTCCGATAAAGACAGCTTACTAATGATGTATTATTCAGGGTAGGATGGAGGGTTTGTTTTTATAACAAATTCAAGGACTATGTATATATCTGTATGTTGAAACACTCAGATGAAAACAGAAAAGTGCAGGCAAATATGTTCTTTTTGTAAACAGTACCAAACATCTGGGTACTGAGAATCATGTGGATAAATGGCTAAGCTTTGTAATTTTCATCCAGATGCTTTACATGGAGGAGATATAGCCTATGGAAATGCAATAAATTATATCAAGAGTAATTGCCTTCTCTGACACATTTATTCTGCTGATGGGAATTTACTAAACTTCTGGACACTTTCATAATATCTCAATGTCTGTAAAATAATATGCAACCAACCGATTTAAGAAAGGCATAAATCTGGAGAAGATAACTTCAGAGTATGCATGGCACATTTGATAGGTCATGCTTGTTAATTCAATAGTCTGAATGCCCACCTTTTGTGGCACAATCCTTCATTTTCCAGTTAATTTTAAGCATGATAAATTAAGACACATTGAGACAGAGCCTGGTCATTTTTAATTTTGCTCTGCCCCAGCTATTAAGCTGATATGGACACAAATTAATCTTATTTCACATAAGTGAAGAATAAGAATACTTGTGTGTGTGTGTGTGTGTGTGTGTGTGTGTGTGTGTGTGTGAAGTATGGTTCTGTGACTAGACCTATGATTTTGTTTGATATAGAAAAATTCCACTTAAGGAAACTTCTTTTCCTAATGCAGGTCCACACCATTTTTTTTTAAGACTTGACAAAAGCATCAAGCCTAGGGTCACACTAACAGTATTTATTGAAATGTGACCTCAGTATCTCTCTCTCTGTCTCTCTCTCTTTGTCTCTCTCTCTGTCTCTGTCTCTCTGTCTCTGTCTCTCTGTTTCTGTCTGTCTGTCTCTATCTCTGTCTCTGTCTGTCTCTCTCTCTCTCTCTCTCTCTCTCTGTCTCCCTCTCCCCCCCACCTCCTTTCTTCCCTCCCTCCATTCTTCCCCCACATCTCTCTGTTTATATTAATAAATTGTTTCAGAATATATTTTTTAAAAAAGAATTATCAAATTATTTCTTGGAGCACTAAACTGCATTTGCGAGGCAACATTATGATGCTGTTTCCCAGGTTTCACTTTATTAGATTTAGTGTTATTTACATATGTAGCCAGTGGTTAAAAAGTATTGTTTATTTTACTCAGTGACCTTATTCCCTTGAACACAAATCCTTTTCCTGAACCAAATCTACATGTCATCATAAGATTTAAAAAAAAATAAAAGAAGAAGAATTTGAAATAGCCTTGGAGATAGCAACAGATTATATTTATATCTTCTTTTAAAATTCAAAGAATACTTTAAAGTAGCTCATTTGATAATCAAAATAGCACAGAAAGTAAGTAGGTTCCCTGTCTTATACATGAGTGAACTAAAGGTTTTGATAGTTTGACATTAAGGAAATGACAACATGACTTGCAATTGACTTTGATTTGAGGTAGGGAGATTATAAAGTGTCATCATCCTCACTTTCTCTTCCAGGGCCATCTAAGCCCAGTAGTCATATCTATCAGGACAATTAGAGAAGGCTCAAGATTCAGTAAGATACCTTGGCCCCTTTCAAGCTAAGGTATTTTCAGGTTCTCACTTTGAATGAAACAACGCGCATTTAGTGAACAATTCTCTTTAAAAAGTGAATCAAAGGATGGTCCCTTTAATACTGGGGGAAAAAATCATACTGGGAGGGAAAGACCCTCAAGATAGCTGACCAAAAGAAAACAGTTAGTATTTACATTCTCTCTGAATCAGGAAACAGGCAGTAAGTTTCAAAGGCAGGATATTAAGAACAGTATTTATTAAACAACATGTGCCAGAAACTGTGATAAACACTGGGAACATAAATATAAGCAAAAGAAAACACAGTTCCTGCCTTAAGAAGCTTAGATTCTAATAGGGAAAGACATTTTTTTTAAAACTGAAAGAAGACTGTGCAATGAATGAGCTGGATGAAGGGATGAAGGGGTGTGGAGGATGTTTGGTATGGCAGAGAAAGTATAGAGTGTAGCCTGGAGAAGAATTAAGATATATGTAGTCTTGGGACCCTCCTTAAGTAGAGGTTCTGGGAAGAATCATTTAATCAGAATGAGAAGTGGGAGTGGTAGAGTGTGCTTTGTGTGAATTTCAGGATAGGAGTGAGCTTCTGGTATGAAAAAGTTTTGGCAGCTTGATAGAAAGGTCCCAAATGTAGGCTGAAGTGAAATGAATTTAGTTCTCTGCTGTCTCTTTGCCCAGAATTCTTTACAATGTAACACTGCCTTGAACCCAGGTATTAGAGTTTGTAAAACATTATTTGTGTCAAAAATTATAATTATTTGACTGCATGTGTATAACCTTAATCAAATTTCTTGCATTCTCAAATAGGGGTGAGAAGAAAAAGGGTGGAAAACAATTTGGAACACAAAACCACAAAAGAAGAAGGTAAAAAGTAAACTTTTTTCCCTTGAAAACAACAACACAGACCTAATGAGAATGGAAATCTAATTTGTCCCATTTTACAGAAAGAGAAACTATGTCAATACAAATTAAGCGACTTTCCCAGAATCATAGGTAGTGATCAGTATCAGTCAGGTTTGAAGACAAGTCTTTTACTCCAAGTCCCATAATCCTGCTACACCAAAATTCCTCTTCATGTCTTCTGGTTTCCAAATATGTCCCCAAATTCTAATACATATGCACACATGGACATCAAAACCAAGTGCTTTATTCAAAGGAAAAATTTTTCTTGTATTAATCTTAGGAAAGTTTTCCTCTGCTCCTCAGGGTGCTCATAGTTTAAGTACTCTTATATCTCATCTGCTGTTTGACTAGAAAAAGCAATATAAATTTTTACACTATTCCAAATATAATTAGGAAATCAAATCCATATCATACATTCTGTAGTAAAAATTTAAATAGAAATTGCTATAAAAGGAGAAGTTATCGATATAATTCATTTTATTCTGTTTCTGACAATACTTATTTTGAAGGTAGACAAAGAATGTGGACAATGTTGAATTCTAGGCTCAGGAGATTGTATTTTTCCTATAGACAATGGGGACTCTACTTACCTACCCATCTCACTATTTTCTGGTTATCTTAGTAGCAAAGTGACATGATCACATTTGTGTATTAGAAAGACTACTTTGGTAGGAGTTTGAAGGGTAGAATATAGAGGAAGAGTAATTAGCATATATTGAAGATTTGAACAAGGATATTGACCACATGAATATAATGGAAAAAAGGTACATACTGATGATGTTCAATGACTAAAATATGACACCAAAGCCACCAGGCTTAAAGAGAAATTCCTCTGTTTGACACTTAAAACTCTTTACAAACCAGCCCCTTCTGCCTTTTCCTGTCTTACAAATTACTCCCACAATACACTGTACAATCCATTCATACTTGTTTCCTACTTGTGTTCCTCACACAAAGCACTCCATCTTATATGTCTCCTCTTCTTCTCATTAAAACTCCTTGAAAATATCATATGTGCTCTTTATCCTCACTTCCTTTCCATTCTATTCAAAATCCTTCACAATCTGTCTTCCAAACTATTCCTTAAACTGAAACATACTCTCTCTCTCTCTCTCTCTCTCTCTCTCTCTCTCTCTCTCTCTCTCTCTCTCTCTCCAATTATCTAATTGCCAAATCTACTCATCTTTTCTTAAAATTCATTCTTCTTGACCTCTCTACAACCTTTCTTTGCAACTATCTCCTTTTTCTCCTCCATATTTTCTTATCTCTAGCTGTTTGTGACTCTCCTCTCTGCCAGTTTTTTTATTCTACCTGACCTGCCTGGCCAATACAATTAAAATTCGTATTCTAGATTTTCATTCAAATCATACCTCACTAATACCCCACTAAACTCTCATGAACTATCTCCTCTTTGATCTCTATATATCAAATAGTGTTTTAATTTGGCTTCAATGGGTTCACTTATCATCTCTAAGAAGATTCTTATCAGATCTGTATATCAAGTCATCATTAATTTCTTGAGTTCCATTACTAATTCATCAACTCCCTTTTGAATATCTTCAACTTGATGTCGAGTAGGCATCTAAACTTAACATGTCCAAAAACATATTTTTAACTTTTTTCCTCCAAAAAATTCTCTTTCTAAATTCCTTATTGCTGCTGAATTTATTATTATTATTGCCATTATTATGCAATTAATTTCAATTTTAGTATTAGCTTTATTGAAACTGTTGTTGGTGTCAACTACAACTTCATAAACAACTTCCTCACTAGTAGATAATTATTAGGCTTTGATACTGGAAATTGGCTCTTTGTTTTGTTTGTTTGATTGATTTTTATCTTTATATCACCAACACCTATCACAGACCCTTGCATGAAGTAGCAACGTCCAGAATTTTGAATTGAATTGAATATCATTTGAAAACTAAAAAGGACAGGGCATGAATACTAAAATGATAATGTAACATGGTGTGAATAATTATTGAGTATATCAAAAGCCGTTCTACTTCTGTGTAAAGAATGAATGATGAGAATACCTAAGCAATTGGAACTTGTGGCGATTTAATGGAGTAGCAAATACAAGCAGAACAAACATTTTAATAATATAGTGAAGTAAACTTAAAAGATGTGATGTTGCTTTGGGGAAACAAAAAGTAGTATACTTGTCTGATATGTGGGTAGATCCTAGTGTAAACAAAGGGCGTGAATCATGAATCAAAGTGACAGATCATGCATCAGAAATAGGAACTGAAAAAAAGTTACTGAATTTATACATCCAAAAATGGAAATAAAATGTGTCTAGAGAGTAAAGATAGATGTTTACTGCTCCTGTAGCCTATGTAAACACCAAATAGTATGTCTTAATAATAGAATCATGTCCAAAGCCCACGAACTGAAATGAATGGGTATTCTAGAAATAAGAGAAACAAACAAAACCTTTATTGTTGTTGTTCACTCATGTCCAACTCCTTATGTTCCTACTTGGGGTTTTCTTTACAAATATGCTATGTAGTTTGCCATTTCCTTGTCCTATTCATTTTATAGAAGAGAAATTGAGTCAAATAATGGTTAAGTGACTTGTCTCGGGTTACACAACTAGGAAGTATCTAAGGCTGTGATTGAACTCAGGTCTTCCTGACTCCAGGCCCAGAATTCTATGCATTGAGCCACTGAGCTGCCCCCAAAAGACATTAAGACATTTAGTATTTACACTTTTCTTGCATAAGAGTTTCTGTAAGTTTTCCCAGAGATTTTTGAAGTCATATATTCTATGTAATAGTAGGAATGATATTTGCCAGATAGCATAGAATTTTAAAGATGGAAGATATCTTAGTAACTGAGTTAAAATCCTCATATTACAGATGAGTAAAGTGAAATAGAGAGAGAATTGACTTGGATATAATCACATAATTAGGTAGGAATTTGACTTTAGCTTTTTTCTGGGACCAAATTCATTGTCTTCTCTTGCCCATAACCTCACCTTTACATTATGTATTATCTTTTGAAATTCTATTCCACTATCTTTGAAACATAAGAAAAAATCTTTTTTTGTTAAGGAATGTGGTCTTTTGTCCTGTCTGTAGATCTCAAACACTAAAAGAAATGCTCAGAAAAATGTTTTAATAGAGCTTGTTACTATTTTAATTACTTTTTAACTATTATCTCACAGTCAAACTGTTAAGACACATTTCAATAAAGAAAAAATGCTATGCTTATAGTTTAAAAAACTATAGAACAAACACAAATAAATGGGTGTTTTTGGGTTTACACATACATAATTAACAAATGGAAATGTGGGGAATACATAAGTCAATAATTCATATCAAAAGCCTTATTTTTGTGAACCATGAGTTAAAAATGCATCAACAGTGTAAAAATGAATGCATAAAAACCTGTGCAGTAAAAGGGAGGTGATATTCCAACTGATGATGATTCTGATGAAACCAAATTGGAATATTATATTCACTTATGAGAGCCATATTTTATTTTATTTTTAAATTTATTTATTTATTTAACTTTTAACATTCATTTTCACAGAATTTTGGGTTCAAAATTTTCTCCCCCCTTGTCCCCTCTAACATGATTTTCAAAATTTTTTGAGCTGTTTTTGAGCTCTTCCATGGTCTTAGCCCATTGAGTGGGCTGGGATACAGAAGCCTTGACTTCTGTGTCTTTCCCTGATGGTGAGCATTGTTCTTCCTCATCAGAAAGGAAGAGAGGAAATGCCTGTTCACCAAGAAAGTAACTTTCTATAGTCTTGGTTTTTTTCCCTTTTCCGGGCATTTTCCCACCCAGTGACTTGACTTCTGAATATCCTCTTCACACCCACTTTGCCTCCAGATCTCCCCAGCCAGTGCTTGGGGTCTGAGATTCAAATGCTGCTTCCCAGCCTCAGGGCTTCCACAGGGGCGGGGCTGCTATTCAGTGTGAGATTAAGTTCAGGTGCTCAGGTGGGGGCAGGGCCACCTCCCAGGCTCAGTTCCCTCAGGGGGTTTATGCAGAGACCTTCAAAAATGGATCCAGGCTCCTGCCTGCTTGGGGAACCCTGGTCTGCTCCCACCTCTGCTGCTTCCTCCCGAGAGGGCCTGAGTTAGGGGGGCACCCCACTCCCCTCTCGACCTGCCAAAGAGACCCTCTCACCAACCCTTGTCACCTGTAGGTGGACGGACCCACCCAGCTGCTGGAGATTCTGTCCCTGAAGCCTGCTCGGATCTGCTCCCTGCTGGGATCTGCTCCTCTTGGTGCTGGGTGGCCAAAGGGCTCTGCTCCATGTCTGCAGGGCAAAGAACCTTTTGCGAGAGGTTTTCAGGCTCTCTGGAACAGAAATCTCCATCTGCTCCGCTGTTCTGTGGCTTCTGCTGCTACAGAATGTATTGGCAGTTCTTTTTTACAGATATTTTATGGGCTGTGAGTTTGGAGCTAATGTGTGTGTGTTTCTACTTCGCCATCTTGGCTCTGCCCCCACGAGAGCCATATTTTCAAAAAGAATTTTAACAAATAGGATATTTCCTGTCAGTGATTACTGGGATGATGAGGAAATGTAAAGTGTGTGCTATAAGGACTAATTGAGGTAACTGAGGATTTTTTTAGCATTAAGAAAAGAAAAACTTAGGAATGGAATTAATTTTTTTTATTTTTTATTTATTTAATTTTATTTTATTATTATTATTTTTTAATGTTTTACAATCACTGCCATAAAATTAAGATTTTATCCCCCCCACTTACCCCTTACTCCCCCCTCCCTCCCCATGACAGCATACAATTCTGTATAGGTTCTACATATACTTTCTTATTGAGTACATTTTCACTATAGTCATGATATGTAGCCGAACTAAAATAAATGGAAGAAATCATATAACAAATCAAAACATAATACACAAAACACACACACACACACACACACACAAACATTTTCTGCTACATTTGGCAAATGACTTCCATATTTCTTTCTCTGAGTGTGGAAGGTATTTTGCCTTAGAAAACCTCTACTGAGATTTTTTATTATTATTATTTTCTAGAGCTGGATAAAGTAACATCAAAATTCATTTGGAAGAAAAAAAGGTCCAGAATATCAAAGGGGCTAATGAAAAGAAATGCTTGGGAAGGTGGCCTAGTGCTACCAGACCTCAAATTGTATATAAAGCAGTAATTATCAAAACCACTTGGTATTGGCTAAGAAACAGAGAGTTAGACAAGTGGAATAGACTTGGCACTCAAGATGCAATAGGCAAGGAATATAGCAACCTCCTGTTTGATAAACCCAAGAACCCCAGCTTCTGGGATAAGAACTCAGTGTTCAGCAAAAATTGCTAGGAAAACTGGATAACAGTGTGGTGGAAATTAGGCATAGACCCATGCCTGACACCATACACAAGAATAAAGTCCAAATGGGTACATGATTTAGGTATAAAGATTGATATAATGAATAAACTGGAGGAGCAAGGAATAGTGTATTTATCAGATTTATGGAGAAGGGAAGAATTTTTTACTAAAGAAGAGATAGAAAGCATTATGGGATGGAATTATAAGATGTTAGTGGCAAAGGGATTAAATTTGCTCTGCAGGAACACAGATGTCATGACTCAGAGCAAGCTGCAGAGAGGAATATTTACACTTGAGAAGAGAAAAAAAATTTCTAGCAATTATTTTTTTTTTTTTTGTTTATCATACAGGCTTTTTTTTTTTCTTTTTATTTTTTAATGTTTAACAATCACTGCCATACAATTGAGATTTTATCCCCCCCACACCTGCCCCCCATTACCCCCCTCCCTCCCCATGACTGCATACAGTTCTGTATAGGTTCTACATATACTTTCCTATTGAGTACATTTTCACTATAGTCTTGCTATGTAGTCAGACTAAAATAAATGGAAGAAAATCATATA
>CM052671.1:122773144-122858214 GCA_028533205.1 Lagorchestes hirsutus
CCTGGGTTCCGGATCCGTCAAAGTCTGTCACCCACTGGATTCCGCACCTCCAAAGTTTGGTCAGATTCTCCTTTCAGAGATATCCAGAGGAATTTGTCCAGGAGCTTAGGTGAGTCATTGCTTTCACTCCGCCATCTTGGCTCCTAAAACCAATTTCTAGCAATTATGTAGACACATGTATATGTATGGATGATATATACATATACATATAAACACACAAAATACACACATATGCATGCACACACATAAAATGGGTTGTTTTTAGAGATAGTGTATGCCCCCATACTAGAGGTCTTGAAATTATAGTTTGGTAACCACTTATTGGAAATGATGAATTGGGAATGATGTAAAAGGAGTTCCTTTTCAAACACAGCTTAGACTAGAAGATCTGTGAAGTTCTTTCTAATTCTGAGATGCTTAAGATTCTATGATAATCCATTCACCTGAGGCACATTTACTTTGACAGCCATGACTGCCAGAGATGGACCATGCTGAGTACTCACCTGTATTTGTAATGTATTTAGTTGCTGCTTCTAGGATGAAAAGTCCTTCAACAAAGTGCTATACTTCGTTGCTTTAAAATGCTGTGATTATGGAAGAGACTGAATTCATTTGACTACATAGTTTTATAATCAAACAATAGAAGAGAGACTTCAGTCTTCTAGTTTTTATTTCTGACATATTCCACTATTAATAAATAGATATTCCACTTTGTTTTCCACTGCCAATGGAAACCCCAAGTGGGACTTTTCAAGTCCCCTCTCCAGATCTTATTTTCCTGCTTCCTGGCTCATTTAGCCTATGTCAAAGATTAGTTAATGAGTATACAAGTATTTGATTTGGCGTTTATTATTGAGTCCATTGTCAGGATATGGCCGAGTTCCTGATCAGTGAACATGTGATTTAAGAGTAAGAGAGGAAAATGATGATATATACAAATTACCTTTCTGCTGTTGTTTTGTTTTTCACTTTGCTTGTCTTAAATTTATGATAGGTAAAGAGTTGGAATGAATTTTTACAACCTAGTTTTTTCTTCCCTCTTTTAGAAAACAATTATTTTAAAAAGACAAGTTGGTCTCCAGAATTATTTCCTTTATTCAAGGTATGTCTCACCTGAGATACTTCTAGATGCATGGCCCTAAAAAAGTGGTTTAACAACTCTGACACTTAGCTTCCTCATCTGCAAAATGCAGAAAGTACTAACAATTAACAAAGATGTTTAAAAATTCAAATGCTCTTATATGTAATTTATTGATGTGGTGTAGGCAGTTCATATCATCTTTTGAAAACTCGTTGTTAAATGTTCAATGCAAGTATTTGCACCTTGAAAATTAGCAAAGTAAAATGTAAATTATGCAGATTAAACCTAAAAATATGTCTAGAGAATTATTTTCCACCTGGAGAGACAGTCATTAAATATTTATCAGCAGACTCATTATATACATATACACATACACACACACAAACATACATAAATACAGACAGACAGACAGATAGATTGATAGATACATAATGTGAAAATATACACACTAAGATATTTCTTTGAAAACCTTTACTTCTAAAATAAAATGCATGTATTATTATTAGGGTCAAAGAAGTAGCAGAGTGGATAGACCAGGGCTACAGTTAGGAAGACCTGAGTTCAAATCTGACCTTTTAAACTTAACTGATGTGTTACTTAACCTCGATTTACTTCAGTTTCCTCATCTCTGAAAAGGGGATAATAATAGCATCTACTTTTCCGAATTGTGAGGATCAAAGGAATATGATCACTTTAAAGTACTTAACACAGGGCCTGGGACAAAGTAAGGATTATATAGCTATTAGTTTTTATGATGATAATGATGTTATAATATACAACTTTATGTATTATTTATATATGTGAATCATTAGAGATGTATTTTGAGAATCACTAAAACAAATATATGATGAATAAGCTTTAAAAATGTTATCTCTATAGACATTTTTGGGATGGAGTGAAGTGGGTTGGGAAGGAGTCATGGACCTATTATTGTATAAATCTGAAAAACTCTCAGGAAACTTTCTCTAAAGATGCAGGTCTGAACCTATTTTTTCTATAGCCTCTAGTCCAGGAGCACTAATAGATCAAGTTATTTGCTCCCAAATACACATTTTTGGGTGGGTCAGAGACAGGAACTAAATGTAGGTATTCCCAACTCCAAGGTAAGTTCTTTAACCTCTATAGCAGAGGTATTAAAAGAGCAGTCCACCCAGCTGCATGAAGCTTCCAGAGCGTTGCCATGCCAGACTAAGATTTAATTGGGAAATGTAAGTAAAAATACACGAAAATATAGGTAATATTGATTAGTGGTTTTCCAAATTAATATGTTCCTGCAGGGATCCTTATATACAGGTGAAGGGCTTCAATTTTTATTTGTTTGACACTTGTGCAGGCCTACAGTACACTAACTCCCCATCACATTCATTATAGAATTTTGGAAAGATCTTAATAATACTTGCAAGTAACACCTTCATTTTATTTTATTCTAGTGTATTATAAGATAATTTACTATATTATATAATAACTTGAAGTGATATTACTTTATATTACTCAGAGACTTAAGTAGGCAAAGAGAAACAGTGTTCCAGATGAGACAGGAAAGGAGAGCAGACAGTTCAGCAAATTGGAAAAGATAGTTTATGCCTCACACACTTAACCTCCTCTCCTTGCAATTAGATACACAATCATGAACAAATACTGCAATACGAGAGGGTGAAAGACCTGTAAGTTAATATTTATCTCTCTTTCTATTAATCATTCCTTAATGATGGTCTCTGTGCTCAAATGAGGGGTGAAAAGGAAGAAATGGCATAGTGGGTAGAGTGCTGGATCTGAAGCCAGGAATTGCTACATTCAAATATGACCTCGGACACTAGCTGTGTGACCCTAAGCAAGTCACTTAATCTCTCTTGACTTTAGTTTCTGCAACTGTAAAACAGAGATGATAGTTGCACATATCTCTCAGGGTTGTTGTGAAAATCAAAAGAGATAAAAGTTGTAAAGCAATTAGCGTATTATCTGGCATAAAATAAGTACTGTATAAATGTTAGATATTATTACTAACTGTGTGATCCAGTTCACTTAATCTCTGCCTCAATTTCCTCAGGTTTAAAATAGAGAAAACAGTACCTCCCTCAAAGGGCTATTATGAGGATCAGATGAGATATCAGTAAAGGGCTTATCAGAATGTCTCATGTAAAAACAAATGTTGGGTGCATAGTAGGCACACTATAAATGCTTATTCCCTTCTCCTTTGAGATCTTACTGATGTGGTGAAGCAATGAATCATTTATATAATATATTAACAATTTTTAGTTTATTTGTTCTGTTACTATGTACTAAGACACATAAATAAAGAAGACCTTAGACAATTTGCACAGGACAAACGCATTAATGGAGTGTACCATAAGACAAATAAGTTTTAATGGGGAGACGAAAATAGAGAATTTGGCGTAGTCTTGGGGAAGGTTGTCCTAGCTATGCCCCTGGAATTAGAGAGTATGTCTTTGTATATGATAAAAGTGGTTAGATTTTCTTATTTTGCACTTTCAGTCAGCACTTTGACTTGATTAGGACGCAAGGAATATCAAGTAGAGGGACCAAGGACAAGCTAATCATCTGAAATCTCCTCATCATGATGACTGACTGTGTTTTCAATATTAAACATGTTTTAAACTTCCTCAGCCTCCTCTCCCCTCTAAAGGGGGAGTTCTAGGGGAGAACACTAAACTCCTCCGAAATACGTCTTTATAAATGTCGGGGATGTGTACTTCCCACCTAACTTTCCATTTTCTATCAGTAGCTCTGCTTGGTTTGGATTCCACAGAATATCAGGCATCCATACCTAGTATCCCTTAGTGCTCCTATACACACTTTTCAGGTTGCTTTTTTATGTTGTTTTTACCCATTAGATTGTAAGTTACTTCAGGGCAAAGGGAATCTTTCTTTTTCTTATTTATATCTCCATCACTTAGCACAGTGTTAGAATATAGTAGATGTTTAACAAATGGTTTTCGAGCTGAACTGAACATTGAAATTTTACTCACTGTCAATGGGATAACTTCTACTGACATGTCCAAATCTAAGCTTTTACAATTCTGTATTTTTTTCTAATGTTGATGAATATGGATTTGATTGAGGAGGCTTTATAATACTTCCAAACTCAATGAAATTTCTTGTTGTTTTTGTTGTTGTTAGTCCTTCATTTTCAAGGAATACCAATCACATCACAGGGTGATGCCTTGACTCACATGTGTTTTGGATTTAAGTGAGACACAGTTACGCAATGTCATCAGCCTCACTCTCTCTTCCAGAATCATTTAAGTACAGTAAGAAGAAAAATGTGAAGATGACAAGTGATGGTCTGGAATGCAGTGGATGACCTCTGTTTCTTCAGTGTCTGGCCAAGCTCTAAGCATTACACAGTACCTGTTTCAGCTGCATTCATGGCTATGTCATCATGAATTTCTTTTGTATGTATTTCATCACATTTGGTCACTCTCTTTGACTTCCTTTTCAACAACTTAATTTCATATTTGCAAACTTTGGCACTGTCTCTTATTTGATACCTCTTGTGGGAGTCCTTTAAAAAGGCACCCATGTATCATCTAAAAAAGAGAAATATGGATGAATTATTTTTGATTTTAAAACCCTAATGACATCTCGTTTAGTTAAAATCTTATATTGATGCTTAATTGTACTTTGGGTTTTCCCAGAGGTTAGGTTAGGTGAGAGCATGTTCTTAAAGATATCACCAAGATAGAAAGGTTTAAAAGTAAAAAGGCATGTCTGACTTTATGTTTTTATCGGAGTCATATCTTAGGTAAGCAACTGCTTACAAAAAAACTAGCATCGAATATTTATGCCTTTATATTAATTATTTCTAAGAGTTCTGTAACATTCTATTACAGTTATACAATACAATTTGTTCGGTCATTTCTCTGTTGATAGGACTTTACTTTGTTTCCAGGTCTGTGGTCCTTCCAAAAAAAATTCTACCATGAATATTTAGTTATATATGAGACTTTTCTATTTTTATCTCTATGTGGTATATGTCTGACCATCTACCATTGGTTTTAAGAAACTAAGTAAAACACAGGTACCTGAGGTCTATACAGTAGGCAGAGTAGGTGCTGAATAGACAAAGTAAATACTTGTAAAAACTTATGCACTATTTTAAAATGTGTGTTATAATAATAGCTGAATAAGCAATGCAGGAGAAGTTATTGGGACCATAACATATGAACGTGTGTATGTATGTATGCATGCATTTCTTTATATGTGTGTGCATGTATACTTATAGATATATAAATCCATACATGCACACATATATACATATATATGTCAGTTTGACAGTCAAAGAATAATTAAGAAAAAAGTCATAATCAACCCACAACTACCTGTGAATTACTAATATATAGAAGATATCATTTTAAATTATTAGTACAGACACATAATTTGTCCTAGGATACACCAAGATGAATTCTTTCCAAGTATATGTACTGCAGATATCATGAAATGTATTACAGTATCCTAAAATAATTATTTGCTTGAGGGAAAATATTTGAGCACACTCCAAAAATATTTAATAAATGAATTTTATTAAAACTGCAAGTTTTTGTTGTGTTTGTTGTTGAAATAGGTGATTATAATTTTGGTCATTCAATTAAAGCCATATGTCTTAACTTTATTACAAACTTTATTACAAAATTTGTAATTACAAATATTACAAATTATCACCGTAGAGTGCATGGCATGCAAATGAAAATATTAAGAATTTTCTTGAAATTTAATTTTGTAAGGTGAAATTATTTTCCCTAGTTGGCATTTTCATCAGGTGTATCTCATCTAAGAATGGCCAAATTGCATTGTGCTGGGTCCAAAACATTACATTTATTATGTCATAGTGATAATCTTGTAGCAGAATAGCTTAGAGTTAGTGTTCTTAAGTTTTTCTTGCATACTTTGCATCATACAGAGAAAGAGACATTCAGAAAATTTCATTTTTGTAGTTATTTACGAAGTTCATATAATAATTCCCTTGGACTCTGAACAACATATTGGAAAATATATTTTTAGTCTTGTAATTAAGTTCAGTGTTGCTTTTCACAGTTATACTTTTGTTCTGTTCCTTGAAATTTCACTAGTACAAGCAAATCATGATGAGCAAACTCCTATGAATACAGATGTCCAATTCTTAATGAATTTAGCATCTGTAGCCAATTGCCTAGGGCACTGAGTGGCTAAGTGCCTTCTGACATTTAATAACCAATCTGTTTCAGAGGCATCACTAGAATCTGGTTGAGTCTTCTTGACAAGACATGCGAATGCTCCATCTTAGGGCTTGCTGTCTTTTTCAAAATCATAGCAACAACACAGAGCTTTCAACTTACTTTAAATTGGGAGCATAAGAATGTGATTTGAAGGAGACATTAGAAATTAGCTAGTCCAATATTCTCTTTTTAAAGATTACTAAACTGAGGCTTGCAGCAACTACTGTATGTCTTCAGATTCATTTGCACAAGTACAACATTTGTTCTACACTATCAGTTTTTTTAGCTTCAATTTTTATTATAATTCCATGACATTAATGTCTTTCAGTTCCTTGCCTCATGGGTTGCATATAGACAAAATAAGGTTCAAAATAAAGAATTAGGAAAAATTACATCTGTAATAGAGTTCAGAAAGAATAATTAGCAGAAAGGAGAAAAAATTTTAGTTGAAAGCTCCATGATCTAGAGCTTTGTAATCAGATGATAGCTTGAGGTAAAAGTATTTCATTAGAGAGCTATACCTTCTGCCCTATATTACTCTAAAATATAAAGTGTGCTTAGGTTTAGAAGAAAAAAAATACTTCTTACTCTATAGCAATTGACACAATAAAAAGTTAAGGAACAGAGTTGATCTACAGAGGTACACTACTAATTAGCAATTGCAAGGTGACTCGAAAGTATTAGTATAGTTTTAATATTAATAGTTTAAAATTGTTTTTATTAATACTTAATTAGCCAGCATTTGTCATTGTATGTATTGTAGTATATAAAAACATTTTTTCACCAAAGTTCATATAGTATTGTTTGATGACAAATGTTAAGTAAAATATCTTTAAATTTACAAGAGCCAATTTATGACTATGAAAATGAGATAGCGTCCTCACTTGTTTCATATGACAGTTAAAGATACAAGACATAACAGTAAGCATATGTTGGTCAATCTAATATAATGGCTTTACCTTAGTGAATGTTTTTTCACACTAGTGCAGTTGAATGAAAGAAATTACAGCGGATTTGTGTTGGTACCTCATCGCAATTTAAAATTATTTTATGTAGCATTCATCTTTATACTTGTTTTAAATAAAATTTATAAGAGAAATGAAATTGTCATTCTAAAATCATACACATTCAGAAAGGAAAATTTTTCCTACCTGCACAGAAGTATATCTTCCTTTCCTTTCTCATGAAGAGGAATTTTCCTCAATTACTCTTTTGGAGATTTCATTGACCATGCCTAATGCCAGTTAATAAATATTTGAGTAAGGAAAGCCATCAGAGACAACCTAGACCAATTATCTAATTAATAGTCACAAAATATGAGGGGTCTAGAGATTAAGAAACCTTCCTAATGAAGGGTTAAACCAAAATCCGGTTCCAATTCTCATTCCATTCTTTCCCTATCCCCAACTGAATAGAAGTTCCTAGAGGCAGGTATATGGTATAGTAGATAGAGCCCTGAATATGGAGCTAAGAAAACCTGAGTTCAAATATGGCTTCATGTAATCTGGGCAAGTCATGTAATCTCTGTATGCCACAGTTCATTCATCCACAAAATGAGGATAATAAATACAATATGAAATAATATTTTAAAGTTTTTTTCAAGCTTTAAAACATTATATAAATGCTAGCTATTATTATTGTTATTATTATTACTACCAGTATTATCAACTGTATTCCTGATTCCTCATACAGTCCTGGCACAGAAAAGACATCTATAATTGTGTATTGATTGATGAAGTTGAACATGTGGTTTGGCTAAGAATATTCTATTTTTCTTTCATATGCTTTTATGCCATGTACTGGACTCATAAAATTAAGGTGACAACACTGTTTTTTCACATATTGTTTTCTAATACTGCTCTCAGCTAATTTGTGACTGTTTTCCTTTGGTTTTAAGTCTTGCTTTCATTTATGGTGTGTGAAACCACAGTACAATTTATCAAACTCAATAATGGCTTAAGATAATTGTCACCGTCATCCTCCACATTAGAACCTGAAAAAGAGTCAAAAACTCTTTAGGCAATCAGCCAGCCCTTCTGTGTTGAGAAGGAATAATCAGTTGGGAGGGGATAATCAGTTTCATTAAGTATCAGTAGTTAAGGAGGCAAGAAGATTCCTTTAAACTGCAAGAATTGCTGATTTTCCTCTTCAACTTGCCTCTCATATTATGGTCATGAAAAAATATGTAAGTACAAGGTATATAAGTACAGATTAAAAAAGGTCATAAATGTAAAAAAAATGCGTGGAGCTGAATAACATAAATACTTCTACATCAGCATTTCTATATTTTGAACATTGTACTGATATCAAACTGAATCTATTGATATTAAATTCAAGTTCTATTGCTGGAGGAGATAGTAAATGTGATTATAGGATGTTTCAAAAAAGAAACACTGTTCTTTGTTTGTCACATTGCTTCCTGCAAAATGTTAGAATGCAAAAATAAAATATATGGTTTCTGTAGTGTTGTTCTTATGTGTAAGAAATATGATAGGAAAATCAGTGCAACCAAAGTGGCAAATAAATTAAATTTTGAATATTATGAATTTTAATGATACATACATACATACATATATGCATGTGCATATGTATGTATGTATCTGAGCCAAAAATCTTTTACATTCCTAGCATATGAGGCTACTTAAGGTGACACAATCATGTTCATTTCTATATTGATAACATTGAAAGTTTACAAAGAAATTTTTAAAAATAAACTATTTCCATCTTCTCCTGAAATTATGAATGTAAGATAAGAAATATGAACATAGTGGATTCACATCCAGCTTTTTTGTTGTTTTCATTAATAAATTATTTTATTTGTTTATTAATTTTAATAGTATTTATGTATAATTTATATTTTTAAAATAATCAATGAAATTGCTTAATAATTGTTCATAAAATTAATCATTGGGCATTCCTGAGAATAAATGTAATACTAATTTGCCAATCCACTTAAAATATTTAAGATACCAGACATTCAGTTGGAAAGGCAAGCAAATACCCTCCTCAAATTCATTTTTGTTTCATAACAGACAGAACCTAATTTCTGTGACACAACATCCTTCATATTTGTAACTGGAAGAAGAACATTCTTTATTTTAGAGAATCTTGAACTTGTGAAAGGATTATGCTCTAAGAATTTGCATTCATTATATGGAGGTCGATATTAATTTTTCCAATGGGAATAATGTTTGGTTCCATGGCTTGCTGACTTAAAGGCCTATTTAAAGGCCATCATGTGACTGATATATTCTAAAACAGGAATAGCCCCTGACATCAACCCTAACAGAGAATTGTTATGATTATCCTTACTGTAGTAGGAGGAAAATCCCCCAAAATCATTTCCCAGGTGTGCTGGCCAAGTTCTATGCATTAGGGGAATTAGATCTATATGATATAGGAAAAATGAGCAACAATTCCATGTCTTTATCTCTCTGGAAGACTGCATACAAATAAATTGTTGTTATGAGTAAGATTTATCCAGAGAAAAATAGATGACACACATGCACACACAAATCTCTGAGCTGTAATAGACCTTAGAGATCATTCAGGCCCATAGATACAATATCTGATAAAAAACAAAAATACCCCTTTTACAACATCTTTGGCAAGTAGTTAACCAAACCTTTGCTTAAAGATCTCTAGTGAGAGAGAACTCATTCATCTCCCTTTAAGAATCTGAGTGAAATGAGGACATTGTGAAGACTTCTCATAATAAAATATGGGGAATATTGTTTTTTCTAAATAAAATCTCTTTTCCATAAGGCTTCTCTCTCTAGATCCTTGATTTCCAGGAATCTAGGGCCTATGAGCAGTTGGGGCCCCTCCCCTCCCTTCTCTCTGTGGTAGTGCTATGGACTGTAGCTGAAACTTGGAAGTTAATGAAGTCTCTCTTTGTTTGATACTATGGCCACATCAGCTAAGCTCCCTCTTCTCCCCCCACACACCTTTTTACTTTAGTTGTAGAATAGCTATGTCAGCAGTTAGTTAGGTATTAGATAAGGAAGTGTGTTTGAATAGGTGGATCCTGGTTACCTGATTTCCAGTGTCTTGTCTAGTTTTTCATGCTCAGACTGTAAGCCTGCCTCTCAGCCAATGGAGAGGTGAGATAGTATGGGAGGGGATTCTCTGCCTTAGGGTATGTGATAGTGCTTTATTCCCTGTGAGCTGCCTCCTTCCATTAGCCTAGTCCCGTTGGAGGGATGCCCCTTTCTCACAAGAACTGAATAAAATACTTTCTGTTCTTACCTCTAGAAGCCTCTTAATTTATTTAAAATTTTGTGTAAAAGTCTTGTGCCCCACACAAATTCTTTCATAGATGTCTCAACATGTTTTTTTCCTTGACTCTACAAATCTCAAGAGTAACCTTGATCTAGTAGAAGCAAGAAGAAATCCCTCTCAATCAACACTTTTAATACAGGTGATTTCTTCTAGATTTTCACTAACATGGAAATAAGCAATCTACCCTAAACTGAAATAGAGATTTATCTTTATAAAAGATTATTACTGGCAGCTCATTTTTTTACCTGGTCAACACAATGAAGGTAGTTGAAAGGAATATGTGTGCGTATGTGCATGTGGGTGTATTATATGTGCATGTACATATATATTTAAGACAATGGAGCTAATAATTTGGCAATTTGGTTTTTCTTATATTAACCTGGAGCCAGGCCTATTAAATCATTTCTACTTCTCATAGCTTCTTATCTTGTTTCATTTTCCAAATATTATATTTTTTGTTTCTTTAATGGGTTTCATTCAAGGCAGCATTGTTTCAGAATAGAACTCTTTTAGGGAAGGAAAGATGTCAGGACAGAAAATTGAAAATGATTGATGAGATTCAAACAGAGATTCAAATAGGTCAATGAGAAGCCTATTATCTCAAGTACCACTTAAAGCCACTTCAGGACATAATAAGATTCAAGTGGACTGGTCAAAGAAATACAGAAACTAACAGGGGCCCCTCTACCCTGAGCAATTAGGTTGAATAATGGAATAATGATATCCCTAAATATGCTGGAAACCCTGAACTAGGCTGGCTCCTTTGCCTTTGGGCTGCCCCTCTTGGGGGACTGCCACACCCTCTTCCTGAAGCAGGAGTGCCCATTAAGGGGAGGAAGAGCTTGCTTGCTGTTTGGTGCTTGGAACAAATGACTTCATTTGATTTGGAGACAGCCTGAGTGACTTCTTTCAAGAAGATCCCTCCACACATATATCAGGCAACTAAACATTTTTGGGTGTCCCTGAATCTCAACAATATTATTTCATTTAATGTTTACTAGTAGCATTTATTTTCATAAAAATATGATGTAGATATTATAAATAGAGGAAAATATGGTTCAGTGTCATATTTTTATACTATAACTTCACATATTATTAATTTTGGAAATGCTTTGTACAAAGTAGATTACAGATAGGAAAATATGAATTTTCTTCAATTCCATTGTAAGAGCAAAGTATATTTGGTGAACAACATATCAAATTTAAGACAATTGCATTGCTTTCTATTATGTTATTTGTAATATTGATTTTCATAAAAATCACTATAAAGCATAGCAGCAGAAATCAATTTTTAAAATATGAATTTTTAAAACAAATATTGATATAAAATTTGGAATTGGGCATTTGTTCCTACCTTGTTACGACAGATATGAATTGCTAATGATGAAAGAAGCAAATGACTTTTAATTTTAGATAATCACTTTTTCACCTTTATTTTGTTAAAAGCAAACAAACTACTATGATATTAGCTGTCTTATGCACTTTTAAGAACATAACATTCACAGGATGAAAAAATAATAATTCACATAATTCATAGAATTCATAAGATGAAAAGGAAGAAAATAACATTAGGATTACAGGATGAAAATTAGAACAAGAAGAAACATTAATGCTGTATTTAAAACCCTCTTGCCATATTACATATGAGAAATTTGAAGCCCTTTAATATTAAATGACCTATCCAACTTCATCTAGTTCACCTCTATATGCACATTATTATGTATATAGGCTCAGTGGATAGAGTGTTAAACCTCGAGTCAACTAACACGCATCTTCCCGAGTTCAATCTGGCCTCAGAAACTCATCTATATGACCCTGGGCAAGTCACTTAACCTGTTTGATTCAGATTTCTCATCTGTAAAATGAGTTAGAAAAGGAAATGGCAAACCATTCCAATTCTTTGCCAAGAAAACTCCAAGAGGGGTCATGAAGAGTCGGACACAACTGAAAAACAACTGAGCAACATGTGTATAAATGCTTATACTATATATTAGTGTGTACATTGATTTTCATTTGTATTTTATATGACCAATTTTGTACTTTCATCAGGGTAAGAAGTTCCCAGTGAGGAACTCCCTCTTATCAATCTATATAAACACTGAAAATTAAAATCATAAAGAGTTGTTTGGGACTTCAAGTTTTCCTGACTGAGTGTCACAACTATATTGGTAGGATCTCAGGAACTTCCCTTACCCCTGCTAAATAAAATCATAGAACGGCCTCAAATTAATTGAGTCATCCTATCAAAGGGGTTCTTGCAGTAACACAAGAAAACCCCTTTACCAACCAGCAAAAAGCCATCCATTTCTTCAGTCTTCTTTGCATCCTCATCTTGAATCAATACTATTCACAAGGTGAAGGTTCCTTGTTCTTTACCCCTAATGATTGGTCCTGCTTGACCCAGAAAAGAATCCTGTATAACCTAGTTAATTTTATTGGTTTGGTGCAGTCAATTCCAATCTAGCATCAAAGTAGACCCTTGTCTGTACTCCCTGACTATGCCTTCTTATTGTAATAATTTCCCTCCAATAAACTTGGTGTGCTTTATTTTCTCTCTGTTGACTTCTGCTCTATGTTTCCTTGTACAGAACTGTGGACTTTTAAAAACATACTGTAAATCTATATTACACTATATGTGGACATAAAATTGAAGCAAAAGAATGTAAGAAAAACATTTAAAATAAATTCAACAGTGGACTATGGCAAGAGCTTTCTTGTTAGTCTCCCTACCTCAAAATCAGGCAGCTGCATCTCCTCACAGGCTCTTGTGTTCATCCTTCATTGCTGAAGAAGACCATGCCATCAGAGAAATGATTACATGACTTGCACTTGACTTTGATTTGAGTGAGGAAGCGCTGTGCAAGGTCACCAACCTCACCTCTACGTAATCATCTGAATCCAGTGACCAGAAATTCATCAGGATGATGGGAGATGACCCAGGATGCACTGGGAGATCTTGGTCCCTTTAGGGCAAGGTCTGAGCAGGTACTTACTTAGGGTGAGGGAATGCCCATTCATTGAATCTCTGCTCCACTCATCTTCCACTCAAATATCAAAGGGATTTTCTTGTACTATAAATCTGACCATTTCTTTTCCAGCTCAATCTACAATTATGACTTACCATTTACTTCCAGGATCAAGTGCAAACTATTCTGATTTGCCATTTAAAGTTATTTAAAACCTGATCCCTTTTGACCTTTCCTATGTCACTCTCTCTTTTTTTTTCATTTTCTTCCCCTTTATTTACTCTGTGATGTAATAATGCTGGGTTTGCAGACAAGGATAAAATGTTCTTGCTACTCTATGTTGACTTTCCCCAGGCCTGGAATTATCTCTCTCTTTTCTTAAATTTACTCCTTCCCTAGATATTTTCAACACAGTGCTGATATCTCCACTTATGAAAAAGGCCTTTCTTTCCCAGTCCCTTGCACATATTTCTAGAGTCTGCTCTCTGAGATAATAAACTCTATATATCTTAAATGTACTTAGCTGTTTTCAAGTAGTCTCCCCCCACTTCAATGTGATCTCTTTCAGGGTTAGGGACTTCAGATTATCTTTCTTTGTGCTTGGCATATAGGAAACAAATTTTTGTTTACTGTAGTCATCACTCTTTTTTTTTTCTTTTTCAATTGCTTTATTTGTACTTTAGGATTTATAAACAATATTGAATATTAGTTACAATTATTTACAATTTAAAATAAAAGGAATTAATCTAATTAAACGTCATGATATATATTTAACTTTCTCTTTGTCTTTTAAAATATTTTGTTATTGTACTTTTCTTTCTTTTCTATGTCTCTGTAGTGTTCTTCTGATTTTTCTATCTTCCCTTCAACCTCAATAGCACCTTGCAATATAGCAAACATCTATTGTCATATAAAGACAGGTTTTATGCTGTCCATATATTAAAATATATCATATATATATATATCCTAAAGATGCATATCTTATCGTATACTTCTGGTCTATTACCTCTGTACTAAGAGATGGGTACAATGCTTCAACCTTTGTCATAAAGTTCTCTGAAGTCATGGGTACTGTATTAATCAAAGTTTGCAAGACCTTTATCATTGTTTCCCTTTATATTATTGTGTGGTCATAATTTAAAATGTTTTCATAGTTTTGAATATTTTACCCTGCACGAAAGCATGCGATTCTTCCCAATACTTTTTTCTGATTTGTTTGTATTTATCACTCCTTAAAGTGTAATAATATGCTATTATTCTATTCTAATATTTCTAGAATTCTCCAAAAGAAGGAGAGCTCTTTTCCTTTCATTCTTCTGCTACAAAAAAGACTACAGATATTTAGATATTATAAATAAGTATTATATAAATTATTGATACGTTAGAGAAGTTTATATCTAGTTGCTATATTTATGTTTATATAAATACAAATCTACCAGCATATTTGTATACATACAAGCATATATATTATAGAAAGATAGATAGATAGATAGATATCCTTGAGTTATATTACTTGAGAGGAAGGTACTCTTAGGCAAAACTTTTCTAGTATAATCTGAAATTATTTTCCAGGACAGTTTGGTTAATTCACACTGCAAAAATTGTGCATTAGTCTGTCCATAACTTTTTCAACATTCACCTTTTTTTGTCTTTTGTTGTCTGTGTCAATTTCATGGGTGTGAGACAAAACTTCAGAGTGGTTTTCATTTTCCCTGTGCATATATGGATATGAGAGGAACTTTGGTCAGAAAAAGAAATGTATGTCCCTATACTTTTATGCAATGACACACTGTAGAAGTATACAGAAATGGCTACCAATTCTATTTCAGGAAAACAGTCATGAAATTTAACTGTGAAGGATGAAGGATGAAGGGTGAAGAAGCCATAATTATTACCTTCCAACTTGCATAGGAGAATCAAACAGATTAGTATCTCCTCCCCCATTCCAATACATACTTTAATGAGTGATTAAAGCTGTATATCTTCATTAACATTTACTAGTCTTACTGGAGTACATTAAATTTATTGTTAAAGGCATCCCATGAATACTTTGCACAATTATAATAAAATAGAAAATTGGTGAACGCTTTTACAACCCTTTTGCAACAACACATTAAGCTGAGGCAGGAGTGGTCTTATATATGTTAGTAAAAATAAATTACTTTGAGATTGTCTTGTAGAAAAGCATTCAAATTCTTATACCTAAAACGCCTTTTTTTTAACAATTTTTTTTTAACAATTAGACTATGTTTTAGATTTACATGTAATTAACTACCGCACAAAGATAATCAGCCCTAGAAATCAGGTCAATAATCATCCTTTCAGCTTGTTTGACACCTAATTAGTGGGTTGAAAGAAGAACCGATTAAAGATGGAGATGTCTTTAGTGTTCTGATTACTTAGTAATTGAAGCTTATCTTTTTTTGGAAGGCTTTCTAGGCTTTAACTTTTCCTTGGTAAATCCTTTCAGAGATTTTTATTTCCCTCCCTTATTAGACAGTCAAGATAGTAATATTCTTTTTTCTAAAATGTATATACTAAATGTAAGTAAATAATATCTAATAGGATACAAGTCTGCTCTGCTACTCAGAAAGTAAGAAGATAATTCCAGAAGTTTAGTTGCTGTAAAGAGAAGTTTGGTAAAAATGAAAATATCTAAAAAAATCTCAGACTGACATTATGAAATATTTTTAAGGAGAAAGAAAGGAAAGAAGGAATCTATTTTATTGGTAAACTAAGTACAAGTGGCTTTGAGTGAATAAAAACGTATAATGGGAGACACATCTTACATTGTATTTTATCAGTCTGCCTCAGTGTTCTTCAAAAGTATCCAACTTTGTTCAGTTGCTCTGAGTATCAAATCCTTATCCTTTTCTAAATACTTTAAGCAATTCAGGCTAATCTGGGTTTATATCAATTGAAAAAAAGCCAAGTGACATTTCTGATTCTTTGTTTCCTACAATTTCTATTTCCTCTGCCCCTTTCTTGTCTGTCTTCTCTTTGTATATTAAGTTTTATTAAGTATCTCCTTATATTAAGTCTTATGGAGAGCTAGGTGAAGCAGTGGATAGAGCACTGGGTCAGGAGTCATCAAGACCTGAGTTCTAATTTGGCCTGAGATAATTAGTATGTGACCGTTGGCAAATCACTGAACCCTGTTTTTCTCAGTTTCCTCATCTGCAAACAACTCCAATATTTTTGCAAAGAAAACCCCAAATATAATCATGAAAAGTCAGACACAACAGAATTAATTCTATTAAATGCTCTTAATCAGGAGCTTCAGTAAAGATGCTTCTTGTTGACAACTAAATATTTCAAACAATGTAAGAATGGACATAGTCTCAAGTTACTCTCAAAAATATAGAAGCCCACAGTTAAAAGGTCTTCAAAGAATGTCTGGTTCATATCCATTCCTGAAGTAGGAATCCCCTCTAAAACTTTAATCCAGGTTTTTTTGGATTTGAAAACTCTCACTCTTTCTACTATGGCTTGTCATTGTTCAGTGTTTCAGTTGTGTCTGGCTCTTCATGATCTACTCTTTGCGACCCTATGTGTAGTTTTCTTGGCAAAGATACTAAAATGGTTTGCTATTTCTTTTTCCAGTGTACCGCCATGTCAGCATCTCCAGTATGACACCCTAGTTTTCCACAGAGTGGTACAGATAGTTTGCTGAGAAAATTGTTGCATTAAGCACACCCTTCTCTAAATTACAAAATATGAAAAGAAATTACTAATCAATATAGTTATTATAAGTAACATTTTGGGGAGTATAAAATCAGACTTTCATTCATTTTTTTCCAATTTTGAAAGTCTCTTTTAATCCCAGTGGAATTTCTTATACTAAGATTAACATTCTTGTAGTGGGAAGAATGCTAAATATACAGTAAGAGACCTAGGTATTAGTCTTTATTCAATTTACCATCCATGTGACCCAGAACAAATCACCTCACCTTTCAGGGCCTCATTATCCCAAACAATTCAATTATTCAGGTTACCAGGGAAAATCTGGAGAGGAATGACCCACATTAAATGTATTTGACTAATTATGTGTATTAATATAACATGTTAGGTATGTTAATTTTATATTATATAACTAATATTATATATAGTATTTATATACCTATAGAAACTCAAATATAAAATAGCTACCTGAAAATAGAAGAAAAGGTAGTGATCTTAATCTTGAAATCTGACTCAAGAAAAAAATTCAGTTTTTTTGTTTAATATCTTGAGATACATTAAGTTAGAATTACATTTTTCAAGTAATAAATAGCCAAACTAATTTGTATATACTCACAAACGTTTTTAGCCCAAAAGACAGCTCTTGAAATGTTTCATGAAGAAATCTAAGTCATTTTCTGAAATTAAAAGAAAAATGTGTGAAGAATTATTAGGCTGCCTTATATAGAGTTTCCAAAAAATGACAGTCTTCTTCATATAATATCCTGCTATTTCAAAGTGAATATAATTTAAAAGTAAATGGAATTGTTCTGAATTATCAGAAATGCAAATGTGCTTGTAAATGTGGTATTTTTGCAATATTTGTACTTTTAGTGTTGTGACAGCAATCAAATTAGAATCTTTTGCTTTTTTTGTTTTACTAAAAATGCTTCTGATTAAATTATGTGATTAGAGAAGATTTTTTCTACCCATTGAGGAGCCTAACAATTGTAGGTAGCTTGATTAGGGGAGCTGTTTTGTAGAAGGGTTCCAAGTACTTTTTGTTTTTTTCTGTTGAGGTATGAGGTCTGAGGGTTATGCCCTCTGGTTCTAAAAAGTGCATAAATACTCTGAAGGTAAGGTTTTACTTTGGGTCCTAGTTTTTGTAAGAAGATTTGAATGCCAGATGAGAACCCTGGGAAGATGCTTTAAGGAGTCCCCTGACTTTAAAAACCCATATGTCAGTGCCCTCTCTGTTAACTATGTTCACACAGGTATTCACACCTGTACCTGTCTATTGAATTATGGTTAAGCAGAGGAAGCTATGTTTGTTGATTCCTTTGGGGTTTACTTACTGGAAGTGTTTGTTTGTCCAAATAAGGACTCTGGGAAGGTGTTAAAGGAGTCCCTTGACCTTGAAAACCTAGATGTCAGTTCTTCCCTCTATGGTCAGACAGTTGGATTCCAACTGTCTGTTGAATTCAGGCAGAGGAAGTCATATCTGTTGAACTTTAATTTCTCTGTATTTTCTTTGATGTATGGGGTGATAAGTTCCCAAAATTAGATGAATGATACATATGCTTGATCAAAGTCATTGTTCACACCTCAAAAGTTGCTTTCCTTTTACGAATGCCAATCTAAGAACCTGTAATAGCAGGCCACCCTCTGTATGTTGGGGTGCTTACTGTTGCAAATGTTTGCATAGAACTAAACTAAAATGCCTTTTAAAAATTTATTATTAAAATTTATTTTTATCTTTATGGACATAGATTGATATACACATATGCATGTGCACAAACATGCATACATATATATGTGTCTATGCATGTTTGCGCATATATATCTATATGTGTGTATGTACACATCTTCATATATAGACATGTATATATACACATATGCATACTTACTTATATGTATATGAATGTGTGTATATGTAGGTATGTATACATTTATATATGTATTTTGTATGTGTATATGCATAAAAAGCACCACACAATACTTTCTTTGCAGATGCCCCTCAACCAGCACCAATCATTACTTTTTATTAAAGCAAAATGATTACTACCACAGTATTAAATTTTCTATATCCACAGTCCAATACTACTTTCTCTGAAAGGAGGAAGAAATCACATACACTTTTAAAAACAGAAAAACTTTCATAGTGTGAAGGTTCCTGGATTAAGAGTCTAAGTGTCTGAATTCAAATCTCAGCTGTGCTACTTATTATGCTACCTGTGTGACTCTGTCAAGTCAATTCACTCCTCTGGACAATCTTTTCTTCATCTAGAAATTAAGGAGAGTTTAGGTTCATTCTGCTCTGAATCTAGTGATCTCAAGATCATAAATATTTGAGATGTGATTTTATAAGATCACTATTAGCAAAAATAAGAGAGAAGTGTAATTGTAATTATATCTAGAAAGACTACAACCTCCATGAAACAATAGTCAAATACATAATAATTAAGTATTTATTAATTACCTAATATATGCTAATATTAGTCACTCTATGTGACACATCATTTGCCTTCAAAAACTTTGTATCTTAAATATGTTGCAGAAAGGCTCAATGAGTGATTATTTTGTTGGAGCTGGAATCTAAAAGAAATAGATTCAGATTCTTCCTTAGACTCATAAGTGACCCCGGGTAAGTCACTTAAACTCTCTCAACCTTATTATAGTCATCTTTAAAATGAGGATAGTAATAGCATCTTTATTGCACTGGAACTAACTAATACCAGTTCTCAGAAATAATTGTTAAATTTTCAGGGTGAGCATTTGTACCTCAGTCATGGTGAAATACTAAAAACTAGAGTTTGAATTATTTTTTTTCTTGATTAGCTAAACTTAAGTGAGAGAGAAAGTACTAAATAGATAAATAACAAAAATTAGACTTAAAATTGAATATTTTTTCTTTTTCCTGGAGAGTTTGTGGTGAAACATTTGTCAACATACCCATGTTCTTAGATTCTAGGACTGATCAAGTGAGATAGTAGAAGTAAAATTTTTTCAGTCCTTAAATTGATATGTAAATGTTAGCCATTCTATTAGGAACAAAGCATATAACCCATAAGTATACAAAAATAAATATGCAAAAATAAATATAAGATAAAGACTTAATAACTGGTTGGATATGAGCGGTAAGTGAGTTTGAAGAACTGAGCATGACTCCAATTTTGAGAATCTGTGTTACTAGAAGGATGGTATTGCCCCATACAGAAACAAGGTGTATTCATTCAGACTTATGGAGGTTATGAATATCAAAAATCAAGTACAAGGAAACATGAAGCTCATAACAGGATAGCAAAGCAAACTGCCTTTTTGGCAAAACACAAGATAAATGACAAGTAAACGAGATGGTAGAAACAGGTCAGGTGGAACGGAGTACACCTTTATGAGACCTCATAGGGGATGGGGCTTATATTTTCAAATGGGAAAACTTATTCTATTATTGAAGTACTCTTATTTGGGTCTAGTAGGACTAGGAATTAGGAGAATGGAGTGAGGAGCCTGCCCCTGGCCTGATATAATTAAATGAATGTGATATTCGATATCGTTTTGTAAAATTTTACATATATTTTGGATATTTATGTTTAAATAACTATTACTGTCAATATCATTTTGTTGCCAATCACATATTTATAAAATCTCACTTTACTTCATGAAAAATTTAAGGTAACTGTAGAGGAAATAGAAGAGTAGGAATTAAATTCAGCTTCTTTTAAAAAGACCTCTTCACTTGCAGTTTTATAAACGCAGTGGCCTTTCTGTCCACTATAGATAGAACAGGACCATTACTTTCTATTTAATATCCTAGGGTAATTTTCCCTCTCCCTAAAGATTCCAGAGCTACATTTGTGTCTGGGTCACAAACTTCACCAGCTACTAATCAAAATTGTTGTCAATTTAACTCTACTCAAAGAGATCTGTGTTCTGTCTGGTTGGATATTTTTAATTATACATATTTTTTGCATGAGTGTAACTTGAAGAAAACACTGCAGTCTTTCTGTTTCTTCAGGACAGAGAATACAGACATTAGATAAGAAATTAAAGAATTCTATTGTTTGTTCTTATCATAATTCATCAGACACTAGTGCAATGGAAAAAAATTTTCAGAGCACCCTAATCTCATATTGAATCAATGTAACATCCTTTTCCCCCTGTTAATAAGGCAGAGTTGATATAAACTAATTTAGTGAGCTATGACCCTCAGAAGTCACTCGGAAATGACCCTCAATGAACAGGAGGCACAAGCAACTTGGGAACTGCCTGTGTATTAAGGATGTGGGGAACATTTTTGTAAAGCTTACTTTTTATTACTTATTTGTACTTTTTTTTCTTTCTTAGACCTAGTTTTTATGGTCTTTCTTTTAAAAAATATTCCAATTGTTTTAAAAAAAAATTCTACAGCAAGGTAATGAGGAAACAATACTGTGTTTCCTGAATCTCAAAGGATGATCATGCAGCATATATACAGAGGCAAATATTTTTTTTTCCAATTACACGCAAAGATATTTTTCAATATTCATTTTTGTAAAATTTTGAGTTCCAGTTTTTTCTCCCTTCCATCTTCTCCTCCCCTCTGGAGAACAAGTAGCAAACAATCTGATATAGGTTTTATATCTACAATCATGTGGCAATAGATGCTTCTGGAACTCTCAGAACACAGTTTTTAAAGGGTCAAAGAACAAATCAGAAGGAAATGACAGGGATGTTTTGGCTGCTTTATGCATACTCAGATCCAGGTCCAATCCTGGGTGGCAGTCCCAGTGTGAGGAGGAGCACTAGAATAGCAGAACCTGCAGCCACAAGGAAGGGGGAGGAGGTCTCCTCAAAGTTTTAAGGTAAAAAAGAGTGATTCGGGGTCATTCACAGACAAGAGCACAGGCCAGGGGTGTGGCAAACACTCTCCTTAGATGAAACCATATTGGAAGAAATAAAAACAGACAGGTCCCTAGAAGTATCTCTGAAAACCGTTGCACAAACCTAGAGTGTCCTCCACCCTGGAAGTAGAGGACTACTTTAACAAACAATTAAAAGTAAAGTAATAAACTGGAAAAGTGAACAAAGAAAACAACAGGAAAAAAACTTTAACTATTGTAAGGTGCTATGGTAATAATAAAAATCAAAATTCAAAGGAAGATAACAAAGTCAAAGCTCCTCCATCCAAAGCCTCTAAGAAAAATATATATCTGTTAAGGTCAAGGAAGAGCTCAAAAAGGATTTTGAAATGAAGTAAGAGAGGTAAAGGAAAAACTATGAGAGTGATACAAGAAAATCTTGAAAACCAAATGAAAAGCTTGGTAAAGGACAAACACATACATACACACAAGCACACACACACACACACACACACACACACACACAAATAGTGAAGAAAATTACCCCTTAAAAATCAGAATTGGCCAAATGGAAAAAAGAAATCCTAAAGCTCACTGAAGAAAATAAGTCTTTAAAAATTAGAAATGTAGAAAATGGAAGCTATTGACTTTATGAGAATTCAAGAAACAATAAAATAAAACCAAAAAATGGAAAAATAGAAGATAATATGAAATAAAACATTGAAAGAAACAAACTTATCTGGAAAATAGATACAGGAGAGATAATTTAAAAGTTATTGGTCTGCCTGAATATTCATGATCCATAAAGGAGCCTAGAAATCATCTTTCTAGAAATTATCAGGGAAAATTGTTCTGATCTTCTAAAAACAGAAAGTAAAATGGCAATTGAAGGAATTCACTAAACACCTCCTGAAGGAGATCTCAAAGGGTAAACTCTCAGGAATATTATATCCAAATTACAGAGTTATCAGGTTAGGGAAAAAATACTGTGAATGTGCAGAAAGAAACAATTGAAGTATTGTGGAACTACAATCATGATAACCCAAGATTTAGCAGCTTCAGCATTAAAAGATTTGAGATTTGCAACATGATATTCCAGTGCAAAAGGGAGTCAATTGTTACTGTTTTGTATTTAGCTTTCAGAATTTGATCTGCCTGTATTTTATTTTGTTTTATTGGACATAATTTATTTATTTTGATTTTTCCATAATCACTTCCAGAAGAATTTGAATTTCAAATTCCCCCCCTCCCCCCTGTCCAGGACAGTGTGTACTTGAACCACCCCCTTTCCCAATCTGTCCTCCCTTCTGTCACCTCCCCCTTCTTCTATCCTCCTCCGTTCTTTTTTTTGTGTGGGCAAGACAGATTTCTATATCCCATTGTATGTACAACTCATTTTCAGATGCATGAAAAAAGCAGTTTTTAAAATTCATTTTTAAAGCTTTGAGTTCCACATTCTCTCCCTTTCTCCCTCCTCATTTACCCTTATTGAGAAAGCAAGCAATTTTATATAGGTAGTATATGTATAACCATGAACAACACTTGCATAATAGTCATGTTGTGAAAGACTAACCACATATCCTTCTATCCTGTCCTGCCATCTATTTATTCCATTCTCTCCCTTGCCCTGTCTCTCCAAAAGAGTGTTTGGTTCTGATTCCCCCTTCCATGAATCTGTTGTCCCTTCTATTATGCACACTCTCCTATCACTTACCCCTGTCTTCTTGCAGGATAAAATTGATTTCCAAATCCAACAGAATGTATGTCATTCCCTCCTTCAGCCAAAACTGATGAGATTAAGGCTGATTTATTCTCTCTCACCTTATCACTCTTCCCCTCGATGTAAAAGCTCTTTCTTGCCTGTTTTATGTAAGATGATTTGCCACATTTTATCTCTCCCTTTCTTTTTCTCCCAATACATTCCTCTCAGCACCTAATTCATTTTTATGCATCCTCCCTTCATATTCAGCTCATCCTGTGACCCCCTTCCATATATCTATATATATGGAATATACACACACGTACATACATTCACTCCTATACATGTGTATGTATGTAAACACACACATATATGTGCATATATACACTAAGTATACATATATACTTTTATAACTATACCTATATGATATATACATACATGCATGTGTACATGGGTGTGTGTGTCTTCCCTCTAAGTACCCTAATGCTGAGAAAGGTCTCATGAGTTACAGATATCTTTCCATGTAGGAATGTTAACCATTCAAATATAATGAGTCCTTTATGGCTTTTCTTTCTTGTTTACCTTTTCATGTTTCTCTCAATTCTAGCATTTCAAAGTAAAATTTTCTATTCATCTGTTGTCTTTTCAACAAGAATGCTTGGAAGTCTTTTATTTCATTAACGTTCCTTTTTTCCCCTGAAATATTATTCTCAGTTTTGTTGGGTAGGAGATTCTTGGTTTTAATCCTAACTTCTTTGACCTCTAGAACATCATATTCCAAGCCCTTCCATTCTTTAGTCTAGAAGCTGCTAAATCCGGTATCGTTCTGATCGTGTTTCTACAGTACTTGAATTGTTTCTTTCTGGCTGCTTGTAATATTTTCTTCTTGAACTGAGAATTTTGGATTTTGGCTATAATAATCCTAGGAGTTTTCCTTTTGATATCTCTTTCAGGAGGTGATCAGTGGATCCTTTCCATTACTATTTTACCCTCTGGCTTTAGAATATGAGGACAGTTTTCCTTGATAATTTATTGAAAGATGATTTGTAGACTCTTTTTTCTATCATGATTTTCAAACAGAACAATAACTTTTAAATTATTCCCCCATGAATCTATATTCTAAATCAGTTGTTTTTCAAATGAGATATTTCACATTGTCTTCTATTTATTCATTCTTTTGTTTTTGTTTTAAAATTTCTTGATTTTTCATAAAGTCATTAGCTTCCATTCTCTCCATTATAATTTTAAACAAATTATTTTCTTCACTCACCTTTTGAACCTCCTTTTCCATTTGGTCAATTCTGACTTTTAAGGCATTATTCTCCTCATTGTCTTTTTGTACTTCTTTTGCCAAGTCTATTTTTAAAGGTGTTTTATTCAGCACTTTTTTTTGGCTGGGTATTTTTTTTAGCAAGCACTTGACCCATTTTTCACGATTTTTTGGCATCATTGCTTGTCTCACTTTTTCATCTATTTCATTTACTTGATTTTCAAAATTCTTTTTGAGCTCTTCCAAGGTCTGAGAACATTTCATTTTTCTCTTGGAAGCTTTGAATGTAAGAACCTTGACCTTGCTGTCTTCTTCCAGTTGTGTGTTTTGATCTTCCTCATCATAAGGAAATACTTTTTCACTAAGAAAGTAGTCTTTTGTAGTTTTAATTATTCCCCCTTTTTGATCATTTTCACAGTCACTTAATCGACTTTTGAGCTCTTTGTTAAGTGGAGGTTTACTGCCCTAAGTTTCCGGGGTTTTATGCAACTGTTTTTAGAGATATCTCTGGGGGACTTCAAATGCCAATTTTATTATTATTCTATTTCTTAATATAAGTAATATGATGGAGGCACAATACTATTATGGATTTTTCAACTATTTCTCAACTTTAAACTTTAGTTCCAATATTTAGAATACTTTGGAAAGTAGTCATTCATAAGGAAAATAATAATTTATGGGCTTATATCCTGGTTGAGTTAATGGAAGCATTTCCCAGCAAGCCTATGCTTGTTTGAGTCATTTGGCATGTTCCTTGAAAAAAACAAATTACTACAACAAGAACAGAAGTTCATGCCTCTCTCTTCTATCAGGGTGCTTTCAGAGTGAAATTTAACCTCTACAGCTCTCCCAATCATGATACAGATTAGACGGTTATTCAGCCTTTCAATCCTCTCCAACTTTTCTTGACCCCATAGATCATGACACTCCAAACTTTTCTATCCACCATTTCTCAAATCTCTATAAGTTCACCTTGCCAATAGGTATCCATCTCATCCTCTGCCACCCCCTTTTCCATCTGTCTTCCGTTTTTCCCCAAACTGGTATCTTTTCTAATGAGTCCCATCTTCTCATTATGTGCACAAAGTATTTAAGTTTCAGCTTCAGTATTTGACCTTCCAGTGAGTAGCCTGAATTAATTTCTTTAACTATTGACTGATTTAATTTCCTTGTTGTCCAAAGGATTCTCAATAGTCTTCTCTAGTACCATAATTCAAAAGTGTCAATTTTGCAATGCTAAGCTCAACTTATGGTCCAACTCTCACAGTCCTACATTGCTACTAGTGTGAAAAAGAACTATAGCTTTGACTATACAGATTTTTTTCAGCAAGGTGACGTTTTTGCCTTTTACTGTTGCTATCCAGATTTATCGTAGATTTCTTTCCAAAGAACAAGTGCTTATTCTGTTTCTTTGTTTGCAATTTCATGGCTGTAGTTATTGTCTACATTGATCCTTTTGTTCAATAATGTGATATCTGACACTGCTTCAATTTATTCTCCTACTTACCAGGAAGTAAAGGGACCTGTCAACAAGATTTTTTTTTTAATTAAGGTTCAATCTGGTTTTTATACTCTCTTCTTTATCCTCATCAAAAAGCTTTTTAGTTTTCCTCACTTGATGCCATCACAGTGGTATCTTCTCTAAATCTGAGATAATTGGTATTTCTCCCAGCAACCTTAATTCCAAACTTAAATTCATTCATGCTGACATTTTGCATGCTCTACTACTCATATGATATAAGTAAAATAAGGTGATAATACATAGTCTCATCATCCTCCTTTCTTTATCTTTTTAAATTAATTTACTCAACTTTTAACATTCATTTTCACAAAATTTTGGGTTCCAAATTTTCTCCCCATTTGTCCCCTCCCCCCACCCCAAAACATCGAGCATTCTAATTGCCCCTATCACCAATCTACCCTCTCTTCTATCATCCCTCCCTTCCCTTGTCCCCACGTTCTCTTTTGTTCTGTGGGGCCAGACTACTTTCTATACCCCTTTACCTGTATTTCTTATTGCTTACTAGCAAGAACAGTACTCTAAAGCTGATCCTAAAACTTTGAGTTCTAACTTCTCTTCATACCTCCCTCCCCACCCCTTCCCTTTGGAAGGCAAGCAATTAAATATAGGCCATATCTCTAGTTTTGCATAATAGTCGTGTTGTGTAAGACTAACTATATTTCCCTCCATCCTATCCTGCCCCCCATTGCTTCTATTCTCTCTTTTGATCCTGTCCCTCCCCAAGAGTGTTGACTTCAAATTGCTCCCTCCTCCCATTGCCCTCCCTTCCATCCTCCCCCCCCACCCTGCTTATCCCCTTCTCCCCCACTTTACTGTATTGTAAGACAGGTTTTCATACCAAAATGAGTTTTCATACCAAAATTTTATTCCTTCCTTTAGTGGGATGTGATGAGAGTAAACTTCATGTTTTTCTCTCACCTCCCTTCTTTTTCCCTCAAATAAAATCTTTTGCTTGCCTCTTTTATGAAAGATAATTTTCCCCATTCCATTTCTCCCTTTCTCCTTCTGCTATATTTCTCTCTCACCCCTTAATTTCATATTTTTAAGACATGATCCCATCTTATTCAATTCACTCTGTGCTCTCAGGTTGTGTGTGTGTGTGTGTGTGTGTGTGTGTGTGTGTGTGTGTGTAATCTCACCCACTACCTAGATACTGAAAAGTTTCAAGAGTTACAAATATTGTCTTTCCATGTAGGAATGTAAACAGTTCAACTTTAGTAAGTCCCTTATGACTTCTCTTTGCTGTTTATCTTTTCATGCTTCTCTTCATTCTTCTGGTTGAAAGTCAAATTTTCTTTTCAGCTCTGGTCTTTTCATCCAGAATACTTGAAAGTCCCCAATTTCATTGAAAGACGAGTTTTTCCCCTGAAGTATTATACTCAGTTTTTCTGGGTAGGTGATTCTTGGTTTTAGTCCTAGTTCCTTTGACTTCTGGAATATCCTATTCCATGCCCTTCGATCCCTTAATGTAGAAGCTGCTAGATTTTGTGTTATCGTGATTGTATTTCCACAATACTTGAAGTGTTTCTTTCTAGCTGCTTGCAATATTTTCTCCTTGACCAGGGAACTCTGGAATTTGGCCACAATGTTCCTAGGAGTTTCTCTTTTTGGATCTCTTTGATGTGGTGATTGGTGGATTCTTATTTTGCCCTCCGGTTCTAGAATCTCCGGGCAATTTTCCTTGAAAATTTCATGAAAGATGATGTTTAGGCTTTTTTTTTTTTTATCATGGCTTTCAGGTAGTCCCATAATTTTTAAATTGTCTCTCCTGGATCTATTTTTCAGGTCAGTTGTTTTTGCAATGAGATATTTCACATTATCTTCCATTTTTTCATTCCTTTGTTTTTGTTTTGTGGTATCTTGGTTTCTCATAAAGTCATTACCCTCCATCTGTTCCATTCTAATTTTGAAAGAACTATTTTCTTCAGTGAGCTTTTGAACCTCCTTTTCCATTTGGCTAATTCTGCTTTTGAAAGCATTCTTCTCCTCACTGGCTTTTGGAACCTCTTTTTGCCAATTGAGTTAGCCTATTTTTCAAGGTGTTATTTTCTTCAGCATTTTTTTGGGTCTCCTTTAGCAAGGTGTTGACCTGTTTTTCATACTTTACTTGCATCTCTCTCATTTCTCTTCCCAGTTTTTCCTCCACCTCTCTTACTTGATTTTCAAAATACTTTTTGAGCTCTTCCATAGCCTGAGCCCATGGAATATTTATTTTGTTTGTGTGGGATACAGAAGCCTTGACTTCTGTGTCTTTCCCTGATGATAAGCATTGTTCTTCCTCATCAGAAAGGAAGGGAGGAAATATCTGTTCACCGAGAAAGTAACCTTCCATAGTCTTATTATTTTTCCCTTTTCTGGGGATTTTCCAAGCAAGTGACTTGACTTCTGAGTTTTCTTTCCACACCCACCTTGCCTCCAGATCTCCCCAGGCAGCGCTTGGGGTCTGACATTCAAATGCTGCTTCCCAGCCTCAGGGCTTTGGGTGGGGGCGGGGCTGCTATTCAGTGTGATATTAAGTTCAGGTGCTCAGGTGGGGGCAGGGCCACCACTGGGGCTCAGTTCCCTCATGGGGTTTATACAGAGGCCTTCAACAATGGATCCGAGCTCCTACCTGCTTTGGGTGTCCCTGTTCTCGGCTGCCTCTGCTGCTGCCTCCCAAGGGGGCCTGAGTTGTGGAGACACCCCTCTCCCCTCTTGGCGAGCCAACAAGGCTCTCTCACTCCCCCCCCCCCGTACCTGTGGGTGGAGCAACCTGCATGGCCGCTGGAGATTCTGTCCCTGAACCCTGCTGGAATCTGTTCCTCTTGGTGCCCTGTGGCCAAGGCGGGGCTGGGCTCTGCTCCAGGTCCAGTGTGGGACCGACCTTTCGCGTCAGATTTTCAGGTCTCTCTGGAACAGAAATCTCGTCCACTCTGTTGTTCTGTGGCTTCTGCTGCTCCAGAATTTATTGGGAGTTCTTCTTTACAGATATTTTATGGGCTGTGGGTTCAGAGCTAGCATATGTGTATCTTTCTACTCCACCTTCTTGGCTCCTCCCCCTCCTTTCTCCTATCTTAAACCAATTAGTTGTTTCATGTTTGGTTCTAACAGTTGCTTCTTAGCATGCATATAGGTACCTTAGGAAACATGTAAGATGGTCTGGTGGTTCCATCTTTTTCAGGACTTGACACTTTTTTTTTTTTTGTGATACCTAGTTAAAGACTTTAGTGTAATCAATGAAGCAGAAGTATATATATATATATATATATATATATATATATATATATATATATATATTTACTGGAACTCAATTTCTGTTTCTATAATACAGTGAATGTTGATAATTTGGTTTCTAGCTCTTCTGCCTCTTTGAAAACCTGCCTGTACTTCTGGTAATTTTTGGTTCACATAGTGCTGAAACCTAGCGTGTAGAATCTTATTCATAACCATCCTGGTGTGTGGAATGAGCAAAATTCTTTGGCAAATTAAACATTCCCTGTCATTGCCCTTCTTTAGTATTGGGACTTAAACAACATTTTTTCAATCTAGTGGCCACTGTTACGTTATACAAATTTGCTGGCATATTGTGTACAGCACCTAAAGAGCATCATGTTGTAAGGTTTTAAATATCTCAGTTGGAATTCCATAAGCTTCACTAGTTTGTTTTTACCAATGCTTCCTAAGACCCACTTGACTTCATTACCCCAAGATGTCTGGCTCTATATCAGTAACCACACCATCATGTTTATCGATGATATTAAGATCTTATATATATTTTTATGTGTGTATTCGTGTCACCATTAGTTGCTACCTTTTGTTTTTCTTAAATCCCTACCATTTTATGCACATTTTTCAATATAAATTTCCTTTTAAATCTCTGATTTTCTGGAACAGATCTCTTATCTTTCCATTCTTTTGTTTTATTCTATTTCTTTGCGTTGCTCATTTAAGAGAGCATTCTTATCTCTCCATGTTATTCCTTACAACTCTGCATCCATTTGTGTATATATTTTATTTTCTCCTTTACTTTTTGATTTCTTTCTTTCCTCAGTTATTTGTGAAGCCTCATCACACAGTCAATTTGTTTTCTTTCTCTTTCTTTTCATTGGGCTTCTTTGCTTCTGTTGTTGTTGATATTCTCTCCTGTACAATATTGTGAATATCTTTCCATAGTTTTTCAGACACTCTTTCACCCAGCTTTAATTCCTTAAATCTATTCATCACCTCCATTTCATATTCATAAGAGATATTGTTTATTTAGGCTAGCTGTTCTTTTTTTAAAAAAGTATTAAGACACTCCTAAATTCTAGGCAATAAAGGTTTAGAATGTTGATATCACTTCTTCATCACTTCTTCAAAGCAGCCAAGAGGACCTGTGGGCACAGAGTTTTAGCTGGTGGATCATAATACCTAAGGCAGGTCAGAGACCTTCCCTCATCTGAATAAACTTAACTGAATATCTTTCATCAGCTATTGGATGACTTACAAATGTCTAATTTTGTTCAGGCATCAAATTGCCAGTGGACTGTTCTGAGTAAGGTCCAATTCAGAACACAGGGACAAGTTCAAAGTGCCCATGACCAGAATGCAATTTATTTCATTAAACATTTATTAAGCACATACTGTGTCAAGTTATGTTCTAAATGCTGGAACTACAAGTAAGAAAAATATAGTTCATTCCCTCCAAAAAACTTTAGAGTCTGATCAAGGAAGACCACACAAAAAGAAACTGAAAAGGGAAGGGGGGATTGGTAAATGCGAGCACCCACCAATGAAGCTGAAACCACGCAGCGCTGCAGATAGAAAGAGAAGTAAGTTGGAAGTTCATTTCTTGCCCTCTATAAAGGAAATATTTGGGAGAAATTCAGTGCTCTATCTTCTCGACATCAAATCTGAGGTAAAAGGAGGCCAAAGGAGATTTTTGTTTGCCTTTTTTGCTTGATGATGACCAGAATGACATCAAGATTTCAGGATCAATGCACAGTGCGTCCTAATGTAGTTGATTATACCAATATGAACTTGGAAGGCTCTATCATATGTTAAGTACAAATAGTTGATATGACCAACTGAAAAGGAGAAATCTCTAAATTTGCCCATCTTTTCTCTTGCGCTCCCACAATTCTGCTTCGCTCATAGAGCTTACCATCTTTCTTCAAGCAGGCACACCATGTTGGTTGGTCATGTACTAGTATTTTGAATATCTTACAATTGATAACAAAGTTCTTCAGAAACCTTTAAATTATCCTTACATTACTTCTTCTGACCTATGATCACCTGCTTTATATGAGTTCTCTGTAAAAGAGTCTTTTAGACACACATCTGTTTGCCCTTTGGACAGTATGGCCAGCCTATCAGTATTGTTCTTGATTCATTAGAGTTTGAATACTTGGCAGTTCAGCCTAATGAATGACTTCAGTGTCAGATACCTTATCTTTCCAGGTTATCTTTAGAATGTCCCTAAAATAATTCAAATGGAAGTAATTCAGTTTCCTGGTATTGTACTGGTAGACCATCTGTATTTCACAGGTGTACAAAAATGATGTCAGCATAATGGATCTGTAGATATTCAGTTTGGTAAGCAGCCTAATACCTCTTCTCTCCTACTTATTCTTTCAGAACCTCTCAGTTGTTGATTTAGCTCAGGCAATGCATGCATTAACCTCATCATTTATGTGTACACCTCTGGAAAAAATATTGCCAAGATAATTGAAATTATCCACAGCATTCAAAATTTCTCTGATTGCTATAACCAATGATTCCATGGGTGGATGGTGTGCTGCTAACTAGAAAAGAATCTCTGTTTTCTTGATTTCAATTGTAAGGTCAAAATTAGCACAAGTGACAGAGAACAGATCCCTACCTAGCTGCTTCCTGGCATCAGGAAGTGTGCAATTATCTGTGAACAAAAAGTTATGCACCAATGCTCCCTCCACTTTAGTATTGGCTTGTAGCCTTTTCAAGTGAAATAATTTACCATGATCTCAATACTGTTTTTGTGGTCTTTCAAAGTGTCTGATGACATCACTAAAAACATGCTAAAAAACATGGGAGGAGGCACACAGCCATACTTTATTTACTTCATTGGTGATGGGAAATCATGACAGCATCATCTATTATCCAGAACCTTGGGAAGTATACTATATTTAGACTGGCATACAATACGAATGAACTTCTCTAGGAAACTAGATTTCACCATAATCTTCCACAGGCCCTCATGAGTGACAGTATCAAAGGTCTTGGTTAGATAAATGAATATTTTATAGACTTCTGTTATGCATTTCTTCTGGAGTTTGGCCCAACAAACATCATATTGAACATTCTTCAGCCACTCAGGTATTCTGAAGTCACAGTAGTTGTTCGGTAGATGAACGTCTTTCAGATGAAGGATCAACCTACTAAGGAGGATTCAGTGGTTGTCACAGGACCATCCATTTCCTTTTCCTTTATATAAGAAGAAAATAATGGACTCCTTGATTTCCTGAGGAAGGGAAAGAGTGGAAGCTGCTGAGCATCCCAAGACTGTTAGCAGTATGGTGATGAGATTATAAATGATGAAATTGTCCTGGGAGGGATATCTTGTGTGGATTTGAAAACAATCAGAAGCCAAACACAGCTTTAGCAAGAAAGTGGAGAAGATTGTTTTACAGTTTAGATATTATGTAATCCTCATATTCTTTGTGATTCAAAAGTAATGAAGTCAAAAAGAGGAAAAGGATAGGGAAGGCGGTTAAATTTAGAACATTTAAAATTTTATGTACAACAGTCTATTCTACTCATTTCACTTGAGCAAACAATTCTTAAGAACCTACTGTATTTAAGGCATTGGGGAGTTAAAAAAAAAACACCATGGGATAAAAAAAGCCGATGAGATCATTAAGGGAAATAGAATAGAGAGGAGAAAGGTGCCCAGAACAGGGCCATGGGAGACCCTTATACCTAAAGGGCATAACCTGAATGAAGAGCCAGCATAGACTGAGGACTGGCTGCACAGGTAGGAGAAAGACAACAGAGTAATATCACAGAAACCTAGAAAGAAAATATCGTGGAGAATAATGTGATTGGCAATATAGAAGATCAGTGATAGATGAAGTAAGAGATTTGAGCAAAGGTCATGAGATATTATTAGACATAGGTCCCTTTAGTTCAAGCACCTTCCTTCTAAGATTATCATCTATCTACTCTATTCATATCTTGTTTGTACAGTCACTTGAATATTGTCCTTCATTTGAATGTGAGCTACTTACTTGTTAAAATTTTTCTTAAAACAATATTGCAATTACTGCATATAACATTCTCATTGTTCTGCTCATTTTGTTCTTCATTATTTAATGGATATCTATCCTTTTTTCCCTAAAATTATTAAGCTCATCATTTCTTGTACCATAGTAATATTTACTCACAATCTTATATACCTGAGAGCAGGGACCATATATTTTTCTTTCTTATTTCCCCAAAAGTTACCACAGTGCCTGAGTTACAGTATTTTAATAGATTCTTGTTGACAAAATGTGTGATTCCAAATATGAATTGACTTAGTGGAAGGAGTGCTGAATTGATTCAAAAACCTGAGATCTACCCCTTTTTTTGTTTTCTCTACTCTATTATGAGGGAATTTGAAAAAAAATCTTCCCTGAGATTTCTTCCAACTCTACTAGGTTTTGAATTATCAGAATTGGGCTCCATTTGATTCCACCTCAAGTTAGCCTTTCAGTCAGTAACTGTTGAATGAACTATCTTCTGTGACCTAGGGCATGACATTGACATTCTCAGGTATAGTGGAATGATCTATTTCAGCATCTATCCTTTTTATTCCTAAAGTTTATAGGGCATTTGTTTGCCCCATCCACATACTTAACCTCTCAGAAATCAGGTTACTTTGGGAATAAATGCTAAGAATCAGTTATTAAGAATAAGTAGTTCACAACACACAGTTACTGAATATCCTAATTGAGAAAAGTAGAGCAACCTTCCCCTCTATCATAGTATGATATATGGGGCATTTCCTCAACAATTAAGTAGTATTTAGCCCATCCTAAATAGAGGGTGTTTTTCCTCACACGTGCACCAGGACTTTGCATTCCAGATACAAACATTCCTGTTAGCGTCTTAATGAAATCATTTAAAATAATGACATAACAAAATGAATGTAGTGTTAATATTTTGACCTACATATTGATTTTGTGAATATTTTGCAAATTCATCTTTACAAGACTGATTGCCTTTTTTCCAGTTTAAAGTGAGTTAGGATACCAGATGCTGGAGGACTAATTACCAGCAAGAGACCAGCAAGGTTATGACTTCCACTCCAGAGGGAAAAAAAAAGGTTAATCTGAGGGCTGATACTCAGAAATGTCTAACTTGGTTTTAAAGAACTCTAGTAAAATATTTATGAAACACTTTTATAATAGGATGTCGTGTGTGTGTGTGTGTGTGTGTGTGTGTGTGTGTGTGTGTTTCTGGAGGAGGATAATTATATGTTCCTAAATAGTTCCAATTACCAAGATTTGGAGGCATATATTAAAGACGTATTGTGCCAGCCATGTTGTTGATTTCTGGTTTCAAAGTCATGTCCATATCTACAATGCCACTAAGTATTCAGTTTAATGAGGCAAATGGCTGGCAATATTGATTTTGTTAATGTCTGTTTCAGGAAAGTTTTTCAAAGTTTTTGACATCCTTTCGTATAAACCTTAATTTCAATCTTTCCCCTCTTGAAGCACATCATCCATCATGGTGGTGACATAGGAGACCCTACATCTGTCCTGTACTGGTGATAGCCTTATCAAATCCCATTTTGTCAGTCATACCTCATTTTTTTTTTCCATTCTACAATTCAGGAACCTACATATTGCAATTTTTTTATGATAATATTGCTGCTGATCTTCAGTCTCACAGAGAGAGGACTACACCTATGTTTGGTTTTATTATTTTATTCCAGTTTATTTTTTTGTCCTTTATAATTTAAAGTTGAAACTCTTCTGCATTAGGGGACTGAATTCATTCGATGCTAGCTTGTTTGTCACTGGGATGGCATACAGAATTATTTTTTTCAAAAGATGTTTTATATTTTTTAAATATTTTCACGACTATTCAAATTGTTAAAGACCTAGTCATTATTAGAACTTTTCCTTTAATAATGCAACTACTATGAAATATATTTCATTAACATTTATCACCAGGCTTCTTGAAACACAGTGCCTATGAAACTTCTTTGAGTCTTGGAACATTCTATTTATGCTATTTCATTTTTTTTTTCCCTGAGGGAGCATGATGATAGTCATTTGGGAAATTCTTGCCTGACTAATTTCCCAGATGTTTTCTATTGAGGCTAATGTTGATCTTGATTAGGAGACATTCCTTTGCTGCATCCATATTGAATTACTGCAGCAAAACTATATTCCTATGTATTTATGTATATATATATATATATATGTATATGTGTATGTATATGCATATTAATATGTATGTATATTTAAATGTAACATCTTAAGAGCAAAGGGATTGGTGGAAAGGAAAGGGACTTAAGGATCAGAAGAGGAAGAAATGACAATGGACAGACTGCCAGAACTTTTAAGTACCTCCAAAAAGATGTCAGAGTTCAGGCACATTGAGTGGTACAGGTACGTCCCCTGCACTTCCCACCCTGGCCCCACTGATTATAATGAACTGTAGGAGATGTGTCAGTTTCTCTGGCCATTTAAGGAATGAACTGCATGGAGACATCTGTTTCTGGCCCAGGACTGGGTAAATTCAATCACACTCCACTGCCCTCCTCCCAATCTTGTTTATTTATTTCAACTAATTTGATAATGGATTGTGGCTCTAGTTAAATAGAAGTTCATTTTCACGGCATTATGAGTCTCTACATTAACTAATTGTAGCGCTCTACAAAGAATGACAAAAAGGAACTTTTGAACAAATAACATTAGATGATTATAAACGTATATTAGAGTTCTCTGTGTATCTCTGTCTCTGTCTCTCTGTCTCTGTGTGTGTCTCTCAGTTTCTTTCTGTCTCTCTCTCCAACTGTATCTCTCAACACAAAACGTATGTCACACACACACTCCATCCATATAAAAGAGTTTAGTAGACAATGAGAGAGGAGACAGGTAAATTATAAAAACAAAGAAACAAATTCTGAAGATATGGAAGTATGAGGTCATTCACTCTAGAGAAAAAGAGCCTTAGACACTTCAATAGCTGTAAGAAAAAAATATATTTTGCCACAGTATAATGATTAATGTCCACAGTGATGGATATAAGCTGTCAAACTAAGGTTGACTTATACTGCCACTATTTTCTTTAAGAAGGCAAGGCTTTGTGTAGAGCCTTTGACCATGATAATATATTTTCTACCTAGTATGTTTAGAAATATTAGGTGCTAGAGAATAGAAAAAGGTATAAGAAATAATCACGATCATTAAAGAATTTACACTTTAGTTGCAGGAAAAGTTGTAAGCAATGTAGTTTGTTATAAGGCCAAATTAGGTGATGGAGATCCAGGGTGGGAAAAAAATGGCAAGGGAGTTCAAAGGAAGGAAAAATCAACAAGGAGGAGGGGGGAAGCTTTATTGAAAAAGAGGATGAAAGGCCTTAAAAACGTTTCCTAAATTATTAAATATATATATATGTATATACGTATATATGTATATACATACATACATATATATGTATATGTATATACATATATACATATATACATATATATAAATATATATATATACATACATATATATATATATATATATATATACATACATATATATATATATATATATATATATACATACATATATATATATATATATATATATATAGTGTGTGTTTGTGCACGCCCGTGTGTGTGTACTTAAGCATTTAAGTTTCAATTATTTGGAAGATTCACTGAAAGTAGAGGCCTTCAGTCTTTACTAAATAAATTGTTGTGTCGTGTGTGTGTGTCCTTTCTAGAAATATCACAGCCTTAGTACCACGCAGACAGTTGACAGAAGTTTTCCAGAAGAATTATGAACTAGTATCGAGATGTTTTAGGACTGAATATTAACCTCTTCCTTAAGCTCAGAGTGGCTGTTTCTTTGATAAATAAATATTTTGACTGCTATGCTTGAAAATATCCCTGTGAATCCAAGGGCTATTAATTTTTTCAAACTCATTATGCAGAGATAGCATTACAGAAATTTTAAGAAAATAATTTTATATTTTTGGACGATTTTAAGTCATGTATTTGTAATATGAAAATTGGTTTTGCAATGTTTGACTCTAGCAATTTAATGGAAATTAAATAAACCTGGTTAACTAAATTAACCTTTTTAAGAACAACACTACTGCTGCTGCTGCTGATAATGATGGTAATGATGATGATTATGATTATGTTGATTATGATCATTACCATAATTATGGTCAGGATAGTGATCAGGATGGTGATAATAATAACAGTTCAACTTCATACTATACATTGAACTGTTTTACAAACTGTACTAAAAAAATACGAAGTACAATTTGAGGAAACTCAGACTTAGAAAGTTGGAATCACTTGCAGAAGAACACAATTACAACACACGCTCATAGAGATACAAAACACACACCGAGATATATATTCAAGTTTCCTGATTCTGTGTTATATACACTTTTCCTCTATGTCACACTATATTTTTTTTAAATTAATCACACTATGGAGTTTGATATATAAGCATATACAATATATTTAGATCCAGAAAAACTAAATTTCAAAGTCTCTAAGAAACAATGCTTTTATTCATAGAGAATCAACTATATTTATTGCATTTTAAGTAATTTAAGTAAAGTAAATTAAGTAAATTTAAGTAAAGTAATTTAAGTAAAGAACGTAATCAAATTATCAACTGACATTGATTGGAAGAATATTTACTCTAATAAGATTTTAATAAAATGATCATGGTTTTCTTCCTGACTCCACAGCTTATGTAGACTTTCCAAAAAAAAAAAAAAAAAGATAATGTCTTAAGGAGTCCTGTTTCTGACAGAGCAAATAAAAAAAATGAGTTTTATTTCACAGAAATTGTCTCCTAAGTTTTAAAGTGAATTTCGTGTTAGAAACGATAGCCAGATAACTCTTGCAGTCTCTGTATAATGTATGTATCTATATTTTATTTTTGGAAAAGAAATAAAAGTAATACAATAAATCTGTCAGCATTTTTTCTGTGGTGCATAACCATCATTTTATAAAGCACTTAACATTGTGATACTCATATTCAACCGAAGCTGTGTGTGGCACAGTTGTAAGAAAATTGGCTTTGAAACATGAAGACTTCTGTTCGAATCCCATCTTTGAATCCAACTACTTATGTGGTCTTGGCTAAATCATTTCAATGGACATAATTTTTCCCCACTTTTAAATGAGATGATTGAAATAGTTGGCATCTATGTTTGTAGGGCTGCACAGAGCACAGTCCATGAAGAAATACGGCAAACAGAAATACAAAATGATATATTAAAAATAAATTTAAAAGATGGAAATCAAAGTGGTATGGGAGAGTTAAAGTGGGGAAGATCATAAAACAATTGGATTGATTGAAGAGGGCTTTGTGTAGAGGCACTGTGGCATTGTAGACATAGACATGACTTTGAAACCAGAAAGTTCTGTGTCTGACACTCGGATAGTGAGCTTGAGATTCTGATAAAATATACACATGAGACACTATACGTAGTTAGTTATTCAGCTCTGGATGTTAGAAGAAAATAACATGACAATGAATATGATACATTTAAATTTCCAAAGCATTTTGAAAATAGTGGCATATAAAATTTCTCTTTACTGCTGTAATAGAGGCAATGCTTAAAGGCCATGGAAATTCTATTATTTGATGTTTTTAGACAATTTAACAGAGTGATAATATAGAAGAATTACATTATTTCTCCATTAGATGTGACTTAATGTGCCTTAAAATTACAAATTCAAGCAGATTTTATAAAGCATAATCATTTTCTAAAATGCTTAACCTCATGAGTCAAACTTGCAGTTTATAAGTAATACACATCCAGACTAATTCAACTTTTTAAGGCTCTAGACATTGGAGATAGTTAGCCTCTTCCAACAATTGTTATTTTAAGGCTTTTTCCTGGCCATTAAAATATTTACAGTCTAGAAGTGGTACTCACAGTGACACTTCTGCTGTACAGAATGTGCTGTGATATAAGATGGTACATTCATTGTTGACATCTACCCTTAAAATAAAATTTAATCTACAAGTGATCATTCAACAAGCCTTCAGTAGGGCCTATGTGCCAGGCACATGCTTCGATATGAAGCACTGTATATATGTCCACTGATTCATAGCTATCAATGAGTAGATTCATGTATTATTCCACATCATGATTTGAGTAACAATTAAAAAAAATAAAAAACAGAACAAAAGAAACTGAGAAGAGGAGCTTGATGAAAACAACTCATTGGAAAAATATTGGTCCCCAAACAAATGAAGAATCACTGTCAGGAAAACTAATGATATTGAGAATAATATTAAATTACTCTAAGATCACAGAGCATGTGAAATATAAAGTTTATGATTTAGATATATTTAGCATTGAGGCAAGTTATGAGTAGCGTCAAAGAGATCACCATAAGTAAGAGCAAACAATTTAATTGAAAGGACAAAAATCAAGTTCTTACTTTCACGTACCTGTACCAATATTCTAATATAAGTAGTGGGATAGGGGAAGGGAAGAAAATATGAATTTTTATATGACAAATGTGCCAGGCACTATGCTAAGCACTTTGCAATGTCATCTCATTTTATTCTCACAACATTACTGAGAGATTAATGCAGGTAATAGTAGTTATAAATGATAGAGGAAAATAAAATAGGACCCCCTGATTTTGGGGGGCAGAAGTTCTGTTTCCTGATGAATGAGTATTCACGGTCATGCAGGTATGCATGCCTTCCGCAAGAAAAAAAAAAAGATGTCTCAAGTGCCATAATTCTAGAAGCAGACGGATTAGACTTTTTAGGAAGTTCTAACAATTTTTCCTTTTACCTGAAGGTATGCATTCTTGCAGAAGCCTCATTAGAAATTTCTTATATCTGCTTTGATTATGTAAGTTTCATTTCTCCATGATCTACCGTCTAACTTTGTGAAGTTGATATTTGCCCTAATCTTTAAAAAAATTGCAGTTTTCAGACATGATCGACTCAAAATGTGGTGATAGTTATGAAGCTAAACACTGCAGCTGGCTGAATCAGGAACTGGTAAAGCAATCAAAGCATAAGGATAAATGGAGTTTCAATTTTCCCATCGGTCTTTCAGGTCACTCTGGCTAGAAATCTCCTCCACTCCGTTGTTCCGTGGCTTCTAGTGCTCTAGAATTTGTTGAGAGTCCTTCTTTACAGGTATTTTATGTGCTGTGGGGGAAGAGCTAGTGTGTGTTCCTCTTTCTGCTCTGCTATCTTGTCTCTGCCCCCAAGAAATCTCGTAAAAGATTCCTCAGAGAACCCTTGAGGGGTAAAAACTGAGTACTGTGGTAAATTATATGTCTTTTAAAAAATCCGATTTAATATTTTATTTTCCCAATTACATGAAAAAACAATTTTAATCTTCATTTTTTTTTCAAATTTTGAGTTCCAGATTCTCTCCCTCCTTTTCCTTTGAAGCTAAGCACTTTGACATCGAATATTCATGTATGGTCACATAAAGCAAATTTATAAGTCATTTTGTGAAATAAAACAGACAAAAAGGAAAAATAAAAAGTATATTTGATCTGCAATCATGCTCTTCCAGTTCTTTCTCTAGAGATGAACAACACCTTTCATCATTAGTTCTACAGAATTGCCTTGGATCATTGTATTGCTGAGAACAGCTAAGCTATTCATAGTACATCATCATACAATATTGTTCTTACTGGGTACAGTGTTCTCTTGTTTCTTCTCATTTCACTTTTCAAAAAATGTTTCCATGTTTTTCTGAGAGCATCCTGCTCATCCTTTCTTAAATTACAACAGAATTCCATTACAACCACATAAAAGAAAATTTCTCACACATTTCCCAATTGATGGACATCCCTCAATTTTCAGTTCTTTGCCACCACTAAAATAGCTGCTATAATTTTTTTGTACATATAAATCCTTTCTCCTATTTTTAATATTTTGGAATGCATACCAAGCAATGGTATTGTTTGATCAAGGGATTACATGGTTTTATCGCCCTTGGGGCATAGTTCCAACTTGCTCTCCAGAATGGTGGAATCAGCACAGAACTTCACCAACAGTAGATCAGTGTTGTAATTTTCCTACATCCCCTCCAATATTTTTCACTTTCCCCCTCTGTCACATCAGTCAGTCTTACAGTAATGAGCTAATAGCCCAGAGTTGTTTTAATTTGAATCTCTCTCATCAATAGTGATTTAGAATACATTTTTATATAGCCATACATAACTTGGATGACTGTCTGCCTGTTCATATTCCTTGACCATTTTCAACAGAAGATAAATTATACGTCTTAATAGCTGCCATACTGAGTATATGCCAAAACAAAATGGGCCAGCTTTGTCAGAAGTAAAAGAAAAAACTAGAAAAAGTATATATATGGAATAATAGAATATCAAATATAAATTGCAGTAAAACACCACCTCTATAGCGTTGTAATGATTCAGGCAAAATTTAAGGGCTAATATGTAAGTGCAATAAAAGGTGCTTCAGAACATTGTGTACTTCTTGATATATCACAGAAGTATCAGCTCCTAATGGGGTTAGAAAACAGTTTGTTGCTGGTCAAGAAATGTGTACATGTAAGTACATATTCTTCAGGCTTAACATTAACACTAATGTTCTTTGAGTACCAAATGATGATATAAATCACCAGATAAGTAAAGAGAGAAATGTTAATTCAGATATTTACTACTATTTCCATCTATACAGGTATTCAAAGTTTTATCAAATATAACTTTCCATCTTCTAAAAGGCAGAGACTACGTGTTTCGGTCAAGGAGCTTTATTTGATTTTAACATAAGTACAAAAGACACCTTGTTGGACAAGAACTTTTAGGGAGGCATCCTGCTCTATTGAATCATTTTTTTGCTAAAAAATCAATAAAAATAAAATGGTGTAATATTAAATTTTCTAGATAATTGCTTGACTATCAGTTTATGTCCTGTTGTATATCATTATGGAACTCTACTTATTCCATTTTCATATTTTTATTAAAGAAACATTTTACTTTCAAAAATTTTACAGAGAAAATAGAAATAGACTGGTAATTATTGATGTTCTTTTGATCATACATTTCCAGTACTGACATTTTCCATAATCACCAGCCACTATTTATTCAGTATTTTCTCCACTATAATATAATGAGAGATGATTCCACAATGCTGCTAACATCATGGCATCTCCAGTGTGAATTTCTTCTGTGTATATTTGTTTTGGCCTAGCGACTTTTTTCAACTTCATTTTTCTTTAAAGTAATTTCTAATTCCTTACATAACAGACTAAGTAATAAGACAGTAATGTCTAAATGTGAAGGTTCTATTGACTTAGGTGAAGAAAAGAGTTGGTCACCGAAATGCTGATGGATATGTTCCATTTTTCTGTCTTTTTTATTTTTGTCTTCCAGTCTTTATTATTAATATTCTTTGAGTGGCCTAGCTTACTTATGCCTCTTGCCAAATATTCTTCAAACTTTTCCTTTCCGCCTTTTTTAAATGTATTTATGAATCGATGCTACCATCTTCCCCCACCATCTTCTCTAAGGTTTCAAAATAAGAGTTGTTTAACCCAATATTGCTTTATCTTGCATTCTTGTCAAATTGGCAAGGGCATCAATTATTTCTTAGGAGATTCCATTTTTAAATTCTTTTGACTTCCTTTTTGCAGTAATTCCAATACATTCCAAACATCTAAAGAAAATGTTCATAATCAATGTCAATTCATTTGCTCTAAGTGGAAATTTTATAGGTCTACAAAATGCAGAATAATAACTTGTCTGTAATGATAGATTAGTATTGATGTAGGGAGTTTCCTCATAAGAAATTTCCTTTACCAGTGGATTAACAGACACATCGATTAGGTTTTCCTTCTGTGTGCTTTAATTTTCTTTTGTGATGCCCTATCCAAAAAAAAAAAAAGGATTTAAAATGTGTGGCAGTTTTAAGAAATACTGTAGTAATACTGGGATCACATTTTCAATATAAGGAATTTATTTTCATGCTGATGGCATTGTTTATGGCAAATATCTGTAGATATGTATATATGTGTGTGTGTGTATACCTGTATGTCACACACAGAGACAGTGATACAGAGAGACAGAGAGAGAAAGGCAGGCATAGAGATGGAAAACTAGAGATAGAAAGCCAGGTAAATGTTACTATATATCACAATACATTGTGACATGCAATAGCTAACATCTATATAGTGCTTTATGATTTGAAAAATATTTTGTACATTTTAATTCATTTCATCCTCACAAGAACACTGGGAGATAGGTACTATTATTATCCCTACTTCATAAGTTAGGAAACAGAGGAACTAACATGTTAAGTGACTTGCTTAGAATCTCATATCTGGTAAGTGTTTGAGACACTATTTAAACTCATGTCTGACTCAAAATTCTCGTTTATCCACTCCGTCAATCAGCTGGAATAGGTAACTAGCAGCAGAAATGATTTATGTTATCTTTGGTAACTCTCTGAGTCCTTAAATTTGAGATGACTTGTCAGGCAATATTAATGAAGGGGTTATCAAAACTGGGATTTCTCTACACTAATTAAGTCACATGTGTGTAAAAAGAGAGATTTTATAATATTAAATCAAGTAAAATTATATAATATAAAATTTATACTTATAATGTATTTTCATTATTTTTCTATAAGTGATTATAGAAGTGAGAAGTTGGAAGGGACCTCAGAAGTCATCTAGTTCTACTCCTATATCCTTTCTACAACTAACATATATGATTTTTCTTGAAGCATTAAAGTGAGGAGGATTTTCCAGTTCCTATGGCAACCCATTATGCTTTGTGATATTTTCATTTGGAATTAGCCCATTCTAATATTTCCAAATGAATTTCCAGGTTACTATTCCTCTTGGTTCAACTTAATCACTTCTCCATGAAAACTTATTCATTTAAACTTTTTATGTCATCCTGATAAAGAATGTTTGTCATCCACCATAAATTATTAATATAAAATGATTCCAATCTTCTTTGTCTCATTCTTTTTGAAATAAATGAATGGGAATAAAACACATATGTTACCTGTCTGACATTATTTATGTATGCTTCACACTCATTTTTATATAATATTTTCCTTCTTGAACGTTTTACTGCTATACTTCATGGAGATCTTGGAATCTTGAAGATATAATTTCTTAAAGGCGTTCATTTCCAACCAACATTAACCTAACCTTAAACTTAAAGTGGTCTTTATATAACACAAATCACATGACATTAGCTCTGTGCAGCCAACTATGAAGGATGAGGTGAGGTAGCAACTTTACTTTGACCAACATCTCATTAATGATTAACAGATATGGAAAATTTGTGTAAAATGCATGAATGGATCAGAGATGTTTTATGATACAGTATTCTCCCTTAGCCCTGCCATACTCATACTCACTTTTGCTTTCAAAGTACATTTTAGTAGTCTTGTGTCACACATAATGTTATCAAAATTCCATCTCAGAGTTCCATTTTGTCATGTTTGTGGCATATTGAGTTATCTCAAGAGATGGAACTGACAGGATTTTCTCTTTTATCTCGATACTTGCTTTCTCTTATTAATTTATTGCTATTTTTTTGAAAATAAAATTGCCTCCTAAGCATTAGTTCCACTTTATGTAGGTTATTTATAATTAAACATGTGTCCACAGTACTTTTTGGGGTAAATCCACTGCTATTCTAATTGTTTAGGAATTAGTAACATTGGCACATTCATTTGGTTAGTTAAAAACTTGTCTAGATTCAGGATGTTATAGAAGTGATTTCCCTTGATCTGTTTTGCTTTAACCACTTTGAAAACATATGCAAATAAATTGAGATTTTTTCAAGAGGCTTGTTGGCTTCCAGTCTCTTTGTATTTTCTTCCTACTGATAGAGTTATTCTCCTGAGTAGTCAAAAAGTAATGTTTGTTGACATTTTATTTTTCCTACCTGGTAAATACATTAAATAGTCACTATTTTTATTATTATTTAATGATAGTCTCTTTTGGTTCATTTTATTCAGTCTGAAAATATTTCCTACTTTCTTAGTGAAGTTTTGATGAACATATTTCTGACCAAAAAGCTAAGAACTTCCCATTCTTTTACCTCCATTTAATAGTACTTTTTCCCAATTACATGTAAAGACAGTTTTCAAAATTCACTTTTAAAAGACTTTGAGTTCAAATTTATTTCACCCTCACTTACTTGATCCCTCTCCAAGATAGCAGGTAATCTAACATAGATTATGCATGTGCAATCATATTAAACATATTTACACATTAGTCATGTTGTGAAAGAAGAATCAGAACAAAAAGGAAAAAAAAAACTGCGAGAAAGCAAAATATAAAAACAAGGAAAATAGTGTGCGTCGATCTGCATTCAGACTCCATAGTTCTTTCTCTGGATGTGAAGAGCATTTTCCATCATGAATCTTTTGCAATTATATGAGATAATTGTATTGCTGAGAAGAACGAAGTCTATCAAAGTTAGTCATGGTACAATGCTGCTGCTACTTTCTACTGTGTTTTCCTGGTTCTGCTCACTTCGCTCAATAACAGGTCTTTCCCGGCTTTTCTGAAGTCTGTCTGCTCTTCATTACTTCTAGAACAATAGTATTCCATTCCATACATATATCATAGCTTGTTCAGTCATTCTGTGGTTGATGGGAACAAGTCCGATTTCCATCCTCTTCCCAAAAAACTCAGCCATTCAGTCAACAAAACCATTTCTTAGATAATTTTTATTTTTCATATTCTTATTTTGGAGTTGTACCAAACATTTGCTTTTCTGATAAATCCTCACTTACCTTCTACTAGTTTCTCCATCTTGTCTGTGATTATTAGTTATTATTATCTGAAATAAGAGGTTACACTGTATAGCAGATGGAGGATTGGCATTATCATTAGGAAAGTCTCGGTTTAAATCTTATCTTTGTTTATTAAAAATGATAGTTTTTTTTTAAACTACTGGGTGCCCTGGATAACTCCAGAAAGCTATCAGGTAAGGACAAATATTGAATCAGTATGGCTGAAAGTTTCCACAGTGGAAGTTCTCCTGATTAAAAAAAATCACAAATTCAAAGAACATACTCCTAGGTCTAGAGTTGCTAACTTCTTCATTTCTCAGACATGTTTCAGAGACTTGGAGGTCTGTAAGTTTTTTTTTTTTTCGACTTGACTATTTTGACAACTTTGAGGTTAGGGGTTTGCAGGAAGCATAAACCAAGTGATTTCAGATAATATTTCTGCTAACCAAATTGCTCTATTTAAATAAAGTCTGGAAAATCACCTAGCATTTATAAGTGGTTAGAGCATATAATCCACAGTTAGGAATTGAGAAAGAAGTATAAATAAAACATCATTCTTACAGAGCATATATCTAGTAAGACATAGTACAAACAAAAATAATTAATACAAAAAATAAAAATGATTAAGGCAGATACCAAAAAAAATTTCTATTTATTTTCTAAAGAAATAAAAATATTAATTCTGTAAGGGGGATAAAGAAAGACTTCATTACAAGACACTTTTTGCGCAAATAAAGTCAGATTTAAGTAAGTGGAAAAAACATCAGTTTCTCATGGGTAGGCAGAGCTAATATAATAAAAATGACAATTCTACCTAAATTAATTTACTTATTTAATAACATACCAATTAAACTATCAGATAATTATTTTCTAGAGCTGGATAAAATAATATCAAAATTCATCTGAAAAATCAAAAGGTCCAGAATATCAATGGAATTAATGAAAAGAAATTCTTGGGAAGGTGACCTAGTGCTACCAGATCTCAAAGTGTACTATAAAGCAACAATTATCAAAACCTCTTGGTATTGGTTAAGAAACAGAAGGGTAGACAAGTGAAATAGACTTGGCACTCAATACACAGTAGGCAAGGAATATAGCAACCTCCTGCTTGATAAACCCAAGGAGCCCAGCTTCTGGGATAAGAACTCAGTGTTCAACTACAATTGCTGGGAAAACTGGATAACAGTGTGGGGGAAACTAGGCATAGACGAATCCCTGACACCATACACAAGAATAAAGTCCAAATGGGTACATGATTTAGGTATAAAGATTGATACCATGGACAAACTGGAGGAGCAAGGAATAGAGTATTTATCAGATTTATGGAGAAGGGAAGAATTTTTTACTAAATAAGAGATAGAAAGCATTACAAAATACAAGATGGATAATTTTGATTACATTATACTGAAAAATTTTTGCACAACCAAATCTAATGCAACCAAAATTCGGATGGATGTAGTAAATTGGGAAAGAATTTTTACAGCTAATCTTGGGGATAAAGGCCTCATTTCTAAAATATGTAGAGAACTCAGTTCAATGTACAACAATACAAGTCATTCCCCAATTGATAAATGGTCAAAGTTTATGAACACGCAATTTTCAGAGGAAGGAATTAAAAATATCTATAGTCATATGAAAAAATGCTCTAAATCACTTTTGATTAGAGAGATGTAAATCAAAACAACTCTGAGATACCATATCACACCTGTCAGATTGGCAAACATAATAGAACAGGGAGATGATAAATGTTGGAGAGGATGCAGGAGAGTTGAAACACTAATACCTTGTTGGTAGATCTGTGAGCTGATCCAACCATTTTGGGGAGCAATTTGGAACTATGACCAAAGGGTACCAAAATATGCATACCCTTTGACCCAGCATAATCACTTCTAGGACTATCCATAAGAGATCATAAAAATGGGAAAGGGTCCCACATGTACAAAAATATTTATAGCTGCACTCTTTCTAGTTGCCAAAAACTGGAAGTCAAGGGGATGCCCATCAATTGGGGAATGACTGAATAAATTATGGCATATGAATGTAATGGAATGCTATTGTGCTATAAGAAATGATGAACAGGAAGACTTCAGAGAAGCCTGGAAATACTTATATGATCTGATGTTGAGGAAAAGGAGCAGAACCAGGAGAATTTTGTGCACAGCAACGACCACAGTGTGCAAAAGATTTTTCTGGTAAACTTGGAACTTCTTAGCAATGCAAGGACTTAAAAAAAATTCCCAATCGTCTTCTAAGGCAAAATGCCTTCCACACTCAGAGAAAGAACTAAGAAATTCATTTGCACAATGTAGCAGATCATGTTTGTGTGTGTGTGTGCATGTTATGTTTTGATTTGTTATATGACTTCTTCCATTTATTTTAGTTCGTCTACATAACATGACTATAGTGAAAACGTATTCAATAGGAAAGTATATGCAGATCCTATATAGAATTGTATGCCATCTTGGGGAGGGAGTAGATGGTGGGGAGTAGGTGTAGGGGGATAAAAATCTAAGTTTTATGGTAGTGATTGTAGAACATTAAAAAAACAAAGAAAGAAAAAGAAAGGCTTCATAATGAAGGAGACTTTGAACTAGATCTTGAGGATGTAAAGGTCTTTGGATGTCACAGACAGATAATAAGCATCAGAAGTGGAATTCAGAATTCAGGTGGAGTTCAGCACTATTTTTACTATGTATTCTAATCTGAATTGATTCACGACTACTTATTAAAGTGGCATATCCAATTATGTCAGCTAAAAGAAGAAATAGAACTAAAGTGAATGTTGTCATGATCACTTTTGGAGGTTGGTTTAAAGCCACCCTATAAAGTTTATTTAATGGCAAAACCCTTTTTATGGCTTAAAGAAATTTAATTATCTTTTTTTGAACTCAAATATTGATTGACTGTATAATCTTGTGTTATATAGACTATGGCAATATGTAATACTTTCTGCTGTTTTGAAATTCATTAAGAATAGATTTGATTAAATGTTCAATTTATTCTAATTAATTGTAGAAAGAAATATAACGTTAATCATCTGAATTTTTTAAAGAAACCATCCTAATAATAGAATTCATTACACATACACACACACACACACGCACACACTTCTAACTTCCCCTCTCCCATTTTTGTTAAGAAAATTTCAGAAGCCTGGATGAATTCTATCAACATAAGTGAGTGTTTGTGTGTGTGTGTGTTTGTGTGTGCACGTGTGCGCACTGTTTTAGTGTTATGTGAACACAAGTACAATATTTTAAAACACTATGAGTAACCAAAAGTAAGTGATATTAACAGATGCTGATAGGCGACTCTCCCACAATTTATGATCTTAGAGAGTTGCTTGAGGCACTGAACAGTTAAGCAAGGGTCATAGCCAGTATATGTCAGAAGAATTACTTAAACTCAAGTCAGTCTGATACTCACCCACCATCTTTCGCTGTCTTATAAAATGCCTTTATGCCAGGCGTGATTTAGCATCAGGGTCCCCATGATGAATCACATGCCATGACAATATACTGAACAATCAAAAAGCATTTACTCAGTCCCTATTATTTATCAAGCACTATTTATACACAGATATACATATACATACATACATACATATTTATATATATACATATATATACAGAATTCGGTCTCAAAGAGTTTCTATTCTATGGGTGGAAAAAATGTGTTGAATTTATAGAACAGAATATCTTCAGTTGTTTGTTTGTTTTTAATAAATGAGTCTCTACTGTGTTAAAGTTTTATTCTTTTATTGTATTGTCTCTGAGATCAATTATTCATATAATTAAGCCACAGTTTGGGATCTGTTGCTAAGACTTAAAGGAGCTTTGCTGAAGAAGCAGATGAGCTTGACAAAAATAATTATTTTAGCCTGAATTAGGGTTAGCTTAACTAGATAAAGCTTAAGATATCACAGAGGGAGAGGCAGGGACAAAAGGAGAAGGGTACATAAAATGGCATATCCACCACCGCAAACTGTTTTGGCAGCTGCCATCTCCAAAAGTAAGGTAACCCAGAAAATGTTCTGTCTTGCTGCTGGGACTGATACCTAGAATAGAAGAGAAGGAAAGGCAGGAAAGGGAAATAGAAAGGACCCTTACCATAAAGCCTTGGGCACAATGATCTTCAGGCCATGAGACACTCACCAGGTTGATAGGTAGGACTCAGGTCCATCTGTTAGAGGAAAGTAGGTAACAGTGGATAGAAACCTGGGTCTGGATTCAGAAAGACCAAAGTTCAAATATGGCCGTAGACATTTACTTTTAGATAACGTTGCTGTGTAATTATAACACAGTTGTTTACATCTGGGCAAGTCACTTATCCTCTGACTACTAGAGTTTCCTCCATTATAAAATGAGAATATTAATAGCACCTACTCACCAAAGTTGTTGTGAGATTCAGATGACTGAGAACAGTGTCTGGCAAACAATAATTGTCTAATGAATTCTTATTCCCTTTCCTTTCCAAATCTTCATTCTAAGTATAAAGGCCAAGCTTAAGGAGAGGGTCAAATAGTTTATAAAAAGGAGTAGGGTTCCACAGATTCACATCTATTTTCCTACCTCTGAAGCCATAAGAAGAGAATGAAAGTTCGTTACTTAGAAAATTTCAGGCATAGTAAATACTAAATATGTGGGAATTCAAAAACAAAAATGAACAAACAAACAAAAATGTTTATCAGACAAAAGTAAGAGAGATGGCTATGACAGTCGTAATATGTCCTAAGGAGAAATATTATATGCCCATAAAACTGGAGGATTTTCTGGACTACCACATCATGAGATTTGGTATAGAATTAAATAATATGTATTTATCCTTACAGTTATGCTAACTATTACTGTTGCTACTCCCACTGCCTCTGCTACTACAACCACTGCTTCATATTTACATAATACCTTAAATTTTAAAGATTTTGTGTAATATTTTAGTTTTAAAATGTTGTTAGACTATGGACAAGGCAATTAATCTCTCTCATAGTCTCCAGGCAATCTTCTAGGACAATTTTTAAGCTGCAGAAGAACTACCCATGTTCACTACTAGAGGTAATTCTCTAGTTCTCTGCATATATAAACTTAGGTCTGATTTTTTTAAGGTTGTCAGTATATTTAAAGTGCTTTCTCTCCATCAGCCCTCTCAGGCAGATAGTGCAAGTATTTCTATCCCCATTTTACTGAGGCTTAGAGATATAAAGGAACTTTCTTATGGTTACATAGGGTAAACATTACATAGGAATCAATGAGATGTAAAATAGATTAACAATTATCTAATCCATTTGATAAAGGAAAAGGTCAGAGGAATCACATCTTAAAGGGATTCTTCCTTTATTTGGCCTGAATTATCAGATTCATTGCTTACACTGATTGAATTACAGTTGTCACAAAATTGCCAAATCTTCTTCCAATTCGTAAATTTCTAACAGAGGAATGTGCTATTTTAAACCTGTTTAAAGTTGCCAAGCTTTTCGTAGTTATTCTGACACTGGTTCAGTTTTCTTTTTTTTCTCACTATGCTTACAACTATTTTATTCTAACAGAGTTTTAGACATGCCTTGACTTCTGCTTTCCCTGCAATTTTTCTTCAAACAATCACTTTAATCACAAAAGATTAAGCTGACATAAGCTTAAAGGATCAACAAAGTCAGGCTTCTTTAGCCAGCCCTAACAAGATGAGACAAACTGGCTTTGTTCTTTCAGACATCCAAAGCGGATGGAGCACATCTTTTCCATTTTTTGTTCTTGGCAATGAATAAACACATAAAAAATTCAACATACCACAGAGTAAGACTTGCCAAATCCTGCCTTAAGACACGTATATGGGGTATTGAGTGAAGCCTCTGAGAATCCTCTCTTCATAACCTGGAGCAGAATTGGGCCTTAAGTGATTAAATTACTATGGTGCCAAAGTGTTATGGCAACCTTTCAAGAAGATGTCCATAAGTTTCATAATTGGTAATGGAGAAAGGGACCTTGAAAATCTCAATGATGCCAGATTCAGAATAGTGCATTTTAAATAATATTCTTTTGCAGAACATTCAATTTGCATTAGAAAACCTTTATTTAACACAATTATAACATAACTTACCTTTACTTCTCTTTAATAAGGCTATCAAAAGTTCATTGAATGCTCTATTACCAATTATACAGTATGTGCTAGATAGAATTTGGTTACCTGATATGTCTTTTCTTTTAGTATGTAAATAAGCAGAGCAGCTATTTTTATGTAGCCAGGTACCAATTTTCTGGGAAACATACAACAGAGAGCCATATGACCAACATAAGGAGAGCAACATCAGCCAAGTGTTCCGCAGGTCATGGACTACATACATTCAAGTAATAAAGGCAATTTCCCAGAAAATCTTTTATGGTCATTTTAGTTTGACAGAAAATTATTCAATATGATTTTCTTTTTTCTTACTACTTCTCAGTTTTTTTCTCTGTATTTCTCTCTGTCTCTCTCTCTTTGTATCTCTCTCTGTCTCTCCCTCCTTTGTCATAGTCTTTTTTCTTGATAAGCATATCATCCCTCATTGGTTTAAATATGTTTTCTTTTTTTATTTTCTTTTTCATTTTTAACACAGTTTATAACAGATAAAACAATTAAAAGTTTTGGTTAGGTGATACTTCTTTTTAAAGCATTTACACTATGGTCCACAAAATAATTTTTTTTAAACATTAACCAACTGAGACACAAATAATATTTATGTTGCTAACTTCACAAGCTCCTGACCTAATTGTCTCCGCAGTATTACCAAGAATTAAAGGAACCTAACTTATTTTTGTTGGCCTAAAGTCCTATGTCTAATACCTTAATTTCACACTTAATCTTGGATGTTCCCCTACCCATAATTTATAATTGAACAGATCTGGTGTTAAGCATACAAACTTTTTGATTGTTGGAAATTGCCACCAAGAGTAGGGACATTGCAGGGATACAATATCTCCTCAACTTCATGTCAGTTCCAGGTAGGATTACATTGTCCACTTGCATTCAGTTAGGCTTAAAGTCTGCCATGTCAGTGGGGAAATTCAGTCAGGAGAATCCTACCTCAGCCCAGGCTGAATAGCCACTCTCTCACCCTTCCCATGAAATCACCTTTTGCAGTTCATACCAGAATCTCACCAGCTTACTGGCATCATGGATTTGAGGCTCAGATCGCCTTTCTGTCTACCCATACCCAGAGTTAGACTCAGAAGAACAGTCACTTCATAGTCCCATGGCATCTAAAAATGGCAAGTTCCAATAACCAGCTTTCAAATATGATTATAATTTCACTTTGACTAAGGAACATCTTTTGAAGCAAATCTTAAGTGACTTACATGCCTTTGTATACATGTTCTAGTTCCTGATTAAATAGCAATCATAAAAGCAAATTTACCATTAAAACCTCAACTTTTCCATCAATACCAAATTTTACCCGGGGTTACCTTCCTCTAGGAAATTTACATTGAAATTCTATTCCCCAAACTAAAGATGCCATTGATTTATTCTCAGTAATTAATTCAGTTAATTGTTTTAATACTAATTGCTTTTACCTCACTTTGTAACATGTCCATTTTTTCTCCCCAGCATTCTCTCCCCCTGATTCCTAATGCCTTGCATTCTGATTATTTCTTCCCTCAATGTACTCTCCCTTCTATCACACTCCACCCTTCCCTTATCCCCAACTTCACTCTTTGCTTGTAGGGCAAGACAAATTTCTATACCACATTCCCTGTAGTTCTTATTTGCTGATGATAAGCAATAAAAATTCTCAACATTCCTTGCTAATACTTTGAATTCCAACTTGTCTCTCTCCCCTCTCCCTCCCTGACCCCGCTCAGAAGGGAAGCAATTCAATACAGACTAAATATGTGTTGTTTTGCAAAAGACTTCCATAATAATCATGTGATGTAATACTAATTATATTGTCCTTTGTCCTACTCAATCCTCCCTTATTTTTCCCCCCACAATTGACCTTGTCCCCTTTCAAAAGTGTTTATTTCTAGTGACTCTCTTCTCCCATTTGCCCTCCCTTCTAATATTCCCCTCACCACACTTGTCACCTCTTCTCTTACTTTCCTGTGGTGTGATATACATTTTCATATCGAATTTAGTGAGCATATTATTCCCTCCTTCAGCGACATGTGGAGAGAGTAGCTTCATTTTTCCCCTCTCCCCTTCTCCCTTTTATCCTCCATTGAATAAGATTTTTCTTATCTCTTTTATGAGTTATACCCTGCCCCCTTCCATTTCTCCTTTTCTCTTCCAGGTATTTTCCTCCTTCACCCCTTAATTTTTATTTTATTTTATATTTTTTGTGTGTGGATATCATCTTTTCTGGTATAACACAACCTGTACTCTCTATCTACATATGTGTATGTGTGTATGTATGTACAATCTCTCCAACTACCCAAATACTGAGAAAAGATTCAAGAGTTAAAAATATTTTCTTTCCATGAAGTAATGTAAACAGTTCAGCTGTAGAGAGTATTTTATATTTTTTCTTTCCTTTTTACCTTTACATGCTTCTTTTGATTCTTGTCTTGGGAAGTCAAGTATTTCTACACAGATCTGGTCTTTTCTTCGATATGAATGATTGAAAGTCGTCTATATCATTGAATGACCATTTATTCCCTTGAAATATTATACTCAGATTTGCTGAATAGGTGATTCTTGGTTTCAATCCCAGTTCCTTTGACCTCTGAAATATCCCATTCCAAACCCTTTGATCCCTTAATGTTGAAGCTGCCACATCCTGTGTTATCCTGATTGCATTTCCACAGTACTCAAATTGTTTCTTTCTACCTGCTCGCAGTATTTTCTCCTTGATGTGGGAACTCTGAAATTTGACTACGATGTTCCTAGCAGTTTCTCTGTTCAGGTCTGTTTCAGGAGGTGATAAGTGAATTCTTTCAATATTTATTTTGCCCTCTGATTCTACAACATCAGGGCAGTTTTCCTTGAAAATTTCATGGAAGATAATGTCTAGGCTCTTTTTTTGATCATGACTTTCAGGTCGTCCCATACTTTTTAAATTGTTTCTCCTGGATATATTTTCAAGGTCAGTTGTTATTCCAATGGGATGTTCCACATTATCTTCTATTTTTTTCAAAGTTTTGGTTTTGTTTCCTAACTGGTTGGTTTAACTCATAGTCATTCATTTCCCTAAACTCAATTCTCTCTTTCAACGAATTAATTGTTCACTGAGGTTTTGAACTTTCTCTTCCACTTGGCTAATTCTGCTTTTAAAAACCTCTTTCTCTTCATTGGCTTTTGAGACCTCTTTTTCCACTTCGGTTAGCCTCATTTTTTATTATTTCATTTATTTTTATTATGTTCTACAATCACTACCATACAACTTAAGATTTTTACCTGCCCTACCTACACCTCATACCCCCCTCCCTCCCCAAGATGGAATAAACTTCTATATAGGCTCTACATATACTTTCCCACTGAATATGTTTTCACTGTAGTCATGCCATATAGATGAACTAAAATAAATGGAAGAAATCATATAACAAATCAAAACACAATACACACACACACACACACACACACACACACACACACATGATCTGCTACATTATGCGAATGAATCCATAGTTCTTTCTCCGTGTGTCGAAGGCATTTTTCCTTAGAAAACCACTGGGAACTTTTTTTTTTTTAAGTTCTTGTGTTATTGCGAAGTTCCAAGTACACCAGAAAAAACTTTCACACAGTGTGGGCATTGCTGTGCACAAAGTTCTCCTGGTTCTGCTCCTTTCCCTCAGCATCAGATCATATAAGTCCTTCCAGGCCTCTCCGAAGTGTTCTTGTCCATCATTTCTTATGGCGCAATAGTAGTCCACTACATTCATATACCATAATTTATTCAGCCATTCCCCAATTAATGGGCATCCCCTTGATTTCCAGTTTTTGGCAACTACAAAGAGTGCTGCTATAAATATTTTTTTTCCTTGTAGGGAGTGGAGCCAAGTTGGCAGAGTGAGAGCAACAACTCATTGAAGCTCTTGGACAAACTCCTTCAGATACATCTGAAAAGAGAATCTGACCAAATTTTGGAGGTGTGGAATTCAGTGGGAGAGAGACTGTGGTGGACTCAGGACCCAGGACAGACTGGAAGGTCCACGGGAAGGATCTGTCCCACATGAGTGAGCCCATGGCTCACAGTGCAGCACGTCCAGCACAGCACAGCAGAAGGCCCACGGGAAACATGAGAGTGCAGCCAACAGAACCAGTGCAGCAGCAGCCAAAGATGCGAGACCAGCAGAGTCAAATGAGTGGTGGCTGCTGAGTCCCAGATATCAGCACAGCTGCTCCTGAAACTTTCAGCCCGCAGATTAAATATCAGTAAGTCATTTGCTTGGACTTCCAGAAGCCAGGATGGTGGAGTGATCAGTAAATGCTCTATCCTTACCCCTTGATGACTGTGAAAGAAATATAAAGTATTTCCCTAGAAAAATCCTGGATCACGAGGAACAGAAGAGGGGGCCAATGGTCTCATAACACCTGAGGCTAGGAAAACAGCTAAGGGGAATTCCTCCTACACCAACACCATTGGTGGATGCAAACTGGCAGGACAGAGGACCTAGGGCAGAGGAAACTCACACTAGGATATAGGCAAGCTTCAACTCCAGGAGAGGACCCCCAGGAGGGGTGGAAACTCGCACTAGCATCTAGGCCTGCTTCAGCACTCCAGGGGAAACGGGAAGAAAATAGGGCATCAAGCATCACCATCCCCTGAGGTTGCCTTTGTCTCAGATCACCTGAGGAGATGTCCCTTGACCAGAGCATCCCACCCCCACCCTTAACAAGCTAACCCCAGGGTTGATCCAGGAAACACAAAACAAAAACTTGCTCTTAACTTTTTCACACGTCTGCTCAACACAAAGTTCTGCAGTGTCTAACTGAAAGAACCAGAAGCCATAAAACACAATCATCATCATAAACAACGACAACAATAACAAAAAAACAAGATAAGTGACAAAAAAACATAGAATTTTTCTATGGGGATAAGGACCAAAACACAAATACCAAAGTGGTCACTACTGAGATTGTACTTCCATCTGAAAGTTCAGAAGGGACTATGAACTGCTTGCATGCACAAACAGCTAAACAGCTGAAGAAGGAAAAAAGAAGAAAAACTGGCCAATGATTTTAAAATTATAAAAAAAGAATTCGCTGCTGAGAACATCTCTTTGAAAATGAAAATTGAACAAATGGAAAAGGAAGTACAAAAATTGACTGGAGAGGATAACTCCCTAAAAGGAACAGTTGGTCAAATGGAAAAAGAAATACAAAACCTAACTGGGAAAACTGGACAAATGGAAAAGGAAGTACAAGAATGAAATGGAGAAAATAACTACTTAAAATGAAAAATTGGACAGATGGAAAAGGAGATGCAAAAGTTAGCTGAAGAAAATAATTTGATAAAGACTAGAATTGGTCAAGTAGAAACTAATGACTAAATGAGACAGAAAGAACCAGTCAAACAAAATCTAAAGAATGAAAAGATAGAAGAAAATGTAAAATAACTAATTAGGAAAACAACTGACCAAGAAAACAGACACAGGAGAGAAAATTTAAGAATTATTGGCCTTCCAGAAAGTCATGATGAAAAAAAGCGTCTGGACAGTATCTTCCAGGAAATCATCAAGGAAAATTGCTCAGAAGTGCTAGATCCACAGGGCAAAATAGTCATTGAAAGAATCCACCATTCACCTCCTTAGAGGGATCCGAAACTCAAAACCCCAAGAAATATGGTTGCCAAATTCCAGAAAAATCAAGTGAAGGAGAAAATACCCATGCATCCAGAAAAAATTCAAATACTGAGGAGCTACAGTCAGAATCACATAGGACCTTGCAGCTTCTACATTAAAAGATCTAAGGAACTGGAATCCAATATTCCAAGAGTCAAAGGAGTTGGGACTACAACCAGGGATCAACTACTCAACAAAGTTCAGTATAACATTTCAGTCAAGGAGATGGTCATTCAGTGAAGTAAGGGAGTTTGCAGACCTTCCTGACAAAAATGCCAGAACTTAATAGACAATTCGATCTTCAAATGAAGGTCTCAAGAGAAGCATAAAAGAAGGTAAATGGGGAAAACAAACAAACAAACAAACAACTTGTCACTCAATTTCAGCAGACTGTTTACCTCCCTATGAGGGAAGGCGATACCTGTTAATCTTGAGAATTGTGCATATATTATGAAATATAAAAGTGGCATACATAGAGGGAACACTTATAAAGTAAATGATGTCATGTTACAAATGTGATTTAAGTATGTGAAGGGATTGCAAGAGGAGGTGTGAAAAGGAGGAAGCAAAAAATGGTAAATTACATCACAGGAAGAAGTACAAAATTATAGTAGAGAGAAAGAGAAGAGGCAGATGAGCATTGCTTCAGAGGTACTCTCATCTGATTTGTTTCAAGGAGGGAACAATAAATTTAAGTAGATAATGCTAACTAGCTCTATAGGCAGTAGGACGGGAAGGGGGAAGAAAGGGGAGTGAAGCTAAAAGGGAGGGAAGAAGTAGTAAGGGTAAAAGGGAGTAAAAGGGAGGGGGCTAAAAGAAGGAAGGGAAGGGTGCAGGAAGAAATGGTGAAAAGTGAAAACTATTGAGGAAGGGAAGGGAGACAGGAGAGCTAAAAGCAAAAACAGTGGGACCGAGGATGGAGGGAAATACACAGACTGTAATTGTAACTGTGAATATGACTGGAATGAATTCTCCCATAAAACGGAGACTGATAGCAGAATGGATTAAAAGCCATAATCCAATAATATGTTGTTTACAAGAAACATATTAGAAACTGGGGGATAAACACAGGATAAAGGTCAAAGGTTGGAGCAGAATATATTGTGCTTCAACTGATATAAGAAAAGCAGGAGTAGCAATCCTAATTTCAGACAAAGCAAAAGCAGAAATAGATCTAATCAAAAGAGATAAGGATGGAAACTATATCCTGCTAAAAGGCACAGTAGAGAATGATGCAATTTCATTACTAAACATGTATACTCCAAGTGGTATAGCATCGAAATTCTTAGAGGAGAGGTTGGGAGAGTTGAAGGAAGAAATTGACACCAAAACTATATTAGTGGGGGACCACAAACTCTCCCTCTCTGAACTTGATAAATCTAACCTCAAAATAAACAAGAAAGAGGTTAAGGAGGTAAACAAAACTCTGGATAAGGTAGATATGATAGATCTCTGGAGGAAACTGAATGGAAATAGAAAGGACCATATCTTTTTCTCAGTGGTACATGGCACATTTACAAAAATTGACCATGTACTAGGACATAAAAACCTGACAATCCAAAGCAGAAAGGCATAGGTAATCAATTCATCCTTCTCAGGTCATAATGCAATAAAAATTATATGTAATAAAAAGCCATGGAAAAATAAACCAAAAATCAATTAGAAACCTAATATTCTAATTTAAGAAGGAGTGGGTGAAAGAAGAAATCATAGGAACAATCAACAACTTCATTTAAGAGAATGACAATAATGAGACAACCTATCAAATCTTATGGGATACTGCAAAAACAGTTCTTAGGGGAAGTTTTATATCTTTGAATGCCTACATAAATAAAATAGAGAAAGAGGAGACCAATAACTTGGGCATGCAGCTGAAAAAACTAGAAAAACATCAAATTGAAAATCCCCAAGTAAATTCCAGATTGGGAATACTGAAAACCAAAGATGAGATTAACAAAATTAAAATTAAGAAAACTATTGAATTACTAAATAAAACCAATAGTTGGTTTTATGAAAAAACTAATAAAATTGATAAACCTTTAGTCAATTTCACTAAAAAAAAGAAAGAAATCAAATTACTAATATTAAAAAAGAAAGGGCTGAACTCACCTCCGTTGAGTAGGAAATTAAAACAATAATTACAGATTACTTTGCCCAACTTTATACCCACAAATTCAATAATCTAAATGAGATGAATGAGTACTTTAAAAAAATACAAATTGCCCAGATTAACAGAAGAAGGATGCTGAATACTTAAACAACCCCATCTCAGAAAAAATAAATTGAACAAGACATCAAAGAACTCCTTAGGAAAAAATCTCCAGGGCCAGATATATTTACAAGTGAATTGTATCAAATTTTTAAAGAACAGTTAATTCCAATACCATGCAGACTATTTTTGAAAATTCGGTAAGAAGGAGTCCTCCCAAATTCTTTCTACGATACAAAGATGGTTTTGATACCTAAACCAGGAAGAGACAAAAAAGAGAAAGAAAATTATAGGCTAATTTCTCTAATGAATATAGAAGCAAAAATTTTAAATAAATTTTAATGATTTTAATAATTTGACCTGGAAAAGAAATAAAATTATTTTAGTTTGTCTACATAGCATGACTGTAGTGAAAACGTAATCAATAGGTCAAATTCAGAGATTTTAGGTCCATATTTTTTTTATGAAATATCTTACATTTTCTTTTATTGTGTTTAATCTTATGATTTTGTTTCATTTGTTACTGTTACTGGTGTTTTCCATTTCATTTTTCTCGTTTTGGGGGAGTATGTTTCTTGGGTAAAGTTTACCACTTTTAGTTTGATGCTTATTCATTTCCTATTTTTTTCTGAAGATTTTTACTTCATTAAAAAAATTCTTGCTTGACTTCTTGGCATTCATATAATAATTGCAGAAAATGCATTTTTTTCCCTTTGAATTCTCTTGAATCTTTTCTTTCAGTTGTTATGGTGATACTTTAGACTTCATTCTTTCCCTTAAAATCTCTATACTTGTAAGAATTTTCAACACTAGTTGCTGTCTTTGCTTTACTTATCTCTACAGTTTTAGTTCTTGAATTGGAGTTTGGTTCCAGGGCCAGGCACTGGCCTCACCTGCACTTTTGAGTGAGTAATTCATCTGCGTTTGACTCCTCCTGGGGGAGTTCCTGCACTAACTTTCCCTTCCCATGGATATGCTTCATGTATCTTTGAGGCTGGGACTGATGTACTGTCTGGGTTCTTTTTATCATCTCAGAACAAGTTACTAGTAAACTTAGTTACCCTGGGTATGCTAGTTAAAGCCATGCTCACAGTGATCATTGTAGTTGCTCGGGTTTTTAAGGAGCTTTCTACATGTTTCAGTTTGTGCTATAAAGTTCTCAGGAAAGCCCTTAATTTTTGTTGCTTCTGGATGGAGAACCCTGCAGGTTCCATGTATCTGGTCATTCCCTGATCACTTTGGTAGTCTAGGAGATTATATGTCTTCACAGGTGCTGGCTTTGGTGAAGGTCCTTTTCCTATTACCCATATGTCAGTGCACAATTGAATTTCTTGTTCTTGACGCCAAATTCAGATTTTTGCTAGAATAGATATAGGGCAACTGATTTGCTGCCGCTTTCACAATTCATCTTGATCAGAATTCCTCATGTAATATCAACCTAGTAAATGATATGGCCTAAATTGTATACTTACCTTTGAACCAAGTCTGATGCTTATTGCCTATCCAACCTTGGAATAGTCATTAAAACTTCTTGCACTTGGGTTTCCTCATCCTAAAATTGGTGGATTGGATTAAATTTCTTCTAATTTTCCTTCTGGTTCTAAATTTATGACATCAAGTTGAAATAAAATTATAATGTTGAGATTAGATTGTATAGATGTGGTTGTAGCATATAAAATAAACGTATAACACAGGTATTTTATTTGTTAGTATCAACCATCTCTCTATCTGTATTTTTTTTTATCTCATCCATGGAGTGTTAACAAGAGGCTTATGAAGCTTTGAGAAGTTAGAAAAGAAAATAATCCAGGTGAAATATGGTTCTTCAAAGATGAAAATATATTCAAACATCTCAATGTGTTTAGGGTTCTGGTAATGCTATCTTTTGCTCCATTAGTCTTTCCAAAACACTACTCATAATTTCTCTCCTTAGACCTTCCACTGGCCTCTCATTGCCTAAAAGATAAACTATAAATTTGTTATTCTAACATTTAATGTCCTCAGCAATCTCTCTTTAATTTTCCTTCTGAGTTCTATTTCCTTTTCCTGTACTTTATATTCCAGTGAAACTGGAAACTTCACTGTTTCCAGTTTTTCCTTGCAGAATTATCTAACTTTTTAAAATATTCACCTCGTCTCTTATTTATTATAATCTTCCCTGTTACTTATAGTTAAACGTGACATCTCCTTCCTCAACTGTCATAATTATTTATCTACCTAATTTATGCTTTTGTTTAATGTCAGGCTCCTTGAGGACAGGATCTGTGACTTAATTAGTTTTTGTTTGCCTTGTGTCTAATGTAATGTTTTTGTCGTATTTCCATTTGGAGGAGCTACAGCAGTCACACTATTCCACAGATTCAGTAAATCCATGTCTTTCTAGATGAACTTTGTGGAATTTTGAGGCCAAAATACACTATTAATTGGGGGCAAAGGTTCTGGTAAAATGATATTGTAGTAGAATTCAAAAAGTTCAAATGCACATAGTAGGTACTGAACACTTAACAAATATTTTGAAGTTAATTGAATTATGCTGAGTTGAATTTATTGAACTCAATGCACTACTCACAAAGCCTAATGCCAAGATCCTAATGTGTTCTGTCGTTTCATATATTTACACTCTAGTAAAAAGGAGGTCAAATAATTTCTTAATTTATTCAAACATTTTTGTCAAAGGTAATCTGGGTAATTCCACATATAACAACTTTCTTTGCCTGATTTGTCTAGATTAACTATGAAAAATAATTAGTAGGGTAATGGCACAACCTTTGTCCAGCATGGAAACTGAACATTTGAGTTATCAAGTGTAAGTCCTTAACTTCTCTCAGTCTCAGTTTCCTCATCAACAAAAATGTAAATGTTGATATTTGTACTAATTAATTTATAGGCTTACATGGGAAAATATTTTGCAAACTTTAAAAGTACTATCGAAATGTGAACTACTTTCAGTGACATTCTTGGTTGATTTTTATTTCTTTTAATATATCTGTTTTTGTCCTTCCTATAATTCCATTACCCTGATTTTCCATCCTTTATAATGCAGGGTATCAACAAGGCATTTGTTATTTTATTTGGCGTTGGGGAGAATTTGATCCACCTAAGAGAAGCACCGACAAAGTGCATCTGATCCAAAAAAAAAAAATAGAGCTTGCTATTTTGCCTGAAAAGATGGAACAGGTAAATCAAGATTAATGACATTTGTGAATGTTAACTTTCACCTTCATTTAGTGAGTAAAGATAATGTCATACATTACAAATCTCCAAAATGACTAGGTTATAATTTTGAAAATGATTTAGATAATCTTCTCTATATTATCCTATCTGTAACTATGAAGATCAAGTATATCATAACTCACATAAGGAAGCTGTGTCTGACAAAAGAAAGAAGGGCAGTTTTTTATTTGACTGACAGGTGATATAGTAATGTCAGTTAAAAGAATTTCCATTCTGGGCACATCAGCATGCACTGTTTGTTGAAAAAGTAGCTTTTGCGTTTTTTGCTTGTCACTCTCCTAATAGTTTTCAGGCCATGCCTTTATTCATAGCAAATGAAACTTTCTCTGATTTTTGCAATAAACTCACATTTAAAAGACACTGAAAATGGCATTAATTTAATTAATTTTTTTCAGAGTATGTTTGAGTTGGAAGTTCCTTAAAGCTCAGTTAATTATGAATAAGTTTTTTTGGCTAGAAATCTTTGGAAACTGGGGACATCTAGGATCTTTTTGGTGGCATGTCTGGATGTCTGAGAAAACCAAAGATATTTTTGCAGCTGTTTAATATATATGCTGTTGAACCATAACCTCAATGGTGTTAAAAAAGCAAAAGGCAGGAACTATACAGCTTAGAATTTTGAATAGACTTGTCTGTAGCAGTGACAGCAAAGTAACCTTACAAGAGTATGCATTAGTATTGCTTAGGGCATGAGGTGGGTGGCAAACTTTATACTCATAACTTTAAGCCAATTCCATTGTTTCAGGAAGTCTGTTCATACTGAAGAAAGATCAAAGGGTCTTGTTAAATCCATCAACATGACAGCAGATTTAGATTTATATATTTTAGAAACTAAATATATTTTTTATATTATGGTTCACTTAAATGAAATTGTTCTACTATTCTCTTAAGTTCACTTAAGGACAGAGATCTCTTTTTATAATTTGATATAAACAGAATGCATGGTTCTACTACATATAAAAATTCATTAAGTATAGTGAAGAAATTGATAAACTGATTATAAGTAAAGATATTTACAGTGGACCAAAATTGGTTCATTCTGTGGAGTAACTATATTTTGTGTCTGTTCACATGTGTACATGATTCTGTTAATACTCTGAATAATACTCTGTAGTAAAATTCTATTCATAATCCAGAGTTTCCTTCATCTGGTTTACATAAGGTCAAATACTTAAGCCCACATTAGCAGTGCCTTTCAATTTCCTTGTTATCTTAGCCTGAAGGGGCATATATCATGTATGGCAATATGCCACTAATTCATTGTGTTCAACAGTGGTGCTTTTGCACATAAATATTATTAGAGAAATGAACAACAATATTGATTTCATACTGTTTGAAGAGTTAATTTCAATTGCAATTGGATAAAGATTGCACAGATCAATCATGATGAATTTTTGCTACACTTCTCAAAGGTCATCTAATAAATTACAAAGGGTCACCATTTGTGTACATGTACTGACACCCACATAATTACAAAATATGGAAGTAACTAAATAATGAAGTTTAAGTATTTATTTCTTTTACATCTAATCCTTCTTTTGCTCCTTTAAAAATAAGATGCCCTTCAAATTATTAATGCAATGTAACAAGGTAGGATTTTAGGCACCACCTGGATTATTTTTTCAAAAGATGTTTTGCAGTGTTTCCTTTTGAAGATTTGTTCTTCCTTTTATGTTTTTTTTTTCCCCTTTATGTGTGTAATAGAACAACTAAAATTCCAAATGAATGTATCACTGACAAAATATTTAGGACACATCACTATGCTCTTTACCATATATACTTATTAAGTGCTTAAGTCCATTTTAATTTTCCTGAATAAAGATGAAACTTAGTAGCCTAAACTAATAATTATACCAATGAAACAAAAAGCCAAAGAATTTTAATATGCTAATCTGAAATTTAATCATATAATAGCTTAAAATGTTTAAATCAATTTGTAAACTAGCACCAAATTTCTGATGATAAATGAAAATCCTTATTTCCCTTTATTACTTCACAGATTTGCTATTTAATTCATTGTATTACTTTGCCTATTGACGCAGGTCATGGATTATTAATATATTAGTAAGCTATTCCATGAACTGCCATGGCCAAAAAATTACACCATTTAATCCTGAGTTTTTCTAAGTTTAAGGAAATTGTTTCTTGGACTACCGACTCCAAGACCATTGTTAAAACCTTTTCCAGCTTGACAAGAATGACTTTATAGTATTCTGTTTCCATACCGAAAGACAACACACTTGTCCCACTATGACAGAGGTATAAAAATAGACTTTCTGTGGAATTAGAAACTCTTACATGTTTACATAATGTTTGTCGTCAAGCGTATATTTTTGTGATATAAATATGACTATCTAATTTGACTATTTATTTGTCCTCACACTAAGGGAAGCAATCAAGTAGAAACTTAAATCAGCTGCAAAATCAAAGTGATTTGACCGTTTCACTTCCTTACTGTTTTTTTAAAGAAATGGATAAAGGTCTAAAACCAGTAAATCAGATATGTAACATTATCATCAAACTTCATAAAGTCCTCATCTTGCACAGTGGATATGTCTGAGATAAGTCTTCCTATGGAGTTTTACAGCAAATTAGCTTGACATTTCTGATATTTAAGGTGCAATATATGACATCTGTTCTGTGACTTGCAGAATTAGAAATGAGTAATGCTACCCATGTGGTCAACTAAACTTCATCCAGATTCTAATACATATTTTAGAATTAAAAACATTGAAATGGTATAATGAACATGTTTTCTGCTGATTTAGAGTTACCTAGTAATCCAGAATGGAGAGAGACAGAAAATTTAACGTCAAAATATGTTCTGTGTAAGTTACCTGTCAGATATGGCCTTCAATTCTTCCCTGAATTCTTGTGTATTTTGTTTCTTGCATGCAAAACTAAGAAATTTATTGTTAACCTGGGGCTTTTAATGACAAAGAAATTTTAAATTAGGATACATTAAGGTTGTTGGTAGATACACTAAACTTTGACCAGTGTGACTTTCTCGTTCTGCTATGTCTTTTAGTAGAGGGTGGAAGTGGAATTATTTATTAGTAAAGATCTTTGTGGTAGTTGCTCAGACAAAAATTAAACTGATCAATTTTTTCATAATTTTTCTCCCTCAAGTAATATCAAAATGCCTTTGGCTGAAATTACAGATCAAATTACTGCGGTATGTGGGAAGACATTCAGTTCATGATCTACTATATGCAAAAGAACATATTTAGGCTCATTATATGAACATATACATTTGTGAGACACACACATATATAAATACATACATACAATGCATATACATGTTTTGGCTCTGTATGGAATACCTACAATTGGCTAGATATTATACATGTTGAGAATGATCCAACCTTTCCTGTCTGTATTACGTATGAGTTGGAAGGACAGAATAAGAGACAAGGGATATTCAGGATATTGAGGTGAATAATCATCCTAAAGAAAAGGAATAACAATCTTTAAAAATATAAATCAGCCCACGATCTGAATCAGAGCCTAAGAGTCAAAAGTTCCAGGTGCAGGATAATGAATGAATAAAATGAATGACTATATGCCAGGCACAATTGTATGGCCAAGGCGATATTCACAGCACTGGTGGTGGCTACGAATATGCCAGAGTAGTTCTCAATCAGACAATATAAAAGATTCTCCAAATAGAAGACAGAAAAGCATTTATTCAAACAGCAGAAAGCCAAATTCCACGATGAGAAAGCAACTGTCATGGGGAGAAAGAAATTAATCAACATGATCACAGCAGAGGTCAAAGCCATTCTCAAACCTCCCTCCCCAGATAGGCCTTTTCACTATCAACTGTCACAATATGTCATTTGGCCTGTGTCAGCTGGCTTGTGTTCTTTCCCCTCTGACCTGACCCCACTTACTCACTTCTCCTAGTTCTGCTCCACCCTTCCTGTTCTGCCTCTTCAGTAAGCTCCTCCCACAACACGTATGCAGGCTTCCAGACTATTCAAGCAGATCATATGGGTCTATTAATTAATAAGAAAGATCTTTGCATTTTTAATTACTATTATATTCGGCCCCATGATCTTTCATATTCATTATATAGTTCGGTGGGGCAACTGATATTGTAAGCATCCCATCATCCCCACTCAACAAATGGGGCCCAAAATCTTGCGGTAAGGTGTGAAGGTCTCTTCTACTACAAATATATCCTGCTGAGATTCGACGTAGAGCTGTCCCTACTCCAAGGGACTCCATTTGAGAGATAAAGTTTTTAGCTGCCATATGGAATTTGGTCAACTTCAGGTTCAGAGATGCCACATCACCATCATGGATAGGATGTGATATCAGGCTTAAGTAATCAGGCATCTGTAGAAGGAGGGTACTATAGCTATAGGAAACAAAACTAGCAAACAAGTTTAACAGAAGAAAAGACAAAAAGCAAACAAACAAAAGAAGGAAACAATAACCAGAAACAGGGTAGATATGGAGTCAACTGTGGTTCTGGTGTCCATAAACCCAATATGACAGACTCATTCACAGTAGAATATATGAATTAAAGGTACAATTTGGTAATTATCCTCTCCTGAATAAGCAACATTTACGGTATTGTCTTTCCCATGTGCTAAAATTTTCACAGCCTTTGGAACGTCTCCTGGCTTCCGTTTTGCCCATACTTTGTCTCCCGATTTTATTCTATCAGTAGAAACCAACCCTTCATTTACTCTATTTGTTATTTCAGAAGGTTAGTTATTTCAGAAGTTTTCACAAGTCATCTTATTTCACAAGAAATAGTAATCACCTGAACTCTTCTATCGTTTTTACAAAACTGTATGGGTCAATCACCTAAATTTTGAAATGGTACAATAATTTCTCCATGATAATTAGAATCTATCACTCCAGTCAACACATGTATTCCTCAAGCTGCTAATCCTGATCTGAGCTGGGATTTGACCAACTTTCTATTCTCCTTGAAAGTGCGACAAACTTGGATACAGGAACTCAGTAGGATTTGTAGGGGCAGTTCTTACTTCTCTATCTCATCTAATATCAAGTCCCTTTTCTAGGTACTTTCGGTATAGTTCATTAGATGGAATACCATCTATGCTTCTAAAATCTACCGCTGATCTCAATAGAGATCTCTCCTTGTCAATTTTTTCTGATGTTGAATCTGCTGGCTATTTACTCTTCTCTCTCTAGAAATTTTGTCTTTTCCCCAATCTCCTAAATACCTCTGAAAGAACGTGCCCTATTTCCCCAATTATTAGAGTCAAAATCAAGTGCCTATCAGTAAGAGGAGTTGTCTTCACCATTATACTCCTATGGAAAACTGTAAAGGGAGTATCATAGCATGCATCTGCATTTCCAGTCATTATGACAGTCTTCATTACCTCCTCCTTTAACTTTCTTATACAGTCCCTAAGTGAATTCCAAGGTCTGTCTTTGCTAGGCCACATAGAGTCAGTAGGATACTACCTACTGCAGCCTTCTGCAGCCTTCTGCAGCCAATGCTAATAGATTAGTGGTATAGTTACTGGTGTGCCTATTGTAATCTCTGAACGTTTGTTGTACAAAAGGATTCTGACTAATACCTACAAATTTCAGGCAGTTAATGTGATCAATAACTATGCCTTCAGCTCTGTCATCACTGATTCTCACTACGATATTAACTATTCTCCTGTCCTTTGGGTGAACGGACTCAAAATTTCTGTGACCACCTGCTGAGTAAAATCCTCCATTATTTCTCCAAACCTTGAGGTACCTCCTTGGTTCTCCTGTTTATTCCTCACTATTGAGGGTGCTTCTGACTGATGAAATTATTACTGCATTTCCTTTATCACTGTGGCAACTAGGCTGGTTCTGTACAAAAGTGAGATGTGCATTTCTTTTGTTAGACTTTGGCTTCTTCTCAGCTAAATGAACAGCATTTCCTTCAGCCAGAGACCCTTCCCCCAACCCCCTCACCCCCGTCGATTGCTCTAGTGCTCTTTTTCCATCTGAATTTTTTTCTTAAGCAGTTCATCTGTGTTTCTACACATAATACGGTAAACAGTTAATAAAATCCAGCCTCTCCTACTTACCCCTGCCAATTCTTTCCCTTGTCTTATTGGCATTTCTTGCAAACACCTTTCCAAATCTTTAGGTTCCCCCTCCTGTATCCTCTCTTTCCAGTTTTCACTGGGTCCAGTGTTTTTAGCCCACTCCCTTGCTAGTGAGGAAAATGGAATATTCTCCCACCCTGGGATATTAATGTCTTCTTCTAAATCATTTCTGCCTCCAAATAAAGTTTTGTTTTGTTTTCTTTTTACTTTGCGATCCTATTCATGACATCAAATGTATCACCAAGACATAGTTCTCAATTGCAAAATACAAAAGACTCTCCATATAGAAGACAGAAAGTCAAATCCCAGAACCAAACCAAAATCCACCATGGTGACAAAGAAGTTAATAAACATGATCGCAGCAGAGGGCAAAGACATTCTCAAACCTCCCCTCCCCCAACCAGGACCTTCTCACTATCAACTGTCACAATGTGTCAGTTGACCTGTGTTCTTTCCCTTCTTACCTGATTCCACTCACTCACTTTTTCCCGGTCTTGTTCCATCCTTCCTGTTCTGCCTCTTCAGCAAGCTCCTCCCACCACATGTGACCCAGGCTTCCAGATGATCCAAGCAGATCATAGGGGTCTAATAATTAATGAGAAAGATCTTTACATTTTAAATTACTATTACAATGATGAACAGAAATATAAGTAAAAGAGAGTTCTTGTAAAAAAAAAAGAGGCTGCATTTTAATGGCAAGGGTGATACTGAAAGGTAAGGAGAGATCACTTGGGGTTTGGAAGTGAATAAGAAGCTATGAAATATTCTTTTTCTAAATAAGATAATAGTAGACTTTTATAGTCCATAGTTCCTGGACCAGAGTTCAGGCTCAAGTTTGAGGAAGATGGTTGACAATGGCCAAAAAGACAAGTAAATAAATAAAACCAAAGCATTTTATGTTCTACGTTAGAGTGTTGAAGGTAGGCAATCAGAGCAACCTCAGGAAAATGCTGTAATCTGGTGATGACTGTGGTAGGGAAGAGAGACAGTAAAGTCTATTAAAAATCATCTCATTCAATAAATCATTTCAACACTGCCTTAAAGTTTTCAATTATCATCTTTGTTCTAGGTATTCTCTGAAGTTGAAATCTCTTTCCTTGTCTCCAGATTTTCATCTCCAACCATTTATTAGTCATGTCAAACTGAATTCTGATATATATGGCCAAAGCTGAACATGGCCAAAATTGAATTTCTTTCTAAATCTTCACCTTTAATGAATGTCCTTATTACTGTCACGCACACTATCATCCCCTAGGTTCACAACTTATGTGGTATACCTGACTCCTCATTCTGTCTCACCTTCTTCCATATCCAATCTTGCCAAGGTTTGTAGATTTTGCCTTTGTGAAATTTGTCAAATACTTCCCTTTCTCTTTTAACATCTAACGTATATGTCCACTTTTCTCTTCTGATATTGCCACCACCCTGATTCAGAACCTCATTACCTCATGTGTAACCTGTTTTAATAACCACTTGGTTGTTCATTTTGTTTCACACTTCTTCTCCAATCCAGTTCATCCTCCGCTGAGATGTCCAATTATTCTTCCTAAAGTGTATGTCAATGTCACACACACCTGACTCTTCCCCATTCAATAAATTCCAAGGGCTCCCTATCACCACTATGGAAAAATATCAAATTCTGTACCTGACATTCATAGCCCTTTACAATTTTGCCCCTTTCTGCCTTTCACATTTTCTTACACCTTACTTCTATGTACTCTGCAATTCAATGACACTAGCCTCATTTCTGTGTTATACAAAACAGCTCATCTTTATACTCCAGAAATTTTTGCTGACTCTCTTCCGTGCCTCAAATGCTCCTACTCTTCACCTCCACCTCCTGGTTTCCTGACATTCTTTTATGTCCCAGATAAAATTCCTTCTTCTTCGAGATGGCTTTCCTGATCTCTTTCATTTCCAGTCTTTCCTTATTGATTATCTACAACTTATCCTGTATGTATTTTGCTTGTGCATAGCTACTTTGTACATCATATTCCCCATTAGATTTTCTTATATTTCCTCTGTATGCCCATATTTAGTGTAATATTTGGCATACAGTAAATAACAAATGCTTGTTGACTGATTTCTTGAATGTTACTCAGACCACACACACACACACACACACACACACACACACACACACACACATACTTGTTGTTCCCTTGTAGAATTGTAGAATTCAATCTGTATTCAAGAGCTCTATTAAAGCTCTTCCCTTTTGTCTTTGTGTCCACCACGTCTGGAATAGGGGCTGGTACACATTAGGTGTAAGTGTGTAAATATACACATACATTTAATAAATGCTTCTCAATTGATAATTTATGCATTAATTAAAACCATACAGATACAGGATTAAGCAAAATGAGTTTTATCTATATTTGGAGGATTGATCACAACAATATAAAACCAATGAAATTACTAGCTATCATGTAACCCTACCAGTGCCATGTATGCAATATAAACTATGAGTTAATGAATATATATCTATTTCTGTATGTACACAGATATGCATGTTTTTATGCATGCACGCATACACACAAACCTACAGATATAATCATGCACACATGTACACACAGAAATATATCCATTTGCTCAATGCATGCATGTATATGTACAATGTACACATATAACATGAATACACATGTTTATGTGTATACACACACCTGTATATACATATGTATGCACACATATACAAACATATTCCAGAGGCAAAGTCAAGATGATGGAGTAAAAGCAGGAACTGGCATCACCTCTCCTCCAAACTCCCTCGATATACTTTTAAATGATGAATGTAAACAAATTCTAGAGAGGAAGAACCAACAAAAAAACAGAATGACAAACATTTCCAGCCCAAGACAACTTAGAAGATTGGCAGAAAAGGTCTGTTTTATCACAATTAGATAGGAGCACAATCTAGTACAGGCCAAACCAGGGCAGGGCTAAGCAGCACAGACCAGGCCTAAGCAAACCAAGAGCAGGAATCTGGATAACTGAAAATCAATGACAGTAGCGGAGATTTCAAAACCTCTCAGCCCATAGGCAAAAAGAGAATTAAAGAACAGGTCAGTCGGAGATTTACAGGGGTCTTTGTGCATGCAGCAGGAGCAGGAATCTTTAGCATTGACTATGCTTTATCTCAGTCCCAGTACCAGTGCTAGGAGGAGCAGTAGCACAGCAAAACTTGCAGCCATAGGGGAGCAAAGACCCAAGTCATATTTCCAAAGTTGGAAAGAGTGGTTGTGGTAAGTCACAAACCAGTGCACAATACAGGAGACAAGTGACCACTCATCTCCCTAGATCATACCACCTTGGAAGAGCCAAAAAGATACACATTCCTAGAATTACATCTAAAACAGCTTCACAAACAACCTGAGACTTGGGAGAGTATCTTCTCCACTTGGGAAACAGAGCTCCACTTTAGGATAGTCCTGAAAGTCAAGAAATAGGCTGGAAAATGAGCAAACACACAAAAAAATGGTGACCATAGAAAATTACTCTGGTGACAAGGAAGATCAAAACGTATTCTCAGAAAGAAAGAAAGTCAAAATCTTTGTATCTATAGCTTCAAAGAAAAGTATTAATTTGTCTCAGGCATGAAGGAGCTATAAAAAGGATTTTTAGAATTAAGCAAGGGAGGTCGAGGGAAAATTGGGGAGAGAAATGAAACAGATGCAAGAAAATAATGAAAGTAGTCAACTGTTTGGCAAAAGGGGTACAAATATATGGTGAAAACAATAACACCTTAAAATAATAGAATAGGGTCCTGGAAGTGACCAGACTCCAGAACCCAGAGCTTCCAGAGTGGGAAGGGAAATTTGAGGTGACCCCCAGGAGCCAAGACTGAGGCTGAGGCCTCAGAGGCTTCAGCAATTATGGGTGAGCACATGACTTGGCTTTACTTGTGGGATGCAGAAGTAGAGCCTGACCAGTTGCACATGCCCACCTTTCCCCCAGATTATGGCTTCCAGGGATGCAAGGAGCAAGTGATGGTCACGTGCGGCAGGAAATGAAAAATACACACAGCAGGTGCTGCAACAGCAGAATTACTGTGCCCACCTCTCATCCAACTACTCAAGTGTAAGTGGGACAGCTTTCCCAAATTTCTGGCTTGTGGCCATGAGAAGCACTTGTTTGACCTCTGTGAACACTAGGTTTATGTGGCCTATATTAAAAAGTTTGAGTGAGAATGGCAGGTGATGCCATGACAGAAGCAGTGGCTGAAGAGTGAAGCTTCAGAGCTGAAAGCACCACAGTTATACCAAGATCCCAGTTCTTTCCCCATTACCATGTACAGCTTGATAAATATGCACTGTTTTGACCTTCTGGCCCACTCAAAGGCCTATGTTTGCCATCACAAGCACCACCTATGTGTATCCTGAGGACCTCAGGATTTTCCTGACTATCTCCCACCCCTAACTCTCCTCTCCCCAGCAGGATCTCTCTGGTGACTGAGACCTTTGGGGAGGAGGCCAAGGATAGACACATAGGGTATGGATGGCCCCTGAATCCTGAGCTCTCCCTAGTGACTGTTGTGAACTTTACAAGGTTTCTCTGTTTTTAGCTATACCATGATTAGAGGAGCCCTCAAGCCAGAACCCATGTCTGTACTTGTAATATCTGTGTCTCCTCTTAAATTCAAACTAGGTAGACACCCCAATGTTTATTTACCAGGATATTCCAAATAAAGACCTTCAACATGCTGGATGAGGCTTCTGTGTAAAACTGATATAAAGATATATACTGAAGGCTGTAGCAACAATGCGATATTCATAATTCTTATGGTGGCCATGAATATGCTGGCATATTTCTGAATCACAAAATATAGCAGACTTTCCATATGGAAGACAGAATCACAGCATTTCTTCAGACACCAAAAAGCAGAATCAAAACACCAGACAGCCAAATCCTTCATATTAACAAAGAAATCTATACAAAATAACAATACAGAGAGCAATACCATAAGAAGCCTCCCCTCTGTTTGACTTCCCAGAAACCAGTTCCTTTACACAAATCGTAAACAAGCTCTCTCAATCACACTAAGCAGCTGCCATTCTTATTGCTCTTTGACTAACTTCCTCCCAGTTCTGCTCTAGCTCCAACTCTTCTTGTTCTACCCTTCCTGCTCTACCCTTCCTGTTCTACCCCATCCTTTTGAATATAACTTAGCCTTATGTGACTCAGACTTCCTTGTGACTTAAGTAGGTCACATGGGGCTATTAATGAATGGGAAGAAGCAAAATTACATTAACAATAAGGAAAAATGTACTATCAATACCTAGGCATGCAAAATCAGATCTATGTAAGTCCCCATAATAATTAAATTATTAATGTGTAATTCACCAAAAAAAACCCAAACAAACAACAAAATAGGCCAGATTTTATATATGTATGTGTGTATATATACATGTACATATATACACACATACACACACATATATATACCTATATACATATACATCTTTCTGTACACAGATATATATATGTGTGTATGTGTATGTGTATGTGGATACACACATACATATACATACATGTATATACAGATATATGTGTGTATATGCCATGTATGTATCTGTATATGTATGTGCAATGGCAATAGTAACATAAACTATCACTGATCACAGATCACCTTAATTGACAATAATGGAAAAAACTGAAATATCATGAGAATTCACAAGATGTTACTCAGAGACATGATGTGAGTACATGCTGTTGTGTATATGGTGCCAACAGACTTGCTTGATTCAGGTTTGCCACAAACATTTAATTCATAAAAACTAAAACAAAATAAAACACAGTGTCTACGAAGTCCAATATAGCAAAGAGCAACAACAATACATACCTGTATATAACTATACAGAACTCAGTGTTTAGATTGATGCACACTTTGCATTGAAAAGATCATCTTAAATCTGAGTTTGCATAAGGTCATTATTCCCTCCAAAGCAGTTTTATACTGTTATGTAGAAACATTTCATTTATTCAGTAATTTTTTCAATAATTATTTATGAAGCACTTACTATATACAGATTATCATGGTATGTGCTGATGGGCAAACCTCAACAAGACGTTTCCTACTTTCACAGATACTGAAGAATAATAGAGTTACAATAAATATCATAATAGGGGCAGAGTCAAGATGGTAGAGTAGAAGGACAGACCTATGCTAGCTCTCCCCCCATAGCCCATAAAATACATTTAAAATGACTCTAATCAAATTCTAGAATGGCAGAATCCACAAAATGACAGAGGAAAAGAGATTTCCAGCCCAAGACAACCTGGAATACCAACACAAAAGGGCTATAGCACCAGGCTCAGTGTGGAACGGAGCCCAGTCTTGACTACACAGCACAACAGTGACAAAACTGGAGCAGGCTTCAGGGCATAGAACGATAGGTAGCAGCTTCAGTTCCCAGATTTCTCAATTTCAGAAACACCAAAGATAGATTCAAATTTCAGTAAGAAAACTCTTTCATCTGAGTGAGAGGGCCCAGGGTAGAGGCAGTCACTTCTGCAGCTTCCACTTTTGGAGCCCTTGTCCTAAAGATGCTGGGGGAATCAAGGGACTGATCTGGATCTCAGTCCTGAGTGGTACTCCTTGGGAGAGTAGAAGCTCTGGCATGGTGAAGTTCGTGGTGACAGTGGAGAGGGAACCATACTCGCAGATCCTGGGCAGAAAAGACTGCTCTTGATTTCTCACAGAGCAGAGCATTCGCCAGGAGTAAACTTGTCTCCCTTGATTGTGCCACCTTGGAGGAATTGAGAATTTACACGTCCCTAGAGTATACCCTCCATTTGACAAAAGACTCAAAGGTCAAGTAGGTGGCTGGGAAAATGTCCAAGAAGGAAAAAAAATAAGACTACAGAAGGTTATGTTCTTGCTGGAAAGATATTTTCTTCCATTTTTTTGAATAAGGAAAAAACAAAGCTTATGGTCAGAGCAAGACATGAAAGTCAAGACTTCTATATATAAAATCTCCTAGAAAAATTCAGTTTTATCAGGCCATGGAAGAGTTCAACAAGGATTTTGAAAATCAAGTAAATAAGGTGGAGGAAAAATTGGGAAGAGAAATGAGAGCTATGTAAGAAAACCATGAAAAAGGAGTCAACAGCTTGCTAAAGGAGACCTCGAAAATGCTGAAGAAAGTAACACCTTTAAAATAGACTAGCCTAAATGGCAAAAGAGATCCTAAAAGCCAATGAGGAGAAGAATGCTTTAAAAAGCAGAATTAGTCAAATGGAAAAGGATTTTCAAAAGTTCACTGAAGAAAATAGCTCTTTAAAAATTAGAAGGGAGCAGATGGAAGCTAATGACTTTATGAGAAACCAAGAAATTTAAAAAAAAGAATGAAAATATAAAAGACAATATGAAATATCTCATTGGACAAACAACTGACCTGGAAAATAGATCAAGGAGAGATAATATAAAAATTGTTGATTTACCTGGAAACCACGATCAAAACAAAGATCCTATATATCATCTACCAAAAAATTATTAAGAAAAACTGCCCTGGTATTCTAGAACTCGAGGGTAAAATAGAAATGGAAGACATTCACTGATCACCTCCTGAAAGAAATCCCCAAAGGAAAACTCCTAAGAATATTGTAGTCAAATTCTAGAATTTCCAGGTGAAGGAGAAAATATTTATTATAAGCTAAAAGAAGGAAAAGATTTAAATACTGTGGTAATACCACTAGGATAACACAGGATTTAGCAGCTTCTACACTAAGGGATCACAAGTCTTGGAATATGATATTCCAGAGGTCCACAGGGATAGAAATAAAACCCAGAATCATCTACCCAGAAAAACTGAGTATAATACTTCTGGAGAAAACTGAAATTTCAATGAAATAGAGGATGTTCAAGCATTCTTGTTGATAAGAGCAGAGCAGAATGGGAAATTTGACTTTCAAATACAAGAATCAAGGGACAAATGAAAAGTGAACAGGACAGAGAAGCCTTAAGGAACTCATGGGTATATATGTGTATATTACATATGCGTAGGTATACACATATACATGTGTGTATGGCACACACACATATATAGTCACAGGGTGAGCTGAATATGAAGAGAAAATACCTAAAAAATAAAATTTACTCTGGAATGGAATGTACTAGGAGTAAGAAAAAGGGAGAGGTGGAATGTAGTAAATCATCTCACATGCAGGGAAGCAATATCTTTTACAATGAAGGAGAAGAGGGGGTAGAAGAAAGGAAGGAATTGAGCCTTGCTCTCATGGTATTTGACTTAAGGAGGGAACATCACTCACTCAATTGAATATGGAAATCTGTTTAACCCTGCAGAAAGGCTAGGGGAAATGGAAGAGGAGAGGGAAGATAACAGAAGGGACAGCAAATTGGAGAAAGGGATAATCAGAACCAAATACTATTGTGGGCAGACAGGTCAAGGGAGAGAATTAAATGAATGAGGGGCAGGATAGGACAGAGGGAAATGTGGTTAGTCTTTCTCAACGTAACTATTGTAGAATTGCTTTTCATTTTTGCAGTGTTACACATGTATGACCTATATTTAATTGTTTGTTTTCTCAATGAAGGTGGGTGGGGAGGGAGGGAGAGAATATGGAACTCAAAGCTTTAGAAATGGATGTTACAATTTGTTTTAACACGCAACTGGAAATTAAGCTATACAGGCAATGAAGTATAGGAAACTTTTTGCCCTACAGGACAATAAAGGGGAAGGGGGATGGAAGAAGTGTGGGTAATAGAAGGGAGGACAGAATAGAGAAAGGGGTGGAAAGGGTACATGCTGTCCTGGGGTGGGGGTGGGGAGAGATGGTGAGAAAATTTTGAATTCAAATTCTTGTGGAAGGGAATGTTAAAAAATGAAAATAAAGAAATTAAATATTAAAGAGGAAAAAAGAAATATCATATTACAAGCTAAATAGGTTGGATACTTGAAAAACAAAGAGTTGGTGAGTAAAATGATTGCTTTATAACTCTTTAAATGTTCTTCAAAAGTCCTATTCTAATATAGCTCTGAGAGCAACAAACATACTAAAGTGAAGAAGAAAGATAATGATGCAGGAAGGTAGTGGACCATTTAAAATGAAAAGGCAAATGGCCAAATTTCTGTACTTCAGTTGCAGAGTAAAGGCATTTGACATCTACCAAGTTTATTCAATCCTCTTTTTAATAGACCATTAACTCTTTTGTTACATTCATATGTCGCACATACAAATTATATCAGTTTAACAAATATTCTGGCAATAAATGGGCTTTATTAATTTTATTACCTGTCAAACATGTAGTTGCCATGGTGACATTTAGAATAATGGTGTTTATACACACACACACACACACACATACATACATGCTCTTGCATATATCAGAAAATCTTTTAAAGAGATAAGATTGAAAGAAAAAAATTTTAAATGACACAATTTGCATATAGTTATTTATTGAATGAAATGAATACATGAACAAATATTTTTGTACTTTAAACATATTTCTTAATTTTCAAAAAATGAACCTAAAATTTTTCCTAAAGATTTAGAGAATATTTTCAAGATATGTTAGTTAGGAATGATAGTTTGCAATATTTCATTATAAATAATCTTCATTATGAAACCAGGAAATAAAAATTAGTTTGTACACTGAGTTCTCTACATCAGAAACAGTAAACATCACGGGATTAAAAAAAAGAAGACTATTCTTTCTATTTTTAACTCAAGACACATTAAAAATTCAGATCTTATATTGATCAATTCATAATCAAGATATATAATATATAAATTAGCATACAGAAGTCATATATCACACATTATTTGTATATGTATTCATATACACATACACATGTATACATGCATGTGTGTATCTGTATGTCTGTGTGTGTAGTACCTACCTTGAGGAAGCGACACAGACATAAAAAAAAATAAAGGAAATAGTCCCTGGCCTCAAGGAGGTTATTAAGGCAACCAAGAGTGCATATAAGTATAAATAAAATCTGCCAAAAAGAAAAAAAGACATTTGGTAGAGGAAATTACACATATAAATTAACCCTTGAAAGACCTCTGAAAGGAGTAAAGACGTAGAGGCAAGGAGGACAGAGAATAGAAATGTATGCATTTCAGCCATTCAACACAGTCTTTGAAAATCATGATATTGGGAGATACAATTCTGAGTACAAAAAAAAAAAAGGGTGTAGGACAGTTAGATCTTAATATGGAATATGTGAGAGTGTTGTGTAAAAGGTTGGGAAGAGTGGATCAGAATCAAAAGGATAAGCGTTTGAAATGTCAAAAAGATGATATTGTATTGGATTTCAGAGTTTATAGGGAACTAACCAAGTTTATTGACAGAGGATGTCATGATCAGATAAACACTAGAAAAAATCACTTTGGTGATTGTATTGGAGAATGGATTGAAGATAGCACAGACTGGAGGTGTGAAAAATAAATTAGAGACCTTTGCAATCACTTATGTAAGAGATGATATGGTGAAATACTTTGTGTGAGTAGGCAGAAAGGAGTGGATATAAGAGATGTTGTGGAGGTGAGGGAAAATAAAGAATCAAAGATAATTCCAAGCTTGTAAACTTGGGTAATTAGTAGAATATTCATGGTATGGAAAGAAATAAAAAAGTTAGCAAGGAGGGTGGGTTAGAGGGAAAGTTAATAAGCTATGTTTTCAACAGATTAAATTAGTCTGAAAATCACTGACAATATGTACGACATTATACTACTGGACACTGATTAAGGTAACAATGATAAATTAATTCTGTCCTTATGGAGATCACAGTAATAGAAGTGGTGTGTGTGTGTGTGTGTGTGTGTGTGTGTGTGTGTTCACACCAAATAACTATAATTCAAAATACTACAAGGTGAACAAAGAAAGCTCTAACAAAATGCTGTTTGATACCCAAGACAGGAAGAAACTGGGGTTGTCAAGGAAAGTGACATGAGGATAATATGATAGTGGAATCAATTCTTAGGGAATATTAAGTATTTCAAAAGAAAACAGAGAGTAAATGAATATATGTTATTATATTAAGAACAAGATACTGTATCAAAGAACAGGTTCTTTGATCTGCTTTTCTAAAGGAAAGACAGCATTTAAGGGGGTTAAAAATCTAACTTTTGTTACAGGTAAGTAGAAAGAAGTGAGTATATAAAATATGAGCAGAGAAATTAACAGAGATTCAACAGACAGGACTCCAAATCTCTGAACAAAGTAATAGAACTACCTACATGTACCACCAAACCAGGAGAGCACTGACATCTGTGTAATTGGGGGACTCTTAACAAACTGCTAGTCAGAGTTCCTTTAAGGGAATCAAAAGGTCCTCCTCATGAGCAAGCCCACAAAGTAAAATACCAACCACAAAGTATATATCTTTTCCAACTAATGGGCTCAGAGACAAAGGTATCACAACCCACATGATTCAGAACAACTGTGAATTACTGAGGTTTTCCTTCAGGTGTTTAGAATTTGACCTGAGTCTAGGAAACTGAACTCCAGGAAAACAAAAGAAAACAAAACATAAAATAAATCCTACTTTGCTTATGCTTGCAATTATTCCTTCCAGGAATGACATAATCAGAGCATGGGGATTGATTAGCATAAAATATTGATAAAAAACAGGGACTGGAAAAGAAGATTAATCTTTCAATACTATGAAGACTGAACTTGAAGAAGAAAAGAATATGAGCTCAGAAAGTTATCTTTGAAGGCTGTGGCAAAGATTCAGGGGGCCGCTAAAAGAGATAGTGAGGAGGTATACATTGGAGGAAACTAGGCAGTGCAGTGCATAGAGTATTGGGCATAGAATCAGAAAGATATGAGTTCAAATCCTGTCTCATTCACTTACTAGCTGTGTGAGAAGGAGGAGGATGAAGAATAAGAAGAGTAAGAGAAGGAGGAAGAGGAAGAGTTGGAGGAGGAAGATCATTGCCCACTTCAAACTGGCCAGTTGAGTCACAGGGAGAACTTCCTGCTATTACTAATACTTCAATAGGGTGATGTACTGACTTGCAAAAAAATAGGATTTAAGTGATATAAAGTTGAGCAAAGTTATCAGCTTCATTGTCTCCAAAGTCAAGTGTCTGTTGGCAAGACATAAGTCCAGATGAATGGCAATGACCCAAGATACAGTGAAAGGTAGAGAAAAGCAAAGTAAATGAATTAAGATAAAGAAAAAGAAGCTGAAGAAAGATGTATAGAGTACTTAGAGTATGTGGAGAACCAGAATACTACGCCATACTTGAAGGTGAGAGTAGAGAGTATATTCAGTAAAAATAAATAGTATATGGTGTTAAAAACTACAGAAAGATGAATAAAAATGGCCTACAGAAAAGTATTTTCCTTGATTAAGGACATTGCTGATCTTTGGGTGATTATTTTTATTAAATGCAATGGAGATAAAACCAAGCTTCCAAGAAAAGTCAAGGTTTGTGTAGTGGCAGAGGTTTGCGATAGGTGTTTAATGAAGAAGTACATTCATCAGATGGAGATTTATTTTTTCAATAAGATTAATGATGAAAGGGAAGGAAAAAATGGCCTAATAGATTTCTTGAGATCGAAAGACTGAGGTGTGTGTGTGTGTGTGTGTGTGTGTATGTGTGTGTGTATGTTTGTGTGTGTGTATGTGTGTGTATATGTGGGTGTCTGTGTGTAGAATTACAGACACTACGTGTTCATGGAGGAATATGGAATGAATCAGCAGCAGGGGGAAGCTGAACATGCATGAGTGAGAGGAATTTTGAAGAACAAATAAAACAAGATTGGGCATCAATACTGTTGAAGTTTATGCAACAGAAGCATTGTGAGTAAAATCTCTCTCATTTTGAATTTTCTTTTTTCCTCCTTCTTTTTATCTGTTCACAATCCCAACACAATATGGTCAAGAAAGAAGAGATTAAGGCAGATAATGCAGCTTATTGTATGTGGTTTCAGTAAAAGACTTTACTTATTTTACTTGACTTACTTTTTCCTTCTAGAAGTACTAGCGAGAAATACTTCCTAATACTGTGATCATTTTGTTCCACTCCACAAAAAGCTTGCAGATGTGTCTGATCCAGGCACTCATATGATAATATTTGCCTCTTTAAAAGCTATTATGCTCTTCTATGTTTATTATACCAGACCTAAGGGTCAAAGTCTAACGTTGGAGGTCCTACATCAATTAATTCATATCAATGCTATCACTTTGCCAATATCACATTTTACAATTCTCCAAGAAAACTTTTAAGCTTCTTTCATACTTGAATATTCATTTTTATTTTATCTTTTAATTTATCTCCCTATTGATGTAAATTAATTCATTACAACTTTCACTAGTACGCTAATACTCTCCTTACGATTTCTTGCTTAACTCCTTGTACATCATGATCTCTCTTACAACTCACTTCCCTTTGGAACATACTAAGTAATTTTCTCCTCTTCATTCATTAGTTTTGATGCATGGTATACTTTCCAAAGGTTTTTTTTCCCTCTTTTGCCCATGAAGATTTTTCTTCCCATTTAGAAGCAATTAATTTTTTTGTTTACCCACTCCTCTTCGCCCCAAACATCCCATTTCCACTAAAACACACCTTATAATGTCTGTACAGTGTAGAAGCACAATGATATCTATTTGAAAGGGAAGGGAGGAGGAAGAAGGGAAAAAAAGAAGAAAGGAAAGAAGGAGGGAGGGAAGGAAAGAAAGGAGAGAGGGAGGAAGAGAGGAAGGGAGGGAAAGGAAAGAGGAAGAGAAGAAAGACAGCTTAATTTTCACTTCCTGTTCTAAAATCTTACTCTGAAGTTATAAAAACCATTATATGACATGTGGTAATACCTACTGATAAGGGATGTCGACTCATCTTGAAAGTTTCGAATATATAGAAGTTAGAAAGTTGATGCCTGTTGTATAGATCAAGCATAAAAAAAGAAATGTGCCTTTCATCATCACTTTCAAAGTGTTCTGGATCATGATCTTTCCTTGGAGAGGCTGCATATTTAACGTTTAATCCATTAAAGATTTTAAAAAGTGAGTTGTTGCTCAGTGAAGTATGTATTTTGGTACTGAAGTCATGTAGCTAAATCCTATTAGAGGGCAAAAGAATCTACTTGACTTTTCAGAATGTTGATCTAGGCCATTTGCAGTGAATTTCAGTGAGGCAGAAAATGCACTTTATAGTTTGCTGCATTTGAGATAATGGAACTACTTTGTCTAAGAACAATGTTTAAGAATAATTATTTAAATATAATTTTTGCTTCATAAACAAGAGCCCTACATCATTTAGATCATATAGTTTATATAATACATATCTTTGAAGTTTTATTCCAGCACAATATTTCAACAACCTCATGTTTCTTATCACCCAAACTTACTAGCTCAGAATACTCCCTCTTCAATTTCCCCAACATCAAGTCTTCAGCCATTTCATATTATGTTTTTATATTCCTCCCCAACAGCTCATGCTTTGCTTTTTATCATCAGTATGATAAGCTACTCTTCGACCTGAAAATGTCTTTCTTGAACTATTTCATCAGTTAAAATCATTTTTCCTCTTGCTACACTGAAGTAATTCAGAATATCTTAATTGTAATGACACATAATTTTCTTTTTTTCTTAAAAAGACAAACAATTCCCTTGGAATCTTGTGCTCCCTTCCTTTTTTTCTTCCTTCCCTCCTTCCTTTATTCTGTCCTTCCTTCCTTCTTTCCTTCCTTCATTTCTTTCTTTCTTCCTTTCCTTCCTTCTTTTCTCCTTCCCACCCTCTTTTATTCTCTTTGTCTTTTTTTTAAAATTTATTTATTCAACTTTTAACATTCATTTTCACAAAATATTGGGTTCCAAATTTTCTCCCCTTTTGTCCCCTCCCCCAACCCCAAAACACCAAGCATTCTAATTACCCTTATCACCAATCTGCTCTCTCTTCTGTCATCCCTCTCTGTCCTTGTCTCCATCTTCTCTTTTGTCCTATAAGGCCAAATAACTTTCTATGCCCCTTCACCTGTATTTCGTATTTCTTAGTGGCAAGAGCAGTACTCGACAGTTGCTCCTAAAACTTTGAGTTCCAACTTCTCTTCCTCCCTCCCTCCCCGCCCCTTCCCTTTGGAAGGCAAGCAATTCAATATAGACCAAATCTGTGTAGTTTTGCAAATGATTTCCATAATAGTCGTGTTGCATAAGAATAACTATATTTCCCTCCATCCTATCCTGTCCCCCATTGCTTCTATTCTCTGCTTTGATCCTGTCCCTCCCCATGAGTGTTGACCTCAAATTGCTCCCTCCTCCCCATGCCCTCCCTTCCATCCCCCCCCACGCTGCTTATCCCCTTATCCCCCACTTTCCTGTATTGCAAGATAGATTTTCATACCAAAAT
>CM052671.1:122858714-122877849 GCA_028533205.1 Lagorchestes hirsutus
TGGCCACAATGTTCCTAGGAGTTTCTCTTTTTGCATCTCTTTCAGGTGGTGTTCTGTGGATTCCTTGAATATTTATTTTGCCCTCTGGTTATAGAATGTTGGGGCAATTTTCCTTGATAATTTCATGAAAGATCATGTGTAGGTTCTTTTTTTGATCATGGCTTTCAGGTAGTCCCATAATTTTTAAATTGTCTCTCCTGGATCTCTTTTCCAGGTCAGTTGTTTTTCCAATGAGATATTTCCCATTATCTTCCATTTTTTTCATTCTTTTGGTTTTGTTTTGTGATTTCTTGGTTTCTCATAAAGTCATTAGCTTCCATCTGTTCAATTCTAATTTTGAAATAACTATTTTCTTCAGTGAGCTTTTGAATCTCCTTTTCCATCTGGCTAATTCTGCTTTTGAAAGCATTCTTCTCCTCATTGGCTTCTTGATCCTCCTTTGCCAATTGAGTTAGCCTATTTTTCAGGATATTATTTTCTTCAGCATTCTTTTGGGTCTCCTTTAGCAGGGTGCTGATCTGCTGTTCATACTTTCCTTGCATGTCTTTGATTGCTCTTTCCAGTTGTTCCTCCAGTCCTCTAAAATAATTTTCAAAATTTTTTGAGCCCTTTTTGAGCTTTTCCCAGGTCTGATCCCATTGAGTGGGCTAGGATACAGAAGTCCTAACTTCCATGTCTTTCCCTGATGGTGAGCACAGCTCTTCCTCATCAGAAAGGAGGGGAGGAGAAACCTGTTCACCAAGAAAGTAACCGTCTATAGTCTTGGGGTTTTTCCCTTTTCTGGGCATTTTCCCAGTCAGTGACTTGACCTCTGAATATTTGCCTCACACCCACCTCACCTCCGGATCCGCCCAGCTAACACTTGGGGTCTGAGACTCAAATGCTGCTTCCCAGCCTCAGAGGTTTGGGCGGGGCATGGCTGCTATTCAGTGTGAGATTAAGCTCATGTGCTCAGGTGGGGGCAGGGCCACCTCCATGGGCTCAGTTCCCTCAGGGTGTTTATGCAAATGCCTTCAACAATGGGTCCAGGCTCCTGCCTGCTTGGGGAGCCCTGGTCTGCTCACGCCTCTGCTGTTGCCTCCCAAGGGGGCCTGAATTATGGGGGCACCCCACTTCCCTCTCAACCCACCAAAGAGACCTTCTCACTGACCCCCATCACCTGTGGGTGGAGGGACCTGTGTGCCCGCTGGAGATTCCGTCCCTGAAGCCGCTCAGATCTGCTCCTCTTGGTGCTGGGGCCGTGGCAGGGCTGGGCTGGGCTCTGTGGCCACAGCGTGACGGACCTTTTGAGAGAGGTTTGCAGGTCTCTCTGGAACAGAAATCTCCTCCTCTCCACTGTTCTCTGGCCTCTGCTGCTCCAGAATTCGCTGTGAGTTACTTTTTACAGATGTTCTATGGGTTGTGGCTTCAGAGCTATGTGTAGCTGCGTCTTTCTACTCAGCCATCTTGGCTCTGCCCCAGATTCCTTTTGATCTATAAGAAATGATAAGCTTTGAATTTCAGAAAAACCTAGAAAGGCTTACATGAACTGATGTTGAGGAAAGTATGCAGAACTAGAAGGACTGTGTACATAGTAACAGTGACATTGTGTGATAATCAACTGTCATAGACTCTACTCAGCAATGCAATGATACAAAACAATTCAAAAGACCCTTGAAAGACAATGACATCCACATCCTGAGAAAGCAATATAGAATATGAATGCAGACCAAAGCATACTATTTTCACTTTTTTTTTTGCTTTTCTCTTTCTTGTGGTTTTCCCCTTTTGTTGTAATTCTTCCTTTACAACATTAGTTATGCAGAAAAAGGTTTACTACGATTGTACATGTATTTAAAAGAATATACTCACCCAATATTAGGTGAATTAATAAACTTTGCAAAAAAAATTTATATTATCTAGTTAATTCTGTACCTAATTAGGTAAATCCCTGTCTCATCTCTGAAAATTGTGTATTTCAAGATATCCAAAGCACAGTTTTAAATATATATGTATATATACATATATGCATGCATATATACACGTGTACTTATATACACATACACACATGTATGTATATATCATTGAATATTTTCCAATTACATGTAAAGATGTTAGCAATTTTTAAATTTTTTAGTTTCCAAATTTACTTAATCTTTCCTGATCTTCCTTCCTCCTTGAAAAGGTAACCTATTTTATACTGATTATACAAGGATCCCAGTTGTTTTTGAGGAAATGTAGTATAAAAGACATACTGCTCATTCTGAAGTCAATTATCAATAAGTTCTTCAATATGCTGTTTTTATGAGTCTGTCTCATATAATACACTATGTTAGTCACTAGAGATTGAAATGAAAAAATGATATATATGTCTCCTGAACCTTGAACTGTAATGGAGGAGAGAAAAATATACATATTTTTTTAAATACAAAATAATTTGGAGAGGGAGGCATCAGTAAAATCACATAGAATATTGTACATTAGTTGAATATTTAAATAAACATAAGATCTTAATATGAAGATATGAATACACAGTGTATTTCACTTGTAGGAAATGGTGAATGAGAAGGCCCAATATACATGTTAAGTTGTGTGAGTGGAATAAGAAATTCATATTGCCTATAATGTATTATAAACCCCACAAGATAGGTTGGGGCCAGCTTTTGGTTGAATTTAAATGACTGAAGTTTCTTTTCAAAAACAACACCTTGTATTATTCAAGATTGCTTTCAGATCACATGTACTGATTTTTTTCTTTTTTAGCCCAGGTTTCTTCTAAGGAGGTTATTCCTTTTTGTATAATGTTAAACTTTACAAAAACATGCAGAAATAATCAGAATGCCAATTATTTTCTATTGAGAATAGCAGGATCCTCACATTACGTATATATTCTAACAATATAACCTTATATTAAATGTTGGCTTCATTAGCCATTTCTGTTTTTGATCCACTTCTCATAGGGGGGAAAAAGCTTTTACTTATAACTACCTGGTACAGCAAATGGAATTTCACATAAATGAGTCTTTAAGCCTGGTTTTAGTTTCAGAAAGCTGACTCTCTTGATATTTCTGTCAATTGAAAAATTTGTATTTTCGGTTCAATTAAGTTGCATTCATTTCAACTATGATTCATTTTCCCTTTGGAAAAATATACTTTGGTGTCTCTGAACTGAAGTTCCTGTACCCTACTATTAGATGTTAAACGTTGGAAGAAATAGAGCAATGGCTTTCTATAACATTTAAGTGTCCCCTTTTAACTGATCATTTGGAAATTCATCAGTACTTTTAAAAAATACATTAAAATGTGAATATTCATTGATCCAACTATAATCTAATAATTCACTTGAATCGAAGTCATTTGGGGGTAAAAAAGGTTTTATGTTACTTCTATGACATTCCTGATAAACTGTGGTTCTTTTTGGTTTAAAAGCTAGAAAATACCTTGAACATTAGTCATAGAACCCAACCCTGCCTTATTTTTAGAGAATATTTGTTCTCTAAATGAAGTGTCTTGCTCAAGGGCACAGAAATAACAAAGAAAACAACCCAATCTTGAAGCCAACTCTTTTGACTCTTATTAGGTGCTAAATAAATATTTAACATAATGTATTATCAGGACACTCTACAGTATCTACATCGTACTAGTGATAGAAGGGACCTCAGAAACCATCTATTCAAATTCCCTCACATCATAGTCGAGGACATAGTAGCTCACAAAGGTAAATGACTTGATGAAAACAAATGTGATTAGCCTCAGAACTGGATCTTACCTCAGTAGAGTCTCTAAGTAGAGAGCCAGTCAGAGTCCTTCTGTACCACGCCATCTTGAAATATACAATATTTAAGTAAGAATGTCTTTTTTTCTTATTGAGATTATGCTTTTTTTTCTCTTCTAAATTCACAAAACATAGTAATTAAGCAGGGTCTAGAATTCATTTTCTACAAACACCCTAATTTTGAAATTGATGTTGAAAAGGTTGCTCAGAGAAAAGATGAGTTTTAGAAATAAAAGAACTTCTTCTAATTCCATTTTTCTTCCTACTAAGTTGTAATTTTCTTTAACATTCTCTTCTTTTCCCAGGAGAATATCAGAAAAAATCTCATTCTCATCAATTCCATACTTAAAGGCCCAGTATTTTATTCATGTGCTCATTGTAATTCTAAGGTGACACAGATTTTTAACTCTAGACCAGAAAGTTAATAGCTGATATATAAAATAGTGATTGAAGGGAGAGTATAGATTATTTTATCACTGAAGTCACTTCTGAATACAGAATGATACGTTTAAGTGACTTTTTAAAAAATGAATTTTTTCCCTCATTTCCTGTTTATTTTAGGATTTGAGAATGTCGTCTTTTCAATATGAAAAAAAACCAACAAATTCAACACAAAACAGAAACCTAGGAAATGGGAGGGGAAAGACTCCAAGACAGAAATTGCAGAAGTGGGAAGGATGAGAGAAAATGAAGGAAAGATTTGACGGTAGGAAGAGAATTGTCCTGTTGCACTTTCTCCCTTCTTTTGGAGAGAATTGACTTTTTGGGGGAGTGGAAGAAAACTGAAATCCTCCCTAAATGAACTAGGTTTGAGAGTTGAAGCAGCTCTCCCTTCTCAGATTGGGAAGGGTGAGTGGGTCCCAACATTAGGGGAGGAAAAAGAGTTGAGGGGGGAAGCCCTCTTGGCAGAGTGAGGCACAGACCCCTCCAAAGAAAAACGCACACTTGGAGAGAAATCAAAACTGGGGGGTGGGGGAAAATAAAACTATAAACACTTCCCTCAAAACTGGGAAAGAGAGAGAGAGAGAGGAAGGGAAGGGGCACCTGGAGATAGGAATATGACAACTTGGGGAGTATCTGTAAATGGTAGTTACACTAGAAGGCCTGACTCTCCCAACAGACTTTTATGGAATGCAGCACTCCATTTCCTCCCTTCCCCTCAAACACCCACCAAGAGAACTCCCTCCACTAGGGATGTGACATTTTGGTCCCCTTCTTCATCAGTGGAAGCCAAAGAGTCCTGGACCTTTCCTCTTGGTAACCATTTTAGTTCAGGACACTTAGTAGGCACAAAGGCCCCTAAACTGAGGCTCTAAGTTGGAGAAATTCTTGAAGAGAAATCTTGGAGTGGGATAGAAAGAGTATATTACTGAGGTGACAAGTCAAAAGGAAGGAAAAACAGGGCAGAGAGCTCAGCACCTTTAAAGGAGAGAAAAATAGGATGGAGGCAAAAAAATGCAAACCTCAGAGGAAAAGAGTGATGGGGAAAGAATGTAGGGAGAAATGAGAAGACGTGAGGTGACAGAGAATGTCCCCTAGGCCTTCTCCTCTGCCTCCTTACTAAAATCCTCCTCCTCTTCACCAGTGGCATCATGGTATTGTTGGTACTCAGAAACTAGATCATTCATGTTGCTCTCAGCCCCAGTGAAATCCATCTCATCCATCCCTTCCCCTATGTACCAGTGGAGGAAGGCCTTCCAGGGCAACATGGCAGTGAACTGCTCTGAGATGCACTTGAAGAGCTCCTAGATGGCAGAGCTGTTGCCATAAAGGTGACAGCTGTCTTGAGCCCATGGGGTAGGATATAACAGACAGCAGTCTTGACATTGTTGGGGATCCATTCAACAAAATAGCTACTATTTTTATTTTGTGCATTGAGCATTTGTTCATCCACCTCCTTCATAGACATCCGACCACAGAAAACAGTAGCAATGGTGAGATATCACCCATGGCGAGGGTCTCATGCTGCCATCATGTTCTTGGCATCAAAGATTTGCTAGGTGAGCTCAGGTGCAGTTAGGGCATGGTACTACTGGCTCCCACGACTGGTGAGGGGGGCAAACCCATGCATAAAGAAATGGAGTCAATGGAAAGGGACTATGTTTACGTCCAACTTACAGAGGTCATCATTAAGTTGGCCAGGAAAGCAAAGGCAGCTGGTGACACCACTCATGGTAGCAGAGACTAGATGGTTAAGGTCAACATAGATTGGAGAGGTAAGCTTGAGGATTTGAAAGCAGATATCATATAGTGCTTCATTATCAATGCAGTAGGTTTCATCTGTGTTTTCTACTAACTGATGGACAGAGAGTGTGGCATCATAGGGCTCAACCACGGTATGTGAGACCTTGAGTGATGGAACCACACTAAGGATATTCATGATTCGGTCAGGGTACTCTTCTCGGATCTTCCTGATGAGTAGGGTGCCCATCCCTGAGTCTGTGCCTCCATGAAGTGAGTGGATCAACTGGAAGCCATGCAGGCAATCACAGGTCTCTGCCTCCTTTTATACCACATCCAAGACTTAATCCACTAGCTCTGATTCCTCGGTGTTCTGGCCTTTGGCCCAATTGTTGCCTGCCCTGAACTGGCCAAAAACAAAGTTGTCTGGCCTGAATATCAAAAAGAACAGAGTCCATGGTTCCAGGGTCAATATCAACCAATATGGCCCAGGGAATATATGTGCACTGGTGGCCTCATTGTAATAGACAGAGATCTGGTCCAACTGCAGGTCATTGTCTCCATGGTAGGTGCTAGTGGAATCGATGCCATGTTTATCACTGATCACCTCTCAGAACTTTGCACTGACCTGATTGCCTCACTGGCCAGCCTGGATATGTACAATTTCCCTCATGGTTAGAATTTACATTTGCTTGTCTCAAGATTTGTGCAGGGAGGAGCGAATCATATATAAATGAATGACTTCTTTTTCAATAGAATTTTCCCCAGAAGATTGGAGCTGCTAGTTCAGAACACAGCTACACAAGTGTTCTGAGAGGGAGAAAGAAGGAAGGGGGAAAAATGAATTTGATTGTTGAGTCTTTGACTTTTGGAAGAGACAAATTGAAGTGGTATACTAGAAATGAAAGGTAAGCATTATCCCAACATCCTTAAAAAATGAGGAGAATAGAGACTGCAAACCATAGAATAGCCAATTGACTAATTACAAAATTATGGAACCTATAATCAAGGAGTAGGTTAGTGATTATCTAATTATATGAAAGCATGAATTCAAAGAACCAGTATGGGTTCATCAAAGACACATCATGCCTAAATTATCTCATTTCTCTTTGATTAGTAAAATAGTGGATAATAGCACTGAAAGCTGGAAGAGATAGTAAATAAATTCAGTGAAAGAGTCAGAATCCAAAGGGTTAAAGTTCTGGGTTAAATCTAATAAATTTAGTTCAATAGGGATAAATATAAAGCCTTGCACTTGAATACATGATGGAAAGGAGTGATTGTATATCAGTCGTTCCGAAAAAAAAAAATGCATAGGATGCATTTGGTGGATTACAAGTTCAAGTTGACACAGTGGTGTAATGTGACATACCAAAAAAAAGCATTATTTTAATCTTCGACATGATTAGGTGGGGCATAGCTTCAGGGAATAAGAAGATGATGATTTTACTGTGCTCTTCCCTCCTCATATGGTATCTTGATCATTTATGTCTAAAAGAAGGTTTACCACAATGATAAGGGGTTTTGAATTCATATTGATTCACTGAATTCGTATCATGTGAGGTTGTTATACTATCATTGAAGGCATTTGTTTATCCTCCATAATTAATGGTGACATGATAACTGGGCTCAGGTATTGAAAGTGTTTTCATATTGAGGGATTAGATTTATTCTGTTTTACCACAATGAGCATAAAAACAAACTTTAAGCAGAAGTTGCAAAGAAGCCATTGATCATTATCAGAGATAAACAATACAAAACAGAACCAGGCAAAAACTTGACTGATGTTGAATGCTGTGTAAAACTGGAATACCATGCCCTAAGAAGTGATAGCTTCACCTCTTAGAGGTTCTTAAAGCAAAAGCTTGAAAATAAATTGTAAGGTATGCTGTAATGAGGAAACTTTTGTGTGTAAGTTGGAATAAATGGCTACCTTAAGTCCTAAATCTTCTGATTAAGGGAATGCTATAATATATTTCACAAGATTTATCAATGTATCTAAAAATTTTACAGGTATGTATACATATATACATGTGTATATATACACAGGTGTGTGTGTGTGTGTGTGTGTGTGTGTGTGCGTGTGTGTGAAACCACATGAAAGGATTAGGGCTAAGACTAGGTCATTTTTCTTTTTTGATAGATTTGAAAATTAAATTTGGCTGGACCTGAAAAGTCATTAAAGATTCAATGTTAAAGAAGAGTCCCCGGGATCTATATGTGACACTGCCAAATGTGAATTTTTTTTAATATTAAAAATAACATCAATAACATGGATAAATTCATAGACACAGAACTTATGAAATTTAGAAATGCCAAAAGTTAGGGAGATACATTGTATGACAGAACAAAGATCTCATACAGCTTGACAGAACCAAGATCTCATACAGCTTCAAGTTGTTGGGAACCCCAAGAATTTCAGGGTACAAGGCAGTTTCCTGAAAGCAATTCATACACTTAAACTGTCTTCTGTTCAAGTGGCAAAATTTATTGTAATGCCATTTGAACTGAGTAAAGTTTCTAGTGAGCCTGCAAACTAATGAGGTTGACGCTGACAGTGAAGGGAGATTGAATGGATCAGGGTGGGATTAGGGAGTGATAAGTAGTCTGGGCTAGGCCAGGTGCAATAATGGAAGGAATATCAAGTAGGCTAATTAGATGATCTAGGTGAGATTAAGGAGTGGGTGGTGTGTTCAACCAATCAGGGGTGGGCCAAGTGAAATGAGTGTCAAGCAAGGTAATTAGGAGATACAGGTTGGCTGGGGTGGTTGTGGTAGTGATTAGGCTCCTGAAATGTATGGGAAAATTCAGAAACTGTGCTGTTTTCAAAGGCAATTTTTTTTCTTTTAGGGGTTCATTTTCCATTACCCCATTTGATCTAAAATCTTCCTAACAGTCTAGAACTCTGAGTCAAATACATTAAGATGAAATTGAATAGGAATTTTTGAAAATACAAATTTTAAAACTATGAGATGAGTAAGGTATAGACAGAAAAGAGTTTGTCTGAAACAGAGCTTTGCATTTTAGGGAACAAAATGGGTCAACACTGTTTCATGGAAGCTCCAAAAGATACTGTGATATTTAACCATACGTAAAGAGGCTTGGTGGGAATCTAGGCAGTACAGAGTATAGAGTCATATGCCTGGAAGTCAGGAAGTCTGAACTCACACGCTAATAGCTGTGTGAACCTGCACAAGTCATTTAATTGTGTTTGTCTCAGTTCCTCGTGTGTAAAATGCACTGAAGAAGCAAATGGACAAACACTCCAGTATCTCTGCCAAGAAAATCTTAAATGGGGTCATCAAAAGTCAGACACAACTGAAAGGACTCAACAACCGGAAGAAAGGGGTTTGGAGCAGAAGTTAGATAAATGAAAGCCATTACTATCTAAAGTATTATTCTAATTTCTGGATTTTACTTTTTATTGACATTGATTAGCTGGTCTGCATTCAGAAGACGACAATCAGGAAACTGAGGAATCTTAAGTACATTTCAGATGAAGATGAATTAAAAAAGGCAAAGCTGGGAATAATGAATCTACCAAAGAGAAAGCTGGAGAGGAGTGTTTTGAAAAGAGGATGATCACACTTTTCAGGCATTTGAAGAATTGTCAAATGGAATAGGCATAGGGCTTGTTTTGCATCGCACAACCTCTTTGATCTAAGAGAAAGGGTAGAAGTTGACAAGAGTGACATATCAGCATGATGAAAGTGGTGATTGCGTGTGGAATTTCTAGATAATTAGTTCTGTCAGACAAAGTAATAGATTGCTTCAGGAATTTATGGTTTCTCTCTCATTTGATTGAACACTGTTGGGAACACTGTATAAGGAATTCTTACTCAGGAACAAATTAGATTCATCTTCCAAGGTCTCTTCCAACTATGACATTCCATGATTCAATGAAGTTTAAAGAGACTCAAGAATGAACGTTTCAATAATAAGCTATCTGTAAGTTTTGAGGCACCTAGGTGATGTAGTGAATAGAGCACTAGTGCAGGAGTCAGGAGGACCTGAGTTCAAATCTCACCTCAGACACTTGACACTCACTAGCTTTGTTTCCTTAGGCAAGTCACTTAACCCCAATTGCCTCATCCTGGATCATTTCCAGTCATCGTGAAGAATATCTGGTCACCGGATTCAGATGGCTCTGGAGGAGAAGTGAGGCTGGTGACCTGCAGCAGCCCTCCCTCATTCAAAACAAAGTCAAGTGAAAGTCATGTTATCATTTCTCTGATGGCATGGTCTTCTTCTGCAACGAAAAATGAACCCACATCTGTAACTTTTATTTTCTTTCTCCCATCCTCTAAGGGACCTTTATGTCTATTGTCCTTTAGTTTGAATATTATTGAACAAGTTTTATTTTCTCATAGATATGCAGTATAAATAAATTGCTTTATGATTCATTAAACTGGGATATCAAAAGACTAAAGCAATGGCATATTGGATTTAGAGTTGATGTCTATTATAAAGCTTAAGTCTGAGCAGAAGATAAAAGATTTAATCAACCTTTTTACTTTTTCATGCTACATTATCCCAGAGAATAATTTCGGAGCTGCATGATTTGATTTGATCAAACTTTCTCTTCCTCTTCATCCTCATGCTGAGCAGAAAATTTCAGATTGAAAGCATGTAGCTACCTGTTCAAATATCAATCAAAGAAAAAGAATGACATAGAGATATTCTTTTGTCCCAAACCCCAAATGGAAGTTGTAGACCCTGAGATGACAAGAAGGGTAAGGCTATGGAAAGGATTCTTTGGTGAATTAGTTATAGCAGGGTGTCTTCCATCTGTCATTGATGCGGATTGGATAAAGGAAATCTAAGAGCAATGGTCATTTAAATTATCAAGCTTTAACAAGCATTCAAAATCTTGACACAAATATATAAAAGATGTTTAAAAAGAATTTCAAAACAATAACTTAGAGACTTCTTTCTTTAGAATCACATGTCTTTTTAAGAAGAAAATCACCAACTAACATCTGTTTCTTCAAGTTTTGGTGATTGAAGGAAGATTGCAAAGTAGTAAAATAGTGACATATCATCTTCCCACGTAATATCTTACTGATATTGACTTGATTTGTTAAAGTGAAAATAAAATACTGCTTTGAAACTAAGTAGTGGTTTTCCTGGCATCATTTCAAAACACAGATGTCATCCATCTGGAAAAAGTCTATACCTATTTAACGTCGTATTTCTATTTGATATTTCTGCCTTATCTAGTTTCTTTGTCTACTGGTGGTTTATGTTTTGCAAATATTTAAAAGGGAAAGTGAGAAAACTGTTGATGAAAAGGTACGGAGAGAAGTATACAGTATATTTTTAGTCAACTTTACAGATCTAGATTCACTTTGTTAACCCAGAAGGATAAAAATTCATTGAATGTGCTTTGACTTACTTATAAAATCATATGGTATAAGCAAGTTATGGTGATAATCCAATCTGAAAAATTCCACAATTTGGTGAATATCGGATTTTAGATATTGTGATTTTTTTATTCAATATGTCTTTCATAGAGCCTGGTATATAGTATGGCATAATAAATGGTAATTTATTTACTTAATGAAAATGGAGTGAAAAGCTCCTGGACATTAAGGAATACAACATTTTTTTTGAAAAAAAAACATAAGAATCAGATAAAAGTTCAAGAATAGTAAGAGTCATCAATATGATTTTATGAAACAAAGAAAGTCATTTAAACTGGATTTTTTTTTTGTACTGTGACAGAAAGATACAGCAAACCCTCAATATTATCAAAGAAGCAGTGAATTTTTTTTAATTAAGTCAATTATTTTCATATTTAGTAGGATGTTTTATTGCCTATGAATTTGCCTAGTCTAATTTCTTGGTTATTTTTGTTGAAACAGAATAACTCTGTGTTGAAATATTGAAATATGTTATGGTCTACAACATACAACAACGACAGTGTTGTGGATAGCCACAGATTGTAAAAATTTAGTAATCATGGCTCTGTATAGTTAGTCAAACATAGCTTTCCATCTGGGGTCACCTCACCTCACTGCTAAAATTGATTAGGCTTTCTTTTTAAATTGCCATGAAATGATAAATCAGTAGGACTATAACTATGATTGCCACCCCAAACCCCTCTTTTTAGTTGGACATGTAATTTCCTGAATTTAGGGAATGCCATGTCAATAACTTCCTCTACTCACTCAAACTGCCACTTTCTCTATATTTTACAGTCTTAGAGAATTACTTGAGACAATGAGCAATTAGATCACTTTTGCACAGTCCCATAGTGTTCAGCTAAGTTATGGAAAATCAGATTTTATATACATTAAAAATCACATTTTAATTAAAACAAACAGTGACTTTCACAAAGATCCTTTGTTCTACTATCCAAAGCAATGAGATCTTTAGAGTATTCACTCCATTTCATTCCCTTGACTCAGTCACATCTATTAGTGAGTGAAGAGACAAAAAAGAGAAACTCTCCCAAAATTTCTGAAATGCATCTAGAAGTTTTCTACATCGTTTTTCCTTGCTCTTTGGAAATCTTAAGCAGGTAATTCCATAGATAGATTTATATAGTTTCTTCTTATTGCAGAGGTACTATTATTTTTTTCTAGTAAAGATCAGGTAATAATTTCTGAACATTTTTTATCTTTAGTTAATTATTCTAAATAGATTATGAATTACAAGTTCAGTTTTTTAAAACCTAATATTTTTATACCCTACAAATCTGTAGCACCAGAAATATGGAAATATTTTGGATCTAAAATAGGTGACAACTTACACTCTTATCTATGATCTACATTTATTTATGAGAGATTACTTTTGGCGGGGATTCTAAACCGAAAAGAAATTGGAAATTTTTGAAAATTTGAAATATCGTTGTATTTTAGAAAGCACCTTACACCTACACTAAGATAAGCTTCAAATAAAGATGCCCTACATATATACATATATATATATTCATATCATGTTATATATATATATATATATATATATATATATAACTACCATAAAAATTAAAGAAGCAAAAAATTACATTTCAGATTTATAGTTAGGATGAAATTTCATGATTAAGCGAGTGATAGAAAAGATCACACAAGATAAAATGAACAATTTCAACTGAAGTGTTAAAAAAAGTTTTTTGATAGGTAAATATAATGTCAAAATGCAAGGAGAAGTAGATAACTGGGAAATATATTTGCAAAAATATTTCTCAGATGAAGCTCTCATATGGTAAATAAATGAGGGATTCAAATTTATATGATTAAAAATCATTCTCTAATTGATAGTCAAATATACGACCAAGCAATTTTCAAAGAAAGCAATCCAAGCAATCAGCAATCATACCAATAAAACAAAACAAAACAAACTTCTAATCACTAATAATTAGAGAAACACAAATTAAAGAAATTTTGAGTTACCACCTCATATTCACCAGATGGTTAAAGTGATAAAAATAAAATTGGGTACCTTCTGTTGAAGGAAGCTATGAGTTGAGCAAGCCATTCTGGAAAGCAAATTGGAGCCATACTCATGAAGTTACCAACCTTTGACCTCCCCATACCACTTTTAGGCTTATATACCCAGGAAATAAAAGAAAGGGGAAAGGATTCTATTGACAAAAATATTGAGAGTAGATTTACAATATTAGCCCAAAATGTAAATTAAGGAGGCTTCCTCAACCTGAGGAATGGTTTATCAGAGAATGGTATATGATATAATGTAATATTTTGCCATAAAAATAATGAAATGAACAATTTCAGAGAAAACTGGGAAGATGTACAGGAATTTATAAAAATGAAAATAAGCAGAGGGCTATATAGCAATCTCTATTTAAAAGAAACCCCTACTTCTGCTCACCTAAAAAAACTTCATTATTTCCAGCATCTGGTCATTTCCTACTTTGGTGACAATCAAATTCCATTGACACCTTGTTATGTTGACCACCTTGGTTACTAGTGCAGTATTTGAGATGAAATATTTTATCTGTTTCATTCCCAATTGGGCTTATCTTCCTCCTTTTCTAATCACATATACATATACACATACATATGTATGTGTATATGTACACACATACACAAAAAAGTAGATACATATATGCACACACATAATACACAATATATATTATTTTCACTTTTATTAATAAATCTTGAACATACACAGGAAACTATACACACATACATATATACACACACACACACACACACACACACACACACAAAATAGACATACATATGCATATACACACATGTCTATATATGACCTCCTGAAATGGATATTTTGCTTTATTCCTTTTGCATGTCTTCTTTTCTTCATATGCTTTAGCGGATTATCACATGCACCTTCCCATAACTACTTCTTGATTAAAATTTCTATCATTTCTTATATTGATTCTTCAAAGATTATTAAATATATAATTTATTGCTATTTTGAATTGCATTGAGAATATTTGTATTAAAGTAATGTGGGTATAGTTCAGGGAGTTATTTGAGAATATTGAAAGGATTGTAAAAATTACCAAATGCAATCTGGACTGCTTTCTTCCTCCTATTAGATTTTGGGCCAATTTAGTCGAAGATTTATAAGTAAAGAGAATGATTCATCAGGCTGCTGATCTAAGTAAAGGTCACAACTACGAAAATATACATCATTTTATCACTTTGATTACAAGACTAATATCTTTTCAATGACAGGATTTAACTGAAGAGCATCTGTATTATTTTGTAATTTGATTAAATCTGTACAGTTTTATACGATTTAAAAATAGAATATTACTTCACATACACATAGCCATGTTTCTATTAGGACTTTGCACAACTTAGCCTCCATTTTAAGGATAAGCATATTTATCACTAATTTATATCAATAAAAATGGATCATTGAGGTAAAAGGACGCTAATAATTTTCTCAAATTTTGTGATCTTAATTTGAAAATCATAAAGTGCACAAATCATCAAAGAAACATAAAGTGAAACAATTTTGAGGTACCATCTCATGCTCCCAAAATTTGGAGACAATCATTGAAAGCAATAACATTCAATGCTGGCCCAGCTGTGTCGATAGAGTTGAAATTTGTAGCAACTTCTGAGAGCAAAGTGAAATATTAGTAAAAGTTATAATAATCATACTCATAGACTTAATAATTTCAAGTATTGTCAATAAAATAATCACTAACATTTATATGAGCTAACATTTTTATACTTCTTACTATGTCCCCGATATTCTAAGTGCTTTACATTTATTATTTACTGTCTCATCCAATAAATATGTTATGAAAATGTTCATCAAAAACACACACAAAAATATACACATGTAAAAAAGTTCTATTAGACAATTTTAATATGTAGATAGAATATGGTACGTTAATACACTATTGTAATACAATTAAAATAACATGTATGAAGAATATGAAATATAATATATTGTTTGTAGGATCCATTTCTAGAATTAAAATAACTCTTGCCTTCCTAATTCCATTGCTTCATAGCACTATTTTACAATTTGAGAGTCCATTTTGTTCAAACGTTAATTAATGCTGAATTCAGCAATTATGTATAAGGTTTAAAGGATGAGGAGGATTATGGGGAAAGGGTGGGGAAAAAAAAACACCATCCCAGGAACCGAAATTTTCTTTTTTTTTCTTTTTTTTTTTTTAGTTAATTTATTTGTTTTCCGTTTTCAACAACCACTTCCATAAGTTTTGAAATTTCTCCCCCTCCTTCCTCAGGATGGCATGCAATCTTATATTCATTCTACACATCTTTTCCTATAAAACACACATTCTTATTAGTCATTTTTCATAGAATAATTAAAACGAATGGGAGAAACCATGAGAAAAAACAAAACAAAACAACAAAAGAGAAAATAGTCTGCTTCTTTTTTGTGTTGCAACTTTATAGTTCTTTCTCTACATGTGGATGGCCTTTTGCATCATAAGTACTTTGGAGATGTTTTACGTCGTTGCTGTGCAGGGCTAAGTCTGTCAAAAACAGACCTGACTCTGTGGCTGTTACTGTGAATGATGATCTCCTTTTTCTGCTCACTTCAATCAGTGTCAGATCATTTATGTCTTTACAGGTTTTTCTGAAGTCTGCCTGTTCATAATTTCTTATACCACAGTAGTATTCCATTATAATCATATACCAAAACTTGTTGAGCCATTTCCCTAATAATGGGTATCCCCTTGTAATAGTAATTTAATTGGAAAATCTTTCTTATTCATTAACAGACCCATTAAATCACATGGAACCTGTGTTGGGAGGATTTGGCTGAAGGAGTGGAGCAGAACCTTGAGTGAAGGCAGCCTGGACAGAGGGGAGAGGACCTAGGCAGGCAGGTCCCCAGCAAGGCTCAGGCTTGTGAGTGTTTGCTTGTGAGAAGGCACTGGCTAAGAGGGGGAGGTTTGGTAAAAGCTTTACTCCCTGTGGGGGTCATGTTAATTAACTTCTTGGTCATCATGATTTATTTTGCTTTCTGGTTCTGGGATTTGGATTTCTGTTATCTAAATAAATGATTTTCTTCTGCCTTCTACGTGGAGAGTCTTTTATATTTTGCAACTGAGAACTATGCTAGCATATTCATAGTCACCACCAGTGCTGTGAATATTACCTTGGCAACATACCCTTTGATTTCTAGTTCTTGCCCAAAACAAAAAGAGCTGCTATAAATATTTTTGTTTATGTGGGTTTTTTATTCTCATTTTTATGATCTCTTTGAGATACAGTCCTAGAAGAGGTATTGTTGGGTCAAAGGGCATGCATATTTTTACAGCCCTTTGGGTAGAGTTACAAATTGCTCTCTAGAATGGTTAGATCACCTCATAGGTCCACCAATAATGAATTAGTGTTCCAACTCTCCCACAACTTCTCCAATATCCATCATTTTCCTGTTTTGTAATGTTAATAAATCTGATAGGTATGATGTCGTATCTCAGAGTTCTTTTGATTTGTATCTCTCTAATAGTGATTTGAAGCATTATTTCATATGATTATAGATAGCTTTAATTTCTTCCTCTAAAAACTGCCTGTTAAGATCCTTGGACCATTTATCAATTGGTGAATGACTTGTGGTATTGTAAGTTTTCTCAATTTTCTATGTATTCTAGAACTGAGGCCTTTATCACAGGAACTAGTTGTAAAACTTCTTTCCCAGTTTTCTGCTTCCCTCCTTATCTTGGTTGCATTGTCTTTGTTTGAGCAATACGTTTTCAATTTAACGTAATCAGAGTTACCCATTTTTTATTTCATAATGTTCTCCATCTCTTGTTTGATCAAAAATTTCTGCATTTTCCATAAATCTTATAAATAAACTATTCCTTGGTCCATTAATTAAGAATAGAATTTTCAAGTGTACCATATAAATGATGATTGAACATAATTTACTTCCTCCCTTTGCCAAATGCTCATGCATAAGCATTATTTCTATAGAAAAACATTATAGTATACAGGGCATTAGCAGGAGATAAGGGTAGAGAGGGTGTTGGTTTGTGCAGCAGGTTTAGGAGGGAAAGAAGAATAAGTAATCAGATAACCATAGTCATAAGTGATATATATATATATATATATATATATACACACACATATATATACGTATATATGTATACATATATACGTATATATATATATATGTGTGTGTATATATATATATGTGTGTGTGTGTGTATATTCTATTCAATTTCTCTTTGCCTCAGTTTGCTCATCTGTAAAATGAGGACAATAAACACACCTATGTCCTAAGGTTGTTATAAAAATCAAAGGCGATGCTATTTATAAAGCATTCCGGACAGCACTTGGAAAATTTAGTAAACGTTTAGTAAAAGCAGGCCTTTAGTAAATGGTTGTTCCCTTCTAGTTCCCTCTGTGGGCTGTAGAAAATCCCTCTAATGGGAGCCAAGATGGCGGAGTAGAAAGACACACATATGCTGGCTCTGAACCCACAGCGAATAAAATATCTGTAAAAAAGATCTCCCAACAAATTATGGAGCAGCAGAAGCCACAGAACAACTGAGCAGATGAGATTTCTATTCCAGAGAGCACTGAAAACCTCTCGCAAAAGGTCCTTTGCGCTGCTGACCTTCAGCCGAGGCCAGCCTGGCCTTGGCCACGTGGCATCAGCACTGAGAGGAGCAGATCTGAGCAGGCTTCAGGGACGGAATCTCCAGCAGCCTCCCGGGTCCCTCCACCCACAGGCCCCAAAAGGTTAGTGAGAGAGCCTTTTCAGCTTGCTGAGAGGGGAGTGGGGTGCAACCATAACTCAGGCCCCCTCGGGAGGGAGCAGACGAGGCTGGAGCAGACCAGGGCTCCCCAAGCAGGCAGGAGCCCGGATCCATTGTTGAAGGTCTCTGCATAAAACCCCTGAGGGAACTGAGCCCTGAGAGGTGTCCCTGCCCCCACCTGAGCACCTGAACTTAATCTCACACTGAATAGCAGCCCTGCCTCTGCCCAAAGCCCTGAGACTGTGGAGCTGCATTTGAATCTCAGACCACAAGCACTGGCTGGGTGGATCTGGAGGCAAAGCGGGTGTGAAGAGAATATTCAGAAGTCAAGTAACTGGATGCAAAAATGCCCAGAAAAGGAAAAAAAAATAATAAGACTATACAAGTTTATTTTTTTGGTGAACAGATATTTCCTCCCTTCCTTTCTGATGAGGAAGAACAATGCTTACCATCGGAGAAAGACACAGAAGTCAAGGCTTCTGTATCCCAGCACACTAGATGGGCTCAGGCCATGGAAGAACTCAAAAAGGATTTTGAAAATCAAGTTAGAGAAGCAGAGGAAAAACTGAGAAGAGAAATGAGAGACATGCAAGCAAAGCATGAAAAACAAGTAAACACCCTGCTAAAGGAGACCCAAAAAATGCTGAAAAAAATAACACCTGGAAAAATAGGGTAACTCATCTGGCAAAAGAGGTTCAAAAAGCCAATGAGGAGAAGAATGCTTTCAAAAGCAGAATTAGCCAAATGGAAAAGGAGGTTAAAAAGCTCACTGAAGATAATAGTTCTTTCAAAATTAGAATGGAACAGATGGAGGCTAATGACTTTATGAGAAACCAAGAAATCACAAAACAAAACCAAAAGAATGAAAAAATGGAAGATAATGTGAAATATCTCATTGGAAAAACAACTGACCTGGAAAATAGGTCCAGGAGAGACAATTTAAAAATTATGGGACTACCTGAAAGCCATGATCAAAAAAATAGCCTAGACATCATCTTTCATGAAATTATCAA
>CM052671.1:122878349-122909281 GCA_028533205.1 Lagorchestes hirsutus
AGGAAAAGAAGTTGGAACTCAAAGTTTTAAGAACAACTGTTGAGTACTGTTATTGCCACTAGGAAATGAGAAATACTTGTAAAGTGGTACAGAAAGGTATTTGGCCCTACAGGACAAAAGAGAAGATGGAGACAAGGGCAGAGAGGAGAGAGAAGATTGGTGATAGGGGCAATTAGAATCCTCGGGGTTGGGGGTTGGGGGAGGGGACAAAAGTGGAGAAAATTTGGAACCCAAAATTTTTTGAAAATGAGTGTTAAAAGTGAAATAAATAAATAAATAAACAAACAAACGAAAGGGTGAATAAATAAATAAAAAAGAAAAAAAGAAAATCCCTCTAATCTTACATATTTTTGAAATTTTCATTGCAGTAATTGTCTTAATTTGCATAATACTTAGAAAGAAACATGGATATTGTCTGCGGTACAAATATTCTATATACATAAAGAATTTGAGCTTTTTTCCTCCAAATATGCTTCAAAATTACAGGGAGAGTGAAAAGAAACTTCTTGCCTATGTCCATTGAATGAAATTAGAGTTTTGGGTTAAGAAGTAAATAATTAAACCATCTTTGTAGTAAATTTTTTCAAAAAGAGTTGTTCCAGAAAGGCCTTAAAAGAGAATTTTGATATCCTGAAGCTTCTACAATGAGAAATTAGCTTTATAATTAATTTGTTATATCCAATAACTAATTGGTTATATTCAAATATTAGTCATAGACTGGACTACATGTCAGTCTTGGATAAGCTTCTCTCTTTCATTCTTCCTCCTTTTCCTACCACTGGTCTGTTTTTTACCTGAAAGTCTATTCTAATGGATTTCCTTTCAAGTAGACACAAATTTTTTCGAATACCTTTATGTACCTTATGTTCCACACATTTTGCTTTAGACTAAATTAACATTTTGCTCCGTATTTACTGCTTTCTTCTATAGATACCCACATTTTTTCTTCTTTATTTTCAATTCCCTTTGAAAATAAATTTAATTATAAAAAAACATTTTCACATTATTATTCTGGATTTTATCCTGAAAGTTAGTATATGCAGTTAAATGACCTTTTTTTTTTATATTGCCAATCTCTTGCTCATGCTGGTGGCTGTATGTTCCACCCAACACCAGGAGGCACTTGTGGATAAAGCAAAGTCCTCTGTACTTCTCACAGAGAAATTACTATTTTACCTCATCTCTTTTCTTTTCGGTTGGCAACTGTTTTCGTTGTTAGCTTAGAGGTGTGAAGCCACTGTAGATTATCCAATTACAATCTTGAATTGAATTACAACATGTGGAAAATACCCTTTACACTGATTTTCTGTGTTTTAATGTACACTGAATCCATAGCATGGCTTAATGGAGTCAATAATGCAAACATAGCTTTTTTATTTACTTATGACCAAGGAAATAAAAATATTTCAACATATTTAATTAAAGCAACATGCACTACACTTCTTTACCCTTTCTCATACTCAAGTAGTATACAACCAGTTCATATGCACAGCAAAAATACAGAAATTCAAGAATATCTTTCAGAGGCTGTGATTCTGAATCTTCCACAAGAAGTGCTTAAAAACTCAAATTCTGGATTTAGAAATTTCCTGCAATATTTCACTCCCCATAACTTTTCTGCTCCTGACTTCTGAGAGTCCTGCAGTGAACTCAGTTAGGAAAGTCAAGAACCAGGAGTAGATTTATGCCATTTATTTTGCTTATAATTTTATTTTTGGCAGCAAACTCTAGTTCTGCTTTTCCACTCCTTCTTAATGTAACTGTTCACCAACTAGGTTCTGTAGGGTACATCATTAATTAACCCGTGGAATGTAGTAAAGGTCTAGCCACGCATGAAAAAAAATTCCTCTGACCACTATTTCCTTATCTCATCCTTGACCTTCAATTGAAGTCAGACTTCTGCTGTAATCATTGCTGCCTCAACCTCTACTTCTTTTAATTTCTTCAAATCTTCTTGATATTATGGATGGTTTTTACCTGGTCATAGGACTAATAAGGTAATAGATAATAAGCCCTGTGTGACACGAACAGGGGTTGTTAGCACTATAGACTCATCAGAATAAGGTTTTTCTTTTTAAAATATAGAATTTAAGGAAAAGCTGATTTTTATAAGTGATCACTAAAACTAAGAAATGCAAGTTTTGACCATCAAAATTCACAGAACTCTGAATTATGAGTCTTAGTTTTTAAACACTAGATTCTCTGCATTCTTCTACACTGTCTGCAAAAGAATTGGCCACCCTTTCCTGTTACAGATAAGGCAAGTCAAAAGAAAGAAAACATCGTTTACATTTGAATGTAAGGCACTCACTATTCCCTGAATAGGAAAGCACTAGAAAAAGTGCTGAGCATTAATATATCCTGCAGAAGGAAGACAGCAGTTGACTAAAACTGATGTCTAGGAGTTTAGGAGCTTAAATTTCATTTCTTTCTAAATTTCCACTTAAAGAAACTAGGGGGTATGGGGAAATGAGAAAAACATGACACATTTGCCACATTTTTAAAAAGTACATCTAATATATATGTGTATGTACAGGATATATGTATACATATAAACATATGCATACGAAATGTATGTGCACATATACATATTCATATATGTGTTAAGTAAATACTTATATCTTGTCTATGACTAGGTTTTTACATACTTACTCCCCAGTAAGGCTGTGAGCTTCTTGAGAGCAAAGGCTATGTCTATGTATATGTGTGTATGTATACATACATATATACACACATATGTATATATACACATGTATGTACAGGTGTGTATATACAAACATATATGCATGTCTGTATATATACACATACATACATAAATATTTTTCTTAGCACAGTTTCTTGCGTATATTAAGGACATAATGAATGAAGTCTTTGGATTTCATATGAGAAAATGAAAATGACAAATACAAATATATAAAATGAAGTGAAAAATCTCAGGGGTTAGTGTGCCTCTAAGATACCCACGTTTTAGGAATATTATAGGGAGCAGATGATTTCCTCAGGTATATACTGTACTAAGTGAAATTTCAGGTAATTCCATTATTCCATATTTTTATACTGTAAGTTCCTAAAGTTGGCAATATTCTCTCTCTCTCTCTCTCTCTCTCTCTCTCTCTCTCTCTCTCTCTCTCTCTCTCTCTCTTTCTCTCTCTCTCTCTCTCACACACACACACACACACACACATACACACACACACACAATTGCATTTCAAAATAATTGTCATGCTTTGTAATGCCATTAATTTTATTTTATACTTTAAAAAAATATTATTCTGTAAGAGGTTCAGAAGCTTCACCAAGCTAGTAAGAGGTTCCAAAATGTTAAGACCTCATACTTTCCACGTGTCAGTACTGTGATGTGTTGGTCTGAAATTTAATGCAAGCTTACACCATATTATTGGAAGGAAATCAAGAAGCAGAAAAAAATAATGTCTGGATATACTCTGGCCAAGTAAAATTATATCTGTATCTAATTCTGAACACTCTAGTTTAGAAAGAGCTTTCTGAAAAACAAAAATCATTAGAAGGGTTACCAGCATAAAGGAGAAATTATTGATAATACCATAGAAGTATCACTTGAATGAAATGGAAATTCTTAGTCTAGGAAAGGGAAGAACAATCCCTTTCTTGTGTTCTTGATATTTTCTTCAAATATCCGGTGGGAGTTTGCCTTGTGATCATCACCTCTACTATTATCTCTAATCATTCCTTTAGCTACTATCTCCTTCCACAATGCCAAAAAATATACCACAAACTTTTTTATTAATAAAAAAATAAATTGCCTTATGTTCTTATCTCTTTAAGGTCTGAACTAGGAAACAGAAAGCTGATTTTCTAGTTCTAAGAAGGTGTTGCCCCTTCCTGCTTACTTCAGTAGTGTCATTCCTGCTAGTTCTTTTAATTAGAGATAGGTGTCTCCAGAATAATACTGAGGACTACCTTTATACAACCAATCTAATGATATCAGTACAACATGGATGGGTAGAATCTACCTATTGAAAGAACATTATTTCTGTCATTTCTAATTTAATATGGTGTTAGAAGAGAAAACCTTTTAGCAACTATGTTGCATAATGTGTAGAGCAATGGGCCTGGAGTCAAGCAGAACTGAGTTCAAATGTAATGTCAGATCCTTAATACTTTGTTATTCTGGACAAATACCTTAACTGCTCCTTGCCTCAGTTTCTTTAACAGTAAAAGTGGAGATAATGATTCCACTTACCTTACAAGGTTTTGTGACTACCAAATGAGATAATACTGGTAAGTCCATTAACATAGTTTCTATCACAGAGTGTGCCCTACAAACATAATTTATGATTCCCCACCCCTTCCCTAAAAGTAATGATAAGAGGCATGGTGTTGAAGATGATGTATTAAAAGCAGGGAACTCCCTGAGCTCTCCCTAAAGTCCTCCAAATACCTGTAAAAAACTTATTCTAAACAAATTCTAGAGCTAAAGAACCCATAAAGTAACAGATTGAAACAAATCCCTAGGGCAAGACAAATTGAAAAGTTGATAGGAAGTGTCCATTGCACCAGACAGGGAGAGGAGCACAGTCCAGTGTGGGTGGCATCAGCACAGATACCCAGAACAGGCCTAAGGACACTAAATCATTGGCAGCTGTTGCAGTTTGCAGACATCTCAACCCACAAGCAACAAAAAGGTCAGTGGGAAAACTGTGTAGAACCTGGGTGAAAGAGGACCAGGAAATCTAGCCAGGGCCAAGAAAAATGGAAGAGAAATCGGAAAGATGCAAGAAAATCATGAAAAACGAGTCAACAGCTTGTCAAAGGAGACCCCAAAAATATTGAAGAAAATAACATTTAAAAAACAGACTAACCCAAATGGTAAAATAACTCCAAAATGCCAATGAGGAGAACAATGCCTTAAAAAGCAGCATTGGTAAAATAGAAAAGGATTCCCAAAAGCTCATTGAAGAAAATAATTCTTTCAAAATTAGTATAGAGCAAATAGAAGCTAATGAGTTTACAAGAAATCAAGAAATTATAAAACTGAACTAAAGGAATGAAGAAAAAAAGAAGACAATAAGCAATATCTCATTGGAAAGACCACTGACCTGGAAAACAGATACAGAAGAGATAATTTTAAAATTTTTCCACTACCTGAAATTCATGATCAAACAAAGAGACTAGATATCATCTTTCAAGAAATTGTCAAGGAAAATTGCCACGATATTCTAGAAGGAGAGGGTAAAATAGAAACTTAAAGAATCCACCAATCATCTCTGGAAAGAGATATTTAAATCAAAACTCCTAGAAATGCTGTAGCCAAATTTCAGAGTTCTCAGGTGAAGGAGAAAATAATGAAAACAACCGGAAAGAAACAATTCATTTATTGTGGACATACAATAAAGATAACACAAGGTGTAACAGCTGCTAAAATAAGGGATCAAAGGGCTTCAAATATGATATTCTGGAGGTCAGAGAAGCTAGAATTAAAACCATGAGTCACTTACCCAGCAAAACTGAGTATAATCCTACAAGGGGAAAATGGGTATTCAATGAAATAAGGAATTTTGGAGGATTCTTGATGAAATGACTAAAGCTGAATAGAAAATTTTACCTTCAAATACAAGAATCAAAAGAAACATGAAAAGGTAAATAGGAAAGAGAAATCATAAGAGACTTATTAAAGTACAAAGGTTTACATCTCTACATAGAACTCAGGAGAGTAACTCATGAGACCTTTCTCAGTATCAGTATGGTTGAAGAAATATGGCACAGAGTGAGTTGAATATGTAGAGATGATATCTAAAAATAAAATTAAGGGTTGAGAGAGAAATATTTTGGGAGAACTAGAAAGGGAGAGAAGGAATGGGGTAATTGTCTTACATAACAGAGGCAAGAAAAATGTTTCACAATGTCAGGGAAGGGGGGGAGGTGAGAAGAAATGAGCAAACCTTACTCTTATCAGATTTGCTTAAAAGGGGAATAATATTAACACTCAGTTGGGTATCTTACACTACAGGATATTAGGGAAGAAGTAGATAGAGGCCATGATAGAAGGGAGGGAGATTGGGGGAAGAGGTAGTCAGAAGCAAACACTTTTGTAAAGGGAAAGTGTCAAAGGAGAAAACATAATAAGGAGGGAAGCAGGATAGGGTGGAGGGAAATATAGTTAGTCTTTAACAACACGACTATTAGGGAAGTGCAAAACTACACATGTATAACCTTTATTGCCTTTATTGAATTGCTTTCCCTTGCAATGAGGGTAGGTGGGGAGGAAAGAAAGGAAAGAATGTGGAACTCAAAGTTTTAAAAACAGATGTTAAAAAATGGTTTTTAGGGGGGCAGAACCAAGATGGTGTAGTAGAAAGACACGTATATGCAGGCTCTCCCCACACAGCCTGTAAAACACCTGTAGAGAGAGACTCTCAAAAAATTTTGGAGCAGCAGAAGTGGAGAACAACAGAGTGGAGGAGATTTCCAGCCCAGGGTGACCTGAAAGACCCACGGGAAACTTCTAGGATCTGGGAGGAGGACACCTCAGGGACAGAATCTCCAGTCCCAGAATCCCCAGTCACAGCAGCAGCAGATCTGCAGATCCCTCAAGCCACAGTCGCCAAAGGTCGAAGAAAAACTTTTTTCAGCTGGCCAGGAAGGAAGAAGGGCCTTCCCATAGCTCCAGCCTTAGGCAGCAGCCACAGAGATCACCTTGGCAGGCAGCAGTTCCCACAGCGGCCCACATCCATTGTTTGATCGCGAAACCCCTGGGGGCATTGAGCAGTCCATTCTTATCTCAGCCCTGTGTAGAGGCCCTGAGGGAGCTGCTCTTTATCTCACACTGAATGGCAGCCCTGCCCATGCAGCTTATGTGAAAATCAGTTCCCAGTGCTGGTTTGAAGGAACTGGAGGCCAGGTGGCTGTGAAGAGGAAACTGCTAAGATTCTGGGCACAAAAATCTCTATCTGCTCCCAGACCAGGGTAAACACTTGATTGTCCCACCTTGGAGGAACTGAGACCTTACAGATTCCCAGAATATACCCTACTCTTGACAAAGGACCCAAAACTCAAGTAATTGGCTGGGAAAATGCCCAAAAAGGGAAAAAAATAAGACTATAGAAAGTTACTTTCTTGGTGAACACATATCTTTTCCCATTCTTTCAGATGAGGAAGAACAATGCTTACCATCAGGGGAAGACATAAAAGTCAAGGCTTCTGTATCCCAAACATCCAAAATAAATATTCAATGGTCTCAGGACATGGAAGAGCTCAAAAAGGATTTTGAAAATCAAGTAAGAAAGGTGGAGGAAAATTTGGGAAGGAAATGAGAGAGACGCAAGAAAATCATGAAAAGTGGGTCAACACATTGCTAAAGGAGACCCAAAAAAGTTCTGAAGAAAATAACAGCCTTAAAAATAGACTAAGTCAACTGAAAAAAGAGGTCCAAAAAGCCAATGAGGAGAAGAATGCTTTAAAAAGCAGAATTAGTCAAATGGAAAAGAGGTTCAAAAGCTCATTGAAGAAAATAGTCTTTAAAAATTACAATGGAACAGATGGAGGCTAACGACTTTATGAGAAACCAATAAATCACAAAACACAACCAAAAGAATGAAAAAATGGAAGATAATGTGAAATATCTCATTGGAAAGACGACTGACCTGAAAACAGATCCAGGAGAGACAATTTAAAAATTATGGGACTACCTGAAAGCCACGATCAAAAAAAGAAGTTGAACATCATCTTTCATGAAATTATCAAGGTAAACTCCCTTGTATTCTAGAAACAGGGGTCAAAATAAATATTGAAAGAATCCACTGATCACCTCCTGAAAGAGACCCAAAAAGAGAAACTGTAAGGAACATTGTGGCAAAATTCCAGAGTTCCCAGGTCAAGGAGAAAATATTGCAAGCAGCTAGAAAGAAACAATTCAAGTATTGTGGAAATACAATCAGGAGAACACAAAATCTAGCAGCTTCTACATTAAGGGATGGAAAGGCATGGAATATGATATTCCACAAGTCAAAGGAACTAGGACTAAAACCAAGAATCACCTACCCAGCAAAACTGAATATAATACTTCAGGGGCAAAATGATCTTTCAATGAACTGGAGGACTTTCAAGCATTCTTGATGAAAAAAAAAACAGAGCTGAAAAGAAAATTTGACTTTCAAACACAAGAATCAAGAGAAGCATGAAAAGGTGAACAGCAAAGATAAATCATAACAGACTTACTAAAGTTGAACCGTTAGTTTCCTACATGGAAAGACAATATTTGTACCTCTTGAAACTTTTTTCAGTATCTGGGTAGTTGGTGGGATTACACACACACACACACACACACACAGAGCGAGAGAGAGAGAGGGGGGGGAGAGAGAGAGAGAGAGAGAGAGAGAGAGAGAGAGAGAGAGAGAACACAGGGTGAACTGAACAGGATGGGATCATATCTTAAAATAATGAAATTTAGGGAGAAGAAAGGGAGAAATGGAATGGGGCAAATTATCCCTTATAAAAGAAGCAAGTAAAAGACTTTTCATTTGAGAGGAAAAAAATGGGGAGGAGAGAGAAAAAAACATGAACCTTGCTCTCCTCACATTCAACTAAAGGAAGGAATAAAATGCACACTCATTTTGGTTTGAAAACCTATCTTACAACAGAGGAACGTGGGGGAGAAGTGATTAAGTGGGCTGGGGGAATGATGGAAGGGAGGGCAATGGGAGGAGGGAACAATTAGAAGTCAACACTCTTGGGGAGGGACAGGGTCAAAAGAAAGAGCAGAAGAAATGGGGGGCAGGATAGGATGGAGGAAAATATAGTTAGTTTTACACAACACAGCTATTTTGGAAGACATTTACAAAACTCCACAGGTATGGCCTATATTGAATTGCATGACTTCCTAAACGGGATGGGTGGAGAGGGAGGAAGGAAGAGAAGTTGAAACTCAAAGTTTTAGGAACAACTGTTGAATACTGTTCTTGCATACAACTAGGAAATGAGAAATACAAGTAATGGTGTGTAGAAAGTTATCTTGCCCTACAGGACAAAGTAGAAGATGGGGATAAGGGAAGGGAGGGATGTTAGAAGGGAAGGCAGATTGGTGATAGAGGTAATTAGAATGCTCAGGGTTGGGGAGTGGGGGGAGGGGAGAAATGGGGAGAAAATTTGGAATCCAAAATTTTGTGGAAATGAATGTTGAAAACTTAAATTAAAGAAATGGTTTTTAAAGGCAAATGAGAGATAATACATACAGGCAATTGGCTATAGAAATTTGTTTTGCCTTTCAAGAGAGTATAGGGATATATCATAAGAAGCGAGGGACGATAAATGAAGTACAGACTGGGTTACATGGTATCTCAGGGTGGTGGGGAGGGCAGAGATCTGGAGAAAATTTGGAACTCAAAATCTTGTGGAAATAAATGTAGAAAATTATATATATACACATATATTTTAAAAAGGGGCATGGTGTCATATCCTGGTGAAATTACAATAAGTGAATCTTGTTATATAGTCAGATGGCCCAGATATCATCCGACATCCAACAACTATACTTGATAGATATTATTGTTTCTTTCTTTTTTTGATCATTCATTGTTTAGGAGAGAAGAATATCTTAGGTGACAAAATGGTCCATAGCTTTAAAAACAGAAGAGTTAAAAGAATAGATTTAGATTAATGAGTATATATAGCTCTGCTAGGGCAAGGAACAGATATATGTTACATTATGGCCAAGACTGCAGTTATATGTGCCACTCCAATAACAAAAAGAAGGGATATAAGCCTCCAGGGTAACTTTTTTGTTAGAGTATCTAGAAAAATATATACTCCAAGGAACTCATTCTTAGCCACTCAAGTGACTGTCTTAGGTAGTAGCTATAGTCAGACATGTATGAGAGTGGGATCTCTATCAGAGCATGAAAGGGTCCTGTAGAAGAACAAGGTGTCTGCTACAACCATTGACCATTACTTCTCACCTAAATTATGCGGAGAAATTAACTTTTCATATACCTTTCACCTCCTACTCCTACTCCAGGTGAACGTAACTATCTCTGTAATGTTGGATACTTCTTTATGATTTACACTGTGATCTCATGGAATAACTTTCTATGAGTCCCCTTAAGCCTCATTTCAGAAAAGTTACATGGTTATACAGACTCTCCACTTAGGTCACCTCAGAAGTTCAGTCTATGAGAAACATTGACACATTATTTAAATAAATTATGAGTATTCAACTTGTATTGCCTACCTTCTACTAATCATAGTGATATGGGAAAGTAGTACCTCCGAGGCAGGATGTTGAATAGTAGCTAAATTGTTACATAGCCATCTACTAGGCAGTAATATAACTGATAATGTCTGCATTCATGAAGAGTCATGTAGCATATGAAGAGGACTAAGTTAAATTTTGGGAATGATTTTGTTCTTGGTTTCTTTCTGGCTGACATATGAGAGAAAAAAATAGCCCACTTAAAATAAGGGAAACTGTTTATAAAAAGTTGACATAATTTCGTAGTACTTTGAAAGTCATTTCATAGGAAAAATAAAACAGGAAGTTTAATAAGGAATAGGTGTGTCACCTACAAACTAGAGAATCAAGCAAAGTTAAGGCAGAGTTATTTAAGGGTAAGATTGCCTTTGGCAATCGATAAATGATCATGGAACAATGACATGCTGTTAGAAATATTCTAATATGGTACTACAATATGACATTCCCTAGTATTTTATGTGTCTTATTTAAAGTGAGTGAACTTACCCAAACTCCTAAGATAGTCATAAAAATAGTAAAGCAGTAGTCTTTGAGTAAATCTCAGTGATCATATTTTTTTTTAGAATCCTATGGGCCTTATACCTCAGGCCTGGCCTTGACTGGAGCTGAGGTTCATGTGCTTTCCATGAAACTGGCTCACAGGGCGAGTTTTCAAGCACTGACAAGAACCTGTAATAAGAGTTTCAGCTAAGGTAACTGAATGAAAGAGAACAATACATTAAGATAGCAGTTACAGGGATTTTGCTTACAAAGATACCAGTGAAGAGAACCTTTCAGTTGATCACAAATTTCTTTTTTTCAGTGTCAACCCAGTTCAGTTACATATGTGTGCATATGTACAATTGCATGTATGTATGTGTATATATATGTATATATGTATGTGTTTGTGTATATATATATGTATATATATACACACACACACACACACACACATATATATATATATATATATATATATATATATATATATATATATATATATATATGCAATATTATTTTCTCTCTGAGGACTGCTTTGGATGAATCCCATAAGGTTTACTGTACTGTCTCATTTTTATCATTCTCTTTATGGTAATTCTTGTTTGTTATTGTAGTTTTCTTAATATTTCTTCTTTAAAATTCCAAGAACTAGGCAGTTATAGGCACAGTGGATAGAGTGCTAGGCCTAAATTTAGAAAGAGTTAAGTTAAAATACTGCATCTAATACTTCCTTGTGTGACACTAGGAATTCATTTAACCTTTTTCTAATTCACTTTCCCACTCTGGAAAATGAGTCTTTTCGTAATTCTTACCTTGCAGAATTGATATAAGGATAAAGTGAGTTAATATTTTGAAAGCATTCTGCAAACCTTTAAACAGTTTCTACTTTTTAGGCTAGCTATTGTTATTGTTAATTAGGCATGTTGTTGTCACTTAGTTTCTATTTAGTTCTGGATCTTGTACTCATATTTCTCGTTTTAAAAATATATTCATCTTTTGTTTAGTCTGTACAATATTTTTATTGTCTTTTTTTAAACTTATATCTGTGTTTATAATTGCTATATGTCTCAGCCCACATTCAGTTTTCATAAAGGTACTGTGAGATACTGAGACATATGAACAATTTTTATTCCTTTCATTCAAAAATTTTCACAGGTCATTCAAATATAACTTTTTCAATAAACTTAGGAGACTAATTACTTTGATAGTTTTCCCTGGGTCAGAGATTTTGTTCTTCCCTGTTGGGTGTTTCCTTGGTAAATCTTTCTGTAACTAGGATATGTTAAGCTGCCTGAGTTCTGAAAAAGATAAAGGACACATTTTCGGTGGGTGGAGCCAAATGTCAGTGTGAGAACAACTACTCACCTAAGGTCTTACACAAACTCCTTCACATACTTCTAAAAAGAGAATCTGACCAGATTTTGGAGGGGCAGAATTCAGTAAGAGAGATATTGTGACAGATTCACAGCCCAGGACAGAGGGAGAGGTTGACAGAAAGATTCTGCTCTGTGGAGGTGGAGAAGCACACAACGCTCAGCGCACAGGCTGTACCACTGTGTCTTCGTCATGGCAGGGCCCAGCAGGAAACCCTGGGTGGTCTGAAGCAGAGGCCACACTGTGGAATCTCGGGCATGTCAGCCCAGGACGTGTTTCCAGTGGAAACAAGCAAGTGAGAGTCGTGGAGCCCAGGAATCTGCAGTAGTTGCTCCTGAGATTATCAACCCACAGATTAAATGTCTCTAAGTCAAATACTTGGACTCCCGGGAGCCAAGATGTCAGAGTGATGGTAAATGCTCTCTCCCCCTCCCCTTGATGACCTTGAAAGTTTCATAAAATATTTTCCCAGAAAAATCCTGGAACAGAGGGTTCAGCAGAAGGGTCAAATAGTCCCTTACCAAATGAGGCTAGGAAGATTGCAAGGGGAGAGGGTTGCCTCTAGCTGTGGCGAAAAGAGACCAGTGCAGGACCAGAGCTGTCCCAGACAGCACCAACTCAGCAAATTGTGAGGAGATTCTGAGCCCTATGCGGATGGAGCTTAACACCAGTACCCCAGGTGTACCTCAACACCTCAGGGGAATAGGGGAGAAACTAGAACACATGGAACCACCAATAGATGAAATTCCCTATCCTCTACCTCACCAGAGGAGACCTACTGTAGCCAAACCACCCCTGCCCCACACTTAACACAGCCATGTCCAGGACAAATATGGGGAAACCCAGAAAGACTTCACCGGGCATCTACTTTCTCACACCAGCCAACTTAGCCCCAGGTAAGCTGCAGCATTTTAGCTTCTAGCTGAAAGAACCAGAGGCCACAACACACAAAGCCTCAAATTCAAAGCATACGAACTGTGGTACAGAGCTCCTTGTGCCCTAGAAGCATAGATCTATGTTAAAAGCCAGGAGAAGGATGATCATCATCAGGAGCAGGAAACAAAGCAGAAAAGAAAAGACCATAGTATCTTTATACAGGGACAAGGACTAAAGCATAAATATCAAAGAGATCAGCATTGAGAGTTTACTGTCATCACAAACGTCAGAAGGGAATATGAACTGGTCTGAAGCACAAAGGGAATTTTTGGAAGAGCTGAAGAAGGATTTTAAAAGTTAATTTAGAGAAATAGAAGAAAAACTGGCCAATGATTTTAAAAATATGAAAAAAGAAATCAGAGAAGAATTTTAAAGGAAAATTGGAAATGTGGAAAAGGAAGCACAAACCTAACTGGGAAAATTGGACAAGTAGAAAAGGAAGCAAAAACCTAACTGGGAAAATTGGACAAATGGAAAAGGAAGTACAAAAAGTAGTCCAAAAGATAATTCCTTAAAGGGAACAATTGGACAAATGGAAAAGGAGATGCAAAAGTTAACTGAAGAAAACAATTTGATGAAAAGTACAGTTGGGTAAGGAGAAGCAAATGACTCTATGAGACATCAGGAATCAGTCAAAAAAATCTAAAGAATAGATAGAAGAAAATGTAAAATATCTATTTGGAAAAACAACTGACCTCAAAAATAGTTCCCAGAGATAAAATCTAAGAATTACTGGGCTACAAGAAAGACATGATGGAAAAAGTGCCTGGATAATATCTTCCATGAAATCATCAAGGAAAGCTGCCCTGAAATCCTAGATCCAGAGGGCAAAATACTCATTGAAAGAATCCACCGTTCACCTCCTGAAAGGGATCCCAAATTAAAAACACCAAGGAATGTCATTGCCCAATTCCAAAACTATCACGTGAAGGAGAAAATGCTACAGGCACCCAGAAAGAAACCATTCAAATATCGAAGAGGTAGAGTTAAGATCACACAGTACCTTGCAACTTCTACATTAAAAGATTGAAGGAATTAGAATATGATATTCTGTAAGGAAAAGGAGCTGGAACTACAACAAAGGATCGGTTACCCACCAAATCTGAGCATAATATTTGAGACAAGGTGATTGACATTCAATTAAATAAAGGATTTCCAGACCTTCCTGATGAAAAGACCAAAGCTCAACAGAAACCTCGACCTTCAAACACAAGTCTTAAGAGAGGCTAAAAGGGAAACAGAAGGAAAATATTGTTAAACATGGACATACTGTTAACATCCCTATAAGGGAAGATGATTCTTGTTAATCTTGAGAGCTGTATGTTACAGTAGAGGAAAAGAGGGGAGAAAGATGAGCAATGTGTGATATTTACTTTCATCAGATTTTCTTCAAGGAAGGAGAAAAAACTCAGTTAAGTATAGAAATTTAGCTAGCTCAATGGGCAGTAGGAGGGGATGGGGGAAAGAAAAGGGAGGGGAGGTAAAAGAGATGGAAGAAGTAGTAAGGTTAATGGGGAATAAAAGTGACGGGGGCTGAAAGAAGGAAGAGTAGACTGTGGGAGGTGGTGGTGAAAAATTAAAGCTCTATTGTGAAAGAGATAGGAGAAGGGAGAAATAAAAGCACAAATGGGGATAAAGAGGATGGAGGGAAAGACACAAGTAGTAATCATAACTGTGAATGCGAATGGAATGAACTCACCCATAGAAGAGAGACAGATAGACAAATGGACTTAAAATCATAATCCAACAATATGTTGTTTACAAGAAGCACATTTGAAATGGGGGAGATAAACACATGATAAAGGGAAAAGTTTGGAGCAGATGCATCTGATGAAAAAAAAAAATCAGGGGTAGCCATCTTAATCTCAGGCAAAGGAAAAGCAGAAATAGATCTAGTCAAAAGAGATAAGGAAGGAAACTATATCCTGTCCAAAGCATCATAGACAACATAACAATATCATTACTAAATATATATGCTCCAAGTGGTATGATATCCAAATTCTAAGATGAGGAGTTAAGGGAGTAAGAGGAAGAAATAGACAGCAAAACTATACTAGTGGGGGACCTCAACCGCCTGCTCTCTGAACTTGATAAATCTAACCTCAAAATCAAGAAGAAAGAAGTTCAGGAGGTGAATAAAACTCTGGATAAGATAGATATGATAGATCTCTGAAGAAAACTGAATGGTGATAGAAAGAAATATACTGTTTTCTCAGTGGTGTATAACACATACAAAAATTGATCATCTACTAGAGCACAAAAACCCTAACATTCTGTGCAGAAAGGCAGAGATAATGAATGCATCCTTTTTAGATCATAATGCAATAAAAATTATGTGAAATAAAAGGTCATGGAAAGATAGACCAAAAATTAATTGGAAATTAAATAAAGTAATAGTAAAGAATGAGTGGAGTAACATCAAATCATAGAAAAAGCCAACAACTCAATTCAAGAGAATGACAATAATGAGACAACGTTGCAAATCTTATGGGATATGGCAAAAAAAGTTCTTAGGGAAAGTTTTATATCTTTGAATGCCTACAAGAATAAAATAGAGAAAGAGGAAATCAATGAATTGGGTATGCAGCTGAAAAATCCAGAAAAAGAACAAATTGAAAATCCGCAAATAAATTCCAAATTATGAATACTGAAAATCAAAAGAGAGATTAATAAAATTGCGATTAAGAAAACTATTGAACTAATAAAAGTAAGTGTTGGTTTTTATGGAAAAGCCAATAAAATTTATAAACCTTTGGTCAATTTGATGAGAAAAATAAAGAAGAAAACCAAATAACCAATATCAAAAATGAAAAAGGTGAACTCTCCTCCAATTAGGAGTAAATTGAAACAATACATAGAAATTACTTTGCCCAACTGTAGTCCCATAAATTAGATAATATAAATGAGATGAATGATTATTTAAAAATATATATAAATTGACAAGTTTAGCAGAAGAGGAAGTTGCATAGTTAAATAACCCCATCTCAGAAAAAGAAATGGAAACAACCATCAATGAACTCCCTAGGAAAAAATCTCCAGGACAATATGGATTGACAAGTGAATTCTATCAAACATTTAAAAAACAGCTAATTTCAATACTATGCAAACTATTTGGGAAAATTGGGGAAGAAGGAGAAGTACCAAATTCTTTTTATGACACAAATATGATTCTGATGCATAAACCAGGAAGAACCAAAACAGAGAAAGGAAATTACAGACCTCTTTCCCTAATGAATATAGATGCAAAAGTTTTAAATAAGATATTAGAAAAAAAGGATATGGCGATTTATCACGAGAATAATACATTATGATGAGGTACAATTTATACAAGGAATGCAGGAATGTTACAATATTAGGCAAACTATTAGTATTATTTATCATATCAACAATAAAATTAACAGAAACCACACGATTATTTCAGAAGTTGCAGGAGACACTTTTGAAAAAATACAATTTCTATTCCTATTGGAAACACTGGAGTACACATAAAAAAATGGAACTTTCCATAAAATACTAAGCAGTATCTAACTAAAACATTCAGTAAAAATTATCTTCAACAGGCATAAGCTAGTTGCATTTCCAATAAGATCAGGTATGAAGCAATGATGTCCAATAGCCCCGCTATTACTCAATATGGTACTAGAAATGTTTGTAATCTTTTTTGTATCAAAAAGAGAAAAAAAAGAAATTGAAGGAATTAGAACAGGCAAAGAAGAAACTAAATTATCACGCTTTGCAAATGATATGACTATATATCTAGGGAATCTCAGAGAATCAAGTAAAAAACTACTTTAAATAAAAAACTACTTTGGCAAAGTTGTAGGTTAGAAAATAATGCCACAAAAATCATCTGCATTTCTATATATGACTATCAAAGCTCAACAGTAAGAGATAGAAAGAGAAATCCCATTTAAAGCTCAGGCTGACACTATAAAACATTTGAGATTCTACCTGCCAAAACAATTCAAGGGATCATATGAACACAATTACAAAACACTTTTCACACAAATAAAATCAGCTCTAAGTAAGGAGAAAACCATCAGCTGCTCGTAGGTAGACTGAGCCAATGTAATAAAAATGACAATTCTACTTAAATTAATTTACTTTGTCATTGCTACACTAATCAAACTATCAGATAAAGCAGCAATTATCAAAACCTCTTGGCACAAGGTAAGAAACAGAGGGGTAGACCATTAGAATAGGTTAGGTGCTCAAGACACGGTATTTAATGACTATAACAGTATGCTGTTTGATAAACACAAAGACTCCAACTTCTGGGATAAGAACTTACTGTTCCACAAAATTTGAGTGGGAAAACTGGATAACAATGTGGTGGAAGCTGGGCATAGACCAATGACTGACATCGTGCACAAGAATAAAGTCCAAATGGGTACATGATCTAGGTTTACAGATTGAAAATATAAACAAATTACTGGACCAAGGAATAGCGTATTTTTCAGATTTATGGATAATGAGGAAATTTTTCACTAAACGAGAGATAGAAAACATTATGAAGTGCAAAATGGATAATTTTGATTACACTAAATGGAATAGTTTTTGCACAAATAAATCCAATGCAATCAAGACTAGGAGGGAAGCAGAAATCTGGGAAAGAATTATTGCAACTAGTGTCTCTGATAAAGGATTCATTTCTAAAATATATAGAGAACTGAGTCAAGTGTACAAGAATATAAGACATTCCCCAGTTGATCATTCGTCAAAGGATATGAACAGGCAGTTTTCAGAGAAAGAAATTAAAAGTATCTGTATTCATATGAAAAAAAAATTCTTTGAATCATTATTGATTATAGGGATGCAAATTGAAACAACTCTAAGGTACAACATAAGGCCTATCAGACTGGCTAACATGACAAAAGAGGAAGATCATAAATGTTGCAGAAGATGTGATAGAGTTGGAACACTAATTCAATGTTGGTGGAGCTGTGATCTGATGTAACCATTCTGGAGAGCAATTTGCAATTATGTTCAAAGGGCTACAAACATGTGCATTGCCTTTTCTCCATTAATACCACTTTTAAGGCTGTATCCCCAAGAGATCAGAAAAATGGGAAAGTGTCCCATGTGTACCAGAATGTTTACAGCAGGTCTCTCTGTGGTGGCCAAAAACTAGAAATCAAGGGGATGCCCATCAATTGGGGAATGACTGAATAAACTGTGAAATATGAATGTAATGGAATACTATTATGATATGAGAAATAATGAACAGGAAGACTTCAGAGAGTTCTGGAAAGACTTATATGAACTGATGCTGAGTAAGAGGAGTAGAACCAGAAGAACTTTATACACACAACAATCACACTGTGCAAGGATTTTTTCTGGTAGACTTAGAACTTGATTGCAATGTAAGGACTAAAAAAAAATTCCCAATGGACTCATGAGGCAAAGTGTCTTCCACATTCCGAGAAAGAGCTACGGAATTTGATCACAGAATGTAGGCGACTATTTTCTTTTGTATTATGTATTATTTTGTTTTGTTTTATGATTTCTCCCATTCATTTTAATTCTTGTAAGCATCATGACTAAGGTGAAAATGTATTTAATAAGAATATATGTGTAGAACCTATATAAAATTCTATGCCATCTCATGGAGGGAATAGAAAAGGAGGGGGAAAAATCTAAGATATGGGGAAATGATTGTAGAACACTGATAACAAACAAAATAATTTAATTAAAAATACAAGTTAAAAACAAGATAAAGAACAACTTACTTTTACAGAACTTTCTGAATTATTCCCTGTTTTCTTGTGCATGCTTGTGTGAGAGGACACACATTGAAAATCAGTGATCATATCATGCTTACAATGAGAACACTGTCCTTCTACATTTCATCTCTCCAGACAATAAAGGAAAAAAGCTTAGCAAGAGTTAGGACTTTTGATGTCCAGGAGAGAGCTTTATTATGCAAAATGGATGCATATCCAGCAACTAGTATGTGTTCAAAATATTTTAGATTAAGTCTCTTTCTGTTATTACCTGAAGTTCCTGAATTCATGCAGGAGATGAGACTCTGTTGACTGAACATATGCATTTTAACACATTCTATCAATATTACAGAAAATAATCTAAGAAAAAGATAGTATTTTACATAGAATTTTACAGTTATATCATCCCAAAGTTTTGAATTCTCATTCAATAAGGAATGATCAAAATGTGTTTGAGATTTGTATCATTATGTGACTTCCTTTTAAATAGATAGATAATGTTATATTGGTAGTGCTTTAGAACATAACGTTCAATCCAAGAAGAAGAGGAGTAAACAAGCATATAAAGTAGGGATGGGATCCAAACATTCATATGGAATCTAAAAGAAATGATAGACTGGCATTTGATACAAAATTGGCTTTTGCTATATATCATTCATGTAACAGTCAATAGGTATGTGAGAGGCAGACGGTGGAGAAACAATATTTTATCCATCCACAACTCTGGATATATTTGTCTTAAGAGTGAAATTCTTGTTTCATTTTTTTTTTGTTTTAGCAGAATTCTTTTTAATTTGACAAGCTGGCTGGCATGTTGTGCTTTCTTTTCCATCCTCCAAGCTGCAACACAGACCTAGGTCCCAGCTGGATAGTTATGTTCTGATACATCCCAGGACTTTCCTGGCTGCCACATGTGGCACTTCAAAGAAACCTCTGTGGTAACCAGCAATGAAAATCTTAAGACAGGCTTAGAATGGCAAAAAAAAATTCAGAATTTGAGGTACCTTCTTTGAAGAGCCATATGTAATAGTAGACGTCAGGATTTGGGTATATATGGTATCTTTTAATTGAAGAGCTACAGCCACCAGAGAAGAGAAACCCTGGGATGCATTGTAGCCTCGACAGTCTAACTGCTATGACGCAGGGGAAAATCAACTCCTTTTGCAATTTAAATATAAGTAGGAGAAATTATTCGTCTTATGAGCTCAGAAAATAAAGTAGAAAAAGAATAAGGAAAAAAATGTGGGAGACAATTCTGGAAATATATTTTATGATGTCTCCTGGCATGTAGAATAAAATAACAATTTCAGGACTATTTTTTTCTTTGAAAGAAAAGTTAAAATGTGCTGCTTCTTTACCATGTTTTCCCAAAATCTAATTCATTCTTTGAAGAAAGTAATATGGAAGGAAACAGAACCTTGTATTTATTATCTTCCGAATGATTTATTTTTTAAAATTATTTATTTTATTTTTACTTTATGGAAGAAAAGAAACATTTCTGTAACACAGTATAAACTAAAAAAAAAAAAAAGATTGTGCATGAAACTGCAAATCTATTATGTACAACATGCTATTGCTTTTCAATATATTGTTATCATGCATTTTCCCCTTTTTTCTTTCCTCTTTTTCCCCCTTAGTAGATGTGAGACCGTTGCATTTATTAAAAGCCTACTACATACAAGGGACTCTAGGAATCACTTTGCAAATGTATTTTATTTTTTCCTCACAATGGCCATGTGAGGTAGGTGTTCTTATTGTCTTCATTTTACAATGAGGAAATCAATATGACAGATGTATTCTGAGACTTTAATACAGTACCACAGCTAGTATGTATCTAAGGCCAGATTTTAAATCAGGTCTTCCTGACTCCAGGTCTAGTAATCTATCATTGTCACATACAGCACCTATCATGAGGTCAGAGACATGGATCTGGAAGAGATTAGAAGTCACAAAATTCAATCCCGTCTTTTTGCATTTCAATAAACTGAGGCCCAGAGATGTGTCATTTCTTAATATCTAATGCCTAAGTGACTAATTATAGCTATATTTATACAATAGTATAGCAATTCATTAAAATGGAGGAAAAGAATCTCAAGTATGTTAGTTACTCATCGATGGGAAGACTAAAAAATATCATATTCACCAAATATGTCATAGACATAGACCAAGATATTTAAATACATTATTTAGATTTTGAAGAGGGTGTTTAACCAATATTTCTAAATTCTACATTGTAAAGCAACAGGCTGTTGTTGTATTTATCCTTTGTTCTTGAAGAGGACCATGACATCAAGATGATGACAAAGTTGACTTTGATTTGAGCGAGGGAGGGCTTTGCAAGGTCACCAACATCACTTTCTTCTCCTGAGTCATCTAGGTCCAGCGGCCTGATATTCATCAGAATGACTGGAGATGTCCCAGGATGGAAGGTGAGACCCTGGTCCTTTTAGGCTAAAGTTTTGCCACATTCTCACTTTGAATGAGATATGCTCACTTAATGAATAGGCTTCTTTAAGTAGTTATTCAAGGGATGGTCCCTTTAATAATAATAAAAAAAAATCAAACCGGGAGGGGAAGACCCTCAGTGTTCCTAGGTAAAAGAGGAACAATTACTATATAGTAATTACATTCACTCTGTGCTAGGTGGTTGGAGACTTGTTAATTCTTTGAACTCTACAGTGAATTGAGTTTAAGGCTTGATCATTGAGCAAGAAACATAGCCAGTAAACCCAGAGGAAGAAAAGGCAGCTTTTGTGCATGGAGTGTATCTTCCGCTGAGTATAACATCAGAGAATAGGAAAAGGAGGAGAAGGAAAAAGAGTCGGAGGAGGAGGGGAAGGATGAGGCTGTGAATGATAGCATAGTATAACCTCTGAAGAGCTGAAATTATGAGTTCCTAAAAGAGACATAAGGAGCCACATGATACCTTAGAGAAAATTATAAATTCCAAAGGAGACAGGAAGTGAGATGTAAAGGATGTCAAACTTATGTGATTAACGGAAAGGTTATGGAATGTTGACAAAAAGGGAGAAAATCTACAAGGAAGGCAGTAAGATAAAGGATAATTGATGGACCACACATATGTTCCATTGATATCCACAGAATAAGAGGAATGCACCAGTATATTCATAAAAACAGACTAAATTTTAGACGTCATTGATTTTAACATTTATGTTTTACAAATGAGGAAACTGAGGTTGGGGTTTTAAATTTCAGTATGAAACTTTTTTTTAAAGGAAGGTATTATGTTGATATACTCCCAAGTACTCCCATACTCTTTTGGGGTCAACAGTTTCACCACAGAAAACTTTTGCTCAAGTCTAGCAGTAAGGACTACTTTGAAATATACTACTGACAATAATAGAGTGGAAGATGTATATGAACTTGAGTCTTCTTTCCTCCAAGGCTAATACTTTGCCCATTGTGCTGCCTCAATGATCTGACCCTCTGAGGCACACTTACAGAAAGATACAGATAAGATCTGCGCAGGATAGGCGTTCATGAATGGGTCATCGCCTGTAATACTGTGGGAAATATTTCCATCAGTAAGATGAAAGATTTCTTGGATTATTAATATTTTACATCTCACTTTTTTGTTCCTACTTATTGCTCCTTTGGGAACCTTTAACTTCAGCTCATCAGAGGTTATACGATTCTATCATTCACAGCCACACAACATTAGCAGAAAGATATTAGGATTTTAAAGATAGGCCTTAAGAGAGGAGACAAAGATAACTGAGTGGTATCCTTGTAGCTTTTCTTAATCCTCATCTAGGAAATCAAAAACAGCAATAACAAATCACATTATGATGTAAGAAAGAAATAAAACACTAGCAAAGAGGAATACTTCACCTGGAAGTCAACTACACAAAAAACAGTCAAATAGAATCAAGAACCAGTTGTGTATTCTTACCTCAGACATAGAAAGTACCAGATCTGACACTATCTTAACACAGATCTGACTCAGTTCAAGTACCTGCTTCTCACCTATCTCCCCACCACAATGAGTCTAACTCTAGTGTCTCCCTTGCCAAACTCCTGGTCCCATGACCAGTTTAGCCTCAAGCTCATTCTTTACCTCCCCTTCACCCACAGGGCTAGTCTAGCTAACCTTCCCCCTCTTCCAGCATCAAAAGAAAACTTCACTTACCAAGGGGTGAAAAATTACAAACGTATAAGTCTGCTTTTTAATTATGAGAAATTAAAGGGAAGAATAGAATACAACATCCCAATAAAAATATTTCTTAAAAAGCTGATCTTAAATTATTTTTAAAAGGCATTTCAACAAAAGAGAATAATTTTACTTTTTCAGAAGAAATCTGTTGTAAACAGCATTCAAGAAATAGGATGACTGCTCATAGGCCATAAAAAAGGAAACATCTACTTATTCATAGCAAGAGAAGGGTGTTCAATAAAAACAGTAATCACAGAACCCTTTAAGCTCATTTAGCTTAGCAAAGCTCTCATCAGGTTATGCGGTTAAACATACGAGAGTTCCTTCACCTCCTCCTGGTTACTTTGTGCATAGGACGTGATGAAATCTTTTAAATAGTCAGAGTCTAAGGTCACCTTACTGACCTATACATAGTATCTCAAGGAATATTTCAGTACTTCTTATGGGAAAAAAATGCCCAATTCAACAATGGAAAAATAGTTAGGATACTGTTGATATCTCATTCATCTATCACATGCTTGCCTGCATGGAAAGTAACAATGCAGAGACTTAGAAAATAAGGTTCCTCAAAGTAAAATCATTTAATAATAGTGATTATAGTTTCAAAAGAGACAGAGATGGGAAAGAAGAACACTGGAGACCTCTCCAATCAAAATAATAAGTCATTAAGCAAAGGAAAGGAGAATAAGTTTGAGTTAATTAGAAAAAACAAAACAAAACACTGTTCATGTGGGGCACAGGGATAAAAGAAAACAAAGAAATAATGTGTAAGAGCAAAACTCATGAAATCAAGAATGTACCCTAATAAATTCTACAAGACATAGAATAGGAAAAAGATAACAAAAACAAAGAATAAAAAAGCATTATAAATAATTATTTTTACTCAAGGAATATATATAGGTCTTGGTATACAGGTCCATCACATTAATATAACAAGTGAAAAGGAAAGGTTAAGCAAATATATTACCAGGAAAAGCAGTTAATATTTGAAGAAATAATACTGAACAAGGAAAAAATAAACAATTTGAATAGGCATGGTAAATTAGGAAATGGGAAGCATGGCTAAGATCTGCAAGGGCAGAGCAGAATAAAATTAGGATGGTAAAACAAACCCAAGAATCTAAATGCTAATTGAAGAGTGAGGTAGAAAGTTGATTTAAAAAAATAACAGAAAGGAAGGTAAATATGAGAATTTAAACCATAAATATAAATTGATTAAAATTTCCAATAAAGAGGAAAAAAGATAGATTAATGGATAAGAAATCAATATCCAACACTTTACATAGAATAAATATTTTAAAATACACATACAAATGCTGAAAAAAATTAAAAGTCTGTATTGTACACTCAAATTCTTAAAGAAAATACTAGAACCGATAAATTAATTGTGATAACACTTATTAACAATTTTGGCAATATTTAACAATTAACAATTATTAACTAATCAATATTCTGCTTTCTGAACAGGATAAATTCATTAGAAAGAATTCAAATGAAAGTAGAGATCAGCAAATTATGACAAAATTAAATGGAACACTTTTTGTTATTGTCCTAACTTAAATATTAAAAATACATATTTATCATAGATTTCTGGTTCTGGGAGCCAAGATGGCAGAGTGATCAGTAATTGCTATCTCCCTCCCTTTGTTGACCTTGATGAGCCCAGAGATTATCTCCTGCTTTCCCAGACAGCCCCACTTCAACAAACCGGGAGAAGGTCCTGAGCCTCAGGATATGGGGGGTGGGAAGGGAAGCCAGCAGTTGCTAACAGCCTGTCTCCAGGAGTGCTCCAGATCCACAGGGGAATCTGGAAGACACTAGCTCAGATGGGATCACCAGCCACAGAGCTTGCATATGCTCTAGCTCAGGAGAGGAGATTTTCAGTGTCTAGACCACCCCTCCCCCACACTTAACTAGATAGCTCCAGAGTAACTATGGGAAAACCCAAAGAGACCTCACTTGGCTTTTAACACCAGTCAGCTCAGCACCAGGTAGGCCGCAACATTTTAGCTTCTAACTGAAAGAACCAGAGGCAAAAACCCACAAAGCCTTAAGTTCAAGGCACAAGAACTGGTATTGGACACAGCTCCTTTTGTCCCAGAAGCAGAGATCTATGTTAAAATCCAGAAAAGGGTGACCATCATCAGGAGGATACAGACCAAAACATGAACATCAAAAAGGTCAGCACTGAGACTATACTCCCATGTGAAACTTCAGAAGAGAATATGAACTAGTCTGAAGCACAAAGGTCCTTCTTGGAAGAGCTCAGGAAGGATTTTAAAACGAAAATTAGAGAAATAGAAGAAAAACTGAGAAAGGATTTTAAAAGTATTTAAAAAGAAATCACAGAAGAATTTAAAAGGACAATTGTACAAATGGAAAAGGAAGTACAAAAGTGAACTTGTGAAAATAACTCCTTAAAAGGAACAATTGGACAGATGGTAAAGGAGATGCAAAAGTTAATTGAAGAAAACAATTTGATAAAATAGAATCTGGCAAGTAGAAGGTAATGAATCTATGAGACATCAAGAATCAGTCAAAGAGAATCTAAAGATCGAAAATATACAAGAAAATGTAAAACACCTAATTGGAAAAACAACTGACCTGGAAAATAGATCAAAGATGGAAAACCCAAGGATTACTGATCTACCAGAGAACCATGTTGGGGAAAAAAGCCTGTAAAATATCATCATGAAAAATTGTCCAGAAATCCTAGATACAGAGGGCAAAATAATCATCGAAAGAATCCACCATTCACCTCCTGAAAGGGACCCCAAACTAAAAGCACCAAGGAATATCACTGCAAAAATCCAGAACTATCAAGTGAAAGAGAAAATACTGCAGGCAACCAGAAAGAAAACATTCAAATATAAAGGACCTACAGTCAGGTACACATAGGACTTTGTGGCTTCTACATAAAGACATAAGGAATTAGAATATAATATTCTATAAAGTAAAGGAGCTGGGACTACAATCAAGGATGAATTACCCAGCAAAGTTGAGCATAATATTTCAGGCAAGGGAATGGTCATTCAGTGAAATAAGGGATTTCCAGACCTTTGTGATGAAAGGGCAGAACTCATTAGAAAATTTGATCTTCAAACACAAGTCTCAAGAAATAAAAAAGAAAAAAAAAACTTGTTTCACAATATGAGCAAACTCTTTACATCCCTATAAGGGAAGATGACACTTGTTAATCTTGAGAATTGGATATTTATTATGAAATCTAAAAGGGATATACATAGATAGAGGGAGTGGGTATGAATTAAATGATGGGATGGTAACAAATGTAATTTAACAGGACTAAGGGATTGTAATGAGGGATATGAAAAAGAGGAGGCAGAAAAAAAAATTCCATCACAGGAAGAGGCACAAAAATATAGTACAGTAGAGGGAAAGGGGGAGGGAGATGAGCACTGCTTGAGATGTACACTCATCTGATTGGATTCAAGGAAGCTACAACAAACTCAATTAAGTATAGAAATATAATTAGCTTTATATGCATTAGGAAGGGTAAGGGGAACAAAAATAGAGGGGAAGCTAAAAAGGAGAGAATAATTAGTAAAGGAAAAGCGGACTAAAAGGGAGGGAGGTGGAAAGAAGGGAGGGTAGGCTAAGGGAGGCGATGGGCAAAAACTAAAACTTTGTTCTGAAGGGGAAGGGAGAAGGGAGGAGAAATAAAAGCATGAACAAGTGAAAAAGGGATGGAGGAAAAGGTAAAGTTAGTAATCATAACTGTAAATGTGAATGGAATGAACTCTTTCATAAAAGGGAAACAGATAGTAGAATGGATTAAAAACCATAATCCAACAATATGTTGTTTACAAGAAATATATATGAAACCTTTACACAAAGTAAAAGTTAAAGGTTGGGGGACAATATATTGTGTAAAAAACGCAGGGGTAGCAATCCTAATCTCAGAGAAATCAGAGTGGAAATAGATCTAATCAAAAGAGATAAGGAAGGAAACTATATCCTGCTAAAAGGATCTATAGACAATGAAGCAATATCATTAGTAAACAAATACACTCCAAATAGTATAGCAAACAATTTTTAGAGTAGATTTGAAGGGAGTTACAAGAAAAAATAGAGAGCAAAACTATACAAGTGGGGCACATCAGCCTCCTTCTCTCTGAACTTGGTATGTCTAACCTCAGAAGAAACAAGAAAGAAGTTAAGGAGGTGAATAAAACTCTAGATAAGGTAGATATAAGAGATCTCTGAAGAAAACTGAATGGGAATAGAAGGGAATATACCTTTTTCTCAGTGGTACATGGCACATATGAAAAAATTGACCATGTACTAGAGCATAAAAACCTAACAGTCCAGAGAAGAAAGGCAGAGATAGTCAATGTATCCTTCTCAGCTTATAATGCAAAAAATATATATATGTAATAAAAGGCTATGGAAAGACAGACCAAAAATTAATTGGAAACTAAATAATCTAATCCTAAAAAAGGAGTGGGTTAAACAACAAGTGATAGAAACAATCAACAAATTCATTCAAGAGAATGACAATAATGAGACAACCTACCAAATTTTATGAGTTACTGCAAACATAGGTCTTAGAGGAAGTTTTATATTTTTGAATACCTACATGAATAAAACAGAGAACGATGAGATCAAGGAATTGAGCATGCAACTGTAAAAGCTGGACAAAGAACAAGTTGAAAATTGCCAAGTGAATAACTAATTAGAAATGCTGAAAATGAAAGGAGAGAATAATAAAGTTGAAATTAAGAAAACTGATGAATTAATAAATAAAACTGAGTTGGTTTTTATGAAAAAGCCAATAAAATTGATAAAGCCTTGGTCGATTTGATTAAAAGAAAGAAGAAAACCAAGTTATCAATATGAATCATGAAAGGGGTGAACTCACCTCAAATGGGGAGCAAATTAAAACAATAATGTGAAATTACTTTACCCAACTACATAATCATAAATTCAACAATCTACATTCGATGGATGATTATGTTTTAGATATAAATTGCCCAGATTAATCGAAGAGGAATTTGAGTACATAAATAACCCCATCTCAGAAAAAGAAATAGAACAAGGCATCAATGAGCTCCCTAGGAAAAGATCTCCAGGGCCAGATGGATTCAAAAGTAAATTATATGAAACATTTAAAGGACAATTAATTTCAATAGTATATAGACAGTTTGTGAAAACTGGAGAAGAAAGATTGCTCCGAAATTATTTTTATGATACAAATATGGTTTTGATACCTAAACCAGGAAGACTTAAAAGAGGGAAAGAAAATTATGGACCAATTTCTCTAATCAATATAGATTCGAAAATTTTAAATAAGTTTTTACTAAAAAGAAAACAGCAACTTTTCTCGAGAATAATATACTATGATCAGGTAGGATTTGTACTAGGAAAATAGGGCTGGTCCAGTATTAGGAAAACTACTAACATTATTGATCATATCCACAACAAAGCCAAAAGAAAACAAAGGATTATCTTAATAGATGCATAAAAAGCTTTTGACAAAATATAATACCAATTCCTATTGAAAACACTGGAGAACATAGCAATAAATGGAACTTTCCATAATCTAATAAGCAGTGTCTATCTAAAATCATTAGCAAGCATTATATGCAATGGGGATAAGCTAGATGCATTTCCAGTAAGATCAGGGGAGAAACAAGGATGTCCATTATCACCTCTGTTAATTAATATGGTATCAGAAATCCTAGCTGTAGCAATGAGAGGAAAAAGAAATTGAAGAAATTAGAATAGGTAAAAAAGAAATTAAGCTATAACTCTTTGCAGATGATATGATAAACTTAGAGAATCCCAGAGAATCAAGTAAAAAAGGACTTGAAATAATAACTCTGGCAAAGTTGCAGGTTATAAAGTAAATGCACATAAATCATATACATTTCTATATATTACTAACAAAGTCCAACACCAAGAGACAGAAAGAGAAATCCCATTTACAGCGATGATAGACACTATAAAATATCTGGGAATCTACTTGCCAAAACAAACCCAGGGGCTATATGAACATAATTAAAAACACTTTTCACACAAAGTCAGATATAGGTAACTGCAAAAGTATAAGTTGCTCATGGGTAGGCCGAGCTAATATGATAAAAATGACAATTCTACCAAAATTAATTTCCCTGTTCAGTGCCAAAGCAATAAAAGTACCAGATAATTATTTAGTAGAGATAGAAAAAAAGTCACATTTCATGAGAAAGAACAAAAGCTCCAAAATATCAAGGGAACTAATGGAAAGAAATGCTAAATGCAGCAATCATCAAAACCACTTACTACTGGCTGAGAAACAGAAGGATAGACCAGTGGAAAATGTTAAGTCCTGAAGACAGAGTAGTTAAGGAATATAGCAATCTACTGTTTGATAAAACCAAAGACCCCAGCTTCTGGGATGAGAATTCACTATTTGACAAAAATTATTGGGAAAAAATGAATAATAGTGTGGCAGAAATTGGTCATAGACCAATGCCTGGCACCATACACAAGAATAAAGTCCAAATGGATGCATGATCAAAGTGTAAAGGTTGATACTATAAACAAATTAGAGGAGCATGAAATAGTGTATTTGTCAGATATACGGAGTATGGAGAAATTTAGGATCCCACCAGAGATAGACAACTTTATGAACTGAAAATTGCATAATTTTGATTATATTAAATTGAAAAGCTTTTGCACAAACAAACCCAATGCAATCAAGATTAAGAGGGAAGTAGAAAACTGAGAAATAATGCTTGCAACTAGCATCTGTGACAAAGGCCTCATTTCTAAAATATATAGATAACTGAGTCAAATATACAAGAATACAAGTCATACCCCAACTGATGAATGGTCAAAGGATATAAACAGGAAATTTTCAGAGGAAGAAATTAAAGTTATCTAAAATCATATAAAAATGCTCTAAATCACTACTGATTAGAGAGATGAAATCAAAACAGGTCTAAAGTACTACATCACACCTATCAGATTCACTAAAATGACAAAACAGGAAGATGATAAATGTTGGAGAAGATGTGGGAAAGTTGGAACGCTCATTCATTGTTGGTGGAGCTGTGAGATGATCCAACAATTCTGGAGAGCAATTTGGAACTATGCCCAAAGGGCTGCGAAGATGTGCATATCCTCTGATGCAGCAATATCATTCCTGGGACTCTATCCAAAAGAAATCATAGAAATCGGAAAGGATGCCACATGTACAGAAACATTTATACCAGCTCTCTCTGTGGTGGACCAAAACTGAAAATCAAGGGGATATCTATCAATTGGGGAATGGCTGAAGAAGTTGAAGTATATGAATGTAATGGAATACTATTGTGCTATGAGAAACAATGAACAGGAACACGTCACACAGAACTCTGGGAATACTTATACGAACCGATGCTGAGAGAAAGGAGCAGAACAAGTGGAACTTTATACACAACAACTATCACAATGCACGAGGAATTTTTCTGGTAGGTTTAATACTTCATTGAAAAGCAAGGACTTAAAAAAATTTCCAATAAACTCTTTAGGCAAAACACTTACCACATTCAGAGAAAGAACTATGGATTTTCTTTTTTTTTTACTTTGTTTATTTAAGTTTTCAACATTCATTTCCACAAAATTTTGAGTTCCAAATTTTCTCCTCATTTCTCCCCTCCCCTCACACCACAACCCTGAGCTTTCTAATTACCCCTATCACCAATCTGCCCTCTCTTCTAACATTCCTCCCTTCCCTTATCCCCATCTTCTCTTTTGTCCTGCAGGGTAAGGTAAATTTTTCTACCCCATTACCTATATTTCTTATTTCCTAGTTGTATACAAGAACAATACTCAACAACTGTTCCTAAAACTTTGAGTTCCAAGTTTTCTTTCTCCCTCCCTCCCCACCCATCCCCATTGGGAAGGCAAGCAATTCAATATAGGCCATATCTGTGTAGTTTTGCAAATTACTTCCATAATAGTCGTGTTGTGCAAGACTATATTTCCCTCCATCCTATCCTGCCCCCCATTTCTTCTGCTCTCTCTTTTGATCCTG
>CM052671.1:122909381-122989890 GCA_028533205.1 Lagorchestes hirsutus
AGTCTTTTGCTTGCCTCTTTTATGAGAGATAATTTGCCCCATTCCATTTCTCCCTTGCTCCTCCCAATATATTTCTGTCTCACCCCTTAATTTCATTTTTTTAAGATATGATCCCCTCCTATTCAACTCACCCTGTGCTCTCTGTCTATCTGTATTTGTGTGTGTGTTTGTGTGTCTGTGTGTGTGAGTGTGGGTATGGGTGTGGGTGGAGGTGTGTGTGGGGGTGTAATCCCACCAACTACCCAGATACTGAAAAAAGGTTCAAGAATTACAAATATTGTCTTTCCATGTAGGAATGTAAACAGTTCTACTTTAGAAAGTCTTTTATTATTTCTCTTTCCTGTTTACCTTTTCATGCTTCCCTTCATTCTTGTGTTTGAAAGTCACATTTTCTTTTCAGCTCTGGCCTTTTCATGAAGAATGCTTGAAAGTCCTCTATTTCGTTGAAAGACCATTTTTTTCCCTGAAACATTATACTCAGTTTTGTTGGGTAGGTGATTCTCGATTTTAATTCTAATTCCTTTCACTTCCAGAATATAATATTCCACAGCCTTCAATCGCTTAATGTAGAAGCTGCTAGATCTTGTGTTATCCTGATTGTATTTCCATAATACTTGGATTGTTTCTTTCAAGTTGCTTGAAATATTTTCTACTTGAAGTAGGAACTCTGGAATTTGGCTGCAATGTTCCTAGGAGATTCTCTTTTTGGATGTCCTTCAGGAGGTGATTAGTGGATTCTTTCAATATTTATTTTGCCCCTTCCTTTTAGAATATCAAGGCAGTTTTCCTTGATAATTTAATGAAAGATTATGTCTAGGCTCTTTTTTTATTCATGGCTTTCAGGTAGTCCCATAATTTTTAAATTGTCTCTCCTGGATCTATTTTCCAGGTCAGTTGTTTTTCCAATGAGATATTTCACATTATCTTCCGTTTTTTCATTCTTTTGGTTTTGTTTTGTGATTTCTTGGTTTCTCATAAAGTCATTAGCTTCCATCTGTTCCATTCTAATTTTCAAAGAATATTTTCTCCAGTGAGCTTTTGAACCTCCTTTTCTATTTGTCTAATTCTGCTTTCTAAAGCATTATTTTCTTCATTGACTTTTTGAACTTCTTTTGACAATTGACAGTCTATTTTTAAGGATGTTATTTTCTTCAGCATTTTTTTGAGTCCCTTTAGCAAGGTGTTGATCCGCTTTTCATGATTTTCTTGCATCTCTCTCCTTTCTCTTTTCAATTTTTCCTCCACCTCTCTTACTTGATTTTCAAAATCCTTTTTGAGATCTTCCATGTCCTGAGACTATTAAACATTTATTTTAGATGTTTGGGATACAGAAGCCTTGACTTTTATGTCTTTCCTTGATGGTAAGCATTGTTCTTCCTCCTCCAAAAGGATGGGAGAAGATATCTGTTCACCCAGAAAGTAACTTTCTATAGTCTTATTTTTTTCCCCTTTTTTGGGCATTTCCCCAAGCAGTTACTTGTTTTTTGGGTCCTTTTTCAGGAGTAGGGTGTACTCTGGGAATTTGTAAGATCTCATTTCCTCCAAGGTGGCACGATCAAGTGTGTACACTGGTCTGGGAGCAAGTAAAAATTTTTGTGCCCAGAATCTTAGCAATTACCTCTCCACAGCCACTTGGCCTCCAGTTCTGCCAAGCCAGCACTGGGGACTCAGATTCAGATAAGTTGCATGGGCAGATCTGCCATTCAGTGTGAGATAAAGATCAGCTCCCTCAGGGCCTCTACACAGGGCTGAGATAAGAATGGGCTGCTCAGTGCCCCCAGGGGTTTCACGATACAACAATGGATGAGGGCTGCTGTAGAGGATGCTGTGGGAACTACTGCTGCCTGCCTAATGTGGTCTCTGTGGCCACTGCCTGAGGCTCCAGCTATAGGAAGGCCCTTCTCCCTTTCTGGCCAGCTGAATAAACCCTTTCACTGACCTTTAGTGCTTATGGGCTGAGGGATGTGCCAACTTCTGCTACGGGAGTTTCCACCCCTGATGGGTGTTCATGAGCCACAAACTGTGCAACCAACCCTGAGTTGGACTCTGCTCCGTGTCTGGTGCAACAGACGTTTTCTGGTGACCTTTCAGGTCACCCTGGGCTGGAAATCTGCACTCTGTTGTTCTCCAGTTTGGCTGCTCTGGAATTTTTTGATAGTCCCTCTCTTCAGACATTTTATGGACTGTGTGGGGAGAGCCAGTATATGTGTGTCCTTCTACTCTGCCATCTTTGCTCCCAGAACTATGGATTTTAATCACAGATGGAAAGAGTCCATTTTATTTTCTATTATCTTATGTTTTTCTTTGTGTTATGGTTTCCCCCATTCATTTTAATTCCTCTATGCAACATGCATTTAATAGGTATGTATGTGTTGAACCTATTTAAGACTACATACCACCTCAGGGAGGGAGTAGGAAGGAGAGGTGGAATAAGGGTGAGGGAGTGGGAAAAAAATCTAAGATATTTGGAAGTGACTGTTGAACACTGAAAACAAAATAATTCAACTAAAAATATATATTTACCAATATTATCTATGTATCTTCAAAAACTCATGTATTTGGGCCCAACAACAATAAATTTAAAAAATAGTAAATAAGTACATTTTAGTATAATAAAATATATGAACTAGATAAAATAAACCTGACTAAAAGATAAAAATCTATATAAAGTTAAAATGGTATCTGGCAAAAGATAATTACAAAAAATATGAGACTAAGATAAATATTCTTTAAAAAATGTTAAAATGAAATAATATACCAAACTTTTGGAGATTAACTATAGAGATACTCTATGTTCACTTTTTATATAAATCAAAATGATTCAAATTCTGTTGCTCCTTAAAATTATAGACAAACTTCTGGACAACTGAACTTGGAGTCCAAAAGGCCTAAATACAAATTCGCCTCAGTAACTCAAAAACTATTTAACCTTGAAATAATCATTTAATGTGTCTGAAGTTCAGTCTGAACAGCCACAGAGGCACCTAGGTGAAACAGTAGATCGAGAGCCTAAAGTGGAATCAGGACGACCTGACTTCCAATCCAAAATTAGAACTTACTATCTGTGTAACCCTGTCCAAATCACTGTCTCTTTGACTGATTTTCCTCAGCTGTGATACAAAAATAATAACATTTACTCTTAGGACTGATGTGAACAAAAGGCCTACAATCTCGATAGAAACAAATAAAATACTTGACTAAAGGAGAGAAAAATTCACCAGATATTGAACGAAGTGATAGTCATTATGGAATTTTACCCAGTACTTCAAACAAGTAAAATTAAATGACTCAAAAATGTCCATTTCAGATTATGACAAACTTAAGTGAAATATTATTTAGCTTGCTCACCAGTATATATTCAGAGCTAATCAATAAAATTGGCAATGAAGTGGACTCAGAATTACATAAGAGGGAGATAGGGTTCTGTGTTGCCTTTATGAAATGTAAAAGCTTCTTTTGTATATCAGATTTCTCCCAAAAGAAAAGTCTCATATTTATGAAGTCAATATTCTACTTGTTTTGTTTTATGACTATGATAAATAGAATAAGGGAAAGACTTTGGAGAAAGGAGGGAGACACGGCATATAAGAGAAGAAATTTCAAAGAAATAAAACAAATAATATCATCAATAAAATGCATAATAAAGATGATATGACTTATCACATGGTAAGGATAGGATAAGAATAAAAAAGCTTGCTTTTGCCACTTGTGTATTCATTATATCCAAAAAGGGATAAAATTTTCTAATATGTAAAGTGGGTTTCATGATGATAAATTATGTAGGATTTTGGGGTGATTTATTTTTTATGTTCAAAGAAATATATAAATACGTTTCAGAAAGGATGGAATGAATTAGCATGCATTTTAGGGAAATATGGAAACATTTTTTGGTTTTTCTGCTTTTAAAAAAATTCACCATTCATTCATTCATTCATTCATTCATTTATTTATCTATCTATCCATCTATTTATTTATTTACTCATTTATTTATTTATTCATTCATTCATCTATCTATCTATTTATTTATTTATTGTAGTTTTCAACATTAATTTCCACAAAATTTTGAGTTTCAAATTTTCTTTCCATCTCTCCCCTTCCACCACCCAAAGACATCATGCATCCTGATTACCCTTTCCCCCAATCTGTCCTCCCTTCTATCACAACCCTCCCTTTCCTTACCCTGTCTTCTCTCTTTTCTTGTCAGGCAAGAGAGATTTCTACACCACAGTACCTGTATTTCTTATTTCTGACTTGCATGCAAAAGCAATTCTCTACATTCACTCCTAAAACTTTAAGTTCAAAATTCTGTCACTTTCTCTTTTCCCACCCATCCCCACTGAGAGGGCAAGCAATTCAATATAGGATATAAATATGTTGTTATGCAAAAGACCTCCATAATAGTTACGTTGTGGAAGACTAACTATATGTTCCTACATCTTGTCCTGTCCCCAACTTACTCTCTTCTCTCTTTTGACCTTAGTCATCCCCATAAATCTTTACTTCCTCCTATCATCCTCCCATCACATTTCTCCCATTTTTCCCTACTTTCTTGTAGTGTGAGATATATTTTCATACCAAATTGAGTGTACATGTTATTCCCTCCATAAGCCAAATGTGATGAAAGTAAGCTTCACTTTCTCCCCCTCGTTTCTCCTTTTCCTGACAAAAGTTTTCCTTGCCTCTTCTATGAAAGATTATTTGCCCCATTCCATTTGTCTCTTTCTCCCCCCAATATATTCCTCTCTCACCTCTTAATTTTATTTTTAGATATCATTACTCCCTATTCAACTCAACCTGTGCTCTGTCTATATGTATATAATCCTTCTGACTACTCAATTACTGAGAAAAGTCTCAAGTGTTAGAAATACTATCTTTTCGTCTAGGGATGTACAGAGTTCAACTTTAGTAAGTCCCTTATGATTTCTCTTTCCTATTTACCTTTTCATCTTTCTCTTGATTCTTGTATTTGAAAGTCAATTTTCTATTCAGTTCTAGTCTTCTCACCAAGAATGCTTGGAAGTCCTCTCTTTCATTGAATTATAGTTTTTCCACTTAAGTATTATATTCAGTTTTGCTGAGTAGGTGATTCTTGCTTTTAATCCTGTTTCTTTTGACTTCTTGAATATCATATTCTAAGCCTTTCAAACCTTTAATGTAGAAGCTGCTAGGCCTTTTGTTATCCTGGTTGTATTTCCATGATACTCAAATTGCTGCTTTCTGGCTTCTTGCAACATTTTCTCCTTAACCTGAGAACTCTGGAATTCGGCTACAATAATCCTGTAAGTTTTTCTTTTCAGATTTCTTTCACACAATGATTGGTAAATTTTTTGAATATTTATTTTACCCTCTGGTTCTAGAATATCAGGGCAGTTTTCCTTTATAATTTCATGAAAGATGATGTCTAAGCTCTTTTTTTGTCATGGCTTTCAGGTAGAACCCATAATTTTAAAATTTTCTCTCCTGGATCTATTTTCCAGGTCAATTGTTTTTTTTTTTTCCAATTAGAAATTTCATATTATCCTCTATTTTTTTATTCTTTTTGTTTGTTTTGTAGTTTCTTCTTCTCTCATAAAGTCATCAGCTTCTATCTGCTTCGTTCTAACTTTTAAAGAACTATTTTCTTCAGTGAACTTTTGTACCTTCTTTTCCATTTGATCCATTCTGTTTTTTAAAGCATTCTTCTCCTCATTGGCTTGGTGGATCTCTTTTGATATTTGGGTTAGTCTATTTTTAAAGGTGTTATCATCTTCCCCTTTTCTGGGGTTCTCCTTTGGCGAGTTGTGGACTTGCCTTTCATGATTCTCTTGCATCAGCCTCATATCCCTTCACAATTTTTACTCCACCTCTCTTACTTGATTTTCAAGGTCCTTTTTGAGTTTTTCCATAGTCTGAGAACGCGGCATATTTTTTAGAGGTTTTGGATGTAGAATCCTTGAATTTTATGTCTTCCTCTGATGTCTTCCTTCCTTTGTATTTTTTTAATCTGGAAGTATGGAAGAAAATGCCTTTTCACCAAGAAAGTAACCTTCTACAGTATTATTTTTTTTCACTTTGGAGGGCATTCTCCCAGCCAGTTACTTGACTTTTGAGTACTTTGTCAAGTAGTGAGTATACTCTAGGGACATGTAAGTTATCAATTCCTCCAAGGTGTTACAATCTAGGAAGAGGAGGTTACTCCTTCGCTAGTGTGCACTCTGGTCTGGGAGAAAACACAAGCTTGTCTGCCAAGGATCCTCTCCAAAGCATCCAGCAGCTCCAACACACAAATTCTGTTCCTCACCCCGGGACCACCACTGACAACTGAGACACAGATCAATCACTCAGTTCCCCTATGCTCCTTAAGCTTAGGGATTCAAAAATAGAAGTTTCTGGAACAGAAGCTACTGCCACCCTGCAGCCCCGCTGGACCTTGCTCTCCTCTCACTCATGTAAAAGAGTTTTCTTACTAACCTTTGAAGCTGTCTTCTTCATTTGTGGATTAAGAAATCTGTGAACTGCAACTGCTGCCCGTGATTCCACGCAGTGAAGCCTGCTCCAGTCCTGTCTATGTGGCACTGCAAGACCAAGGCTGGGCTGAACTCTGCTCTAAGCTCCATGAAACAAACATTTTATTTCAGCCTTCCAGGGTGTTTTGGGGTGGAAAACTCTTTCACTCTGTCGTTTTGTGACTTCTGCTGCTCTAGAATTTATTTAGAGTAATTTTTACAGATATTTTATGGACTATGGGGGGAGAGCTACAGCAAATCCATCCTTCTACTCCACCATCTTGTCTCCATCCCCCTCCAAACATATTCTGTACTTCCTTTTAGTACTACAATGATAAGAACCATTATTAGTAAATATAAATGCCCAGAAACATATGCTTTTATTTTAACAATGATGAATTACAAAAGTAGCAGGAAACATAATCAGAGAGATGTATGAAGAGAAAGAGATGGCAATCAGTTAAGCACAGACCAAAAATAGGGCAAGATACCTGGAAAAAATTCCTAGAACACTAAATTTGTTCTCTGTGAATTCCTAGTCATACAGGACAGACATAATTACAAATACGAATAATTTCTTAGAATTTCTTTATTTAATGTTACTTCTAAAGTCTTGGTTAGATGCCTAACAATGTTTGATTTGAATTTAAATCAGGACTATAACCATATTGAGATATTTGATGGCATTGCCCTATGTAAGAAAATCTGTTCCACAGATGGAAGAACTCATTCCCAAACCCCACTGACATATTTTTTTGTTAAGTAGCAAGAAAGACAATAAGCAACAATTTTTCATATAACATAATACTGTCTGCTATTACTACAGGGTTATTAGAACAGTGGAAACAAAGAATTTTTCCACTGAAACAATAGGGTATGAATTCAGCAGAAATTATTTCTATATTCTCTGGTTTATTAGGCTTTCAAGCAGCATTAGACAAGTCAGGAATCACTTAGCTATCAATTAAATCCACCCACATTTTACGTGTTTCTAATTGAAAGTTCATTCATTCAGTGGAAATAAGGTATGAGTGTCTCTTTTTCCTAAAGTAAATTCTCATTTAGCCACAGTTTTTTTTTTTTGCTTTAATTGTATATTATGGATGTATGTGCGTGTGCGTGTGTGTTTAGGGTCTTTTTATGTGTGTTGTGGTGTGTGTGTGTGTGTTTACTGTCTTTTCAGTTATAACCAACATGCTTTTCTTCATCATCATGCATAAGAGGAGTGGTCAACCATGGCCTCTGGGGATAGTTAATTTGGTACATTTTTCATCCCAGTGGTAAACAAAAGGTACTATGACAAGTCTAGTCAAGTTTTTCTTCCTGGTAATTTGTTTTTGCAGTGCTCTTCTGTCTTATGTTTCCTCCCAATAAGATTTCCACAAATCAAAGAGACTTTGCAGTACATGTGTTAGATACACACACACACACACACACACACATATATATATATATATACACATACATACATATATATATACATATATACATATATATACACATATATACAAGTATGTGCATGCACGTATTTTTTCAGATATTCCCTACATTAGTCACAAAACTCTTCAAATGTTTTATTACCCTTAACTTCTTTGTAAGTGGGTAGATAAGTATTTTTTATCTTCTGATGGTAAATATTCATTTCTTTACTTTGCTCTTTTTGTGGATCTGTGACATAATTGATTACTAATTTTAATAGTAGAGAAAGCGATTATGCACGGTTTCTTGTTCAAAACTCCATATATCTTTCTCAGTATTCTAGGGCAGTGGATGTGGAGTCAAATCTTTCCTCAGATCCTTACCAGCTCTTTGACCTTGGACAGGTTATTAAAACTGTGCCTCAGTTTCCTCATTTGTGAAATGGAATAATGGTATCACCTACCTCCTAAATTTGTTGTGAATATCCAATGCAATAGTATTTGTAAAGCATTTCCAAAGTCTTAAAGCACCATGTAAATGCTGGCTTTTATTTTCTCTTGCTATTATGAGGATATCACAGAGAAAATCTCCATGATTATTCCACTCACATATCTAGTCACATTCCCATAGCTCTATGAAAATGTACTTTACTTGTCTTCCAGAATTAAAGGGTGGTGACATATTGCAACCTAAGTGTGACCAAAATTTTCCTCTCCATTGATCTTGATGAAGCAAAACTATTTCTTCAGAGACTGTGGATTGTTTCCCCAAACTTGCAGTGATAAGACATGCATTGATGTTACAACACAGGCACATTAAAAACATTGATCTTCCATTAGAGAAAGGCTTCTAGTTATGACAGAAGTCTTACACAATTTTTGAAAGACAATGCAACATACTCTCTTCTTTGTGTTCAATCATGGGTCTAGTTCATCATACATAGGCAGTATGCCTAAGTAAACCAAGAAATTTGCTGCAAGCTGTTCTAATTAAGGTAATTTTAATTATCTAAAATAAATCATTTTTTAACATTTTAGAATGTATGATAAAATGCATTTTAAAATGAGAAGACAATATATAGCTTAAAATTAATTACAAATTAATATATAAATGTGAATTTAACCATAATGGAAAATGAACAAAAGGATATACAAATAAATACTAATACAATTTTCCTAATAAAATTAAGTAAAAGACATCATCCAAATAAAGATATCCAAAAGGCCCAGAAATATCGTTAGCAAACAGTGGTGTTTAAGAAGAAGAGACATTTGCCAATATAGTGAAGCACTGGTATAACGCGCACATTTTTTTAAAAAAATGTATTTTTTTCTCAATCAACATAAATTCTCCTGTTTGCTTCACCAAAGCCCTGTGAGAACAAGCTAAAAATGAAAAAGTTCCATTTTACACAATAACAGAGTGCCCTTTTAAAAGCTTATAGAGAGAAAATAAATTCGCTGCTTGGACATGGCATAGGTCTACATATTTATATCTACTCACCTGATGTTGTTTACTCATAGATAGATACCCGCATATATATGTGTGTACTCACACACATACACACAAGTATATTATATATATATTTGTAAAATATATGTTGTATACATATGCACACATATTCCAGAATTGCTGCTTCCTTAAGACTTGTGTTCTTGTACCAAACAATCAATCAGTTTCCAGAACTCTGATTTCTTTTTAATTTTTTCTCTAGATCTCTCATTTCACCCGGAAAAAAAAAAAGATTTGAAATATCTTGGTTCAACTCTTCCAGAATTTCTAGTTGAATTTCTGACGAGGTCTTCTTTTCCTTTGTTGTTATGCTTGTAGGTATCTTGGAGGTATTCTCTTTGGTTTTGTATATATAAATAAATACGAACATATATATTTGTCAATATAATGCAATACAATAAAATAAATACACACTATTTGTCAATATAAATATGTACAGATATATTTATTTGACTATGTAAATATATTTAGAGTAAGTTCTAGACTTGTCATATTAAAGCTTTCTTGAGGTATTGAGTTTTGCATTACTGTTGTATGTCAAGTACAGGTAAGCTTGAGCACCTACTAACTATGAGATCTCCAAAAGTGATCTAATCCAGGGACAAGTCTGATCACTGAATGTCAAAGTCTTTCTATTCTTTGGTCCAGTATCTATGGGTTCATTTCTAGGTACTACCACTTTAAATAACCATTGATATGCTCAGGAGTGTCCAGATGACAGTACACTGAACACACAAGGTCACTAAATGCATGTTATAAGTTGCCATGTTGAAAGAAATGAGATATTTTTCTTGAAGAAGAGAAGATGGGCTAGAATGGGAAAAACTATTATCCATTATGATGATGATGATGATGATGATGATGATGATGTTTCCATTTTATAATTGAGGAACTTTGCTGGGAATGATAGTTCTCTAAATACTGGAAAATTAATCATATACAGAAGGACTAGATTGGATCTACTACAGGGTAAAACTTGAACAGATGGGTGTAAGTGGTGAAGAACCAAACTGATGTTTAAGATAAGGAAAAATTTCCTGAAAGTTGAAGTTGTCATAAAGTAGAATTGGCTGCCATAGGAGGTAGAGGATTTCTTCTCATTAGATATATTTAGGTAAAGTCTGGATAACCCCTTAATGGAGATGTTATGGAGGGTATTTTTGACTAGATGGCCTTCAAGGTCCCTTTCCAGCTTGGAGATTCTGTCATCATACATGTTACTTATTTTGTTGGCATTTCTGTTTACCATTTTCCCTGTATTTAGCATTTTCTTTAATTTAGAAAGCTTTGTGATTGGGACAGGCATGGAAAAAACAGAAAGGAGGAATAAATGGATACTTGATCTGATCAGCTGAAGGATTTGTGAAATCTTTTCAATGTTACCACAAAAATAATAATCCTTGACAAAAAGTGACGCTGCTTTAAAAAGTCATTCTAGCCAGGTAGATTTTTTTCTCATTTAACTCACTTTTTCTCACACTGATTTAAAAATCTGACTCTTATTTTAATTGTTTTGAGGACAATCAACCAGGAAGTATGTGGAGAAGTCACTGAATGATGTCTCAGTCTTCTATTGATACTTCTGACCCTGAGGGGCAGCAAATCCACTTAATTTTTCTTTTTATAATGCAATTACATTGGAATTTTGATAAAATTTTCTCAACTTATATCACTTACATTTGTCCTAAGAAGCAAAGTTAAGGAGAGAGACTCATTAATTTCACATATTAAAAATACATATTAAAATATTTTCTGGAAAATTATGGCAGTGTTTTATGCTTATTTGAAAACCAGTCTTGATCTTCAGCAAGATGATCAGTGAATCACATTTGAAAACTGATTTGAGAAACAATTTATGGGATCAGGAACATAGAAGTAATTGTGAATGCTAGAGATAAAATCTTTCACTAGTCCTATAGATCCATGTGGGTCAGCAATAGAATACTGAAGATTTTCTTCAAACATTGGTTTATTTCTCAATAAACTGAAAGGATTGATTTGACTGAGAGGATTTCTACACTTTCCTCCTAGGATCAGCATTTTTAGTCTCTTTAGCTGAATATTAAAAGAATTTAACTCAAGGTTAAATAATTTCAAACACTAAACAAGCACGGCTTAAAGTCAGGCCACTCTTAATATATGTATTTAGGGTTGGAGCCAAGATGGCAGAGTAGAAGCATGGATCTGCTGTAGGTCTCCCCTCCAAGCCCTTAAAATATCTGTAAAATGACTCTAAGTAAATTCTAGAGCAGCAAAAGCCACAAAATGACAGTGAAACAGATTTCCAGGCCAACACAATCAGGAAGGCTGACAGGAAGAGTCTATTGTATGAGCTCAAAGCCCATTCTGGACTATACAGGCACAGATAAGATTAGAATACGTTTCAGGGCACTGAATCCAGGGCAGCTGCAAAGGTTTCCAGATTTCACAATGCACAAACATCAGAGACATCTTCAAAGTTCAGTGTGAAAGCTCTCTCATGTGGATGAAAGGGGAAAGTGTTCTGGCCTCAGTCACAGCAGCCATTGCCACAGCAGTGGCTTCTAGAACTCTTAGTCTGCAGACAGTGGGAGAATCAGACAGCTGATCTGTATCTCAGTCTTGAATGGTGGTTCTGGGGAGAGCAGAAACGCTGGCATAATGGAGCTGACCGTGGCTGTGGAGAGGGAATCCTATTCGGAGTTTCAGGGCAGAAAAGAGTGCTTGTGGTTGCTCACAGACCAGAGTACAGGCCAGGAGAGTAGTAAATACCTCTACCCTGATTATGCCCCGTTGGCAGAATTGAGAACTTACTGGTCCCTTGAGATATCTTGGAATAAATCTACTCAACATCACTGAAGCCTGGCGTAGTATACCCTCCATTTGACAAAGAGTTTAAAAGCCAAGTAACTGACTGGTAAAATGCCCCAAAAGGGGAAAATAATACTATAGAAGGTTATTTTGTGGGTGAAAAGGCATTTTTTTCCATCTTTTCAGATGAAGATCAAAGTATACAACCAGAGGAAGACCAAAGTATACAACTGGAAGAAGACAGTGAGGTCAAAACTCCTACACCCAAAGCCTCCAATAAATATTAAATGCCCTCTGGCCATAGAAGAGCTCAGAAAGGATTTTGAAAATCAAGTAAGAGGAAAAGGAAAATTTAGGAAAAGAAATGAGAGTGGTACAAGAAAATCATGAAAAATGAGTCAGCAGCTTTCTAAAGGAGACCCTTCAAAAATATGCTGAATAAAATAACACCTTTAGAAATAGACTAACCCAAATTACAAAAGAGATCCAAAAAGCCAGTGGGGAAAAAGTGGCTCAAAAAGTATAATAAGCCAAATGGAAAGAAAGAGGTTTAAAAGTTCATTGACGAAAGTAGTTCTTTAAAAATTGGACTGGAGGGGATAAGCTGTGGGTAATCACTTTGTTCAAGTGCTGCACTCACTTTCCTCCTTGTGCCACAATGATACTCCTGATGAACTGAGGCCAGGCCTCCTTTGCGACCCTTCCTGCATAGTCAGTTGGGTGAAGCCAGGGGTCTGGACTGACCCAGGATATGTCCCCTCTTGCTAGTGCCAGGAGGTGTGCACCTTTCTTACCCTTCTAGAGGACAGCTACCTGCAGCAATTCTTTGCCACCAATCTATGCTTTCAAATCTCTGTTAAGTAACTCTTGGTGATGGCTCTGATTTATTTACAAAGAGTTGATCTGCAGCTCAGTGAACATACTCACAGTAACATCTTCTTAGTCTTGTATCTAGCTAATGACATGGAGGAAGACAGAGAGGACACCAAGTATGAGATTTTGCCCTGGGGCAGGAGCTAGTGGAAACTCATGCCCAGCTTCCTGCATCAGCTGTGGCCCTGCATGGGCTACTAGGCAGCTGAGAACCTGCACTCTTGTGAAGACATCATGGCAAAGGAATCATCTTATTTGGCCTAGACCAGGGAAAGGCCTGCCTATCATTGTAGGGGGTGGGTGGACGCTCTTTGAGGTTTCCCCCAGGGAGACCAGAACTGTTCTGCTGTCCTGTCCATGACTGCTGGCTCCAGTGGCGCCAGTCTCCATTTCCTCCCAGAGATTTGTCCCCCAAATGGAACTACTTTATACAGTGTTCCTTCTAGAAGCAGTCCCCCAAACAGCCTGCTCCAGCTCAGTCCCTTCCCACTCTTTCCTTAGCCGCTCAGCCCAGGAACCTTTTCCACATTCTCCCTCCAATTCTGCAGTTAGAACCTGGGACCTACACTTTGCAGATCCTGCCTAAACTGGCTGCCACCACCTCCCCTGCTTTCTGGCAGTCAGTAGGATATAAAGCAGCTGGGACCAGCCTGCTGGCCTCTCTATGCAGTGGCCTATGTGGGGTGACTGCCCTCCTGGCTCTTACTGGTATCACTGCTGCCCTCCTCCTCCCTTCTCCAGTTTCCTCGTGATTAAACACCATGCTTCCTCACTGTATAATTCTTATTCTTTTTGACATCACAACGGTCTTGATTTCTTCTTTAATAAATTGGAGGAGACAAAGCAATGGAATGGAGTAGATGAAAGCTTATGACTTTATGAGAAATCAAGGAATTATAAAAGATAACCAAAGGATTGAAAAAAAGAAAAGACATTGTGAGATATCTCACTGGAAAAGCAACTGATTTAGAAAATTCATCTAGGAGACATGATTTGGAAATTATTTGTCGATCTGAAAATCAAAATAAAAAAAGAGCCTAGACATTATCTTCCAGGAAATTTTCAAGAAAACCTGTCCAGATATTTCAGAACCAGAGGGTTAAGTAGAAATGGAAACACTCTACCAATCACCTCCAGAAAGAGAACCTGAAAGGAAAACTACTAGGAATATTGTAGCCAAATTTGAGAATTCCCAGACAAAGGAGAAAATATTAAAAATAGCCAGAAAGGAACAATTCAAGTATTGTGGAAATCAGGAAAAATCAGTATAATACAGGATTTAGCAGATTCTGCACTAAGGGTTTGGAAGGCTTGGAATATGATATTCCAGAGATCAAAGGAGGTAGAATTAAAACCAAGAATCATCTACCCAGAAAGACTGAGTGCATTACTTTATGGGAAAAAAAAGAATTTCAATGAAATGGAAGATTTCCAAGCATTCTTGCTGAAAAGAGCAGAACAGAACAGAAAATTTGAATTTCAAATGCAGGAAGAAAGAGAAACATGAAAGTTAAACAGGAAAGAGAAGCCATAAAGAACTATTAAAGTTGAACTATTTACATTCCAGTGTGGAAAGATTGTTACTTTCTGAGATGTTACTCATGAGATCTTTCTCAGTATTAAAATAGTTAAAGGGAAAATAAGCACACAAAAGTATTTATACGTAAACACAACTATACATATACATACATATTGTAGGTGTGCATGTATATGTATGCATATGTATACTATATGTATTACATAGATATTTAGACATGTATGTGTATGTATGTGTATTTTATTTATGTGCATGTATATGTTTAGGTATGCATATATGTGTGTATATGTACACACATGTCCATATATGTGTAAGCATGTATACATACACGTATACATATATACGCATACACACAAACACACAGACATACACACATACACAAAGAGCATAAGGTTAGCTGAATATGAAAGGAGAATACCAAAAAAAAATATTTGCTGTTGAGTAGAATGTACTAGGAGAAAAAACTCGGAACGGAAAAATGTAGCAAATCATCTCAAGTAAAAGAGGCAAGAAAGAAATTTCACAATGGACGGGAAGAGGTGAGAGATGAAAAGGAATAATTGAGCCTTACTGTCATAGGATTTGGCTTTAGGGAGGAATAACATATTCTCAATTGAATATGGAAATCTATTTTACCCTGCAGGAAGACAACAAAGGAGACCAGATAGGAGGCCTAAGAAAATAGATCCTCAACTTATTAGGGAAAGGGATAATCAGAAGCAAATACAATGGTGGGAGGACAGCTCAAAAGACAGAATGGCATGAATGGATGGCAGCACAGGAGAGAGGGAAATGTGGTTAGTCTTTCTCAGCGTAACTGTTATGGAAGTGTTTTGCAAAGCTACACAAGTGTAACATATATAGAATTGCTTGTTTTCTCAATGGAGGTGGTGGGGAGGGAGAAAGGAATAGAATACGTAACTCAAAGCTTTAAAATGAGTGTAAAAATTTGTTTTGTCTGCAACAGAGAAATTCGTTGTACAGTCAATCAGGTACAGAAATTTATTTTGTGCTATAGGATAAAGGAAGGAAAAGGGATGGATGGGAGGGTGTGATAGAAGGGAGAACAGACTGGGATCAGGGGTCGATGGGGTGCATGCTGTCCTGGGGTGGGAGGGCGTGAGAAGTGGGGATAAAATTTGTAATTCAAATTCCTGTGGAAGTGAAAGTTGAACATTGAAAATAACATATAAAAATAAATAAATATATTTAATTTTCACTTGAAATTTTTCTAGTTTTAAATTCTTTCTCCCTCTTTTCTCACTCTTCCCATTGACAGTGAAGGTGGTAAATGTGTTATCGTTATTCATGCAAAATCATGCAAAGTATATTTCCTTATTAGCCATTTGTAAAACAAAAACAAGAAAAAAATTAAATTGTTCAATTTTAATTTAGACTCCATCAGATATTTCTGTGGAGGTGGATAGAATTTTAACCATAAGTCTTTCAGAATTGTTTTAGATCATTGTATTTCTGAGAACAGCTAAGTCATTTATAGTTTATAAGTGTATATTATTGTTATCATCCTGTATAATATTTTCTTGGTTCTTCTGACTTCACTTTGTAATACATCTATCTTCTCAGGTTTTTCTTAAACCATTCTGCTCTTCATTCCTTGTAGCATGATAGAATTTCATTAAAGTCATACACAGTACTTGTTCCGCTATTGCCAAAGTGATAGGGAAAGTTAGAACAGTAATGCACTGTTAATAGTTTTAAATGAATCCAACTACTCTTTAGACCAATTTGGAATTATGTTCAAAAGACTATATAATACTCTGGTCAAAAGGCTATGATACTATACAATAAATAACCTTTACAGAGTGATACCACTGCTATGTCTGTTTCCCAAAGAAACAGGAAAACACATACACAGATATACATATATGTATACACATTTATATACATACATGCACATATAATACACAAATGTGTTTATGTATATATACACACGCATACATATATAATATGTACATGTGTGTATTGTATATGTATACCACCATAAATATATCAACACATGTACAAATATATACATATACAACATCTATATCTCACATATATAGCATATATCTATATTATTAAACAAATCATAAACAGGTTGAACAAAACCAATAAAAATAAGAAGACAATAACCAGAAACAAGGTAAATATAGCATCAGCAGTGCTTCTGGAGTCCATGAATCTACCAAAACTGCAGCAATTCTTTTCTTCCTTACTGCTGGGTTGCTATATATAAGAGAAACTCTGCACCAGCATCTATTAATGCCCTAATTACAGTAGCCGATCCGTTTTTCAAAGCACATGATTAAATTGATATGACTTCCATAATCTTGCCTATGTATTTATTTAATCTGATCTTGGGCTTGGGAAATTTCCTATTGTCCCTGAAGGGGTAACAAACTTGAATACAATGACTCAAGAGGATCTGTAGGTGGAATTCTTACTTCCCTATTCAGCCTAATATTGAGACCCTTTTCTCAGTACATGGTATGTAGTTTAACAGTTGGAATACCATCTATTCTTCCAAAATCTATCCTTCCTCTTAATAAAGAACTAAAATATTATCTACTTGTTAATCTATTCTGACTCTGAAATAACTGGCTATTTGCTCTTCTCTCTTGAGGAAGTTTATCTTTTCCATATTACCCCAAGTCTGTTAACAGTGAAATCTTATCTAGCACTTCCTAAAAGAAGGTCTCTATTTCCCCAATTCATAGAGGGAGATCTAGGTGGTTGTAAACAGGAGAAGTGGATTTCACTATTATATTCCTATGAGGAACTGTTAAAGAAGTGCTATGATAAGCCTCGTTGTCTCCAGTCATAACTGGCATTTTCCTTACTTCTTCCTTTAACTTTCTCATGCAGTCTCTTAATGAATACCTCTATCAGGTCACGTACAGGCAGTGGGATATTGTTTACTGCATCCCTCAGCAACTCAAGGTAACAGATGAGTTCCATTGTTACCTCCTTCAATATGTAATCCCCAAAAGCACATTGTACAAAATGATTGTGACTAATGCCTATGAATTTCAAACAGACTATGTCATTTTTGTGTACTCCTCTGACCCCTTTGTCTGTTTTTCACCATCCAAGATTCTAATGATTGTCTTATTTTTTTGGGTGAATCACCTTTAAATATCAGTGTTAGGTAAAATCATCAGTCACTTCTTTAAACACTGTGTGTGCTCCCCCACTCTGTCCTGGTTCTCCTGCTTCCTTTGTAGATTGGACACGTGCCCACTTTCCTAGAAACCTTTTCACCTTCATTTGTTTCATTCCCCCCCCCAATGTATCCTCCTCCTAGGTGTCTGCACCTCAATCAGGCCCTACAGGTGAATGGGTTGCATTCACTTTCCTGTTGTAAGCTTCCCCCTTCTATTTTTTTTTTCTGAACCACTCTCACAACTGTCTTTTCTGATACTTTTTAGCTTGCTCTTCTGAAGGAAAGTTCAGACATTGTAGCATAGGAAGCTTCTCCTACAAATCAGCTAACTCCGTTTTCAGCTGAACCTTTTCCTCCAGCCATTTGTAGCTACTTTTACATATAATAAGATAGCTTGTTAATAATGCCCATCCTTTTCTGCATATCCTTATCATTTCTTTACTTGGTTGTATTGACATTCCTTGCAAACATCTTTCTAAGGGTCTAGGTGGTCCCTTCTCTAGCCTCCAACATAAATCCTCCCATCCTAGGATACCCGTTTCCTTCCCTAGATCCTTCCTGTCTCCAACTAGAGGTTTTAAATTTTTTGATTCCATCCTCATCCCCATTTGTAGCACCAGTATGATACCCACGACAGCTGCTATAGATAAGTATGTGTATTTCCAGGGTAAATTTGCAAAATATATGCTCTCTTCCTCAAAGAAAAAACCAAAAATATTTATTTAAATACCAGAAAGCCAATTGAACCATGGTAGCAAGGAAGTTCGTACTCATTACTAAAAGAGGGAGGATCACCATCCCTAAGTCCTCCCTCTGTCAGATCTCCCCATAAACAAACATCCTTAGGCAAAATGTCCCTCTCTCACCCAGGTTAGCTTCATTGCTCTGCCTGCTATATCTCTCTCTTCTCCAACTCCCTCTGTCTTCCTGCAGCACCATTATTGCTCCACACACTCAGCAAGCTGCTCCTATCACAGCCTCCATGTGATTCAATCTCTGGGCTGAGGCTGAGCTCAAACAGGTCAAATAGGCTTATTAAGGGGCAGGGACGATCTTCAGATTTCCTTACCATTGAAACCATTTATGGTAGCTCTTTTGATTATGGCAAAATGCTAAAAATTGAAGGGATTCCTAACAGTTGGGGAATAACTGAACAAACTGTGCTTTATGAAAGTAATGGAATGCTGTTGTGCAATAAGAAATGATGAGCAGGCAGATTTCAGAAAAACCTGAAAAGAATTGTGTGAATCTGATGCAAAGTGAAATGAGCAGAACCAAGAAAACATTGTACTCTGTATCAGCAACATTTTGTGTTGATCAACCATGAATGACTCAGCTCTTCCCAGTAACACCATGATCCAAGACAAGTACAAAATACTCATCAAGAAAAATGCTATCCACATCTAGATAAAGAATTAATGTACTCTGAATGAAGATCAAAGTGCACTTTTCCTACTTTGTAAATTCTTTTTTTTATTTTGATCTGTTTCTAGTTTCATAATTGTTACTAATATGGAAATAAATTTTAAATGCTATCACATGCATGATATATATCAAGTTGTCTACTTGAGGGGAGGGGGGAAGGGAGTGAGAAAAATTTGGAATGCAAAATTTTTTACAAATAAATGCCAAACATTCTCTTGACAGCTAATTGGGAAAAATAAAATATTATTAAAGTTATATAAGAAATAACAATACTTGTGTTGTGCTTATATAATAGGTTCTGAGTTTATAATTTATTTTTAAAAATTCACAAAGATTTAATTAATTCAAAATAATTTTCTTAATCCAAAATATATTCTACAAATTATTTTATAGGAAAGAACACCAAAACAATCTACTGTTCAACTAGTTACTTTAAGAGTAAAATGAAAAACAATTTTATTAATACTTTTTTATTGTCAAAGTTTCTTCCAATATAACACATTTTTCCAATTTGTTGCCACATTCATACTATATAAGAAATAATCTTTCAAATGAAAAAAAAACATAAAATCAGGTAGATGGAACAGGGAATGTAGCAAGAGGCCTGGAGTCAGGGGAACCTGAGTCCAAATTCGACTCAGACATGTGACACTAGTTGTCTAACCTTGGATATATCACTTAACCCTGATTGCCTCATCTCCCCCCTCAAAAAAAAAATTCTAACAGGAGAGAAAGAGATTAAGTTATGACAGAGATTAAGTTATAACTGATCTCAGCCAGTTAATAAATAAACATTTATTTAAAAAAATAGACAAACAATATGAGAAAACTCAATAAATATATCTGAAAAAGTGTTGAAACACTTGCCAACATTCCTCCCAGTTCTTCCAAGGACTGAATTTTGGGTACTTTCTCATACCTTTATTTAGTCATGCTTGTTATTTTGAAACATTCCATTTTGATTTCTTTATGTTTCATTTTTTTCTTCATTTACACATTTGTAGTCATTATGTAGGGCTATTCTCTCGGTTTTACTTACTTCACTATGCATCAGTTTATGTAAGTCTTTCCATGCTCCTCCTTATTAATCATTTTAATCACATTAGACTGTAAACTCCTTGAGAACATGGATTTTATTTCAACTTTCACTGTATCCCTAGTGCTTAATACAGTGCTTATCCATGGTAGATACTTAAATACTTGAGGATTGACTAATTTTATTGTTTTCTTACAGGATAGTAATATTTCATTAAATTCCAAAACCAAAATTTATATAAATATTTCTTTTTATTCCCATAAATTTATTCCTATGGATTTTTTGGTGCACATGTGGATTTTCTAATTATTAACTACCCCCCTTGGATGATGATGGTGACCATGACGATGATGTTGATGATGATGATAACTAATATTTATATAGCACTTACTGTGTTCCAGGCACTTTGCTAAATGATTTATAAGTACTAACTCATTAGAGAAGGTTAATTAGGGGAGATTTGTTCTGTAGGAAGACCCACAACTTTTATCAGTTTTTAATGAGGTACTGGTTCTCCAGGATTGAGATGCCCTCTGACTCTGAAATGTATGTATATATACATGTATATATATATATATATACATATATATATACACACACACACACACACACATACATACATATATGTATGTATGCATATATACGTATACTCTGAGTTGAAGTTTTGTTTTGGGTCTTACTGATTGAAATTGTTTGTTTGGTCAGACAAGAATATAGGTAGCTACTAAGAAGCCCTTGGCTTTGAAAACCCATATGTTTGTTCTTCTCTCTCTGGTAACTGTGTATGTATGTAATGGTCAGACAGTTGGATCTTTCTGTTTATCTGTGATGTATGTATTGTTTATGGTCAAGCAATTGAAAGTCCTGCATGTTGGTCTTTATTTTTCTTTTTGTATTTTATCTGAGTTTCAGGATTCTCACTGTTTCTTCTGAACTAAGTGAATGATACATGTGCTTGATTACAGAGACTGTTGATCGCCCACAAGTTGCTTTCCTTTTGGAAAATCAGATCATAGGAATTGTGAATGCCAGGCCTTCCTGTGTATGCCACAGTCCTTCCTGATACTCACAAGAATCTTAGAATGGGAGTTTTCTTTTTATCCTCATTTTGCAGTTGAGGAAACTGAGGTAAACAAAGGTTAAGTGACTTGTCTGAGGTCACATAGCTAGGAAGTGCCAGAGGTTATATTGGAATTTAATTTTTTTTTCCTGACTCTAAGCTCAACACTTCAGCCACTGAACCATCTAGATGTAAATGCCCTGCAGTTAGAGTTTATACACATTTTCTTCATTTGTTTTGCATAATCCTTAACTACTTTCTAAAAAGGTTCCATTAATTCACAACTTCACCAAGCCTATCTTCCACAAGCCCTCCAGGTTTACATATTTTCATCATATGAATCTTTGATAGTTTGTCCAGTATTAGGTGAACCAAAACTCCTTCTATCTGTATTTATCTAATTATTTGTAATTCGAAGCCCTCTTTTTTAAAAGAGGTGCATTTGTATCCTCTGAACAATTACCATTTGGGGATTGACTTTTGTTACACTTACATATGTTTATGTTTTTATACATATATATTTATATTTACATATACTCATGTGCGTTAAATATGTGTGGATGTGTGCATATATCTACATCTACAAACATTTTTTGTCCGGAAAAACAAAACTGTAAGTGAGAAATCTCATACAAAGATTTAAGAGTAGGAGCTTCCCTGGGATAACAGAGGGCATGAGAGTTATAGAAACTCACAATAATGAGTAGGAGACAAACCTGAGTATCAACAAATACGATTTAGCAGAAGCAATAACACTTGTAAACAAATAATACAAATTGGAATGTAATAGACAGTCACTTGTCAAGGTATCACTTCAAGTTTTTAAACGAAAAGGAGATTCCTTTTGTGCAGGAGAAAAAGGAAAAGCTTTATGGAACAGATGGCACTTTAACTGAATGTTGGAGAATGAAAAAGAAAATAACATCTGGAGAGGGATAAAAATTTTCCACATAGCTAAGGATTTAAGCTGTCAAAAAGTGCATCTATCCTGCTTTTATTTTAAATTTCAATTAATTTTTCTCGGAAAACATTCTAAATTATACTGCATCTTCTGAAATAGAATATACTGAACAAAATATACATTTTACTTGCTAATTGAATGCTGCATGGCAAACATCTTTTATAATAACATGACACAAGTAAGGTGGAATTTAATCATTAACCCATCTTTTTTATCCCATACAACAGTCACCACATTGGAACCCAGATTATTTTTTAATGCTTCTAATAGCATTTTAGAAACTGAACTGTCCCTTTACCAAAAGAAAAAGCTGAGAAGGTGTTTTAGGAGCTACTACCATCAATAATCTGACTTTAGGGAGCTATTCTATCATCACTCCAATACCTGGGAAGACATGAGTACAAATTGAGTCTCACACTTATTTATGTGTGACATTGAACACATTACTTAACCTGTCTGTATAAGTCTCTTAAACTGTAAAAGAGGGATAACAATTAGAATAACTTCCCAGGGTTGTGTTGAGGATCAAATGAGATATTAGTAAAGCACTTGGCACTGTGCATGGCACATAGTAGATATGGATGAATTTCTCTCTGTCTCTTTATCTCTGCCGCCCTTATTCCTCCTCCTCTTCCTTTCATTCCCAGTCCTTCCTTCCTTATTTTTTCCTCTCACACAGATAATTCTATTTCAAATTGTCTGAGTGAGTAGTCCTATTTCAGATACTGTGACAAATATCTGAATAAAAGGAAGGGTGATATAATGATAACAACATTGACTTTAGAGTCAGAGGATCTAGATTCAAATATGACCTCTCTTTCTTGATGGTTTTGTAATCTTGGGGAAAATTTTTTAACCTATGTTTACATCTTCAACAGGAAATGGAAGTTTTCATTTTCCCCTTTTTTATGATCTCTTTGGGATACATATGTAGTAGTGGTCTTGTTAGACCAAAGAGTATGTAGAGTTTGGTTGTCTTTTGAGCATTGCTCCAAATTGATTTGCATAATGTTTGGATGAATTTCCAACTCTACCAATAATGCATTAGTGTTCCAATTTTTCCCACATTTTCCCTGTGATTTACTATAGTCATTTTCTTTCATGTTTCAATCAGATACATGTTATGTGGTACTTCATAGCTGTTTTTATTTACATTTGTCTAATCAAGAGAGATGTGCAACGTTTTTCATATCATTATAGATAGCTTTAATTGCTTCCTCTGATATCTGCCTGTTTATATCTTTGACCGTTTATTAATTTGGAAATGACTTGTAATCTTATAAATATGATTCAAATCCCTATATATGTGAGAAATGGAGTCTTTATCTGAAACAGTAGGCGTAAAAACCGTTTCTGAGATTTGTGTTTTCCTTCTAATTTTGGTTCCATCAGTTTTGTTTTCGCATTTTTAAGTGTACCGTAATAAAATTATCCATTTTGCATTTAATAATGTTCCCTATGACTTATTTACTCATAAAATCTTCCCTTCTCCAGATATTAGACAGATAAAGTATTCCTTACTCTCCTGATTTAATTATGGTGTAATCAATTATAACTATATTATGTACCCATTTTGACTTTTCTAAGTACAGTTTATGAGATATTGGTCTATATGTAGTTTTGCCATGCTATTTTCCACTTTTTTCAGGAGTTTTGATCAAATAGTGAGTTCTTATCCCACAAGTTGAAACCTTTTGGGTTATGAAACAGTAGATTAGTATAGTAATTCATTACTATGTCTTGTGAACCTATCTTATTCCACTGAACCATCATTATATTTCTTAGGCAGTACAAAATAGTTTTGATGACTACTGCTTTATGATGTAGTTGTAGATTTATAATAGGTAGACTACCTTCTTTTACATTTTTTTCCATTAATTCTCTTCATATTCTTGACTATTTGTTCTTCCAAATGAAACTTGTTATTACTTTCACTAGCTCCACAAAATATTTTTTAGTGGTTCAATTGATGTGGCATTGAATAAGTAAATTAATTCAAGCAGAATTGTCATTTTTATTATATTAGCTCAGTCTAACCATGAGTCATTTATATTTTTTCCAGTTGCTTAGATGTGACATTATTTCTGTGAAAATAATTTTTTAATTGCAGTCATATAGTTTCTGACTTTGTCTTGGCAGGTAGACCCCAAATATTTGATATTATCTACAGTTATTTTAAACGGGATTTCTCTATTTGTTGCTTCTGTACTTTGTTAGTAATTATAACAATGCTGATTTATGAGGGTTTGTTTTATATCCTACAACTTTGCTAAAATTGTTAACTCTCTCAAATATTTTTAGTTGATTTTCTAAGGATACAATCATACAGACTGCAATGAGTGATAGTTTATTTTCTCTTTGTCTATTCTAATTCCTTCAATTTGTTTTTCCTCTTTTATCGCTAAATCTAACATTTCTTGTTGTGTTTCTGCTTCATTTTTGAAGGGAATCATGCTATCAGAGAAATGATGGCATGACTTGCACTTGACTTTTGTACAATATTGAATGATATTGGTGACAATGGGCATTGTTATATTACTCCTGATCTTACTGGGAATGCTTCTACCTTATACGCATTACAGATAATACTTGCTAATGGTTTAACATAGAAACTTCTTATCATTTTAAGGAAAATTCCATTTATTCTTTTGCTCACATAGAAATAGGAGTCATATTTTGTTAAAAACTTTTTATATACCTATTGATATAATCATATAATTTCAATAAGTTTTGCTATTGATACAGTCAATTATGCTGATAGTTTTTCTAACACTGAACCAGTTCTACTTACCTGGTATAAATTCCAACTCGTCATAGTGTATTATTCTCCTGTTAAATTGCTGTAAACTCTTTGCTAATAGTTTATTTAAAAATTTGCATTACTATTCTTTAGGAAAATTGGTCTATAATTTCTTTCTCTGTTTTGGCTGTACCTGATTTAGGTATCAGTGTCATATTTGTGTCATAAAAATAACTTGATAGGAGTACTTCTTTACCTATTTTCCCACATAGTTTACATAGCATTGGGATTAATTATTCTTTAAATATTTGATTGAGTTCCCTTGTAAATCCATGTAATCCTGAGATATTTTTTTCTTATGGAATTCTTTGATGATTTGTTCAATTTGTTTCTCTAAAATTTGGTGAAGTATTGTATTTTCTCTTCTATTAATCTGGGGAATTTATATTTTTGTGAATACACTCAAATTTCTTTAAAACTGTCAGATTTATTCTCATACAGTTGGGCAAAATAGCTCCTAATTATTATTTTACTTTCCTCTTTAATGGGGGTGTAATCATCCTTTTCATTTTTGGTACTGGTAATTTGGTTTCCTTTTTGTTTTTAAAATGAGATTTGCAATCTTATTGGTTTTGTCAAAAAGCCAGGTTTTAGTTTCATTTATTAGTTCAGTTCTTTTCTTAATTTCAATGTATTTAATACCTCCTTTGATTTTCAAAATTTCTAATTTGACATTTAATTGGAGACTTTATATTTGTCATTTTTCTAGTTTTTAATTGCATGCCCAATTTATTGACTTCATCTTTCTCTGTCTTATTTATGTAAACATTTAGTGATAGACAATGTCCCCTAAGAACTGCTTTGTCTTTACCCAGTAAATTTTGGTGTGCTGTCTCGCTCTTTTTGTTCTCTTGGATGAATTTATTTTTTTTTTGAGATTGGTGGTTAGACACACTTTCTTTATGAACAGATTATTGAGTTTCTGAATAATTTTTAGTATATCTTTCCATTGCCCTTTGTCACACATAATTTTTATTGCATAATAATCTGAAATCGATACATTTAATATTTCTGCCTTTTTGCATTAGAATGTAATTTTTTAAATTTCCAAATATATGGTCAATTTGTGTGGGTCTGTGTTTGTGTGTGTGTGCGTGTGTATGTGTGTGTGTGCTGTACCATTTAGACAAAGTATATCCTTCTCTATCCTCATTCAATTTACTCCAGCGGTCTACCATTTTTAACTTTCCAAAATTTCTATTCACTTCCTTAACTTCTTTCCTTTAATTTCAAAGTTAAATTTATCTAGTTCTGAGAGGAGAGGTTAAGATCCCCCACTAGTACAGTTTTGCAGCCTATCTCTTTCTCTAACTCACTTAACTTTTCTAAGAATTCAGATGTTATATCACTTTGTAGATATGTTTAGTAATTCTTTTACTTCACTGTCTGTTGTAACTTTTAGCAGGATGCAGTTTCTTGCCTTATCTCTTTTAATTAGTTGTACTTTTCTGTTGCTTTGTCCTAGATGATCCTTCTTTTTTCCTCTACCTGGAGCATAATATATTCTGCTCTAGGCTTTTACCTTTACTATGTTCATGTCTCTCTGCTTCAAATATGTTGTTTAAAACAACATATTGTAGGATTATGTTTTTTAATCCATTCTATCTTCTTCTGTTTTATGGAAGAATTCATCTTATTCAAATTCTCAGTTATTATAACTGTTTATTTGTCTCCATTGTATTTTCTCCCTTTTTTATATTTTGTCTTTCTCCATTCACCCAGGCCCTCCTCGCCAGAGTTTTACTTCTGATCAAAACTTCCCTCAATCGACCCTCTCTTCCCACACCCTTTCTTTCCCCTTTCCCTTCATACTCTACCTTCCCTTCTGCTCTCCCTTCCATTATTACCCCCCTTTCCCTTTTCTTTCTTCTTTCCCCTCCTACTAATCTATAGATTAATATACTCAAACGAATGTGTATGTCATTGCCTCTTTTGGACAAATTCAGTGAGTACAAGCTTCAAACAATATTTTCCCCCTCCTCCCTTCTTTACCTCTATTTAAATATGTCTTTGATACCTTTTCTTGTGATTTAATTTTGTCCTATTCTACTTCTCTCTCCCTTCTTCTCCTCCTACAATCCTTTTGTTCACCCCTTATTTTTTATATCACCACATCATTGTCAACTTTTACCCCTGTACTCTATGATAACTCCTTCTAATTGCCCTAATACAGATAAAATTCTCAAAGCTTACATGTATCAGTTTTCATATAAAGTTTAAATCTTATTGAATAACTTTGTTTTCTTTTTATGCTTTTCTTTAGCCTTGTATTTGAAGATCATGTTTTCTTTTAAGCTCTGACCTTTTCCTCAGGGAAGTTTGAACGACCCCTATTTCATTGAATGTCCACCTGTTCCCTTGAAATGTTATGCTCAGTTTAGTCGGGTGGTTGATTCCTTGTTGTAATCCAAGTTCTTTTGTCTTCTCTAATATCATTTTCCAAGTGCTCTAAATGTTTAATGTAGAAGCTGCTAAGTCCTGTGTAATAGGGCCTCTGACTTCCTGACATTTGAAATATTCCTTGGACTTTTAATTTTGTGATATCTTTAAGAAAGATATTGGTGGAATCTTTCAATGTCTATATTATTTTCTGGTTCTAGGATATCAGGCCAGTTTTCCTTTTCTTGAAAGATGCAGTACAGGCTCTCTCTCTCTCTCTCTCTCTCTCTCTCTCTCTCTCTCTCTCTCTCTCTCTCTTTCTCTTTCTCTCAGCATTCTGGTAGTACTACAATTTTAAAATTGTCTCTCTTTGATCTGTTTTCCAGGTCAGTTGTTTTTCCAATGAGGTGGTGGTATTTTCAGTTTCTTCTATTTTTTCATTCTTTTGATTTTGTTACACTGTGTTTTGATATCCCATAGTTCCTATCTTATTAGCTTTGACTATTCTCATTCTAAATTTTAAGGAATTATTTTCTTCTATTAGCTTTTCCATTTGGCCAATTCAATTTTTAAAGGAGTTGTTTTCTTCTATCAATTTTTGTGCTTCCTTTTCCAAGTTTTTTACTTTTTTCATAATTCTCTTTTCTTTTAAATTTCATTTACCTCCCCATTTTTCTTCTATATTTCTTGTGTGATTACCCTTTTTGAGCTCTTCAAGAGGTCTTTTCAGACTTGAGACCGATTCATATTCCCCTTTCAGAAACATGTAGGCATTTTGATGTTCTCTTCTAAGCTAGTTTTTTTTTAATCTTCCTTGTCACCATAGTAGTTTTCTCTGCTCAACGTTCTCTTCTGTTTATTACTCATTTTTCAGCCTCTTTCAGGACTTTTCTGTTGAGCTCTGTTCCTGGGGCTCTGGCGTCACTGATCCAAGCCTCTTAAATTGGGGGCAAAGAGATTGGTCACTGGCTTTACATGCTGTTGCTTGATTTAGGCTTGTATTTGGTGCTGGGGTGGTCAAGCCTAATTGCACTTGTTTTGCTGGGGTTCTGGGGCTGGCAATTGGCCTTCTGCATTGGTCCCAGAGGTTTCACTGCTTGGCTGCTGAGTCAGAAACAAAAGGCCTTGGATATTGATCTGTGTTCTGGCTAAACTCCTCTTACTGCCTAGTCTGGACACTGTCTGTGCTAGGCTATGTCCCCTTATACCCAAGTGAGAAAGATCTTTCCTGAAGTCACCCTAAGTTACCTTAAGTGAAAATTGTTTCATTCTTTCGGGGGGAGGATTTCTCTGACTCCAGAATCCATCGAGATGTTTAATTTAACATTGTTTCCAAAGGAAACTGGGGAGAACTTAGAGAGTTTTTGGCTTCACTCGACCATCTTGGTTCCACCCCTGTCATTTAATTTTTCATTACTTTTCCTGCTTCTCCATGTTCTTCTAAGATCTTTGAGCTCATCATTTTTTATAGCACAATAGTATTACATGACAATCATATACCCAAACTTGTTCCACAGTTTCCCAATTTAGGGACATCCCTGCATTTTCCACTTCTTGGCAACCACAAAGATTGGTGCTATAAATATGTTAGAACATCATCTTAATAGAGATATTTCTATATTTTTATCCTAAGAAGCTATTAGATGCAATAACTATTGCTTCCGCAGAATACAGAGTTATTCTCTTTTCTAGCTCTTCATTACATGATTTTGTCCTTCTAATTCAGAGTTTCTACTGATCATCATCCATTATCACCTATATGCTCCACTGACATCACCATGCTTCCCACTTCATTGATCTTCTACTGTAAGGTCCATTCTCATTCATCCTGAGTTTTCTCTACATTTTCTTTTCTTTTAACTCTTCCATGTTTCCAGACACTTCTTCAAGTCTTTATGATTATGTAAAATTATCATCCTTCGCATGTGTATTTAGACAATGAAATGTCGTTTCCTTCTGGAAGATTAACAAGCCAACTATAGTTAGTTGAATGTAATTGAGTATTTTTTTTATTTCAAAGTACTGGTGATATTTCTTCAATGCTTTGATTTTGAGGGGTGAGAGAGATTACTTCTTATAAAGGATCAGTTCTTATGTTGAGGGTTCTCAAAGGCAGAACTCAGGACAAATGGATTTATACTGTACCAACTATTTTGGTAATGATAATTACTAATATTTCATTATTTTATTCACTAAAAACAATGAATAAGGGTCAAGTAAAAGATTTATTTTTGTCAGATATAAATGGAAAACATTTTCACAGTTTTCATTTTGACAGTGCTTAAATGAAGGATTCTTATATTTCTCTTTATTTAGGGTGAATGAATAAATGAAAAAATCATTAAGCACTTACTATGTACAAAACATGATGCTAGGTGCTGGGGATACAAATAGAAAAGTAATAAAATCCCTGCCTTCCCAAATTTCCCATTCCATTGGGAGAGACAACTCATAAAGAAGGTTTTAGTTACAAAGTCTTTTGCAAATCTCCCATAATACTTAAGAGGTATACAGTACCTTTTCTTTAATGTCTTTTCCACTTGTACAATCAACTTCTAATGTTGAATCAGTTGACAATATCAATACTCTGGTGGTAAGAACATTTCTTTTTGGGGGTCATCAGTAGATATCAGTGCAGCAACTGCAGTAGTTATTGTCATGGCTTCAACTTCATCATGTTTGCTTCATAGGATGAAGGCTTCAGGTACAAGACTAGAAACAGTGTCATTCCCAAAGCTCTTGGGTTCAAGATTTCGAGTGTTATCTAATAAAGCTGGAAGTGCAGTTAGTACTCAAGGTGTTGATAGTGGGTGGTTTAACTTATTGGACACAAAGTGTCTGTAGATTTTTCTTCACGATTCTTTGTAGGCTTTCCTACCCAGTGGCTGAAAATTGGTTTGTTGTTTATGGGGCTGGTGTAATCAGTTTCAATATGACTTACTTCTCCAGATAGTGGTGTTGAGGGCTGACCTGAAGCAGGACCAGTGGTTCTGGCATGCTACCACTCTTGTTGCTCTTGCTATTTGCCTGTTGCTAGAAGTTGATCAGGAGCTGTTGTGAATAGAAATGGAGATAGAAGATCCCTTCTCCATAATTGTTTTATTTTTTCCTTTTAATCATGCCTGCAATGTTTGTACTGATAAGAGACCAGGTGGTTTTAGGACCTCAGCTATTCACAAGACTTTTGAGTTGTATATCCGTCAAGTTTTAGAGTACACAGTCATCATAGTGGTGGTGATTTTTACTTGCTTGGCACTACCTCCGGTTTCTCAGAGTGTTTTAAAAGTTTTGACTAGGCTTCCTCCCCTGTGGGTTACTGTCCATTGGCATTTTGGAGTTTTTGAATCTCTTCAAAGCAAATAAATATCTGATAAACTAAAAGAAAAACATAGATTTACTATATAAATTTGAGGCTTGTTCAAACACAGAGTGTTCTCTGGATTTTCTTTTTTCACTCCTACCAGAGCATAATTATGGAAATGGATGATGGTTCTTTCAACTCCCAAAATTCTATGATTTTGTGCATCTGAATATAGACCAAGTAATATGATTTCTATGTATAAAGAAAATACTCAGTTTCTGAACCTTTGTTTAATATTTACACCTAATTTTTAGAGTACATAATGTTGCAGAGACGCTAAGTAACTCTGAATATATGTCACTTGTCAATTATTACAGACACAAAAGGGTTAATTTAGAATGATTACAATGACATATCAAAGCCATGCCACATATTGGTATTTTTATCTCCTTCTTAAAAGGTTACCTTTCCATTGATGATTACATGATGAACATGACTTTATCAAGCTCCAGGAGACTTGTTTACATATTCCACAAGTCCAGCATTCATATATTTTAAAAATTATATTTACAGAATTTGTTACACACATATATATTTCATATCACAATATTTGCCAGTAATCATGAAATATAAACAAAATCAGCATGTTGTTATAGCTACAATATGAAATTTTAATGAAATACATCTTAATGTATAGAGTACACAAGATGGTCAAAATAGTAAAGTGGCAAAACCTAAATAGCAAAAAAAAATGTCCTTAAATAGTATTAAGGTGAATTATTCAACTACTTGGTCCATTTATTATGGACCATCAAAATATATTTATTACACGAATAAGTAATTGTTGACGGATAAAAATAATTGCAATGTCATAATTAGTATTTAGAATGCAATTTCATTTCTACATGTAAGCGAAACAAGTGAGACATCTATTTTGTGTTTTATCATTTTGTTTAAACACTTAATTCTTCTTGTAATCAGCTGACATAGAAATATTTTAGAATAGGGGCTTGCTGAACCTACCTATAGTCCAAAGTTCTCTAAGAATCTTATAGTCTACTTGTAAAAGACAATATGGGAAGATGAATAGATAATAGATAGATAGATAGATAGATAGATAGATAGATAGATTGACAGATAGATGGATGGATGGATGGATGGATGGATGGAAGGATGGATGGATGGAAAATTTTAAAATAAATGCAAAATGATTAATGTAAGAAGACATTAGCAGCTTTGAGAATCAGGAAATTTTTGGTGTAGAATGTAGTACTTCAATTGAGCCTTAGAAAGAATGGAAACTTTGAGTATTGGTGGTAAAGAGGGAGGGCATATCAAGTATGACAGATATCTAATTAAGAACCTCATTTTATAAAAATAATGTACCTCCTATAACCTGAAGAAGGTTTATCTGTTTTACTTTTTTCATAAGACCAGCTCTTGGTTTTATTTATTCGTTCAATAATTTTCCTAATTTCCATTTTGTTAATCTTTCAGCTGTTTTTTCAACACTCATAAGTTGGTATTGAATTGGAATTTTCAATTTGTTCTTTTCTGAGCTTTTTCAGTTGCATGTCCAATTAAATGATATCCTTTTTTTCTGTTTTATTTATATCAGCATTCAAAGATGGGAAACTTCTCCTAAAATTTTATTTCACTGTATCCTATTATTTTGGTAGGTTATCTCGTTTTTGTCCTCCTTCTGAGTGATATTTTTGATTGTTTCTATTATTTATTGTTTGATGAAATCATTCCTTAGAATTAGGTTATTTACTTTCCAATTAATTTTTACTTCATTTTCCATGGCTCTTTATTATATATAATTTTAACTGCATCATGATGTGTGCCTGAATATGTTCCTGGTGTTTTAAGCTCTGAGTGAGGCTGCAGAGAAGATACAGTGGGTGAAGAAGAAAAGGAAAGGAAGGAGAAATGGAATCTAGATGCAAACATCTTATGCTGCCTATACCAATCGATATATATGGAAGTTGAGGTGCTTCTCCAAAGATGACTGTTAGCAGCCCACTTACTATCCAAATGTAACCAGCACAGTTATTACCACTTTTATATATTCCACATCTATTTTTATAAACCTATATCTGCTAATCAGTGAGATTGCTCACTTCGTGCATTTGTATCTGCAGGACCTAGTACAGTCTGTCATACAGCAGGCCCTAATTAAATAATCATTGGTTGAAACATATAGCCATAGAAGGGTGGGTCACTTATATGCACACACACACACACACACACACACACACATTTATTTTTATATCAAGAATGAGAATACAAAATCACAGTTTTGCAGTTTTGGTATCCTTGAGGTATTGAAGGAAAGCAAAGTTAGTTAATCTGTGAAGGAAATGAGGTGTGTTCCTTAGATACATGTATTCCCTCTAGTATAGTAGAATAAAGATATGCAGATATTAATTTCATTAATTATTCTGCTTAGGCAAATCAAACAAGAATTTATATCATAAGTAGTGGAATATAAATAATAAGAGTACAAAACATTACATAGAAAAAATAGCTCAATTAAATTTTTTTAAATTTATTTATTTTTAGTTTTCAATATTAATTTCCAGAAGATTTTGAGTTAAAATTTTCTCCCCAACTTTCCCCTCCTCTATCCCAAGAGCCATATATTCTGATTACTCCTTCCCCCAATTTACCTTCTTTTCTATCAAACCCTCCCTTCCCTTATCTCCATCTCCTCTATTTTCTTGTAAGACAAGATAAATTTCTATACCACATTACCTATATTTCTTATTTCCCATTTGCATGCAAAATCAGTTCTCAACATTGATTCCTTAAGCTTTGAATTCCAAGTTTTCTCCCTGTCTCCCTCCCCACCCATCCCCACTGAGAAGTCAATCAATTCATTATAGTCTATGCATGAGTAGTTATGCAAAAGACTTCCATAAGAGTCATATTTGAATGACTAACTATATTTCTCTCCATCCTATCCTGCCCTCCATTTATTCTATTCTCTCTTTTGATCTTGTCCCTACTCAAAAGTGTTTAATGCTTACTCCTTTCTCCCACTTGCCCTCCCTTCAATCATCGCCCCTCTCCACATATCCCCATCTCCCCTACTTTCCTGTAGTGTAAGATATATTTTTGTACCAAATTGAGTGTGCATATTATTTCCTCCTTAAGCCAAATGTGATGAGAGAAAACTTTACTTTTTCCCTCTCACTTACCCCTTTTTCCCCTCCACTGAAAAAGCTTTCTTAGGGGTAGAACCACAATGTCAGAGTAGAAAGACTTCCATACTCTAGTTCTCTCCTCACAGCCCATAAAATACCTATGAAAAATAACTCTAAAGAAATTGTGGAGCAGCCGATGGCACCAAAAGGCAGTGAAAAAGAGATTTCTAGCCCAAGATAGGCTGGAAAGCCAACAGGAAATGTCTATCACACGAGGCACAGAGAAAAACGCAGCCCACAGTGCCCAACACAGCCCTGGTTGCTTGGCACCAGCAAGAACAGGAACAAAAAAGGCCTTGGGGGCAGAATTTCCAGCAGCAGCTGCTGTTCTCAAATCCCTCAACCACCAAATGCTCGAGAGAGCTTCAAAATCCATTGACAAACCTTTTTTTGTTTGGATGAGAAGTGAACCTGGTCTATCCCTGCTGTAGCAGCCACTGCAGGAGCAGCAGCGTCCATTTTTGGAGCCCTCTGCCTAATGCCCCTGGAGAAATTGAGCTGCTGTTCTGAATCGCAGGTCTGAATGACAGAAGCTTCTAGGAATATTGGAGCCAAATTCCAGAGCAGGTCAAGTAGACAATATTGCAAACAGCTAGAAAGAAACAATTCCAGTGTTGTGGAAATACAGAAAGGATAACATAAGATCTAGCAGCTTGTACATTAAGGGATCAAATGACTTGAAATACGATATTTCAGAAGTTAAGGGAACTAGGATTAAAAGGAAGAATCACCTACCCAGTAAAACTGAGTATAATCATTCAGGGGAAGAAATGGTCATTCAGTGAAATAGAGGACTTTCATCCATTTCTTATATATGTATATATGCACATATTTAAATATACATGTATATATGTATATATATTCATTTTATTTATTTTTAATGTTCCACAATCACTACTATTAGACTTATATTTTCCCCCCTACCTATCCCAAACCACCCTCCTTCATCCCCAAGATAGCATACAATTATAAACAGGGTCTACACATACCTTTCTATTCAATACATTTTCATTATAGTCATGCTGTGTAGAAGAACTACAATAAAAGGGAAAAATCATATCACAAACGAAAACGTAATATACGCACACACACACAAAAGTGATCTGCTACATTCTGTGATGGAATTCCACAATTCTTTCACTGTATGTGGAAGGCATTTTGCCTAAGAAAATGACTGGGCAGTTTCTTTTTATGTCGTTTCATTGCTATCAAGATGCAAGTCTACCAGAAAAAAAAACAAAAACAAAAACAAAAAAACTCTCGCACACTGTGGTAGTTGCTGTGCACAGAGTTCTCCTGGATCTGCTCCTTTCCTTCAGCATAGGATTATATAAGTCCTTCCAGGCCTCTTTGCAGTCTTCTTGTTCATCATTTCTTATAGTACAATACTATAATACCATTGCCCTCATATATCATAACTAATTCAGCCATTCCACAATTGATGGCCATCCCCTTGATTTCCAGGTTTTGAGAACTACAAAGGGTGTTGTTATAAATAATTTTTTACATGTGAGAGCCTTTCCTATTTTTATTATCTCTTGGGGATATAGTCCTAGACGCGATATTACTGGGTCAAAGGGTATGCACATTTTTGTAGCCCTTTGGGCACAGTTCCAAACCACTCTCCAGAATGGTTGGATGAGCTCACAGATCAACCAACAATGAATTAGTGTTCCAACTCTCCCACATCCTCTCTAACATTTATCATTTGTCTGTCCTGTCATGTTTGTCAATCTATTACGTGTGATGGAGGACCTCATAGATGTTTTGATTTGCATCTCTGTAATCAAAAGTGATTTAGAGCATTTTTTTCATATGATTACAGGTATCTTTAATTTCCCCCTCTCAAAATGGCTTGTTCATATCCTTTGACCATTTTTCAGTTGGAGAATGACTTGTATTGTTGTACATTTGACTCAGTTCTCTATATATTCTAGAAAAGAGGCTTTTATCCCTGAGATTAGCTGTAAAAATTCTTTCCCAATATACTACATCCCTCCGAATTTTGGTTGCGTTGGGTTTAGTTGTGGAAAAACTTTAATGTAATCAAAATTATCCATCTTGCACTCCATAATGCTTTGTATCTCTTCTTTAGTCAAAAATTCTTCCCTTCTACATAAATCTCATAAATACACTATACCTTGCTCCTCCATTTTGTCTATGGTATCAATCTATATACCTAGGTTATGTACCCATTTGGATTTATTCTTGTTTATGGTGTCAGGCATGGCTCTATGTCTAGTTTCCACTACACTGTTATCCAGTTTTCCCAGCAATCTTTGTTGATCAATGAGTTCTTATCCCAGAAGCTGGGATCCTTTGGTTTATCAATCAGGAGATCGCTATATTCGTTGCCTACTGTGTCTTAAGTACCTAACATATTCCAATTGCCTACCCTTCTGTTTCTTACTCCGTAGCAATTGGTTTTGATAATTGCTGTTTTATAATACAATTTGAAATCTGGTAGCGCTATGCCACCTAAATTAGCATTTCTTTTCATTAGTCCCTTTGATATTTTGGACCTTTTGTTCTTCCAGATGAATTTTGATATTATTTAATACAATTCTAGAAAATAATCATCTGATAGTTTAATTGGTATGGCACTAAATAAGTAAATTAATTTAGGTAGAATTGCCATTTTTATTATATTGGCTCAGCCAACCCATGACCAACTGATGATTTTCCACTTACTTAGATATGACTTAATCTGTGCAAAAAGTGTCTTGCAATTTTGTTCATATACTCCCTAGGTTTGTTTTGGCAGGTAAACTCCCAAGTATTTTATAGTGTCTACCCTAATTTTAAATGGGATTTCTCTTTCTATGTCTTGCTGTTAGCTATGTTAATAATATATAGGAATATAATATAGGAATAATATATAGGAATATACATAATATAATAATATAACATATAGGAATATAATAATATATAAGAATGTAGAAGATTTGTGTGGGTTTATTTTGTAACCTGCAACTTTGCCAAAGTTGTTCATTATTTCAAGTAGTTTTTTACTTGAATCTGGGATTCTCTAAGTATATCATCATATCATCTGCAAAGAGTGATAACTTAGTTTCTTCTTTGCCTATTCTTATTTCTTCAGTTTCTTTATCTTGTCTAATTGCTACTGCTAACATTCCTAGTACCATATTAAATTATAGTGGTGATAATGGACATCCTTGTTTCACCCTTGATCTTATTGGAAATGCATCTAGCTCGTCTTCATTGAATATAATTCTTGCTGAAGGTTTTAGGTAGATACTGCCTATTATTTTATGGAAATTTTCCTTTATTCCTATGTTCTCCATCGTTTTTAATGGGAATCGTTGTTGTATTTTGTGGAAAGCTTTTTCTGCATCTATTGAGATAATCATGTGGTTTTTGTTAGTTTTGTTGTTGATGTGATTGGTAATGCTAACAGCTTTCCTAACATTACACCAGCCCTGCATTCCTGGTATGAATCCTACCTGATCATAATGTATTATTCTTGTGATAAGATGCTGTACTTATTTTGCTAAAATCTTATTTAAAATTTTTGTGTCTACATCCATTAGAGAAATTCATCTATAATTTTCTTTCTCTGTTTTGTATCTTCCTGGTGTAAGTATCAAAACCATATTTGTATCATAAAAAGAAGTTGGGAGGACTACTTCCCCCATTTTCAAAAATAGTCTATATAGTATTGGAATTAAATGTTCTTTAAATTTTTGATAGAATTCATAGGCATTCAACTATATAAAACTTCCCTTAAGAACTCTTTTTGCAGTATCCCATCAGATTTGATAGATTGCTTCATTATTTTCATTCTCTTGAATGACATTGTTGATTTCTTTCTACAATTTGTTGTTTATCCAACTTTTTCTTTAGGATTAGGTTATTTAGTTTCCATTTAATTTTGGATTTATCTTTCCCTGGCCTTTTATTACATATTATTTTTATTGCATTATGATTTGAGAAGGATGCATTAACTATCTCTGCCTTTCTGCATTGGGTTGTTAGGTTTTTATGCCCTGTTACATAGTTAATTTTTGTATATGTGCCATATACTGCTGAGAAAAAGGTATATTCCTTTCTATTACCACTCAATTGTCCCCGGAGATCTATCAAATATATCTTATCCAGAGTTTTATTTACCTCTTTAACCTCTTTCTTGCTTATTTTGAGGTTAGATTTATCAAGTTTAGAGAGGGGCAGATTGAGGTATCACATTAGTATAGTTTTGCTGTCTATTTCTTCCTTCAAATCCCCTAACCTTTCTCTAAGAATTTGGATGCTAGACTACTTGGAGCATACATGTTTAGTAATGATATTGCTTCATTTTCTCCGGTGCCTTATGGTAGGATATAGTTTCCTTCCTTATCTCTTCTGATTAGATCTATTTCTGCTTTTGCTTTGCCTGCGATTAGTATTGCTACCCCTGCTTTTCTTAGATCAGCTGAAGCAAAATATATTCTTCTCCAACCTTTGACTTTTACCCTCAGTATATCCCTGTGTTTCAAATGTGATTCTTATAAACAACATAATATTGGATTTTGCCTTTCAATCCATTCTACTATCCATCTCCGTTTTCAAGGAGAGTTCATTCCATTCACATTCACAGTTATGATTACAATCTGTGAATTTCTCTTCATCCTCTTTCCTACCGTTTGTGCTTTTAGTTCTCCGATCTCCCTTCCCCTCCTCAATAATTTCACTTTTTCACCACCACCTCCTGCAGCCTTCCTTTTCTTTTTTTTGCCCCCCTCCCTTTTACTCCCCTTTACCCTTAGAGCTTCTTCCCTTCCCCTTAGCTTCCCCTCCCCTTTCCTCCCCTTTCCCCCCTACTGCCTATAGAGCTAGTTAGATTTATATACTTAAGTTTATTGTTCCCTCCTTGAACCAAATCAGTTGAGAGTAACTGTCAAGCAATGCTCATCTCCCTCCCCTCTTTCCCTCTACTATAATTTTGTACTTCTTTCTGTGATATAATTTGCCATTTTCCTCTTCCTCCTTTTCATATTTTTATCATCACATCATTTACTTTATACCTGTTCCTTCTATGTATATCCCTTTTATATTTCACAATAGATGTACAATTCTCAAAATTAACAGGTATCTTCCCTTATGGGGAGGTAAACAGTTTGTACAAACTGAATAACAAGTTTTGATTTTTCCCCTGTTTACCATTTTATGCCTCTCTTGAGACCTCCGTTTGAAGATTGAATTTTCTGTTAAGTTCCAGCGTTTTTGTCAGGAAGGTCTGTAAATCCCTTACTTCGCTGAGTCGTTATCCCTGCCTGAAATGTTATACTGAACTTTGCTGGGTAGTTGACCCTTGGTTATAGTCCCAGATCCTTTGCCTTATAGAATATTGGATTCCAATTCCTTTGATCTTTTAATGCAGAACCTGCAAGGTCCTTCATGATCCTGACTGTAGCTCCTCGATATGTGTATGGTTTCTTTCTGGCTGCCTGTAGTATTTTCTCCTTCACTTGACCTTTCTAGAATTTGGCAATGATATTTCTTGGAGTTTTGAGTTTGAGAATCCTTTTGGGATGTGAACAGTGGATTCTTTCTGTAACTATTTTGCCCTCCTCCTCTAGCAATTTTAGGCAGTTTTCTTTGATGATTACCTGAAAGATATTGTCTAGACTCCTTTTTTCATTGTGGCTTTTTGGCAAGCCAATAACTCTTAAAATTTCTCTCCTGGATCTATTTTCCAGATCAGTTGTTTTTACCAATTAAATATTTTACATTTTCTTCTACCTTTTCATTCTTTAGATTTTGTTTGACTGATTCTTGCTGAATCATAGAGTCATTAGTTTTTAGTTGCCCAATTCTAATTTTTATCAAATTCTTTCTTCAGTTAACTTTTGCATCTCCTTCTCCCTCTTTGCAATTGTTCCTTTTAAGGAGTTATTTTCTTCAGTTCATTTTTGTATTTCCTTTTCCATTTGTCCAATTTTCCTTTTTAAAGAGGTGTTCTCATCAGTGAATTATTTTTTCATACTTTTAAAATCATTGGCCAGTTTTTCTTCTCTTTCCTTTTTCAGCTGTTCCAGGAGAGCTCTTTGTGCATGTGAGCAGTTAAAGGTCCCTTCTGAAGTTTCACATGGAAGTACAGTCTCTCTACTGACCTCTTTGGTAGTTGTGTTTTGGTTTTTGTACCAGTAGAAAGATTCTATGTTTTTTTCACCCTTGTTTTGCTTTTTCTTGTTCATGATGGTGATTGTGTGTTGTGACTTCTGGTTCTTTCAATTAGAAGCTGAAGAGCTTGGTGTTTAGCTGACTGGTGTGATAAAGGTAAGAGCCAGTGTCTTCTTATCTTTTTGTTTTGTGTATCCCCTATCATTCCTGGGGTTAGCTTGTTAAGTGTGAGGGAAGTGTAGCCTGGTCATGTGAGATCTCCTCAGCTGAGCTGAAGGAAAGGCAAGCTCAGGGGATTGTCATTCAGCTGCCCTGTTTTCTTCCTGTTTCCCCTGGAGTGCTAAGTCATGCCTAGATCCTAGTCTGAGTTTGCACCTTTCCTGGTGCTCCTCTCCTAGAGCTGATGCTCGCCTGGGTCCTAGTGAGAATTTCTACCACCCTGTGGCCCCTCTCCTTCTGGTTCGCCTCTGCCACAGTAGGAGGAATCATCCTTAGCTATTTTCCTAGCCTCAGGTATTATGAGACTATTTGCCCACTCTGCTGATCCCATGATCCAGGATTTTTCTGGGGAAATATTTTACGGTTCTTTTGAGGTCATCAAGGGGGGAGGAGAGAGCATTTATTGATCACTCCGCCATCTTGGCTCTCAAAAGTTCATGGAAGTGACTTACAGATGTTTAATCTGTGGGCTAAAAGTCTCTGGAGCTGCTACAGCTGATATCAGGAGCTCAGCAGCTGCCACTTGCTCAGCTCTATTGGTCTCTCACCCTGGGCTGCTGCAACCCAAGTTCTGCCTGCTGCTGCCTCATGTCTCCCCTGGGCCTTCCCACTATGCTGTTGGACACGTTGCACCATGTGTGGTGGGCTCACCCCCATGCTGCAGATCCTTCCCATTGATCTTCCAGTGTGTTTTGGGCTGTGAATCTGCCACGGTTTTTCTCCTGTTGGATTCTGCACCTCCAAATTGGGTCAGATTCTCTTTTTAGTTGCATCTGAAGGAGTTTGCCTAAGAGCTTAGGTGAGTCGTTGCCCTGACTCTGCCATCTTGGCTCTGCCCCCCGACTTTCAAGCATTCTTGATGAAAAGAACAGAACTGAATAGAAAATTTGATTGTCAAACACAAGAATCATAGGAAGCCTGAAAAGGTAAATAGGAAAGAGAAATCATAAAAAGACTCTTTAAATTTGAACTGTTTGCATTCTTACATGGAAAGATAATATTTGCAACTCTTGAGAATTTTCTCAATATTTGGGCAGTTGCGGGGGATTGCACTCACTCATACACCACATACAGATGTAAATATAGATAGAGAGCAAACAATGAGATGAATAACAAGGGAAGATATCTAAAAACATAAAATCTAGGGGTGAGAGAGGTATAAATTTGGAGGAGAAAGAGAGAAATGGAATGGGGCAAATTATCTCTCATAAAGCAGGCAAGAAAAAAGGTTTTTCAACAGAGGAGAAAAGGGAGAAAGTGAGAGGGGAAAAGTGAAACTTATTCTCTTCATATTTGACGTAAGGAGGGAATAATATGCTTACTCAATTTGATATGAAAATCTGTCACACTACAGGAAAGTAGGGTAGAAGAGGACAAGCGGGGTAGAGAGATAACAGAAGGGAGGGCAAATGAGAGGAGGGAGTAATTAGAAGTAAACACTTCTGGGGAGGGACAAGGTCAAAAGAGAGAACAGAATAAATGGAGCCAGGATAGAATTGAGGGAAATATAGTTAGTCTTCTACAGCATGAGTATTATGAAAGTCTTTTGTAAAACTACACGTATACAGCCTGTATTGATTTGCTTGCCCTCTCAGTGGGGATGGCTGGGAAGGGAGGAAGGGAGATAAGTTGGAACCCAAAGTTTTAGGAATGAATGTTGAGAATTATTTTTGCTTACAACTGGGGAAATAAGAAATACAGGTAATGGGTGTAGAAATCAACTTTGCCCTACAAGAAAAGAGAGACCATGGGGAATAGAGGGGAGGTCATATTGAGGGAATGGGAAATCAGAAGGAAGGGCACTATGGGGTGGGGAGAGGGGAGAGATGGGATGAAAATTTTAAATTCAAAATTTTGTGGAAATGAATATTGAAAACTAAAAATAAATAAAAAATAAAGTTTTCTCTCACCTCTTTTATGAGAAATAATTTACCCCATGTCTCCTTTTCCCCTCTTAATATATTCCTCTCTCATTCCTTAATTTTCATTTTTGATATCATCTCTTCCGACTCACCTCACCTTGTGTCTCTATGTATATAGTTCCTCCAACTAAGCTAATACTGAGAAAAGTGTCAAGAGTTAAAAATATTATCTTTCTGTGTAGTAATGTAAACAGTTTAACTTTACTAAGTTCTTTATGATTTCTCTTTCTTGATACGTTTTCATGCTTCCCTTGATTTCTGTACTTGAAAATCAAATTTTCTATTCTGCTTGATCTTTTCATCAAGAAGCCTTGAAAGTCCTCTGTTTCACAGAATGACCATTTTCCACCCTGACATATTATACTTAGTTTTGCTTGGTATACTTCACTTTTTCTCCTTTAATTTCATCCCTTTTCTCCTCCATTGAAAAAGTTTTTTCTTGAATCTTTTATGAATGATAATTTGTCCCATTCCATTTCTCCCTTTCTCCTCCCAATATATTTCTGTTACCTCAATTTTATTTTTTCAGATATGATTCCTTTCTATTCAATATCCCTATTCTGTGTGTGTGTGTGTGTGTGTGTGTGTAATCCCTCCAGCTACCCAAATATTGAGAAAAGTCTCAAAGGTTACAAATATTATCTTTCCATGTAAGAATGTAAACACTCCAAATTTAGAAAATCCTTTATGACTTCCCTTTCATGTTTTCCTTTTCATGCTTCTCTTGATTCTTATGTTTGAAAATCAAATTTTCTATTCGAATTCTGCTCTTTTCATGAAGAATGCTTGAAAGTCATCTGTATCAATGAATGACCATTTTTTCCCCTGAAGTTTTATACTGAGTTTTTCTGTTAGGTAATTCTTGGATTTAATTTTAGTTTCTTTTACTTCTGGAATATCATGTTCCAAGCCCTCTGATCCCTGTAGAAGCTGCCAGATCCTGTGTTTTCCTAATTGTATTTTCACAGTACTCAAATTGTTTGTTTCTAGCTGCTTGAAATATTTTGTCCTTGATTTTGGACCTCTGGAATTTGGTTACAATATTCCTAGGCGTTTCTCTTTTTGGATCTCTTTCTTGGTTTCTCATAAAGTCATTAGCTTCCTTCTGCTACATTCTAATTTTTAAACAACTATTTTCTTCAGAGAGCTTCTGAACATCTTTTTCCGTTTGGCCTATTCTGTGTTTTAAAGTATTCTTCTCCTCATTGGTATTTTGGACCTTTTTTGCGATTTGGGTTAGTCTATATTTAAAGGTGTTATTTTCTTCTGCCTCTTTTGGGTCTCCTTTAGCAAGATGTTGATTTGCTTTTCATGATTTTATTGTATCACTCCCATTTCTCTTCCCAATTTTTCCTCCATCTCTCTTACTTCAGTTTCAAAATCCTTTTCGAATTCTGCCATGGCCTGAGACCATTCAATATCTTTTCTCTAGGTGTTGGATGTAAAAGCCTTGACTTTGATGTCTTCCTCTCATGGTATACTTTGCTCTTTCTTGTCCTACACGATGGAAGAAAATGTTCATTCACCAAGAAAGTAACCTTATATTTTCTTATTTTTTCCTTTTTTTGGACATTTTCCCAGCCTGTTAGTTGGCTTTTGAGTCCTTTGTCAAGTGGATGGTATGCTCTAGGCACCAGTAAGTTCCCAGTTCCTCCAAAGTGTCACAATCAAGGGAGAGGAGTTTCCTCCTCTCCTAGTCTGTGCTCTCATCTATGAGTAACCACAAATAATTCTTTCTGCCCAGGATCTGTGAGTAGAATTCCCTCTCCAGAGCCTCCACCTGCTCCATCATGCCAGGGCAAGTGCTCTTACTCACCCCAGGATACCCACTCATAAGTGAGACCCTGATCAGCCACACAATTCCCCTGGGGTCTTTAGGCTGGGGGGTCCAAAAGTGAATCCTTCTGCATCAGTGTCAGCCGTCACCCTGGAGCCTGGGCTGGGGCTAGACCGGGCTCCATTCTCACCCAGGTGAAAAAGCTTTCTTACTGACTTTTGAAGCTGTTTTTGTTGTTTGTGGGGTGAGAAATCTGGGAATTAGCAACTGGTTCCCATGATTCTGAACCCTAAATTCTGCTTCAGTCCTATTCCTGCCATGCAGCCAGGGCTGGCCTGCCCTCTGCTCCTAGCCTGATGGGACAAACCTTTCCTGTAAGCCTTTTAGGCTGTCTTGTGCTTGAAATCTTGCTTTGTACTAATTTTTCTTCCCATGATTATTTTGCTATTTTACATGCATTCCTTATGTTCTTCCCTCATTTACTTCTTTATGTTTCAAAAAAACTGAAACAGCATGTGTATGTTCACACCTGAGTGTATATTCATGTCTATATAAATATGTATACGTATACACACATTCATATAATCAAATGGAGTATGTTCTTTTGCAAAGAATAGTGTATTTTCATGCTGGAGACCTGTATTTGAATTCTGGCTTAACCTTCAATGACTCTCTATTTGTGTGACCTAATCATTTTTTAAAACATATCTGAGAGAGTTTATCCCATTCACATTCACAATTATGATTACTATCTGTGCGTTTTCCTCTGTGCTCTTTCCCCTCATTTATAATTTTATTTTTTCCTTCTCCCCTCCCTTCCACAATAGAATTTAAATTTTTGACCACCACCTCCCTCAGTCTTCCCTTCTTTCAACCCCTCTCCCTTTTAGTCTCCATTACCTTTACTACTTCTTCCCTCCATTTTAGCCTCCCCTCCCTTTTCTTTCTCCCTTCCCCTCCTACTGCCTATAGAGCTAGTTAGATTTCTATACTTAACTGAGTTTGTTTTCCTTCCTTGAACAAAATAAGATGAGTATAAATATCAAACAATGCTCATCTCCCTCCCCTCTTTCCCTCTGTTGTAATATAATTTTGTGCCTCTTCCTGCGATGTGATTTCCCTCTTTCTGCCTCCTTCTTTTCACATCTTCCGTTACAATCCCTTCACACCCTTAAGTCAGATTTTATCATCACATAATTTACTTTATACCCACTACCTCTGTGTATATTCCTTTTACATATCATAATGAATATGCAGTTCTCAATATTAACAAGTATCATCTTGCCTTACAGGGATGTAAACAGTTTGCACATATTGAATAACAGGTTTTTTGTTCCCTTGTTTACCTGTTTTTGCTTCTCTTGAGACTTGTGTTTGAAGGTAGAGTTTTCTATTGAGCTCCAGCCTTTTCATCTACAATGTCTAGAAATCCCTTATTTTATTGAATGTCTATCTCTTTGCTTGAAATATTATTCTCAGTTTTCCAGGGTAACTGATCCTTGGTTGTAGTTCCAGCTCTTTTGCCTTCTATAATATCATATCCCAATTCCTTTGATCTTTTAATGTGTAAGCTGCAAGGTCCTGTGTGATCCTGACTGCAGCTCTTCCATATTTGAATTGTTTCTTTCTGGTTGCCTGTAGTATTTTCTCCTGCACTTCATAGTTCTGAAATTTAGTAACGGTATTCCTTGGTGTTTTTAGTTTGGGATCCTTTTCAGGAGGTGAATGGTGAATCTCTTTCAATGACTATTTTGCCCTGTGGGTCTAAGACTTCTGAGAAGTTTTCCTTGATGATTTCTTGGAACAAATTGTCCAGGCTCTTGTTTTCATCATGGCTTTCTGGTAGACCAGTAATCCTTAGATTTTCTCTACTGGCTCTGTTTTCTAGGTCAGTTGTTTTTCCAATTAGATATTTTACATTTTCACCTATATTTTCACTCTTTGCATCCTGTTTGAATGATTCTTGATTTTTCATAGAGTCATTAGCTTCCACTTGCCAAATTCTCATTTTTATCAGTTTGTTTTCTTCAGTTAACTTTTGCAACTCCTTTCTCATCTGCCCAATTCTTCCTTTTAAGGAGTTATTTTCTCCAGTTAAGTTTTGTACTTTCTTCTTCATTTTTCAAACTTTTCCAGTTAGGTTCTGTGCTTCCTTTTACATTAGTCTAATTTGCCTTTTAAATTCTTCTGGGATTTCTTTTCTCATGTTTTAAAAATCATTGGCTAGTTTTTCCTCTACTTGCCGAATTTGGTTTTTAAAATCCTTATTTAGTTCTTCCAAGAATGTTCTTTGGGCTTGAGACCAGTTCATATTCACTTCTGAAGTTTCAGATGGGAGTACAGTCTCAATGCTGACCTCTTTGGTATTTGTGTTTTGGTCCTTGTCCCTGAAGAAAGATTTTATGGTCTTATCTTTTCTGGTTTCCTTCTTGCTCATGGTGATCACCCTTTTCCTGGCTTTCCAATTGGATCGCTGCTTCTGGGGCACAGGGGGTCTGTTCCAACTTTCTTGTGTTTACATCTTGAAGCTTTGTGCATTGTGGCCTCTGGTTCTTTCAGTTAGAATTTAGAATGCTGCAGCTTACCTGGGCCTGAGATGGCTGGTATGCCAAAGCAGAGACCAGGTGAGTTTCCATTGGAGTTATCCTGTGTTATGTGTGGGGGAGGGTTAGTATGGCCACAGGAAGTTTCCTCTCCTGTGCACAGGCAGCCTCAGTGTTTGGTGAAACCAGTTTACACTAGTGTCTTCCCTGTTCCCCTGGTTGTGCTGAGACATTCCTGGGGTCCTGGTGTTGAAGATTGCGGCTCCACCACCCTGGGACTCAGGATTTCTTCCTGGTTTGCTGAGATGGGGCTATCTGGGCCAGCACCAGCCTTACACTGGTCCCATTTAGCAGCAACAAGAGGGTCCCACCCTTTGCGATTTTCCTAACCTCATGGTTAAGAGACTGTCTGCCCCTTCGACTGATCTCACTGCTGTAGGATTTTTCCTGGGAAAATGTTCTATGCTTTTTTCAAGGTCGACAAGTGGAGGGGTAGGGCATTTACTGATCACTCCACCATCTTGCTTCCCAGAAGTTCAAGTAGGTGACTTGCAGACATTTAATCTGTGGACTGATAATCTCAGTAGTGGATACTGCCGTTACCTGGGGTTCTGCAACTCTCTCTCACCCAGTTCCACCAGACTTCCATCCTGGCCTGATATGCCAAGATTCTCCTCAGTGCAGATGCTGCTTCTGATAGCCCAGGGCTTCCTGCTCAGCTTTATATCCCGGGGTCTGCACTGGTACAGCCCATGTGGTATATGCTGTGCCTTTTAAGCATATCTGAGCCTCAGTTTTCTTCTCTACTAAACAAAGCTATTTGATCTTTTAAAATTAAGAGTGTATGTATGAAATGTTTATTATAATTATTCATGTAAGAAAGTCTTATTCAATTGACTTTTCACGGTGAGCAGGTTGATCCTGGTTTCTCAAAGGCCCATGTCAAAGAGGCAAAAACTCTGGCCAGGGTAACTACATTGGAAAGACTACACTATATCAGCTATGTTAGTATTAGCTTACTTAAGAAAGAGGACGTATAAGAAAGTTAAGTAGTTCTGTGAAGAGCATATTAGAGTTATAATTGAGAAAAACTTAGTTCAAATCCCCTCTTAAATAACTGCAACCTTTGTGAACTTTGAGAAGTCATTTAACATGTCAGAGACTCATTTTCTTCATCTAGAAAATGAAAATTCCAATAACACCTAAAACATAACACTGTTGTGGTAGTAAAATGAGGTAAAAATGTAAAACACTTAACTAAAATTTAATCATATTTTGCTGTATATAGTTATGTAATTTAATATAAAGGTTTATTGCTGTTTTTGTTGTTGTTGCTGTTACTATTATCAAGATAGTCAGCACCAAAAGTCTAGCTATTAGGTATTGAAATATTTACCCACTGAAACTCCTTTATTAATGAAACATTATCATGATCCTGGAAGATCCTATTCTGTGTAGTGGCAGAGTAAAGAAAAAGAGAGCAGTTTTGTTTTGTTTTTTTTTTAAAGATCTCCAAAAAGGATTTTTTTTCAATGTTTTGAGAAAAAAAAGAGAAATTTTTTGTAAAGAGAAGCTACATTCATTTATCACTGCCATTGTCTTTCAGAGTTGAGAAATACTACACATCAAGCTGTGTTGTTCCCTTTAAACAATTCCAGAAAAGTTTTTGACAGTTTATGTTTCTGGATCCTCCTGAGTTAATAATTGGAAATAAAATTTGTTAGATTTTTTAAGAGACATGACCAACACTTTCCTAATTCATTCTGATGGCATTGTGTTCCCTGAAGGCATGAAGGAAACTGCTTCTTTCCTCTCATTCTAATGCCCTCCTTAATGACAACACAGGGCTTACTATTCAATTAGTTTCACTAATGAATTAATAAACCACCCCATTAAAATTCAGACTTTTTAATTTATGTCTTCTTAGCACAATCAATTTTTATCAGGGAAATTTTCTGCTATAATTCTCAGCCCTTGTTAAGCAGACATCACCATCATTGTTCTACATGTGGCTCATCTGTCAGTTAATGTATTGCCAGTTTTTACAATTGCTGTGGGAACTGTCTTCATTTTCTAAATATCCCTTTGCATATTAAATGGTTATATGTTATGGACAAAATTAGCATATGCACTTTTAAATGTAATAATAACCCCCTTCCTGTCTTATTGACTTTTGTTTAAATATAGTTTGAAATGCAGTATATGTAATGTTAAAAGACCTACTTTTGAGTCACAACTACATCAATTATTGATCATTTGACTTTGAACAATATTTTTAATCTCTATGAGTCTGAGCAGTTGATTTTAAAATATGAGTGAAAATATTAATATTCTTTTATTACTTATATCATGAATTTGTTGTGAGGAAAATTCTTGTAGATTGCAAAGTTCTAGGTTAATAAAGATTTAGTACCAATAACAGTCACTACAAATTCATTGCTACTGCTAGTGTTGCTGTTATAATCATTAACTAACTTCTCTCATCATTTTCCATGAAATTCAAATTGCAAAGGTTAGAGGATGAGTACCTATCATGATATTATCATTATTATTATTAAATACTTGACATTCTATGGTATATTTTGCAAGTTGGTTTTTTTTAAAATAATCAAATGAGAATATGGCTATATAAGCTTATCTTTAGTGGACTTGCTGAAAACATCTTCAAATGACTCCAATAGTACATAGGATAGGTATGAAATTCATCTTATCCTTTTTCTACCTAATTTTCTTCCTACTAAGACTCTATACATTAAACTTTTTCCCTTTCTTATAGTTTACATCAGAAAAGTATTAGATATGACAAAACCAGTAAACTTTTTCTTTGCTAATATTTTTATCTAGGCAGTCATGGATAATTTAATATATTTAATTTGTATTTCCAGTGTCTAGCATAGTGCGTGACATATCATAAGTGTTTAATATGCGCCTGTCAATTCCTGACACAACCACTCATGAAGTGTTTTGTTCAGCTGATCAATTAAATAACACACATTTATGATCTCCTCCAACTCTTCATTCTTCCCCTTCTCTCCCCTCCTCCCAGACTACAGCCTAACCATCATGCTTTCTCCTTCCCTTCTCAAAGTATACTATGAGGTGTTGGAGATGGCTGAGGAGGCCTCCACCATGGGGCTATGTCAGGACCTGTTCTCCAAAATGAACACATAGCTAAGGGATGAGCTGACAGCCACCAGAAAAGAATGTAAACTTCTGGAAAATAAGAACAATCTTGCTAGTTTGAAGTATCTAGAAATGAAAGGTATTGCAATAAACATAAGTAGAAATCTAAAAGACTTAGACCAGAAATATGCTGCACTTCAGCCTTATCTGGATCAGATCACTTTAACTGAGGAGCAAATAGTAGCTCTGGAACAGGGAGCCTACAAGTTGGATGCATATTCAAAGATGCTATAAGCAAAGTACAAGAAGTTAAAAAGGTGATGAAAAACGTCTTTAGCACAAAGACTTTACAAGAATGTTTTATAAGAGTTGAAATAAGTGGGATGAACTTATCACTCTGATTCAGTTCCTAAAAAGAAGCGATACTACTCATCCAAGGACATTCCCAGTGCCCCTCTCTGGCTGAATGTGTAACTCTGGCCACCTCTGATGTTTTCCTAAACCTGTATCCTGGAGGCACTTCTTATCATGTGCTTTGTTGTGTGTATGTTGTACCAAGGCTCGGGACTCAAAATCTGTGCCATGTAGATCACACAGATGACAGGTTCACTGCCCTCTCTTGTTCCCCCTCTAGGCCCCCCACCTCCACTCCCTTCATAACCTGTTCTTGATCTTAAATAATAAATACCGACTCATGAAATAAAACAAACAAGCAAACAACAAACATTTATTAAGCTGCTAGTCTGCTCCAAGATATTTGCCAAGTACTCAGTACACACAGAAAAAAAAAAAAACCATGAATTTTTTTCTGTTTTTAAGGAACTTACATTCACTGGTGGACAGAGAAAAAGTACATAAATAATTATATGCAGAATAAATAGAAAAAATAGAAGTTAGGGAGAGTTGGTACTTCTGGTTGTTTCTGGGGTAAATGATAAAGTTTTCTTCTTACATATTGTTGAATGAATCCATGTGTATGTGTCTCAAGGTAAGCTTTTGAATTATTTTCTTTGATCTCAGATGTTGGAGGCTACCTCTTGAAAGTAAATGAGGTTTAGTTACTTTGGATGGATCCGATGGTTTCCTAACATATTTTTAGCTTGATCTACTTCTTTTGTAAAAAAGAGACTTCTTGCAAAAATTGTTTCTGGGAATGTTAGCTGGTTTATCTTATCCACTGGGAACTATCACTTCTGTTTCTCTATCATGATAATAACATAACTATAACCTGGGAAAATGAAACCTAAATTTGTTGACCTTTTGTAAAGTTTTGCTTAGATAATTATAATTAATCTTAGCTTATCAATATCATCTTTTTTCTCTATTGGGTTTAAATAAAAATGATCTTGGGACAAATCATCTTGTCATTATTCTTAATATCCATTATTCAAAAGGCTATTAAACAAACGGATAATAAAGGTTTTTATTTTTTTAATTTGAGCAGTAGTATTGGGATTTATAATTCTCCTTTTTAGGATTCCTTAAAGCATCCGTGTTACAAAAATTTAGCAGCAATCATGCAGCCTGAGTTTCTATCTCATTTGCAAACATATTTTTGCCTTACAAAGCTATAAATGTGGCTAGACAAACTATTTTACTTGCATCCATCCAGTATTAGCATAAAATCTTCTTTTATATGAATGGTTGATAACAAATATCACTAATGCTTAACTATTCAAAGTGTTGATTAACTTTCTTTCCTCATGTTTCATCCTAGACCAAGTGTGTTGACATTTGCTTTGATGGTCTAAAAACTATGATGAATAAAATTACTGCCACTGAATTATGAGGCAAGTCAACCGTAGTAGTAATCTCTATTCCTCAGCACCATATACAAGTACTAACTAAAATAAAAATACAGGTTTCACTTTAAAAATGTCATTGATAAATTAAGAAAAATATTATTAATTTTTAATAATTCTCAACTCACAAACACACCTCTTCTTAATATTCTATGTAGTGAAAAGGCAGTATGATAAAGAATTTCTGCAGCATGCTCAAAATGATTATTTTACTGAGGTAAAGTTCTTATGCAATTGAGCTGAGCAGATCTAGTTGCTTTTCTATGGAACACCACTTTTACTTAAGAGAAACTGGTTATTCAAATTTCTATATATAGAAGATACACTCTTGAAATGAAAGAACTGAATCTATGTTGTTTCAAGACAAACAACTAATTTTATTTGTTGTCCATGATAACAGTTTAGTTTTAAAATTAAAATTAAGGTTTTTGGAACACATGTATTTACCACTGCTAGCTTGAAAGCTTGCTGATATTTAAGTATTTTTCTAATGGTATGAGTTATTATATTAAAAACATGATTTTTGGTACTGTATGATGAAATGAGGACCTATACAACTTACTTGAAAAATATTTTGCAAATGAACATGCATGTTCATGTTATAAAATCATGGGTGGGTAAAAGATTAATTTAAAGTACAAGATGAATCAACAGAATTTAAAGAATGGTAAGAAAATTCTTGATATATTCATAGACACGAAACAAGCACGGATTTACTTATTCGTTGGTTTGTTTATTTATTTATTCATTCATCCATCCATCCACACATACATACATCCATCTACCTATTCTATTTATCTATCTACTTATTTATTTATTTGTTCATTTGTGTGTTTGTTTGTTTATATATTTATTTATTTTAGGTTCCGCATTGCAAGTAACCTTTTTGTCAAATGGTGGTATATTACAGAAGGATGTCCATAATTATGAGAAGAGGCTATTAAAATACTCTTTTCCCCGCAAATACATAGCTCTGTAAGGTGGAATTTTCTTCATCTACTTCAAAAAATCCCAACATATTTCAGCAGATTGATTGCAGAAGCAGGTTTGAGAATTGGGCCATCTTTCATTCATTAAAGAAATTTGATAAAATATAAAATAATACCATTCTTCTTACTATTTTTTGGAAAATGTTTTTTCATAAAATGTTACTTCTATTAACATATAATGGATTAATTAAGTTAATAAATAACAATTTTAAATTACTAGTTTCACGTTAGAATCTATCACATGTCTACAAGTATAAGCCTCATTTACCACATCTTTTTAGATCCTAGAAGTGCAGTTGGTGTTTCCACGTGTATGCACAGTTTTATAATATTTTGGTCATAATTCTCAAGGGATCTCAAGAATGGTTGGATAAGTTCACAACTCCAGCAACAGTTCTTTGGTGTCCAAGTTTTCCCAGGCCCAATCCAGCATGTGTCACTTTCCTTTTCTGTCTACTTAGCCATTCTGATAGGTGTGGGTGGTGCTTGAGAGCAGTTTGGATTTGCATTTCTCTAATCAGTAGTAAATATTTTATGATTTTTCTTTCCTGTCTATCTTTTTATGTTTCTCTTGAGTCTTGTATTTGAAAGTCAAATTTTCTATTCAACTTTGATCTTTTCATCAGAAATGCATGAAAGGTAAATGCTGGAGATTAAAGATTGATTTAAAATCCATTTTCCCTTTGCAATACTGCATTGAGTTTTGTGGGGTAGGTTATTGTTGGTTGTATTCTTACCTTCTTTGCCTTCTTGAATCCCATATTTGGATTGCTTCTTTCTGGCTGCTTATAACATTTTCTACTTGACTTCAATGCTCTATAATTTGACCATTATATTTCTGGGAATTTTCATTTTGGAATCTCTTTCAGGAGGTGTTTGTGGATTTCTTTCCATTTCTATTTTACCTACTGACTCTAGGATAATAGGGCAGTTTCTTTGAAAATTTCTTGAAATATAATATCTAGAATCTTTAAGAAAAACAAAAACATAGCATCCAGGCATTTCAGTAATTCTTAAAATATCTCTTCTTACATTATTACCAGGTGAGTTGATTTTTCCCGGTAAGACATCTCACATATTCTTCTACTTAAAACGATAAATCTTTTGATTGTGATTTACTGTTTCTTCATGTTTCAAGGAGATATTGACTTCCATTTTCCTAATTATAATTTTTAAGGAATTATTTCTTTCAGTGAGATTTTGTACTTCATTTTCCATTTATATAGTTGTACTTTTTAAAGAGTTCTTTTCTTCACTGGATTTTTATGCTGTTTTTTCATTTTTCCAATTTTCTTATTCTCTTTTAAATATGTTATTTTGTTCAATATTTTTTGGTCTTCCTTTACCAAGGTATTGACTTTTTTTCATGATTTTCTCCTCTCACTCATATCTTTTCCTAATTCTTATTTTTCCTCTCCTATTTGAGTTTTAAAATCTTTATTAGCTCTTCCATTTTGGAGAGGGAAGTTTGTTTAGAGCAATTTAAATTTTTCTTTGAAGCTTTGAATGTAGCTGTTTTCACTTAGTTGCCTTTTTCTAGGTTTGTGTTTTGATTTTCCTTGTCAGTGTAGTAACTTTCCATGGTCAACTTCTTTTTACAGTCTCTTCTTATTTTTCAAGACTATCTATCATTTTTTTTTTACTTTATCTTAATATTGAAGTTCTATTCTGCTCCTGGGGTAGAGGAGCAGTGGTCCAAGGATTAGGTTTTTTATACTGATGTTTCCAGAGCTTGTTCTGTTAGTTTATAATTTTTCAGTTCTTCCAAATGTGAGGAGTTCTTTCATTCTAAGGACAGGTGTGGTCATCATTCTCCTGGCCTGTGTTCTGGTCTCACAATAAACACTCTCTTCTGCCCTGAAACTCTGACCAACAACCCTGTTCCTCTGTAACCACACATGGTTGTATGCTACTGCGCTTCCTTATATTGGGTCTGTGACTCATAACTGCTTATGGACAATGCAACAGATTCCCAAACCCAGTGCCAAAAAAGTGTTCCCTGTAATCTCCTTCTGACCAGTTGTCTGACCTCCTTAACATCTGTGGGCTGAAAACTAAAGCAATCTCTCCTGATTCAGTAGCCTCCAAATTTTCCTGCTATCTGGCAGGATATGGCCTATGATATACAGTACTCCACTTTCATCCCAGTGAGACAGACCTTTCCTGATGATCTTCTAATTTGTTTTATGCTGAAAAACTGTTTCAGCCCATTCTTTTGTTGGTTGTGCAGTTCCAGAATTCTTTTTGAGGCATTATTTTAAAGACATTTAGAAGGAAATTTAGGAGAGCTCAGGCAAGCCCTTGTCAATGTCATCTTGTTCTATCCTGTGATATTACAAATTAATATGTATATTTTGAAATGAAAAGATGGAAACAATTATGTCCATTTATACAAAAGAATTTTTCCTTATGATAAAAATGGATTTATATCAGAAAGGCAAGGGTGATTTACTAACAAGAAAAACTACTAAAAACAAAATGATCACAAACCACATATTTTTATCAGTATTTAAAATCCTACAAAACCTAATGGAACATTTTATAAGGTAAAATGTTTATCTAAATCCAAATTAATGGAACACAGGAATTTTTTCTAATAAGTACAGAAGTAAATCAAAAACGCTTCTTTTCCTCTCTTTTTAAATACTTCCAGCAAAAAAAAAGGCAAAAAAAAAGTTACTATAAGTTTAAATATTTCCAAAGAGGAAACATTTTGTTCTTTTGTGATGGCATGATAACTTAATTATGAAATCTGTGAAAATCAGTAAAAAATGAGAATATTAATCATTTTAATAAAATTGTAGACTAAAGCATAAAAATTGAAATTTTTATAGGCATAAAAATTCTAGGATGCAATAATATGAATATTCAAAATAATTACAGATGCATCAAATATGAAGTTTCCATCAAAATTCATTCTCTCTTTATGGAGATTATATTCATACACATAGGCATGTATAATCATGAAAAACCTTTGTTTTGTTTTGTTTTGAAATTACATAACTGTGGATATTTGCCAATCATGATCTAGCAATGCAAATGCAATGAAATGTAAAATTTATCAAAACTAATTTATATATTTAGTGTTATGTCACTCAATTTAAAAAAAGGAAAAGATTAGATAGTTCAACAACAAAATAAGAAAATAAAGTTGAAGAAAAAAGATTAAACAAGAATTCATTATCTTTTTATGTATTATGTAGCCCATTCACTCTTTGGTCAAGCCTATGCTTCCTTTATCAATATAATATATTCAAATGCACAAAATAAAATACACAGAAATTTCAAGGAAACTAATTTTACTAAAATATATGTTATATCTGTTTTTAAGTTCGTGGCCTTCATTGAGGAATGAAATACCATACTTCCAAAATTAAAATTATTTTAAGTTTGTAACCAGGTCCTCAAGTGTGTCCCTTTGATGGAATCCAAACTTCACAGAACAAATCCCCTTGATAAAAATATTTATTCTGTAAAAGTTGGACATCGTCAAAAGGCCACATCCAATGACGAAGAAGGTCACATGTGGACTTAATGTTGCAGATCCCCCACATCTGACTAAAACCATTTGGAAATAGTTTAAAACGAAGATAAACAGAACTAACTAGACAAAGTTCAATTACAAATAATCCAATTTTGTATCCTTCACTTGATAAAACATTAAACATGCATGATAAAGAATTTCTTTTTCAACCAGGGGGATACTAGAAACTGCTATAACAAAAATAAAGGTTTGACCAATATGAAATATCATAGTTCAGAATAAATTCAAAGCACATATATGATCTGAATACGAAAAATCATGTCATCAAAATATTGGGAGAAAACAGATCACATCCAGCTATGAATAGTAGAAGGATTCTTAACTGAATACATGATGGAGATAATTATACAAGATGATATGGATTACTGGATTACATGAAATTGAAAAAATATATAAAGAAAATTAAGGGAACTTGAATAAGAAGGGGAGAGTAATCAACTAGGGAAAAACTAGATATTAAGTAATAATGGTAATGATCTGATTTCATACATGTACACATAGGCATACACACATGTGAGAAAGAGAACATCTATTTTTTCCAGTACCATTGTAATTATTAACAGTCATATAAAACAAGATTTCAAGTCAATAATAAGGGAAATGAAAATCCAAACAGCCCTGAATTTTCTCCTATACCAAACAAAATGCTAAAAATGAGAAAATATAGGAATACTTGGAAGGGGTGTGGAAAGATAGACATTTTAATTGACTGCTAATTTATGATTTGATCTAAACATTCTGAGAATAGATTTAGGATTTTGTGAAGATAGTGACATAAATGATCATACACTTAAAACAGAGATTCAGTAGCTTGGTAAATATTATGAAGACGTTCAAAACAAGAAAAACACAGACAGAGAGAGAGAGACAGAAGATAGGGAGAGAGAGAGAGAGAGAGAGAGTGAGAGAGAGAGAGAGAGAGAGAGAGAGAGAGAGACAGACAGAGAGAGAGAGAGAGAGACAGAGACAGAGACAGAGAGAGAGAGAGAGAGACAGAGAGAGAGTTGGGCCTCACAGGAAAATTTGTTTTTAGCAAAGAAGTAAGAATAAAGTAGATATCCATCAATTAAAGAACAACTACATAAATTGCAGCATATGATGAATAAAGAGAACCCTGAAGAGATGTATTAACTGAAGCAGAGTGAAGTCAGTGGATGCAGGAAAACAATATAAAGTATTATGAATCAATCGATAAACATTTATAAGTGTCTTCTATGTGCTAGGCACTGTGCTAAGTGCTACTTTTACAAAAGCAGCAGTCCCTCCCCCAAGAAAATTATAATCTAAAGGGGGAGGTAATACCCAAACAGATATGTACAAAGTAAACCATATACAGGACAAATAGGAAATAATCAAAAAGGAAAGAGCTGGAATTAAGAAGGGTTAGGAAATGATTGCTGTATATAGTAGGATTTTTATTAGGAATAAAAGAACCCAACTTAAATAGCAGAGGGAGAAGAACATTGCAAGTGTGGAGGAAACCCAGGAAAAATGCCTGATACATAGAGATGGAATGTCTTTTTTGTGGAAGGGACAGGAGACCAGTGCCACTGTATCTATTAGGGCATAAGAAGATTGGAAAGGTAGGAAGGGACTAGATTACTATTAATTTTTAGTGCCTTGGCCATGTGGTACCAAGAGGAGCAGATCCCAGCAGGCTGCAGGGATGAAATCTCCAGCAGCACCAGAGGTCCCTCAACCCACAGGAGACAAAAGTCAGTGAGAGAGTCTTTTCCACTGGCCAAGAGGGGAGCAGGGTGTCCCCATAACTCAGGCCCCCTCAGAAGGCAGCAGCAGAGGCAGCAGCAGACAAGGCCTCCCAAAGCAGGCAGGAGCCAGCATACATTGTTGAAGGTCTCCTCATAAACCCCCTGAGGGAACTGAACCCTGTGTGGTAGCCCTGCCCCAACCTGACAAGCTGAACTTAGTCTCACACTGAATAGTAGAACTGCCCCCGCTGAAAATCCCTAAGGCTTGGGAGCAGCACATTTGAATCTCAGCCCCCAAGCGCTGGCTGGGCTGAACTGGAGGGAAGGTGGTTGTGGAGACGAAACTCAGAAGTCAAGTTTGGGCTGGGAAAATGCCCAAAAAAAGGAAAAAAAATAAGACCATGAAAGGGTACTTTTTGGAGGAACAAGTGTCTCCTCCCATCCTTTCAGGTAAGGAAGAACAAGGCATACTGTCAGAGGAAATCAAGGCCTCTGCCTCCAAAGGGAACTTAAAATGGGCTCAGGCAATAGAAGACCTTAAAAAACAAGTTAGCAGTTTACTAAAGGAGAACCAAAAAAAAAAAAAAAACTGAGGAAAATAACAGCTTTAAAAACAGGCTAATTTGATTGGAAAAAGAGGTCCAAAAAGCCAACAAGGAGAAGGAGGTATTAGAAAGCAAAATTAGCCAAATGGAGGAGAAGGTTCAAAAGCTCACTGAACAAAATAATTATTTGAAAGAGAGAACTGAGTTCAGGGAAACGAATGACCTTGAGTTAAACCAAGAAGTTAGTAAACAAAACTAAAAATTTGAAAAAAAAATAGAAGATAATGTGAAATAACTCACTGGAAAAAACAACTGACCTTGAAAATAGATCCAGGAGAAATAATTTAAAAATTATTGAACTACCTGAAAGCCATGATCAAAAAAACAGCCTAGACATTATCTTCCATGAAATTATCTAGGAAAACTGCCCTGATGCTATAGAATCAGAGGGCAAAATGGATATTGCAAGAATTCATTAATCACCTCCTGAAAGAAACCTGAACAGAGAAATTCCTAGGAATAGTGTGGCCAAATTTCAGAGTTCCCAGATCAAGTATAAAATATTGCAAGCAGCTAGAAAGAAACAATTTGAGTACTGTGGAAATGCCATCCAGATAACACAGGATATGGTAGCTTCAACATTAAGGGGTCAAAGGGTTTGGAATGAGATATTACAGAAGTCAAAGGAACCAGGATTTAAGCCAGCAAATCTGAATATAATACTTCAAGGGAAAACATGGTCATTCAGTGATATAATCGAATTTCAAGATTTCATTTTGAGGAAAAGACCAGATCTGTATTTAAAAATTTGAATTCCCAAGACAAGAATCAAGAGAAACATGAAAAGGTAAACAGAAAAGAAAAATCATAAAAGACTCTCTAAAGCTGACCTGTTTACATTACTACATGGAAAGAAAATATTTTTAACTTTTAAATCTTTTCTCAGTATTTGGATAGTTGGAGAGATTGTACATACACACAAACACACACACACACATAGATAGATAAAATACAGGGTGTGTTATATCAGAAGAGATGATATCCACACACACAAAAATAAAAAATAAAATAAAATAAAAATTAAGAGTTGAAGGAGGAAAATTCCGGTAAGAGAAAGGGAGTAAAGGAATGTGGCAGACTATAACTCATAAAAGAGATAAGAAAAATCTTATTCAGTGGAGGAGGTTAGGGAGAAGGGGAGAGGGGAATAAAGCTACTCTCCCCACTTGTGGCTGGAGGGAATAACATGCTCACTTAATTTGATATGAAAATTTATATACACCACAGAAAAGTAGGAGAGGAGGCGACAAGTGGAATGAGAGGAATGTTAGAAGAGAAAGCAAATGGGAGAAGAGAATCACTAGAAATAAACACCTTTGGGAAGGGACAAGGCCAATTGTAGCTGGGAAAAATAAAGCGGGATAGGGTAAGTCAGAGGGCAATATAATTAGTGTTACACAACATGATTGCTGCGGAAGTCTTTTGCAAAACAGCATGTATTTAGTCTGTATTGAATTACTTGCCTTCTCAGTAGGGCTGGGGAGAGAGCAGGGGAGGGAAAGAAGTTGGAATTCAAAGTATTAAATACGAATGTTGAGAATTTTTATTGGATATAATCTGGAAATAAAAACTACAGGGATAGGGATATGGAAATTTATCTTGCCCTGCAAGAAAAGGGAGAAGATGGGGATAGGAGAGGGGTGGAGTGAGATGGAGGGGAGGGTACCTTGAGGGAAGAAATAATCAGAATGCCAAATATTAGGAAGCAGGGGGAGGGGAGTGATGGGGAGAAAAACTGGACATGTTACAAAATGAGGTAAAAACAATTAGTATTAAAACAAAAGACTGAATTAATTACTGAGAATAAATCAATGACATCTTTAGTTTGGAGAAAAGAATTTCAATCTAAATTTCCTGAAAAAGGTAACCTCGGGTAAAATTTGGCATTGATGGAAAAGTCAAAGTTATATTGGTAAATTGTATTTTATGATTGCCATTTAATCAGGAACTAGAATATGTATAGAAAGGCATCTAAGCCACCTAAGACTTGCCTCAAAATATGTTCCTTAGCCAAAGTGAAACTATAATCATATTTGAAACCTGATTATTGGAACTTGCCAGTATTAGATGCTATGGGACTATTAAGTGACTGTTCTTCTGAGTCTAACTCCAGGTATGGGTAGCAAGAAAGGCTATCTGATCCTCCAATCCTTGATGCCAGTGAGCTGATGAGATGCTGGCTTGAACTGCATAGGTGATCTCAAGGGAAGAGTGGGAGAGTGGCTGTTCAGCATGGGCTGACGTGGGATTATTCTGACTCACTTTCCCCACTGACACCTGGCAGACTTTAAGCCTGACTGAATGCAAGTGGATAATCTAATCCTGCCTGGAACTGACATGAAGTTGGGGGAGATACTGAATCCCTGTAATATCCTTGTTATTGGTGGCAATTTCCTATAGTCAAAAGGTTTGTAAGCTTAATAGCAGATCTATTAAATTATAGATTATTGGCAGGGGTACATCTGGGGTTAAGTCTAAATTAAGCTATTAGGCATAGGACTTTAGATCACCAACAATAAGTTAGGGTCCTTTAATTCTTATTAATACCATGGAGACAATTAGGTCAAGAGCTTGTGAAGTTAGCAACATAAACATTATTTGTGTCTCAGTTGGTTAATGTTTAAAAAAAATTTCTTTTTTGGTCCATATTGCAAATGCTTTAAAAAAAAAAGTATCACCTGACCCAAAGTTCAAATTACTTTATCTGTTATAAACTGTGTTAAAAGTAAATAATAAAAAAAATTAAATGATTAGGTCACACATATAAAAGTGATATATGACTGAAGCAGTCTTTCTCACCCTACTGCCATCTCACTACCCGTTGCCATTCACTCCCCTGCCTTGCTTCTTTCATATTTGGTTAGGATGGGTAAAAATGAGAAATGTGGAACCTCCAAAGGCTTACCACAAAATTTACCTCCTTTAAATAAAATGCTCATAGCCATGTATAACTTTATCCATTGTGTTGATACTATGAGGAGAAATGATTTCTTTATACAGAATGCTTTATGAAACGCCACTTGAATTCTCTTGCTTCTTTGAGGTGATAATATGTATGATAAAGATAGTTTTCACTATAAGTCATTTTTTCTAAATTTTCCTTCTCTCCAAGTTATTTTATATATCATTATTTGGCTGTTAAATTGAACCATCCTTTTTTTTTTTCTTTTTGTCCTTCCTTTAGGAGCAGGGACTCTTATAAACCTGGAGTCACACTGGCATCTGTTGAAAGGACACATATACTAAATGTTTTGGTGGATGGTAACTATGACAAAGACATTGATGTTCCTTATGAAGTTGCATGCTGTGCATTATAGTTGCATCTTGATGTTTTCTTCTTTGCATTAAAGTCATTTGAGTCCTTTGTTGAATTGAAATATTTTTTTCTTATCGTTTAACTTGTGGGACTTCAGTGTTGTCTTTGTTCAGCCAACTTCAAACCTGCATAGATGTGAGAATAGCTCAGGTACCATAATGACTAATTTTGACAATGAACCCTGGGTGGCTAAAATAAGGAAGCAGCAGGTCATTAAATATAATCAGTAGCACTGGGTACAGTATCAGCATGGAAAATCGCTAACAGATAAGATTATTATAAGCATCACAGCTTGAAGGAGAGAACAAAAATATAATGAAATAATGTTTTGAGTGATGGTGTTTCTTTTGAAAATACCTATGTAGTGAGCTAAATTAGTTGAGCCTTTGTATATCTATTTATGCCTGCACAAAGCTTTAGAGTTTGTCATAAATAATACTATGCAAACATGGATGACATGATATGATATGATATATAACATTATATGGCATGACAGTGTATGATATGATATTCAGAGCAACTACCAGGCAACATTTAGTATTAAGAATTTGCTTTGAAGCACTGAGAGATTAAATTAATTGCCTATTTATATATTTTCAGTCCTTGTGAGGAATGGAACTAGTATCTAGATATTCCTGATTACAAAGCTGGCTCTTCTTTCCAACCCTATACATACAAATTTTTCATTTGTGTGAGTATTCATGTGCATATTTTCCTTTACACATACAAACACATGCAACTTTTTAAGTATTTAAGCTATTCTCTATAAGAAGAATTAACAAAGACATATGGAAATTTTAATAATCCTTACCTAATACTGCAGCTAGTTAGTTACTTTTGTGTAGCATATGATAGTCTCTAATTTCAATAGAGGTTCATCTCAAGTGCTACTTTATACACCAAATCTTTCCTCATGCCTTAAGTTATTTGTAACTTCCCTCAAAACAGCTCTGTATCTATGATATATGAATATCTAAATATGCAAATGTTGTTTCTCCTAGATAGACAGATTTTGTTGTTTGTGTTTAATCCAGTGACTAGCACGTTGTAATTTTTAAAAATAAGTTATTACTTAGTTAGCCATTATATTTTTAAAAAATGGTTTCTAGGGATGCTTTCCTGGTTGCTTCTCATCTCTTCAACTAAACAAGTGGTTTTTAACTTTTAAAAGAATTGTGTCATGGACCTCTTTGATAGTCTAACAAAACCTCTGGACTTCTAATGTTTTCAAATGGATAAAATAAATTATTTTATTTGCTTTTGGAATACTTATAAAAAAGAGATCTAATCCTTTTAGGAAATCGGTTTGAAACTGATTAAGTTCACCAGGAAATATATGTGTGTGGCCAGTGGGCATCATCTATATAGGTTGAATTAAATTCTACACTTCCAACTTGAAAACAAAATTGCAGAGCCATTTAGTTAAGAACAAGCTAACACGTTTATGAAATTCTGGTTATAATGGTAAAGACTAATTAAGGATATTTCAAGTTTTCAGAATAGAGAGAAATATATGGATGGAAATAGTATTTTCCTTCTGAAGCATAGACTATTCCATAAAACGAATGATAAATAAATATTTTTGATTCGATTAGGAGTAGGTTGAGAAATATGGGATCAGGAATTATGAAAACATTGGTGCTACCCTTGAGTTAAAAAGAAAGATAAGAAGAATCTTCTAGGTATACAATAAAGTAAATGTTTAGATAAGTGAATCTTGCGATAACAATGACAAGTACTTAATTTGTTCTTCATAACTCATATCCTTAAATTATTGCTCTAATTAGGGAAGATTATTTCTGAAATGCAGCTATTAAAAGTCAATAGATTTATGTGCTGTATTTTAATAACTATATACAGGGTGGCCATAAGGCATTAATGTCATTTTAAGCTGAAGAACTTTGGTTTTTCCTGAGTTTTCTTTGTGTTCGTGTAAAAAAAAAAAAAAGATAATGAACCCTGTATTAGAACCTTGCTCCAACCTTTTTGTAACTTCTATTTTCCATGGTTAAAGAGAGTCCACTTAGTTTTCATAACTTGAAAGTGTTACCAGAGTGTTAAAGATAAATTATTTTATTTCCATAGGCTGAGCTTTATCTACTTTTCCTGTTTTGGGGATAGAAGTGTCATCTTGTTACTTACAAAAATATTTTACTGAAAAGCAGTAGGGAGAGAAGTGTACAGCAATAAAAATCTGAAGTTATTTTTTCAGACACTAGAATACAGTAGTATTTCTGGCCAGTAGTTTACAGAGAACCCCTAAAATTCATAGCATATCTGATCTCAGCTGACTCTAAAAGTCAGGTGTGCACCTTTTTACTGGGGCATGGCTTACAACTGCACAAGCTTTCTGAAAGCAATTTAAAGTTTTCCCCAAAGTAGTTTCATGTGTTCTTGATGTATTTTGTTGTTGTTATTCATTTGTTTCAATTGTGCCACAATTTTCATGACTCTATTGAGGATTTTTCTCCCAAAGACATTGGAGTGGTTAGTCATTTCCTTCTCCAGCTCATTTTTACAGACTACAAAACTAAGGCAAACTTGATTAAGTGACTGGGTCATACAGTTACCATCTGTCTGAGTCTAGATTTAAACTAAGCCCCAGCACACTATCCACTACACTGCCTATCTGTCTTGCTCTTAATGTACACAAATATTATATAAGAATTGTGGACTAATCCACAGAGTAGTAGTCCAAAACTTTTCTCATCATAGTTTTGACATATTATGAATTGGCTGAAGAAATTAAATGGGGATGGAAGGTGGAGCCAAGATGGCAGAGTAAAAGCAGGGACTTACTTGAACTCTCCCCCAATTGACTCTAAATAAATTTTAGAACAGCAGAACCCACAAAATTACATAGTGAAACAAATTTGCAGCCCAAGATAACCTAGAAGGTTGACATATGACACAAGCCAACACAGATGGGCTGAAACAGGCATGAGGGGACTGAATAATTGGCAACTGCAGTTATGTCAAGACTTTTCAATTCCCCCAAAAAACAATTTCTCAAGGCAAGAGGCAACTTAGAAAGTCAGTATGAAAAGTCTGCCAGACCTCTGTCAGAGAGGAGTGTGGTCAGGTGATGGTGGTGGCAGAAGCAGTGACTGTGGTCCACAGACAGTGGCGGGGGGGAGGGAATCAAACTGATGATCAGAAGGGGATTATCAGGAAATCTCTTTGCTGGCGTGAAGGCAGGATTCTCTTACTTTGTCTGTGCTCTGATATGGGTCACAAGACTGGGTGGTTGTCCTGGGGTGAGGTGGAGCATTGGCATGGAGAAGTTTGTGGCGACTGTGGAGAAGAAATCCTCCTCACAGTTCCAAGGCAGGAGAGACTGCTTGCAGTCAGTGAGAGACCAGAGCACAGGGTAGGACAGGAGTAAATACCTTTCTGTTGATCCTACAACTTTGGGAATGCTGGAAATTTGCAGGTCCCTAGAAGTATCTGTGGAAACACCAGTGCAAAAGCCCAAAACTTGAATAGTACCCCCTTCCCACCATGGACACAAAATCCTATCTTAACAAAGCTAAAAAGCCAAGCAATTGGCTGGGAATATGATCAAACAGCAAGAAAAATTAGCCTATAGAATCTTACTTTGGTAACAAGAACGATCAAAATATACAACCAGAAAAAGACAGCAAAGTCAAAGCTGTATCAAAAGTCTCAATAAAAAATAAGAAATGGCCACAGGCCAAGGAAAAACCCAAAATAAATTTTGACAGTCAAGTATGGAAAGTAGAGGAAAAATTGAGGAGAGAAATAAGAATGACAAAAGAGAATCACGAAAAATGAGTTAACGGCTTGCCAAAGGATACCCCAAAAATGCTGACTAAAGTAACATCTTAAAAACAACAGACTAACCTGAATGGCAAAGATGTTCAAAAACCCAATGAGGAAAAGAATGCCTTAAAAAGTAGAATTAGCCAAATGGAAAAAGGCTACTTCCATAAATAATTCGTTAAAATTTGGAATAGAGTAAATGGATGCTAATTTATGAGAAATCAAGAAATTATGAAACAAAACTAAAAGAACGAAAAATAGAAGACTATGACATTTCTCATTAAAAAAACAAAAACAAAAACAAAACTCTCAAGAAGTCTGGGTGTGTCTGTGTCCCACTTTGCCTCCTCGGTCCTGAGTGGGAGCTATGGGGGTGGCAGCAGTAGTTTCAGCTTGGGCTATGGGGGAGCCAATGGGCTCCTGGCAGGCAATGAGAAGATCACCATGCAAAACCTTAGCGACCACCTGGCCTCCTACCTGGACAAGGTCTGAGCCTTGGAGGAAGCCAACACTGACCTGGAGGTCAAGATTCGGGATTGGAACCAGAAGCACCTATTGAGAACTCAAAGATTGCTCTGCAAATTGACAATGCCCAGCTGGCTGTGGATGACTTCTGCACCAAGTTTGAGACTGAGCAGGCCCTTCATCTCAGTGTGGAGACCGACATCAATGGCCTATGCGCAGTGCTTGATGAGTTGACCCTGGCCAGGGCTGACCTGGAGATGCAGATTGAAGGCCTGAAGGAGGAGCTGGCCTACCTCAAGAAGAACCATGAAGAGCAAATAAGTGCTCTGAGTGGGCAGGTGGGTGGCAAGGTTAGTATGAAGGTAGACTCGGCCCCAGGCATCGACTTGGCCAAGATCCTGATGGACATGAGAAGCCAGTATGAGGCCATGCTTAAGAAGAACAGGAATGATGCCGAAGCTTGGTTCATCAGCAAGACAGAGGAGTTGAACCGAGAAGTTGCCATCCACACGGAACAGCTCCAGACCAGCAAGACTGAAGTCACTGACCTCTGGCAGACCTTTTAGGGGCTAGAGATTGAGCTCCATTCTCAGCTCAGCATGAAAGCTGCTCTGGAAGGCATACTGGCCAAAACAGAGGCCCGTTATGGGGTTCAGCTGTCATGGATACAGCCTCTCATCAGCAACATCGAGGCCCAGTTGAGTGACTTCCAAGCAGACACGGAGTACCAGAACCAGGAATGCCTGCTCCTCATGGACATCAAGAGTAGGCTGGAGTGGGGGATTGCTACCTACTGTGGCCTACTGGAGGGCCATGATGCCCAGGACAACATTGTACCCACAACTCCCAAAGCCCTCTGAGTCACAAGAGGCTCATGGGTATGGAGAGTCCTCATCACAGGGCCCTCTGAAGGGGGAGTGAGGAAGCAGCCAAGTGAGGGCTCCCACAGTAGAGGATATCTGGGTGGGAGAGGGTAGCCCCCTGGATGCATTCTCATGTCCTCCCTAATAAAACTTCTGACCTTAAAAAAAAAAAACTGGCCTGGAAAATGATTCAAGAGAGAGAATTTAAAAATTATTTGGCTATCTGAAACCATGATAAAAAAAAAAAAACAAAAAAAAAAACTAGACATCATTTTTTCAAGAAAATGTCAAGAAAAACTGCCCTGATATTCTAGAAGTAGAGGGTAAAAGAGAAATTAAACAAATCTACCTACCCTGAAAGAGATCCCAAAAGGAAAACTTCTAGGAATACTGTAGCCAAATTCCAGAGTTCCCATCCAAGGAGAAAATAATGCAAGCATCTAGAAAATAAAAACAATTTGAGTATTGTCGAAATTCAGTTAGAATAGCACAGGATCTAGCAGCTTCTGTGTTAACTGAATGAAGAGCTTGGAATATGAAATTCTGGATATCAAAGGAGCTAGGATTAAAATAAAGAATCACGTACCCAGGAAAACTGAGTGTAAATGATCTGGGGGAAAGAAATGGACATTTAGTGAGATACAGATAGAGACAATCTTGATGAAAATACCAAAGTTGAATAGAAAATTTCACTTTCAATTTCAAGAATCAAGAGAAGCATGAAAAAGCTAAAGAGGGAAGAGAAATCATAAAGATTTATTAAAATTGAACTATTTACATTCCTGCATACAAATGTGTTATTTGTAAATCATGGGACCTTTCTCAGTATTACTTTAGTTAGAAGAGATAGATAGACAGATAAATAGATATTTGTATATATATCTATATATATATCTATATATACATATATAGATATATATATAGAGAGAGAGAGACAGAGACAGAGACAGAGACAGAGACAGAGAGAGACAGAGAGAGATATTAATTGTTTGACCTCTTTACTGATAAAGGAGTAGGAATCTAGAATTTATTTCTCCTCCCACCAATTTGGTCCTCTCTGAATGTCTATATTTTTCTTTTTCCGTTTAGAATTATACTTAAAACTGATGAGCATGATATTTTCAACTGCAGCCCCAGTTCTTTTACTCTTCAATATTAACTTGATTCTGATTGTGGCTTAGCCATATTTTAATTTTTTTTCTTGTTTCTCATAATAATTTCCCTTGAACTAGGGATTCAGAATTTAACTGTGATATTACTGTAGGTTTATCTCATAAGATCTCTTTCAGGTAGTTGATTTTTTCTATTCCCACCTTTTCCCTCTTGTTCTAGTGCTTCAGTATAATATTCCTTAAATATTTATTCTGTTATTCTATGTATGTATGTATGTATGTATGTATGTATGTATGTATCTATCTATCTATCTATCTATCTATCTATCTATCTGTACTATTGAAGCTTTCAGGTAGTTTGATTATTCTTATGCTTTCTTTCTTGATCTGTCTTCTGGATCAGTTGTGTTTCTTTTGATATGTTTCACAATGTCTTCTATTTTTTCATTATTTATTTGTTCTTTTATTATTTCTTTTTCTGTTATAGCTTAATTGACTTCCCCTTGCCCAATTCTAATTTTTCAAGGAGTTGTTTTCTTCCTTAAGGTTCTCCTTTTCTAGTTGAATGACTTTCTTTTAATAATCTTTTTTTCTTGTAGTGTTCTTAGCTTTTTTGTAAATTTCTCCCCTCAATCTCTCTCATTGGATTATTAAAATCTTTTAAAATTTCTTCTACAAATTCTTTTTGGGTAGGTCATCACTTGAAGTGCCAGTGCAATATTCACAGCACCTATGGAAGCCATGAATATGCCAACACAATTCTAAATAGCACAATCCTGCAGACTCTTCACATGGAAGAAAGAATCTAAACATTTTTCCAGATACCAGAAAGCCAAATCCACGACCACAACAAAAATGTATGTGCAATAACATTGCAGAGAACAACCCTATCTTCAAACCTTTCACCTGCTATGCTTCCCACAATTTATCTCCAGTAAACAAATCACAAGCAGGCTCCCTTAAAGAAAATCACAAGGAGCTTTTTTGCTAATGCTAGCCAGCAGCCTGCTTGCTTCCATCCTTCCTAGCTCTCTGGCTGCTTTCTGATTCATTTCCTTTCAGCTCTGCACTAGCTCTACCTCTTCCATTTCCACCCTTCTTGTTCCATCCATTCAGCCAACTCTTCCCACCACAGGCTCCATGTGACTCAGACTCATGTGACTCAAGTTTCAATATAACTGAGGCAGGCCACACGGCCTTTTTAGTGCAATATGAAAGATCTTCCCCTTTAAATCACTAAGACATCATTTTATATGACTCTTAGAACAAGAGAAGATATTTGCCTTTTGTTTTTTTTCAATATCCTCTATGAAGAACCCCAGTCTTCTCTATTCCCATATTAAAATTCCATAATTGCATTCTTTCTCCTTTGCCTCCTCTTTTTTTTAATTCATAGCAGTTTATTATTGTAATCACCTGGTAGAATATGGTGCATAGTGCCTCTGTCCTCAAATCTTCCCCTAGTTCTACCCCCTGGCCTGAAACAGAATCCAAGAACTCTGCTCTACTACAAGTGACCACAGTCAGCAGTGTCCATCCCAATGCTTCTGAACTTAACAGTCCTGATTTGGTTCCTTCTTACCCAAGGCCATTTCTCAACAACACAGCTGAGTCAGACATGCCTTGTCAAAAGAGATTCCCTCAACCATCTCCTGTTCAGACTCCCAACTCCCCACATTGCCTGGGAGGTTAAAGTTCCTGTGCCTGAGGCTGAGGATAACTCCCAATCAAGCTGTCCCCAGGACTTCCTGTTTGTGAAACTAGCCTGTAGATATGTATACTTCACAGGGACCAAACCTTGATTCTGATTTTTCTTCAGATCTTCTCCTATTGTAGCAAGAGGACCACTATTCTGCCCCAACTCTTATACATTTTATTTACTCTATGTTCACTCTGAGAGGCTATTTTGTCTTATTTTCAGGGGAAATCTGGCAAACTTAGAATTTTCTGACCTACTATATCTTCCCAGAATTCTCTCCAATAATACGGTTTAAAAATAAGTCATGCAAGGTCCAGCTGCAATTAGTTCAATGAAAAGTCCACTGCCTTGCAAGCACCAAGCGCGGCTAGCTTTAGCTCTTTATTTCTCCCTTGCAATTGCAAGCCACTAATTCAGAGGTGCAAGTATGCCCAAAAGAAAGGCAGCCGTTGAAGGGCAGGTAAAGGAGGAGCCAAAGAGACGATCACCTAGATTATCTGCTAAGCCTGTTTCTCCTAAATCTGAGCCGAAAACCAAAAAGGCAGCAGCCCCAAAGAAAATGAACGTAGCAAATGATAAAAAGGAAGTCAAAGGCAAGAAGGGGGCAGCCAAAGTCAAAGTTGAAACCAAGCAGGAGGAAGTGAAAGAAGAAAATCACTCTGAAAATGGAGAGACCCAAACTAACGAGGTACCAGCTGTGGAAGAACCTGAGGAGAAAGCAACCAAGTCCGAGTAATACGTAACACTGCCCTAATCTCCATCAGTTTGGTATCTGTACCTCCATCCTGTATTGTTAACACAGAGGAATATTTTTATCAACTATTTTCTAAATGCAGGTTTTTTTTAGCATGAAGTTAATTCTGGAATGTCTCCATCTTGGTCACTTGAGTATGATGTCACCAACAAGACATCACTGTCACTGCGTTTTGTGATTGTAATAGTTTGATCTATGGGGAGAATACGTGGTGGTACTTCTGACTTTTGTCACTGTGTCCCGTCCTTGTGTAAGCTATCCTTTCCGTCCTTTGGATTTTTCTTTGGCCCTGGTACATGTTTGATTCAGTGAAGTGGGAAGATCCCAAATAAAAAGTTCTGGCATCGGCTAGTCCAGGGTGTCTGTGAGTTGATTTTATAAAGAACGTGAGCTATTTTCATGAAATTCTAAGAGTTGGAAATATCTTTCCCAAATATAACTTTAATATTAGTTTTTGAAAGAAAGTAAACTGTAATCATGTTTTTAAACAAAATACAAATGTTTATTTCAGAAGGGCAGGTTGATTGTATGTGTAGCCACAATTAGAAATTTTGCTGGATTTATCTTAATAAAATAAAAAGACTCCTGAAAATAAAAAAAAAAATAAGTCATGCATATTATCTTTTAATTTGCAAAGCATTTTCAGTTTCAATATTTTATTAGATTGTCACAGCAACCCTTAGGAGGAAGCAAAACAAACATAAACTTCTAACCCTTTGCTGCTCCGTCCTTGTCCCCAGGTCATGCTAGACCCCATGCAGAATATAGCCTGGTCACAGAAAGATTCTATGGCACTAGAGGTATCCTACTCGTTTCCCCTCTCATTTGTCTACATCTGGAATAGTCAGGAATAACTGGAATCCAGCCATCTTATGACCTTCCTTTCCTTCTTTTCTCAAAGACATCTGACTACATGGAAAGCTCAGATGAGATGATAATCAACTGCTCCATTCCTTCTGTTGAGATGTAAAACCATCAGACCTTAGCATGTGACATGCCACTATCTCTCAAAATACCCTTGGACAGATGATCATTTTTGTCTTTTTGTCATCACTACCATCTTAAATACCTCTGTAATTAAAGTCTTCTACCTTAGGCATGTTAAAACTGGTTGACATTCTATTGTTTGACCAAATATGACAATATAGGTGACAGTATTTGTTATCATCTGTAACCTTCAACATTTCATATATATGTATATATTGGAATTATTTGCACCATTCTATATGCAAATGAGAGTCTGTGATAAATGTTTCTGGTTCTTGGTAGCAAACAAGGTTACTTCTGGAACATTTTCATAAATGTAATGAAACTCATTTTATTCAAAAGATATATTGAAGTTACATGAAAATAAGGAAAAACTATATTTCCCCCATTACTATGTCTTTCTAAGAAAAAAATTGCCCCAGTTTCTGAAATTTTGTTTAATATCTCCAACTATAAATCTCATTAGTAATTATCTATTAAAATTACTAAAATGTAAAAGGAAATATAAATATTTTGTGCATCCGTTTTCACAATAAGGACTTTAATAATGAAATCAATCACTTTTTTGATGTAATATGAGCTTTATTTTGTATACTAATAAAGTAGAGATAGGATTTTTAAAAACAGAGAGACTATTCTGTTTTGTAGATTTAGAGCTGAAAGAGGATATAAGCAATAACATTGCCCACTCCAGATAAAGAAACTTGGGCTCAGAACCACTTGACTAAATGTATTTATAATGCATTTTTTCCTTTAGTATAATCTGATTGAATAATATTATTAAAGAAAATCTTTCCCTTCACTTTAGTGGGCCTGGGAAAGTTTGTAGGAAGGCCCACGTCTTTTGTTAATGAGGCATTGGTTCTCAAGGTTTGTGATGCCCTCTGACTCTGAAAAATGTGTAAATATTCTGATGTGAGGTTTTTCTTTGGGGCTTAGTTTTGGAAGTAGGTTACTGTGGCAGAAGAGAAACTAGGAAACTGCTAAGTAGCACCCCCTGCTTTGAAAACACAGATACTGGTGCTTCTCTCTCTGGTATCTATGGATATGTTTAGTCGTCAAATAGTGGGATCTATCTGTTGATCTATTTGGTATATATTGCTTATGTTAGATAGTTGGATGCCATGTCTGTTGATTTTGATTTCTCTGTATTTTCATTGAAGTTTAAGGGGCTAACTTTTTTCTCCTGAACTAAGTGAATGATACACATGCTTGATTAAAATTATTGTTGACCCTTCTAAAGTTGATTTTCCTTTCAGAAAAAAAAAAAACAAAACAGATCTAAGAACCTGAGATAGCAGGCATTCCTGTGTATGTGTGGGTCCTTACTTTTACACTAAATTAATAGAAATTTGAAATCAGAGTCTGTCATTAGTAAAGCACTACTATGTCTACTGTACTATTTTACTCCTCACTATATTGACCTGGTTTGGTTGTCCTTAGAACTGTGCCCTGGATGTGGAGGCTATTTAATAAATATTTTTGAATGAGCATAAGAAATAATGGCCTAAATCCTTAGCAGCTAAACCAAAATAATTCTCTAATTTTAGAACTAAGAATGCAGTATATTGATAGAGGTGATGGGGTAGACATTTTCAGTCAAGCTTGATTAACGTCCTAACTCTGATACATACTGGCTTTGTAGTTTAGGATACAATCAAAGACTATCATTTTCAAAGAGGCTGCCAATATGTAATGAATATCTGAAGCTTTCTCATCTTAAATTTCTCCAGATAAATGAATCACAAGTCCCTGTTTCTTTCCCTGGAAAAATATTAAATATATATGCACAAAAGAATTTTGCATACTGTATATTGTCACAGATGATCATTACATATACTCTCAGGTGATATTTATATCTTTATTACATAAGGAAAATTGATGTATGGTAATTTTAGATCTTATGGTTCACATTATTGTTCACATTGTCTCTATCATGTCTGATTCTTCATGAACTCATTTAGAGCTTTCTGGCATTTCACAAATGAAGAAACTGAGATAAACAGGGTTGTATGCTTTTCGAAGGGTCACATATCTACTAAATATATGAGTCCTGATTTGAACTCACTAAGATGAATCTTCCTGACTCCAGCTCAGCACTCTATCCACTGCACAACTTGGCTGTCGCAAAAGAAGTTATATAACCTAACTATATAAGATAGAACAAACTCATATTTATAGATGTGGCAACTACAACTCAAATAATATCCAAAGTCATAATAATCACTCAAATGACATCAATCAGTAACTTACTAGTTATTTTATGACAGCTTCTGTCCTCAAGGAACTTATTTAAAATAAGAAGGCAAACCATGGATATAAAAGCATATACAAAATGCAAAATTCAAACAAGATAAAAAGTAATTTTGAGAAAAAATATTCACCAGGACAGAGGAAAATAAGAAAGGCTTCCTGTAGAAAACAGAGCTTGAGCACAGCCTTGAGGAATGGAGGAGGAGGGAATGCATTACAGGTATACAGGATAACAAATATAAAGGAGGAGAGACAGAATAGGTTGTCATATGTGAGGACACAGTAAAGTCAATTTGATTGAATCATAGAGTGTGACAAGTTGGATAATATATGATTAGAATGGAAAGATAATTTGGAGACGGTCTCTGAGGGCTTCAATGGCCAAAAGCAGGAGTTTGTATTTTATTACAGAAATAAATGATAACTGCATCTTGAGTAGGTAAGTAACACATTCAAAGTGGCACTCTACGGAAATCACTTGACTCCTATGTGGAGGAAGGATAGAATTATAACTTTTCTTCTGAATAGCACTTCTTTCCCCACTATACTGCATAAGTACTGTTAGTAGGTCACCTTAGCTTTTAAAACTTTTTTCCAATGTATAAATTGAAGGGAAAAAAAGCATTTTGTGTTCAGAGCTCTAAAATTTATTTAACATATTTAGTTCACATTGAATTTAGCTTTAATGTTCAATGCTACTAGATAACACTCTTTCAAATATATTTTCCTCAAAGACTGAGCTTAATAATTACATCCACTGAGTAAATAATAATAATAATAATAATAACAATAATAACAACCATAATAATAACGTCTTGAAATTTGCATTTAATCATGGGAAAATTTCAAATATTCATATTCACATGAGTATTTTTAATGTCAACAATTTGGCATAGAATTCAAACATAAAATTAATGAGTATCTGGTTCATACAAATTTTTGTTGATCCTCAATGTAGGTGATCGTTATATTAGAGGTTATGAATAAAGATATACTTGCCAAAATATTCCATTATGTCATTGGATACATTTTTCTATTTAAGGAAAATTATTGTGAAAATTATTATATGAATTGAGAATTTGTCAAACTCAATAAATGTTGAATAGAGTAAGTTCAGAATCTAGAGAATAAAGCCTGAAGAATTGTCATTCATATCCTGGTCAGTACAGAATTAACTGGACTTTTCTGCACTGCCCAGAGAGAATAAGAATAGTTACATGGCTTAAAGAGAACAGCTACTCAATTTTAAAAGTGATTCTGAATTAAAAGAATTTGTCACTGAATTATTATTTTGAGAGTAGAAAACGAGACTATACCTGGCAGGGAAGCAGAGGGGACGAGAAGAATAAGTAGCAGAAAAGTAGCTTTCTGAAGTTCACATGCTTCTGAATGTCCCAACAGCATCAAGACCTACATCACTAGATATAAGTCTTTCTGGATGCAAATGTTTATTTGATTCACTCTGTCAGGTTACTTTGTGTGCTCTCTGTATTGTCCATATGATAGTCACAGTGCCTACATCAGTTGTGAATATGCTGGTACAATTCTGAATTGCAAAAATATCAGACTCCCCACATGGAAAACAGAGCCAAAACATTTATTTAAACACCAGAAAACCAAATCCGAACACCACAATGCCAAATCCATCATAGCAACAAAGAAATATATGAACAATGGCAATGAAGGGGACACCACCATCCCCAAGCCTTACCCCTGCGAGGGCCTTCCCATAAACAAACACTCACAGCTCATTGTCTGTTTCTTCTCTCTCTCTCACCTCTAACTACTGCGTCCACCTTCCTTTCAGCTCTGCCCCACCCTTCCTTCTCCACCCTTTCCTCCTCCACCTGTTGGGCAAGCTCCTATAGTAACAGACTCATGTGACTCTCGCTTCCATGTGACTCAAGAAGATCACATGGGCTTATTAATGAATGGGAAAGATTTTCCTAATATGTAAAAATTCATTAACAATACATTCTCTTCTCTCAGAGATACTAAGTACCATTGAGAAAGAGAATAAATTAGATTTATTTCTAGACTGTAATGTTATGTTTATTTCTGAAATTTCTTATATTTTTATGATCATCATGATCATTATATTTTTATATTTTTTATATTTTCTTATATATAATGTAAATCATTGCTATTGATTTTACCATATTTTTAAGTGAATGGTCATGTTTCAAATCTAAATGTATTGCCATTAAGAATGGCTGACTTTTCATATATCAGTATACTTTCTATATGTACTTTGAATACATATTCAGGATCCAGAGAATGATAGAAGTTAGTAGAGGGAGTCTATATCCTATAGTATGGACCATCTATGGTATCGCAGAAATACAGATATGAAGGAAGTTTAGTGTGAGAGACAGAGCAGCAAGAGAGTTAATGACCCATATTTTGTGCAGATGTAAAAAATTCCACATCATCTTAATAAAAATGCCACTTAGCAAATAGCCTCTCTGGATTCTTTGGGGATAGATAGCAGTGTTTGGTTTTGAACTCCACATCTCTATTTTCAAAGATTGTCCAGGCAGAACTCATTATATCAATCATTAATTTACCTTCTTAACCTATCCACCCAATAATATCTGGATATGATACAGAACCAGATATTTCTGCTCCTGTAAAGGCTATTAAATTTGAAGTTGAAATGGACTTTAGGGACCACTGATTGTAACCACTTAATTTCAGACTTAAGGAAATGAAATACAGAGAGGTTGTTACTTTCCCATATTCTAGTAGCTAATCATTTTTTGATGTGGGATTTAAACCCATATTGTCAAGTTCAAGAGCAGTGATAATCCACTGTGCCACTTACATGCCACTTTTCCTATTCAAATAAGCAACATGTGCATGTACGTATATATGTGTGTATACAGGTTGCATGCATGCATGCATGTATATATGCATGTGTGCATGTATGTATGTGTGTATGTATTACATGTACACATTTCCTCTGAGGTTTTGAAGTTGTTACGGAATCGTTCTCATCTTTGATGAGTCTCTAAAACATTTCTGGATCCACGGGATTTTTTGTTCCTTATCCAATGTCTTCTTTTGATAAATCATCTCGATAGTCTTTTATTAGTCCAGCTCCCACATTCCCTATATTCACTGAGTTGCCATTTTTCTGCTGTCCTCGAGTCTCTCGAGGACATATTCAGCTACTACGTTAGTTCAGGAACTCATTACCTCTCATTTGGCTTCTTAACATAATTTCCTATTTGATTTCTTACTCTCAAGGCTATGAACACTTTATTGATTTCTCAACACAACTATCACAATGATTTAAGTTCAGAATGTCGTGTCATTCTCCTACTTAATAAACTGCAGTTGCTTCCTAATGCTATCAGTATTAAAGACAAACTCTTTAACTGTCATTTAAAACTTTGCAGAAATGAGTTTTATGCTGCCTTTCAAGCCTTCCTACACATCAATCACCTCAAAATGGTCTATATAGTGAAGCTGGCCTCCTTCTTGTTCGTATTGTCATCTCTTATCTCCTTGCCTTTACTCTGGCTGACTACCATGTCAGGAATACTCTAGCTCTTCAACTCCATCACTTAGAATCCTGAGTTTTCTTATTTCCCTGTTTCATTAAGACTGAGGTCAAGGTTAATTTTCTTTATGAGGCATTTCCTATTTCACTTAGCAGCTACTCCTGGTTTATAAATATCCATAAATGTGCCTATCTCTCTTGCCAGCTTGTCAGCTCTTTCATGGTACTTTTGTCTTTGGACCCAAACCTCCTATCATGATGCCTAACACAAAGTACATACTTAATAAATGCCAGGTCATTAATTAATTGATTTAATTAGTAGTCAACATGTTCAAAATCTGAAGGAAGCTTAAATAAGATAAGAAACTAAAAGGGAGAAACATGAGAACTATCAGCTAATATCTTTGAAATCTTTAAGAGGGAACATTTACTTCTGTTGTTATCCTGAAACACAGATACACAGATGTATATTTGGTGGTGGAGGGGGTCAGTTGAGTAGGGGGAATGTCATAATATTCTGAACTCAGAAAAATCATTGTGGTAATTCTGTTGAGCAGGGAAAGAGGTGCAGTTAGCCTTGAGGGTAAGAATCAAATAGGAAACTGTGTAAACATGTATAACATACATACAAACCTAAATACCTGTATATGCATACATGCATATATGTATATGTATGTTCCTTCACACACATACATACATACACACAGGGTTTAACTTTTGCAAGAACACAGGCCTCATTTCTTAGAGACAAAAACACAGAAGATGAGGAGTAGCAGAACTGGTGTCATAGAAGAGGTGAGAGAAAATTTGGGTTAGGCACAAAGGAGGATGATAGCCACTTGTGCAAGAAAAATAAACAAGTTGAATAATAAGTAATCATTCAAGTAGATTACCTATTGAGCAGTAGGCCTGATCAGCAAAGCTCTGCAATTTCAAGTCAATATGTGTTGGCTTTTACCAAATATTGTCAAGGAACCCTTACTATCAACTTCTTTATTTGTCAAAAAGGAAACAAACATAAAAGAGACTTGAGTAATAAGTTTCCCTTTCTTTTTCTGTTAAGAACAAGGAACAACAAGTGTTCAGGTGTAAGGATAAAATAATAATTTCAAAAGTTATAGGCAGAAATGTGCAGTAATGTTATGGAAAGCATATATCATAAAATTTTAGGAGCATATAGTAAGGAAAAAAACATCAAGCATTTCAAAAGTTGGCACATAATGGTGAATATTGAACATGGTACATATCTTAGTGTTCTGAATAAATTGGAAGAAAAGAAGAATATTTCTATATCCAAAAAGTTCCAACAATTTCTTTTTGTAATTTGTTGGTGTTTCATTATGTCTTTTGACTAAAGAAATGAGTCTCGTGTTTGTGTACTTCTGCATGATTACGTTTCAGGGGTGATTTATAAATTTGTCTGAAGAATTTAGTAAGAGTTAAGCCATGTGAGAATGTTGAACTGAAATGTGATTTAAAATGATAAGGATATGATGGTTAGAGAGTAATAATCAATAGGCTTTGGGGAATTATGGAGCTAAAATTTTAAAATACACTAATATTTTAAATGCCTGATTTCTTTATAGGTAAGTATTTTTAATGAAACGTATATATATATATATATATATATATATATATATATATATATATATATATATATATAGTATATATACGTATATATATAGTGTAAAATTGATAAATGGCATTGTCAAAAATATTTCCTATATAAGGTAATCTATGTTTTGCCAAACATTTTATAATACTGATGAGGAGGGCTGTCAGAATGGCAGAGTCTGGAAAATGTTTATTATTTTATCTGAAGAAGAGTTGAAGAGTTAGCCTAGACAAAAATAAAAAAAAATCACTGGCCATTATTGATGTATTCTTATATTTGAGGAGTTTTCAAGGCAAGATTAATTATTCCTAAAACATTCAGTATCAGAGGCCAGAGAACTAGATGCTATTTAGAAGTCCCGAGATGTTACAAGAATTTATGAACAATTAAAGTTGTTGAAAACGAAAAGAAGATGCTTTTAGAGGGAGTAAATTTTCCCATATTAATAATGTTTTTCTTAAGCTTTAGCTTTATGCCCACCACATAGGAATGTTCCTGTTTGAGTAGGGGAACTTGGGTTCATAGGACCTGAATTTAAATCTTGATTCTAACGCTTAGTTCTTAACTGTCCTTAGACAAGCCACTTAATCTATTCAGATCTTGAAATGATAATTGGGCTACATGATCTTCATGTTTCCTTCTGACTTAAAATCTGTGGTCTCAGGAACCTATGTCACCCAAGAAAGCCTTGAAATCTGGGCTAGTAAAATTTTATGACTATCCCAGTTTCAAAATACTTTAAAAAATAAATTAAGCAGAGGGGGCAGAGCGAAGATGGCAGAGTAGAAAGACGCACATACACATAGCTCCAAACTCACAACCCACAGAACATCTGTAAAGAGGAACTCACAGCGAATTCTGGAGCAGTAGAGGCCACAGAACAGTGGAGCAAAGGAGATTTCTATTCCAGAGGGACCTGCAAACCTTTCGCAAAAGGTCCGTCATGCTGCAGACGTGGAGCCCAGCACAGCCCTGCCACGGCTGCAGCACAGAGAGGAGCAGATCTGAGCAGACTTCTGGGACGGAATCTCCAGTGGCCGCGCGGGTCCCTCAACCCATAGGTGATGGCGGTTGGTGAGAGGGTCTTTTTGACAGGTCGAGAGGGGAGTGGAGTGCCCCCATAACTCAGGACCCCTCAGGAGGCAGCAGCTGAGGCAGTGGCAGACCAGGACTCCCCAAGCAGGCAGGAGCCAGGATCCATTGTTGAATGTCTCTGCATAAAACCCTTGAGGGAACTGAGCCCAAGAGGCAACCCTGCCCTGACCTGAGCACCTGAACTTAATCTCACACTGAATAGCAGCCCCACCCCCGCGGAAGCCCTGAGGCTGGGAAGCAGCATTTGAATCTCAGACCCCAAGTGCTAGCTGGGAGGATCAGGAGGCAAGGTGGGTGTGAGGAGAATATTCAGAGGTCAAGTCATTGGTTGGGAAAATGCCCAGAAAAGGGAAAAGATATAAGACTATAGAAGGTGACTTTCCTGGTGAACAGGCATTTCCTGCCTTCCTTTCTGATGAGGAAGAACAACGTTTACCATCAGGCAAAGACACAGAAGTCAAGGCCTCTGTATCCCAGCCCACTCAATGGGCTCAGGCCATGGAAGAGCTCAAAAAGAATTTTGAAAATCAAGTTAGAGAGGTGTAGGAAAAGCTGGGAAGAGAAATGAGAGACATGCAGTCAAAGCATGAAAAGCAAGTCAGCACCCTGCTAAAGGAGACCCAAAAATGCTGAAGAAAATAACACCTTGAAAAATAGGCTAACTCAATTGGCAAAAGACGTTCAAGAAGCCAATGAGGAGAAGAATGCTTTCAAAAGCAGAATTAGTCAGATGGAAAGGGAGATTTAAAAGCTCAC
>CM052671.1:122990390-123057462 GCA_028533205.1 Lagorchestes hirsutus
ACAGGGGCAATTAGAATGCTTGGTGTTTGGGGTGGGGGAGGGGAGAAATGGGGAGAAAAATTTGTAACCCAAAATTTTGTGAAAATGAATGTTAAATGCTAAATTAAAATAAAAATTAAAAAAAAAAGAAACAACTGACTTGGAAAACAGATTGAGGAAAGATAATGTTAAAATTATTCTACTACATAAAGGCCATAAAAAGAGAAAGAAATTAGACATAGCATATCACAAAACTATAAAGGAATTTTGCCCCCAATAATTTCAGCCCACAGGTTAAATAAAAAGTTGAGAGTCTACCAATCACCTCCACAAATCAATCCCCAATGAAAATTTTCACGAATATTGAAATCAAATTCAGAGCTCCCAAGGAGTAACTATTGCAAGCAGTCATAAACAAAGTGTTCAAATATTAAAGAGCCACAGTCAGGATTATACAATGTTTAACAGCTACACTGTTAAAGAGAAGAGGGTTTGAAATATAATTAGCCAGAAAATGGAGGAATCAGGATTATGACTAACTTAACCAACAAAACTGACTATAGTCTTTCAGGTGAAATGTAAATTTACTGTAGTAGAGGGTAGAAGAAAAACATTTATTTAAACACAGAAAGCCAAATCCCAGAACCAGAAAACAAAATCTATCATGGTGACCAAGAAGTTATTAAGCATGATCACCATAGGGAGAAAAGCCATTCCCAAGCCTACCCCCCACATTCAGGGCCTTTTCACAAGCGAACACTCATTAGGCTGATCATTGCTGTTCTGCCTATATCCTCTCTCCTCTGACTTGATCATGCTCACTCACTTCCTCCCAGTTCTGCTCCACCTTTCCTCTTCTGCCTGTTCAGCAAGCTCCTCCCACCACATGTGACTTAGATTTCCACTTGATTTAAGTGAGTCATATGAGCCTGTTAATGAATAAGAAAGATCTTTCCATTTAAATTATTATTGCCAGAGGGTAATAAGAAATAAGGATAGATAGTAGAAAATAGGATGAAAGGAATGTACAAAACTAATTCTAATTGGGGTTTGAATGAGACCCATTCAAACAAAAGAGAAAAATTCTGGAACTGAAATCAGATTATAACTATTTATTGTTTAAGAGAAATATATTTAAATTAAAGAAATGCTCAGCTAAAATACGACTCTGGAGGAGAATCTCTAATGCTTCAGTTGAAGTGAAGAAGCCAGAGGTAGCCAAAAGTATCTCAGACAAAATAAAAACAAAAAAAAAAATAGACCCAATTAAAAGAGATAAGTAAATAAACTGTGTCTTACTAAAGGCAGCCATATACAAAGAAGAAATATCAATACTAAGCATGAATGCTTCAAATAACATAATAACCAAATTCCTAAAGGAAAAGTTAAATGAGTTACAGGAAGAAACAGACCCTCAAACTATGCTGATAGGGAACGTCAACTTTCCTCTCACAGAACCAGATAAATCTAACCATAAAATAAATAAGAGAGAAGTTAGAAGGTGAAAAAAATAATAAAAAGTAGATTTACTAGATCCCTGAAGAAAACTGAATGGGGATGGGAAAAATTATATGTCTTTTTTTCTCAGACATAGAAAAAATTAACCATACACTTGGGGGCAGGGTGAACCAACTAGAATAACAACCTCACGACCAAATGCAGAAAAGTAGAAATACTAAATGTATCCTGTACAGATTATAATGAAATAAAAATTATATTCAATAAAGTGTCATAGAAGCACAGATGCAAAATTATTCAATAACAAAGCCATGTAATCCTAAAGAATGAATGAGTCAAAGAATAATTCATATAAATAGCTTATTTCAATAAAAAAAATGATAATAATGACACAACACACTCCAATTTGTGGGATAAAGCTAATACTCAGGAGAAAATTTATATCTCTAAATTAGTATACCAATAAAGGAAAAAAAGAGCAGAATAATGAATTTACCATGCAAATAAATAACAAAAAAACTGGAAAAAAACAATTAAATAATGAAAGCTAAATCCTGAAAATTAAAGGATAATTAATAAAATTGAAAATCAAAAGATAAAATGATGGAGGAGAAAAGGCATGGACTTGCATAAGCCCTCACCACTGGTACCTCCCAAACGTTTATTTTAAATACACAAAAAACAAGTTCTGGATCAGTAGAATGATGAGGTAAAACATTTTTTTCAGCCCAATACAGCTGATGAATTCAGCAGGAAAAGTATAATGCATCAGGATGAGAGTAGAGCATAGTTCAGTTCAGGCCAAGTCCCTACAAACAAGCATTAGGCCTTGGGGGGAAATGAAGCTGTGGGAATAGTGGCAGTTTCTACCCCTCTCAGCTCACAGATGGTCAGTTTCAGACAACTGAAACAAACGAGATCGCAGTGGTCCCAGTGTAAGGAATCTATTGCATTTCCCATACTTACTTCACAGTCCTGGTTTTCAGAAGTTGCAATCACAGAAGGGCTGGGATCCTGGTCACCGTTTCAGGGCAAAGAAAAATACTTGTGGTCTCTTACAGGACAGAGCATAGACCAGACGAGTACTGAAACTATTTCACTCTAGATCATATCAACTTGGAAGAAATAATAAATTACAGGTCCCTGATATTATCTCTAAAAACAACTGCAAGAAAACAACCAACAGCAAAAGCTTAGGACAATGTTTCCTCCACTCCAGAAAGAAAGCCCAACTTTAGTAAATTAAAAGTCAATAAATAGCCTGGCAAAAGAGCAAACAGTAGAAAAGCAGTCCCTACTATAGAAAGTTACTGTACTGACAAGACGATCAAAGCACAAACTCAGAAGAACATACCAAAAAATAATAGCTGCTCCACCCAAGGCTTCATAGAAAAATATGAATTGGTTTCAGGCCAAGGAAGAAATCAAAAAGAATTTTAAAATTCAAGTAAATGAGGTAGAGGAAAAACTGAGAAGAGAAATGAGTGATTCAAGAAAATTCTGAAACAAAAATGAGTCAATATTTTGGTAAAGCAGGCACACACACACACACACACAACTGAATGAAACAACACCTCAAGAAATAGAACAGACCAAATTGTAAAAGAGGTGCAGCAATCCAATGAAGCAAAGGATGCCATGGAAAGAACAGGCAAAATGGGTAAAAAGATACACAGAAATTCACTGGAGAGAACTCCATAAAAAATAGAATGTGGCAAAAAGAAAAGTTGGTACAAAATCTCAGTGAAAAACAGAATTGCTTAAAAGTTGTAATTAGGCAATGGAAGCTAATTTGAGAATAAGTAAAAAGAAGTAATATAAGTAAAAATAAGTTAAATAACCAAGAATAAAACAAAGAACAATATTAAAAGAATGGAAACATGGAAGAACAATGGAAAACAATTTTCCTGGAAAACAGACTCAGCCGAGATAATTTTAAAATTATTACACTGAAAGCAGTGCAATACATTTTTTAAAAAAGGCTAGGCAATGTATTTCAAGTAATTATCAAATAAAACTACCCCAGCATTCTAGAACCAGAACCTAAGGTAGAAATTGAAAAATTCAAGGGATAGAACCAAAATGGCAGAGTGAAAGCAAGAATTCATTTGAGCTCTTCCACAAATGCTTTCACTCTAAAAAGTAAATGTCAACAAATTTTAGAATGGCAGAATCCAGTAGGCGACAGAGTGTGGCAGATTTCCAGCCAAAGACAGGTGGAAACATTGGGCAAGAATCATCTGCTACATCAGGCTGGGGCAGTGTAGACTGCACAGGCTGCACCAACACAGACTGGACCACAGCAGATTTGAAATTGCCAAAGGCAGACTGAAACATCTTCAGCAGTGCTGATTCCCAAATCTCTCAGAACAAGGGAGTGTGGCCAAGCTAAAAGAGAGAGAAGTGCAGGGTCCACACAATAGTAGCAGCTTCTCCTTGGCTATCAGTCCAAAAACTAAATATTTAAGTCATCTTCTTCAACTTCTGGCAGTGAAGATAGTGGAGTAAGTTGTAAGTGCTTCCACCCTACCCTTGTTGACCTAGAAAAACTCAGATAATTTTGTACCAAGAAAATACTGGAATAGTAGGATCAGCTGAAGAGTAGTCTTTTAGCTCAAGAGAATAGGGAGATTGATGGGAAAGGTCCCTCTTGCTGTGGTTGAAGGGCACCATTGCAGGACCAGAGGCATGCAAGCAAATCCCACCTGAGCAGATCCTGAGCCCCAAGGGGATAGAGTAAACACAAGCACCAGGATGCCATGCTGGTCTTATCACAGCAAGGGGAATTGGGCAAATATGAGCACAAACCGGATTCTTCAGCCAATGAGCCTGTCTGTGCTCTGGCACAGCCCTATGGGTAGACAAAGACCCTGCCAGCTTCAGGAGAAGCCCAGGGAAACTCATATATACTTCATTTAGCCTTGGCCTTGGCACACACTGGCCAGTTCAGCACCAGATAGGATGCTGCATTATATAATTTCTAATTCAAAGATCAGAGGCCACAATACACAAAGTTGTTAACCAGGCCCCTAGGTCCCAACATAAAAAATGTGGGACAGATTATCATGTTCCCCAGAAAAGACTCACTTTAACCGCCAGGATAAAGCCAATCATCATGAGCAAGACGCATATTACAAAAAAAAGCAAGACCATAGAATTTTATTAAGGAGATCGGGAAGATCAAAATATGAATTCAGAAGAGGACAGCATTGATACTATACCCACATCTGAAACCTCAAAAGGTGATATAAACTGGTCTCAAACTCAAAGAGCATTCTTGAGAACTTGAGAAGTGCTACAAAAACCAAATTATAGAGACAGAAGAAAAGATCAAGGATTTTAAAAATACAATCAGCTCTTTCAAAAGTAAAATTGAGAGAACGCTTGTGTAACTGTGTTCTGAAGTGGCAGCTCCAACCTTTCAGGGAACCTTCTATTGAAAAAGAGCTTGTTCAGCAGAAAGGAGAATATATATATATATATATATATATATATATATATATATATATATATATATATATATATATATATATATATATATATGTATGTATGTATGTATTTATACATCATTCTCTCCTCCCTTCACATAACTTGAGACAAAGCAAAAGTAAATTCTAACCATGAGGGAGATCATACATATTCAGGCTGGCCAGTGTGGCAATCAGATAGGTGCAAAGTTCTGGGAGGTAATCAGTGATGGACATGGCATCAATCCCACCAGCACTTACCATGGGGACAGTGACCTGAAGTTGGACTGGATCTCTGTCTACTACAATGAGGCCACCAGTGGCAAATATGTTCCTGGTCCATACTGATTGATCTTGAGCCTGGAACCATGGACTCTGTTAGTTCTGGACCTTTTGGCCAGATATTCAGGCCAGACAACTTTGTTTTTGGCCAATCTGGGACAGAAAACAATAAGGCCAAAGGCCACTATACCAAGAGGACAGAGATAGTGGATTTAGTCTTGGAAGTGGTACGAAAGGAGTCAGAGAGATGTGATTGCGTGCAAGGCTTCCAGCTGATCCACTCACTTCGTGGAGGCACAGGCTCAGGGATGGGCACCCCTGCTTATCAGGAAGATCCAAGAAGAGTACCCTTACTGAATCATGAATAACTTTAGTGTGGTTCCATCACCCAAAGTCTCAGATACTGTGGTTGAGCCCTACGATGCCACCCTCCCTGTCCACCAGTTAGTAGAAAACACAGATGAAACTTACTGCATTGATGATGAAGCACTTTATGATATCTACTTCTTAACCCTCAAGCTGACCACGCCAACCTATTGTGACCTTAACCATCTAGTCTCTGCTACCATGGGTGGTGTCACCAGCTCAATGTTGACCTCTGCAAGTTGACTGTAAACATGGTCCCTTTCCCTCGACTCCACTTCTTTATGCCTGGCTTTGCCCACCTCACCAGTCATGGGAGCCAGTAGTACCACGCCCTAACTGTGCCTGAGCTCACCCAGCAAGTCTTTGATGCCAGGAACATGATGGCAGCATGCGACCCTCACCATGGGTGATATCTCACTGTTGCTGCTGTTTTCCATAGCCGGATGACCATGAAAGAGGTGGCCAAACAAATGCTCAATGTGCAAAACAAAAATAGTAGCTACTTCACTGAGTGGATCCCTAACAATGTCAAAACTGCTGTCTGTGATATCCCACCCCATAGGCTCAAGTTGGCTGTCACTTTTATTGGCAACAGCATTGCCATCCAGGAGCTCTTCAAGTGCATCTCAAAGCAGTTCATTACCATGTTCTGCTAAAAGGCCTTCTTCTACTGATACACAGGGGAAGGGATGGACAAGATGGAGTTCACTGAGGCTGAGAAAAACATGAATGATCTTGTTTCTGAGTACCAACAGTACTAGGATGCCACTGCTGAAGAGGACAAGGATTTTGGTGAGGAGGTAGAGGAGGAGACCTAAGGGAGATATCCTGCCACCTCAAGTCTTCTCATGTCTCTCAATATTCTTTCCCCATCACTCTGTTCCTCTAAGGTTTGCATTTTTTTGCCTCCATCCTATTTTTCTCTCCTTTGTGGGTGCTGAGCTCTCTGCCCTGTTTTTCCTTCCTTATGACCTGTCACTTCAGTAATATACTCTTTCCTCCCTGCTCCCAGATTTCTCTCCAAGAAACAGAATATCTCCAACTCAGAGCCTCAATTTAAGGGCCTTTGTGCCAACTAATTGCCCCTGAACTTAAAATGGTGACCAAGAGGAAAGGTCCAGGACTCTTTGGCTTCCATCAATGAAGAACGGGACCAAAATGTCATATTCCTAGTGGAGAGAGTTCTCTTGTTGGATGTTTAAGTGGAAGGGAGAAAATGGAGTATTCCATTCCATAAAGGTCTATTGGGGGAGCCAGGCTTTCTAGTGTAACTACCACCTCCAGATACTCCCCAACTAGTCATATCTCCAGGTGCCCCTTCACTTTATCTCTCTCTCTCTACCCCAGTTCTGAGGGAAGTGTTGACAGTATTATTTTCGACCCCCAGGTTGGATTTCTCTCCCAAGTGTTCCCTTTTCTTTGGAGGGGTCTGAACCTCACTCTGCCAGATGGGCTTCCCCCCTCAGCTCTTTTTCCTCGCCTCATTTTGGGACCCACTCACTCTTCCCAGTCTGAGAAGTGAGAATAGCTTAAACTGTCAAAACTCCCTCATTTGGGGAAGATTTCAATTTTCTTCCACTCCCCCCAAAAATCAATTCCATCCCGAAGAAGGGAGAAGGTGCAACAGGACACTTCCCTTCCCATCATCAAATCTTTCCTTCATTTTCTTTCATCCTTCCCACTTCTGCAATTTTTGTCTTGGGGTCTTCCCCCTCCCACTTCCTAGGTTTCTGTTTTGTGTTGAACTTGCTGCTTTTTTCCATATTGAAAAGACGACGCTCCCAAACCCCAAAATAAGCAGGAAATGAGGATAAAAAAGTAAAATTGGTCAAAACATGATGGAGATACATAACTTAAATGGAGAAACTAATCCCTTAAAAGGAAAAAAAAAGGTCAAATGGAAAAGGAGGTACAAAAGCTAATTGAAGGAAATAATTAAAAATTAGATCAGGGCAAGTAGAAAATAATGACTCTATTAGGAATCAAAAAGCATGCAAAATCTAAAGAATGAAAAAAATAGAAAAAAAGGTAAAATATCTCATTGGAAAAAAATGATTGACTTGGAAAAAAAAGATAGGGGAGAAACAAATTTAATAGTTATTGCTCTCCTGGAAAGCCATGATGAAAAAAAAAAGGATTGTGGACAATATCTTCCAAGAAATCATCAGGGAAAACTGCCACGAAGTCCTAGATCTAGAGGACAAAATCATCATCAAAAAAATCCACTGATTACCTCCTAAAAGTGGTCCTAAATTGAAAACACGAAAGAATATTGCTGCCAAATTCCAGAATTATCAGGTTAAGGACAAAATATTGCAAGCAGTCATAAGGAAATAACTAAAATATTGAGAAACTACAGTCATGATCACACAAGACCTTGCAGTTTCTAAATTAAAATATCAGAGGAACTGGAATATAATATTCTGTAAAGCAAAGCAGCTTGAATTATAGCTAGGGATCAATACCCAGCGAAACTGAGAACAGTGTTTCAGGCAAGGAGATGGACATTTAATCAAATAAAGTATTTCTAGATATTTCTGATGAAAAGGCCAGAACTCAATAGAAAATTTGATCTTCAAATACAAGACTCAAGGGAGGCATAAAAAAGGTAAATAGGGGAAAAAAGAATTTTTATTCAATAAGGGAAAAGTGCTTAAATCCTTATGTGGAAGCATGTTATTTGTTAATCTTGAGAATTGTACATTTATTATGACATTGAAAAGGAATATGCATAGATAGGGGTTAGAAATTTAAATTAGTTGATGTGATGATAAAAATAACTAATTAAGGGAATTGAAAGGAGAGAAAAAAAGGAGGCAGAAAAGGGTAAGTTGCATCATATGAGGAATAACAGAACGCATTATAGTATATGGAAAGAAAGGAAGTATATGTGCATTGCTTGAGCTTTGTGTTCGTTCTATTTGCTCAAGGTGGGAATAGCATACTCACTTAATTACAGAAATCTAAATCATCCTAAAGACAGGAGGAGGGGAAAGGGGAAAGAAGAGGGAGGAGAGCTAATTGAAAGGAGGAAAGATTGAGGGAGTTGGTCAAAAGTAAAATTCTTTTGAGGAGGGGAACAGAGAAGGGAGAAATAAAAGCATAAAAAAGGGGATAAGATGGAGAGAAAGACTCAGACAATAATCATGACTGTGAATGGGAATTGGGTGAATTTTCCCATGAAATGATGGCAGATAACAGAATGGATTAAAAGTCAGAATCTAACAATATATTGTTTGCAAGAAATAAATTGAAACAGGGAACACACACAAGGCAAAGGTAAAAGCATAGAGCAGAATATATTATGTTTCAGTTGAAGTAAGAAAACAAAACAGGGGTAGCAAAACCTAATGTCCGACAAAGTGAAAACAAAAATAGATCTAATCGAAAGAGATAAATATAGTAAATTTATCCTGGTAAAAGGCAGCATAGACAATGAAATAATATCATTACTAAACATATATGCACCAAGTGGTATAACATCCAAATTCCTAGAGAAGTTAAACGAGTTACAAGAAGAAATAGATCGTAAAACTACTAGTGGGGTCTTCAAACTCCTCCTCCCTGAAAATGAAAAATCTAAGATCAAAATAAACAAGAAAAAGATTAAGGAGGTGAATAAAATTCTGGAAAATGTATTAATGTTAACCCTTTGGAGAAAAATAAATGGGTATAGAAAGGAATATATCTTTTTCTCAGTGGTTCATAGCACATGAAGAAAACAATCCAGTGCAGAAATTCTGTAGTTGTAAATGCATCATTTTCAGATCATGATGCAATAAAAATTATCTATAATAAAGGGCAATGGAAAGATAGACTAAAATTAAGTGGAAACTAAATGATCTAATCCTGAAGAATGAGTGGGTCATACAACAAATCATAGAAATAATCAATAGTTCCAATCATGAGAATGACAAAAATGAGACAACCTACCAAAATTTATTGGATTCACAAAAAACAATTCTTATGGAAAGTTCTATATATCTGAATGCTTAAATGAATATAATAAGAGATCAATGAATTGGGCATGCAATTGTAAAAGCTACAAAAAGAAAAAAACTGAAAATCCCAATTAAATACCAAATTAGGAATACTGTCAAACAAAACAGAGTTTAATAAAATTGAAACCAAGAAAACTATTGCACTAATAAACAAAAGGAAGAACTGGTTTTATGGAGAAATATTAAAATTGATAAACCTTTGGTAAATCTGATTTTAAAAAGAAAGAAGAAAAGCAACTTACCAGTATGAAAGATGAATTGGTGAATTCACCTCCAATGAAAAGGAAATTAAAATAATAAGTACACATTATTTTTCCCAACTCTATGCCAATGAATTTGACAATCTCAGTGAAATGGATGAATATTTAATGAAATTTAAATTGTCCAAATTAACTGAAGAGGAAGTAAATTATTTGAATATCTCCATCTCACAAAAAGAAATTGACCAATTCATCAATGCAATCCCTAGGAAAAAAATCTACAGGGCCAGATGGATTTACAAGTGAATTCTATTAAACATTTAAAGAACTGGTAATTTCAGTACTATATAGACTATATGGAAAAAAGGGTGGAGATGGAGTCGTATAAAATTCTTTTTATGGTACAAATATAGTGATGACAGTTAAACCAGGAAGAGCCAAAATAGAGAAAGAAAATTATAGAATAATTTCCATAATGAATATAGATGCAAAAAAATTAAATAAGGTATTAGCAGAAAAGTTGCAACAATTTTTCAGGAGAATAAGACACTTTGATCAGGGAGGATTTATACTAAGAGTGCAGAGCTGGTTCTATGTTAGGAAAATTACCACCATAATTAATCATATAAACAACAAAACCAGCAGAAACCATGTGATTATGTCAATAGATGCAGAAAAAGGTTTTGAGGAAAATGCAACATCCATTCCTATTGAAAATACTGGAGAGGGGGCAGAGCCAAGATGGTGGAATAAGAGCAACTACTCACCTATACTCTTAGACACACTCCTTCAGATACCTCTAAATAGAGAATCTGATCAAATTTTGGAGGTTCAGAATCCAATAGGAGACAAACTGTGGCAGATTCACAGACCAGGAAAGACTGGAAGGTCGAGAGGAAGGATCTGTTCTGCAGGGGTGAGCTCACAGAGCAGCATATCCAGCTGAGGCACAGGTGAGCAGGAAACCCTGAGGCCCTCCTTAGACATCAGCAACACAGCAGAATGGCAGAGTGGCAGTCCAGGGAGGGAGACCAGTTGGAGATGAGCTACTGATAGATACTGAGCCCCAGGTCTTAGCTGTAGCCACTCCTGAGACTCTTACCCCATAGATTAAATGTCTGTCAGTCACCTATTCAAACTTCCCGGAGCCAGAATGGCAGAGTGATTGGTAAACACTCTCTTCCCCTCCCCTTGTTGATCTGGAAAGAACCATAAAATATTTCCCCAGAAAAATCTTGGATCAGTGGGATCAGTAGAAGGAGAAAACAGTCTCATAGCACCTGATACTAGGAAAATCTCTAAAGAATATTCCTCTTACCCTGGCTTAGGCGAACCAGAAGGAGAGGATTCCCAAGGGGTTGGAAACTTGTACTAGGGCCCAGGTGTCCCTAAGCACACCAGGGAAAACTGGAAGACAACAGAGCAACCAGGATTACCAAGCACTAAGCTTGCCTCTGCTCTAGCTCAGCTGAGATCTCCTGTGACAAGACCATCCCTCCTCCACACTTAACAACCTAACCCTAGGGCTGATTTTGGTAAACATAAACCAAAAAGGAAGAAAGGCATTTGCCCTTACCTTTCTCACATAAGCCAGCTGAAAACTGAAAGAAACAGAGACCACAACACATAAAGCGTCACTATCATGAGCAAGAGGCAAAGGAGTAGGGAAAAGACCATAGAATTTTCTATGGGGACAAGGACCAAAATACAAATACCAAAGAAGTCAGTAATGAGACTGTACTCCCATCTGAAACCTCAGAAGGGGCTATGATCTGCACGTGTGCACAAAGAGCAGTCTTGGAACACCTGAAGAGGGAACTAGAAGAAAAACTGGCTAATGATTTTAAAAGTATGAAAAAAAGAATTCACAGAAGAGAAAAGCTGTTTAAAAAGGAAAATTGGACAAATGGAAAAGGAAGCATAAAAACTAACTGTAAAAAATAATTCCTTAAAAGGAATATTTGGACAGATTAAAAAGGAGATGCAGGAGTTAACTGAAGAAAATCATTTGATGAAAATTAGAATTGGACAAGTTGAAGATAATGACTCTATGAGATATCAAGAATCAGTCAAACAAAATCTAAAGAATGAAAAGATAGAAGAAAATGTAAAATAACTAATTGCAAAAACAACTGATATGGAAAATAAATCCAGGAGAGAAAATTTAAGAATTAATTTAAGAATTATTGACCTACAAGAAAGCCAGGATGAAAATAAAAGGGTCTGGAAAATATCTTTCAAGAAATAATCAAGGAAAACTGCCCAGAAATACTAGAGCCAGAGGGCAAAATACTCATCAAAAGAATCCATTGTTTGCATCCCGAAAGGGATCCCAAACTAAAAACAGCAAGAAATACTGTTGCCAAATTCCAGAACTATCAAGTGAAGGAGAAAATGCTACAGGCAGCCAGAAAGAAACTATTGAAATATCGAAGAGATACAGTCAGGATCACACAGGACCTTGCAGCTTATACATTAAAAGATCGAAGGAATTGGAATATGATATTCCATAAGTCAAAGGAGCTGGGACTACAACCAAGGATCAATTACCCAGCAAAGTTTACCATAACATTTCAGGAAGGAGATGGATGTTCAACAAAATAAGGGATTTCCAGACCTTCCTGACAAAAAGGCCAGAACTCAATAGAAAATTCGATTTTCAAGTGCAGGTCTCAAGAGTGGCATAAAAAGATAAACAAAGAAAAGAAAAACTAGTTACACAATTTGGCCAAACTATTTACCCACCTATAAGGGAAGAGGATACTTGTTAATCTTGAGAATTGTACATCTATTATGAAATATAAAAGGGGTATACATAGATAGAGGGAACGGGTATAAAGTAAATGATGTGATAGCAAAAAATGTGATTTAAGCATGCCAAGGGATTGTAACAGGAGATGTGAAAAGGAGGAAGCAGAAAATGTAAATTACATCCCAGGAAGAAACACAAAATTATATCATAATAGAGGGAAAGAGGGGAGGAAGATGAACATTGTTTGAGAGTCAATCTCATCTGACTTGGTTCAAGAAAGGAACAATAAAGGTAATTAAGTATATAAATCTAACTAGCTCTATAGGCAGTAGGAGGGGACGGCGTAATAAACGGGATGGGAAACTTAAAGGAAGGGAAGAAGCAGTAAAGAAAATGAGGAGTTAATGGGAAGGGACATGAAAGAAAGAAGGGAAGATGGCTGGAAGTGGTGGTCAAAACTGAAAAGTCTATAGAGGAGGGGGAGATGGGAAAATCTAAAGCACAAATGGTGCGAAAGAGTATGGAGGGAAAAACATAGATTGTAATCAAAGCTGTGAATATGAATGTAATGAACTCTCCCATAAAACGGAGATGGATAGCAGAAAGGATTAAAAGCCATAATCCAACAATATGTTGTTTACAAGAAACATGTCTGAAATGGGAGATACACACAGGGAAAAGGGAAAAGGTTGGAACAGAATGTATTGTACTTCAGCTAATATAAGAAAACAAGAGGTAGCCATCCTAATCTCAGACAAAGCAAAAGCAGAAAAAGATCTAATCAAAAGAGATAATTAAGGAAACTACATTCTGCTATATGGCACCATAGACAATGAAGCAATGTCATTACTAAACATATATGTTCCAAGTGGTATAGCATCCAAATTCTTAGAGGAGAGGTTGTGAGAGATGCAGGAAGAAACAGACAGCAAAACTATTCTAGTGGGGAATCTCAACCTCCTCTTCTCTGAACTTGATAAATCTAACCTCAAAATAAACAAGAAAAAAGTTAAAGAGGTAAGTAAAACTCTAAATAAAGTAGATATGACAGATCTCTGGAGAAAATTGATTGAGCATAGAAAGGAATATACCTTTTTTCTCAGTAGTACATGACACCTATACAAAAACTGACCATGTTCTAGGGCATGAAAACCTCATAATCCAGTGCAGAAAGGCTGAGATAGTCAATTCATACTTCTCAGATCATAATGCAATTAAAATTATATGTAAGAAAAAGCCATGGGAAGATAAACCAAGAATTAACTGGAAACTAAATAATCTAATCCCAAATAAGAAGTTTAAACAACAAATTGTAGAAAAAATTAACAATATCATTCAAGAGAATGACAATAATGAGACAATCTACCAAATCTGATAGGATACTGCAAAAGTAGTTCATAGGGGAAATTTTATATATTTGAGTGCCTACATGATTAAAATAGAGAAAAAGGAGATCAATGACTTGGACATGCAGCTCAAAAAGCTAGAAATACAGCACATTGAAAATCCCCGAGTAAACACCAAATTAGATACATGGATAACCAAAGGTGAGATTAATAAAATTGAATTTTAAAAAATGTTGAACTAATAAGTAAAACTAATAATTGGTTTTATGAAAAAACTATTAAAATTGATAAAACTTTGGTCAATTTGATTAAAAAAAGAAAGAAGAAAACCAAATTACCAATATCAACAATGAAAGGCATGAACACACCTCCAATGAACAATAAATTAAAACAACAATTAGAAATTACTTTGCCCAACTTTATGCCCTCAAATTCGACAATCTAAATCAGATGAATGACTATTTTAAAAAAGTTGTCCAGAATAACAAAAGAGGAAGTTGAATACTTAAAGCACCTCATTTCAGAAAAAGAAGTTGAACAAGCCATGACTGAACTCCTTAGGAAAAAATTTCCAGGGTTGGATGGATTTAAGGGCAAATTCTGTTAAAAATTTAAAGAACAGTTAATTTCAATACTTTATAGAATATTTGGGAAAATTGGAGAAGGGGTCCTCCTAAATTGTTTTTTATGACACAAATACCTTTTGAAATCTAAACCAGGAAGAGACAAAACAGGGAAAGAAAATTTTAGACCAATTTCTCTAATGAATACTGATGCAAAAACTTTTAAATTAGATTTTAATCCATTTTAAAAATTTTTCATTTTTAACACCGTTCATATCACATAAAACAATTCCAACTTTTGGTCAGGTGATACTTCTTTTAACGCATTTCCAATTTAGACCATAATCAATTTGTTTTAAATATTAACCAACTGAAACACAAATAATAACTACGTATGCTAACTTCACAAGCCCTTGACCTAATTTTCTCCACACTGTTACTGAGAATTGAAGGACCCTGAGTTATTGTTGTTAGTCTAAAGTCTTAAGCATAATAGCTTAATTTAAGACTTAACTTCGAATGTTTCCCAACCAACAATCTATAATTTAATAGATCTGATATTAAGCTTACAAACCTTTTGATTGTAGGAAATTGCCACTAAGAATAGGGATATTGAAGGGAAATAGTATCTCCCCAACTTCATGTCAATTCCAGGCAGGAGTAGATTGTCAAGTTGCATTCAGTCAGGCTTAAAATGTGCCAAGTGTCAGTGGGGTAATTGAGTCAGGAGAATTCTACCTCATCCCAGGCTGAACAGATACTCTCCCAGCCTTCCCATAAGGTCACCTTTTTCAGGTCCTACCAGAATCTCACAGGCCTACTGGCATCATGGATTGGCAACTCAGACCACCTTTCTTGCTATCCATACTTGGACTTAGACTCAGAAGAACAGTCTGTTAATAGCCCCATAGAATCTTAAAATAGGAAGTTCCAATAATCAGATTTCAGATAGGACTATAATTTCACGTTGTCTAAGGAACATCTTTTGAGGCAAGTCTTAAGTGGCTTACATGCCTTTCTATACATCTTCTAGTTCCTCTTTAAATAACAATCATAAAATCAAATTTACCATTAAAACCTTAACTTTTACATCAATGCCAAATTTCACCCGAGCTTACCTGTCTCTAGGAAACTTAGACTAAAATTATTTCCTCCAAACTAAAAATTTCTTTGATTTATTCTCAGTAATTAATTAACCCATTCAATTGCTTTAATACAAATTGCTTTTACATTACTTTGGAACATGTCCAATTTTTCTCCCCATCTCTCCCTCCCTTCTCCCACCCACTAGTGCTTTGCACTCAGCTTACCCCTTCTTTCAATGTTCCCCCCTTTTATCACACACAATCCTTCCCTTATCCCCATCTTTTCTCTTTTCTTGTAGGGCAAGATAAATGTCTATACCCCATTACCTGTGTTTCTTATTTCCTGGTTGTATGCAATAATAATTCTTAACATTCTTTTCTGATACTTTGAATTCCAACTTCTCTCCCTCCTTTGCTCCCTACCCATCCCCACTGAGAAGCAAAAATATGCGTTGTTTTGTAAAAGACTTGAAGAATAATCATGCTGTGTAAAACTAGTTATATTGTCCTCTAGCCTACTCTATCCCCTCTTACTTTTTATTCCCTCATTTCTCCTTGTCCCTTCCCAAAAGTCTTTATTTCCAGTTACTCCCTTCTCCCATTTGCCCTCCCTTCTATCATTAACCTCACCCTACTTGTCACCTCCTCTTCTACTTTCCGGTAGTGTAAGAAAGATTTTAATACCAAATTTTGTGAGCATGTTATTCTCTCCTTAAGCCATATGTGAAGATGGTAAGCTTCACTTTTCCTCTCTCCCCTTCTCCCTTTTCTCCTCCATTGAACAAGATTTTTCTTATATCTTTTGAGTTATAGCCTACCCTATTCCATTTCTCCCTTTCTCCTCCTGGTATTTTCCTCCCTCATCCCTTAATTTTTATTTTATTATTTTGTGGATATCATCTCTTCTGATTCAACTCAACCTGTAGTCTCTGTATGTGTGTGTGGGGGTGTGTGTTTGTGTGTGTGTGTGTGTGTGTGTGTGTGTGTGTGTGCAATTCCTCCATCTACCCAAATACTGAGAATAGTCTCAAGAGTTATAAGTATTATCTTCTCATGGAGGAATGTAAACAGTTCAGCTTTAGAAAATATTGTATCATTGCTTTTTCCTGTTTACCTGTTCATGCGTCTCTTGTGTTTGAAAGTCAAATTTTCTCTTAACTTCTGGTCTTTTCATCATGAATGTTTGAAAGCCATTTATATCATCGAGTGACCATTTATTCCCTTGAAGTACCATACTCAGTTTTGCTTGGTAAGTGATTCTTGGTTTTAAACCCAATTCCTCTCAATTTTGGAACATCCTCTTCTAAGCCCTTCAATCACTTAATGTAGAAGCTGCCATATCCTGTGTTATCCTGATTGTATTTCCACAATATTTGAATTGTTTCTTTCTAGCTACTTGGAGCATTTTCTCCTTGACCTGGGAACTGTGAAAGTTGGACCTCCTCTGGGAGGGAGGGGGAAGATAGGAGGGAGGGAGGAACGAGAAAAAAATATAAGTTATATGGTAGTGATTGTAGAACACTGAAAATAAATAAAATTAATTTAAAAAAAGAAAAAAGAAAATACTGTAGAGTATAGGAATAAATAGAGCATTATTTAAAATGATAAATTGCATCTACCTGAATGCATCAGCAAGCATGATATGCAATGGGGATAAGACAGATGCATTTCTAATAAAATCGGGGGTGAAAGAAGAATTTCCATTATCACCACTATTATTCAATATGGTACTAGAAAATTTACCTTTAGCAATAATAGAAGAAAAAGAAGTAGAACGAAAAAGAATAGGCAAAGAAGAAACTACGTTATCACACTTTGGAATAAGAATAGGCAAAGAAGAAACTAAGTTATCACACTTTGGATATGATATGATGATATGTTTAAAGAACCCTAAAGAATCAGTGAAAAAAAAAAGACTTGAAATAATAAACAAACTGGCATAGTTGCAGGTTATAAAAAAATCATGTAAATCATCTATATTGTTATGTATTACCAACAAAGCCCAATAGCAAGAGAAAACAATCTCACTTAAAATTCCTGTACACACTATAAAATATTTCAGAATTCATCTACCAAGACAAACCCGGGGACTACGTGAACACAATTACAAATGCTTTTCATAGCAATAATGTCAGATCTAAATAATTTGAAAATCACCAGTTTCTCATGGGAAAGGTGAACTAAAAAACCAAAATGGCAATTACACCTAAATTAATCTACCTCTTCAGCGCCATACTTCTTAAAACACCAAAAAAAGTATTTTGTTGAGCTAGAAAAAATAATATCAAAGTTCATGTGGAAGAACTAAAGATCCAGAATATCAAAGGAAGAAATGAATTGAATGCTGGGGAAGGTGGCCTAGTCATACTAGATCTTAAAGTATATCATATGTATATATATAAAATTATATACAATTATTAAATTGTATCATCAAAACCACTTTTTACTGACTAAGAAATAGACGGTGAGATCAGCGAAATATATTAGGTACACAAGACACAGTAGTCAATAACTTTAGCAGTCTACTGTTTGATAAACTCAAGGACTCCAGCTTCTAGGATGAGAAATCACTTTTTGACAAAAACTGCTACGAAAAGTGAAAAGTAGTGTGGCAGAAACTAGGCATAGAGCAATGCCTCATGCTGTGTACCACAACAAAATCCAAATGGGCACACAGTCTAGGCATACTTGGTGATATTATAAACAAATGGGTGGTAAGGAATGGTTTATTTTTCAGATTTATGGCGAATGGAGGAATTTATGGCCAAATAAGAGATAGAAAACATTATGAAATGCAAAAGGGATCATTTTGATTACATTAAATTGAAAAGTTTTTCTAAAACCAGAGCCAGTGGAACCATGATTAGGAGGGAAGGAGAAAACTGGGAAAGGATTTTTACAACTTGAGTCTGTGATAAAAGCATCATTTCTAAAATACATAGAGAAATGAGCCAAATTTACAAGAATATGAATCATTCAACTATTGGCAAAAGGACAAACAATGTGAATAGGCAATTTTTAGAGGAAGATATTAAAACTATCTGCAGTCATACGAAAAAAAATGCTTTAAATCACAATTGCTTAGAGAGATGCAAATCAAAACAACTATGAAGTACCATATCACACCTATTTCCACCTCAGATACCTGACTCCTCAGTGCACATTTCCCATAGGCCCTTGTTCCAAGTAGCTTTTCATTTAAACTTAGGTGCTAGTATGAACTTATAATGTCTAACCTTGCTAGGGTATTTGTTAATTAATAATGGACTCTTAAAACCTTAAATCTTATCAAGTTTACTCAGAATAAAATATTAAAAATCTGTTTTCATGTGCCATAAGAAGTGACTGGGAGAGGAAAGAGCATCTAGATCAGGGACCCTATTTGTCACAAATCAAATCATTGCCCATATAACTGTGCATGTTTTTATATTTTGATCTGTTTATCTGCTGGTAGGGCCATTGACCACTGACAAAATGGCAAATAGATAACATATTCCAGGATTCATTTTCTTAAATCTGTCAAAGTAAAGTCAACCAAAACAAGCTAAGTGCGTTTTAAATTTTTTTTTTTTAAATTTTATGATCTGCATCAAATTCTCTTTGGAGAGGCAAACTAAGACAGCAGCATAGTGGGAACATCACATACATGACTCTCCTGGTATTCATATTACAGATTGTGGGAAGCATAGAGTTGTGCTCAACTGATCTATGCCATTTTGAGCTGATGGACAAGTGAGAGTTCAGGAGTTCAGAGGAAAACAAAACTGAGTCAAACACTGAATAGTTCTAAGTGAATTCAAAAGTGATAAACCTGACCCTTCTCATATGTTCACTTTGTAGAGCTGTTGTTTGAGTCCAGGGAGCTCATATTTGCACCTGGGACCTGTTTTAGTGCTGCTGCAAAGCCTCTCTTTTGATGCTGGATTTCTCTTCAGACATTCTCCTGCCTCAAATTTGTCTCTAAATATCAGAGGACTTCTCTGTCTGTCTCTCTGTGTTGACTTAGACTACATAAAAGACTCACTCTGCCTTTTGTTGGGAGGGAGGGGATTTACCCATAAAGATGTAATATTGTGAGTTTTCTAAATGTGTTCAGAGAAATTTTGTGGATAGAGATGACTTGCTTCCTAAAATAAGATCTCAGTGTACCAATTATTACAACCTTACAGATTAGACATAGCTATATTTTGAAGTCATACTGGAAGTAAATGTGGATAGAATTAAATGTGGAATATAACTAGATAAAATAATGTCAAATAAATATGAAAACAATCTACCAGCAAACATAAATATCCATTTTGTTCCAGACTAGGGAAACAAAATCAATTATTCGTAATTATAGGAACTTATATTTCAATAAGCATCTATATTAAAAATACATATGGCATAAATAATTATTGGAGAATTGTGAAATGCAAATTAATTTTGGGAGAGGGAGTCCTAGGAGGCATTGGACTGGGAATCAAGAAAGGATTAATCAATTAATAGTCATTTATTAAGCACCTACTATTTTCTAAACATTTTTTTTTTCTGAATGCTGGGGGTACAAATGAATAAAGTACAAACAAAAAAGTTTAGATCAGAATGTACTATGATTCAACTGAACTAAAAATAAGCAGGATTAGCAGTTCTGACTTCAGAGAAAGCAAATCTAAAGCATAACTAATAAAAAGAGACAATGAAGGAAGCTACATCTTCCAAAAGGTAACACAATGAAGTGGTGTCAGTACTAAACATATAAGCACCAAGAGTATAACATGCATATCATTAGAGCGGATGTTAAGGGAGTAACAGGAAGAAATAGAAAGCAAAACTACACTAGTAGGACACTTCAACATCGCTCTCTGTGAACTAAATAATTTTACCACAACATAATGAAAAAAATTAAGGAGATGAATAGAATTTCAAAAACTTTAGATATCATAGACCAATAGAGAAAATTGAATGGAGAATGAAAGGAACATACTTTTTTCTCAGCAAAATATGGCATCAACACAAAAACTGACCATATATTACGGCATAAAAAATAAACCTCACAAGTCAATACAGAAATATCATGATGAAATAAAAATTACAATTAATAAAGACCATGGAAAGATAGCCTAAAAATATTGGAAATTAAATAATGTAGTCCTAAAGAATGAATGGATCAAGCAACAAATCATAGAAACAGTCAATCATTTCATCAAGAAAATTACCATAATAAGAAAACATACTAAAATTTATGGCATGCAGCCAAAGCTTAGAGGAAATTTTATATAGCTCTATGCTTACATGAATAAAAGGGGAGAAAAAGAGATGAATGAACTGACATGGAACTAAAATAGCTAGGAAAAGAACACATTAAATATCCCCAATTAAATATCAAATTAGATATGTTGTAAATTAAACGGGAGATTAATAAAATTAAAAAGAAATTGAACTAGCAAATAAAATTGTCTTGGTTTTGTGAAAAAAAATGCAATAAAATATACAAACATCTCTAATTTATGTTAAAAAACACATCCATATGAAAAATAAAAAGGTGAATTCTCCAAAGAAAAGGAAACTTAAAAAAATAATGAGCTATTTTGCCCAACTATGTGCCAATAACTTTGACAAGTGAAGTGAAATGAATGAAAATTTTAATATACGGATATATATACATACACATACATGTATATAGGTATGCATTATATATGTATATGTACATATATATGTGTATTTTCCATGTTAACAAAAGAGGATATAAAACACTTAAATTACCCCATTTCAGAAAAATAAATTGAAGAAGCAATTAATCAAGTACCTGAGAAAAAATCTCCAGGGCCAGATGGATTTATAAGTTAATTTTACCAAACATTTAAAAATCAATTAGTTTCAATACTATATAAACTATTTGTGAAGATAGGAGAAGAAGGAATCCTGCAAACTTTCTCTTACGATACATATATGAGGCTGATATAGACCAATATGTTTAATGAACACAGATACAAAGAATTTCAATAAAATATTAGCAAAGAGACTGCAGGAATTTATTACAAGAATAGTACACTATGATCATGTGGTATTTATACCAGAAATGCAGGATTTGTTCAATAATGGGAAAACTATCAGCATAATTGACCAAATCAATAAAAATATCTAACAGAAATCATGTTATTATCTTATTATTTGCAAAAAAGATTTATAACTAAATATTGCATCCATTCCTATTAAAAACACTAGAGAGCATAGTAATAAATAGTTTTCCTTAAAATGATAAGTTGTATATATCTAAGACTATCAGCAAACATTATATATAATGAGGATATGGAAGGAGCATTCCCAATGACATCAGAGGTGAAACAAGGATGCCCATTATCAACATTATTATTCAACATTGTACTGGAAATATTAGTTTTAGAAATAAGAGAAAAAAGGTAAATTGAATTGGAATAGGTAATGAGGAAACAAATTTATCACTCTTTGAAGATGATATGATGGTATCTAAGAGAGCGAACTAAAAATCTACTTGAAATAATTTTCAATTTTATAAAATTTATCAACTTTCAGGATATAAAGTAAACTCACATAAATCATCAGTCTATCTATATATTACCAAGAAAGTCCAGCAATAAGAGAAAGAAAAATAAATTCCACTTAAAATTACTGCACACAATATGAAATATTTGGGAGTGTACCTGTCAAGACAAACCAAGGAACCATATGTACATAGTTACATAATAATTTTCACACAAATAAAGTCAGATCTAAACAATTGGAGAAATATCAATTGCTCATGGATAGGTCAAACTAATATAATACAAATATCAATTTTAAACTGTTAAGCTCCTTATTTCATACAGTGCCCATGCAACCACTAAAAATATTTTTATACAGCTAGACTAAACAGTAACAAAATTCATCTGGAAGACAAAAAAGGTCAGGAATATCAAGGCATAAATGGAAAAATTCAAATCAATTTAGGCTAGCCATAACAGATGGAAAACTATATTATAACGTGGTTATCATCAAAATCATTTGCTGCTGACTGAGAAAGAATAGAGGCTCAATGGAATATGTTACATACAGATGATCCTATAGTCAATGACCATAATAATTTACTGTTTGATAAACCCAGAGATTCCAGCTTCCAGGAAGAGAGCTCACTATTTGACAAAAATTGCTAGAAAACAAACAAATAAACAAACTAGAAAATACTGTGTGTGTATGTGTCTGTGTATGTAGGATGAGATTAATAAAAATTTGAAACAAACAAAATAGCCAGGAGTACAGGAAAAAGATAAAAAGTTGATGGTTGGCCTTGTGGAAAACTATTCTGATGTCCTTTTGACACAGAAAGCAGCAGAATGAGTGGAACTCTTTCATGTTAATGTACTATTAAAGGTCAGATAAATTAATACAAGTCAATTTGGGCTTTGCTAAAAATGCAACAGTAGGAATGACAACCATTAAATTGGGTAAATCATGTTTTTAGTGTTTTATCCCTTTTGACTTTTCTTAGTTACTTATGTTGGGATATTCTTGACCTCTTACAATATAAGCTCCTCGAGCTCAGGCAATTTGTTTTTCTTTTTTGTCATTTATTACTAGGTGTATAAGCAAAATGTCTTGCACACAATGGTCTTGATAAAATTATTTTCAATATTTGGAGAGACTGTATTCTTTTCTATTTCTGGTCTCATTTTTCTTTCCTGGGTCATGCCTTCCATCCACAGTTATATACCAAGTTCTTTGTGTGGATGACATCAAAATGTAGAGACAGAAGAAGAAATCAAAATCATATGGAAAAAAATGTACCCATTATTCCAACACTTTAGTTGTCTCAAAGATGACTTCAGTAGTTCCTCAGAAGATGAATTTTAAATTCACTAACAGGAAAATACCAAAAAATGTATATTATCCATCTACGCAATGTTTTACTGAATACTAAGTATAAAGTTATATAAGTAGTATAGTTATTTGTCTTTGGACTATTTCCATCTGAGCTCCATCCAGTCACAACACAACAATATAGAGCACAATGCAGAAATATTTTCTGTCTTTTATATGAAGCTGACAGTCAAAGATGTTAATTTTGAATTCCCAGAGTTCCAACTGCAAATGCAGAAATGATTAAATAAAGTCCATTTTTCATTAGAAAAAAGTGATCACTGGTAAAAAGAAGTTATAATTATCTTAACTTTGCAGGCAGTTTTGGCTCTCTAAGTTTCTAATTTGCCCAGGGTCATATAACCAGTATATTTCAGAAACAAGATTTGGTATGACATATGTCAAACTTATGAGTTTGCAAATAATTGAAAATCAATTCTACATTTTAAACAAAAGATGGAGAAATTTGAATAAAGTTGTACTTTAGATAAGAAAACTAATAAAGACTGATTAGAATTGGTTTGATAGTTAGACTCAAAGAGTAGGCATAAATTAATGGTTTGCCAACAATCTGTAAAGATTTTTTTGACAAAAAGCTAGCTGACCTGGTGAGTGCCACAAAAGAACAACAAAAAACCAGAATTTGAAAAAAAGATCTTCAAGTTATTTCATGGAAGCAAGTAAGAAGAAAATTAATAGGGATAAATACAAAATCTTACATTTTGGTTCAAATAAGATAGGGAACTGTCTAGAAGACAGCTGAGGAAATTTAAAACAATAATTTCTCAGGATTTTATTAGATTGCAATTTCACAATGAGTAATTAATTCTACGTAACTGCTAGACAATTTATTGAAATGTTGGACTGCATTAAAAGCCCGATATTATCCAGGAGTAAAAAGAAGGGAGGAAAGAGGTGATAGTTCCAGTCTACACATTTGCTTTGTCAGTTCATATCTGAAGGATTTTGTTCAGTTCCCAAAGCCACAATTTATGCAAAGCAATGATTATCAGTAGTATACCCCTGGAAGACAACCATGTCAACGTATAGTCTGATGATTATTCCAAATGACAATCTATTGATATAACTGGGAACAGTGAGTCTAAAGTTTCGTAAGGTATGTCATAGCTATTCTAAAGCATTTTTAAATTTTTATTTATTTTTAGTTTTCAACATTCAATTCCACAAAATTTTGAGTTACAAATTTTCTCTCATTCTTTCCTCCCACTCCAAAACACTGGGCATTCAGATTACACTTTCCCCCAATCTTTCATAGATTCTACTCCACCCCTCCCTTTCCTTATCCCCATCTTCTCTCTTTTCTTGTAGGGAAAGATAGTTTTGTATACCCCATTACCTGTATTTCTTATTTCTCAATTGTGTGCAAAAACAATTCTCAATATTAGTTCCTAAAACTTTCAGTTACAACTTCTCTCCCATCCTCCCACCCCACCCATTCCTACTAAGGAGGCAAGCAATTCAGCATAGGCTATATATGTCTAGTTTTGCAAAAGTCTTCCACAATAGCCATGTTGTGTAAGATTATATTTCCCTGTATCTTATCCTTCCCACCCATTTATTATATTATCTTTTGGCCTTGTCCCTCTCCAAAAGTGTTTACTTCTAATTACTCCCTCCTCCAATTTTCCCTCCTTTCTATCATGCTGCCAACCCACTTATTCCCTTCTTCTCTACTTTCCTGTAGTGCAATATAGATTTTCATACCAAATTGAGCATGCATGTTATTCCTGCTTTAAGATTAATGTGAAGAGAATAAGCTTTACTTTTTTCCTCTCACCTCTCTCCTTTTCCCTGTCATTGAAAAAGCTTTTTCTTGCCTTTTTTATTAGATATAATTTGCCCCATTCCATTTTAACCTTTCTCCTCCCAATATATTCCTATCTTACCCCTTAATTGTATTTTTTTAGATATCATCCCTTCCTATTCAACTCACCCTGTGCTCTAGGTCTACATACATACATACATACATACATACATAAATACATATGTGCATCCATATATACGAACATACATACATATATACATATGCATGTGTGTTTGAGAGAGTGTGTGTGTGTGTGTGTGTGTGTGTGTGTGTGTACAATCCTTCCAACTACCCACAAACTTAGAAAAGTTTCAAGAGTTACAAATATTGTCTTTCCATGTAGGAAAGCAAACAGTTCAGCTTTAGTAAGTCCCCAATGATTTCTCTTTTCTGTTTACCCTTACATGGTTCACTTGATTCTTGTGTTTGAAGGTCAAATTTTCTATTCAACTCTGTTCTTTCCTTCAAGAATGCTTGAAAGTCCTCTATTTCATTTAATGACCATTTTTCCTCCTGAAGTATTATACTCAGTTTTGCTGGGTAGGTGATTCTTAGTTTTAATCCTATTTCCTTTGCCTTCTGGAATATCATATTCCAAACCCTTCAATTCCTTAATATAGAAGCTGCTTGTGTTATCCTGATTGTATATCCACAATACTCGAATTGTTGCTTTCTAGCTACTTGCGGCATTTTTTCCTTGACCCTGGAATTTAGGAATTGGGCTACAATATTCCTAGGAGTTTCTCTTTCTGAATCTCTTTCAGGAGGTGATTGGTGGATTCTTTCAGTATTTATTTTGCCCTCTGATGCTAGAATATCCAGGTAGTTTTCCTTGATTATTTCATGAAAAATGAGGCTTAGGTTCTTTTTTTGATCATGGTTTTCAGGTAACCCCATAAATTTTAAATTATTCCTCCTGGATCTATTTTCCAAGTCAGTTGTTTTTCCAATGAGATATTTCATATGTTGTTCTTTTTTTTCATTCTTTTGGTTTTGTTTTGTAAGTTGTTTATTTCTCATAAAGTCATTAACTTCCATCTGCCCTGATCTAATTTTTAAAGAACTATTTTCTTCAGTGTGCTTTTGAACCTCTTTTTTCTATTTGACTAATTCTGCTTTTTAAAGCATTCTTCTCTTCATTGGCTTTTTGCACTTCTTTTGCCATTTGGGTTAGTCTGTTTTTAAAGGTATTATTTTCTTCCACATTTTTTGAGTCCCCTTTAGCAAGGTATTGACTTGCTTTTCACGATTTTCTTGCATCACTTTCATTTCTCTTCCCAACTTTTCCTCCACTTCTCTTACTTGATTTTCAAAATCCTTTTTGTGCTCTTCCATGACATGATACCAATGCATATTTATTTCAGAGGTTTTGGATGCAGAAGCCTTGAATTTTAGGTCTTCTTCTGATAATATGCATTGTTTTTCATCTGAAAGGATGGAAGAAAATACCTGTTCACCAAGAAAGTAGCCTTCTATAGTCTTATTTTTCTTCCTTTTGGGGGGCATTTTCTCATCCAGTTACTTGACTTTCGAGTCCCTTGTCAAGACCAGGGTATACCCTGTGGATCTGTAAGTTCTCAGTTCCTCCAAGGTGACACAATCAATGAAGAGGAGTTTCTTCCTCTCCTGGCCTGTGCTTTTTTCTGTGAGCAACAAGCACTCTGTTCTGCCCAGGATCTGCCAGTGGGGTTACCTCTCCAGATCCTCCACTGCTAGAGTGCTTCCTCACCCCAGGAGAGCCATTCAGGGCTGAGATGCAGATCAGCTGCTCAATTCCCCCAGGGTCTTTAAGCCTAGGTCTTCAAAAATGAAGATTGCTGCTGCAGTTGCTGCTGCTGGAGGGATCAGAACGCATTCTCTTCTCACCCAAGTGAAAGAGTTTTTCACTAACCTTTGAAACTGTCTGTTGCTTTTATTAGTTGAGCAATCTGGGATCTGCTCCTGCTGGTTATGACCTGAAGCCTGTTCTGGTCCTCTTCCTCTTGCGCTATGTGGCCCATGGTGGACTGTGCTCCACTCTGAGCCCTGTATGATAGACATTTCTTGGGCTGTCTTTGGTTGGAAATATCTTTCACTCTGTCATTTTGTGTCTTCTGCTTCTCTGGAATTTGTTTAGAGTCATTTCTTACAGATATTTATGGGTCATGAGGGGGAGCTTCTACATGTCGGTCTTTCTACTCCACCATCTTGGCTCCACCTCATCTTAAAGTATTTGAAGAAGAGTGATGGAGAAACTGATTAGACTTTTTCTGATTATTCCCAGAAGATAAAACTAGGAATATTGAGCAGAAATTATAAGAAAAGCAATTTTGGCTTAATTTAAGGAGAATATCCCTAATAATTAGAGTAATACTAAACAGTAATACAGTGCCTTTGGAAGCAGTATCTTCTTTCAAAAGGATGAGTATGGAGGAGTATGTCATACATGCTATTTCTATTCAGGATACAGTTTGACTAAATGTCCTCTAAAATCTCACCTAACTTTGAGATTCTCCATGCTTCATTTCACAGTTAATGGTTTTGGAAAGTTGACAACTAAACCAATTCAGAAAAAAAAATATGAACTATTATTTTATGAAGCATTAATTTTTTTTGTCAAAAGCTGTGGATTTAAAAAAAATTGTAGAATATTACATGGGTTTATAGAACATGTGGTAAATTAATTATGATCAAACCCCCCCAAAAAGTAATGTATTGATAAATCAATTCTTCTTGGGCATCCTTTTCCTCATCTGCAAAGCAGATAAAGTGAGAATGATCTCAAATGTTTCTTTTATTAATTTTGTGAGACTATGTAATAGTTCTGTAAGCATATTACACTTGTAGTACAGCTACCTGCTTGTTCAAATTAATATATATTTATAGTTTTCTCTTTTTATGATTATTAATCTTGGACAATTTCTGAGTATTATGAAAATTAATAGTAGTCTGAATGGACAATGTGAGAGGCACATGGGGTAAATGACAGCAGGGGATAAATCTCTAAATATTTGTTGAGCAAATACAATGTTCCAGGCACCTAAGAGATTTTGAAGATACAAATACACACACACAATTGTGTAAAAACAAAATGAGTAAAACAAATGTAGCCAACATCAGAGGAAAACAGAAAATCATGGATAAAATATCGACAGTTTCTGAGACAAATGTCTCATATCTCAAATATAAAAAGAACATTTTTAAAATCTGTAAGAATATAAATCATTCCCTAATTGATGAATGTTCAAAGAATATGAACAGATACTTTTCCAATGAAGAAATCAAACTATGCGTAGTTATGTGAAAATATGTTCTAAATCACTATTAATTAGAGAAAAGTAAATTAAAACATGAGTATTTTATTCCCATTAAATTGGCTAAAATGATTGAAGAGGAAAGTAACAATTGTTGGAGGTGATGTTGAAAATCAGTACACTAAATCACATTTGGTGCAACTGTGATATGATCCATCTAATTTGGAGGGCAATCTGGAATTATGGCCAAGGAGTTATTAAATTGCCTACACTTTTTGAACCAGTAATACCACTACTAGATTTATTTGCAAAGATGATTAGGGAAAAAGAAAAATGACCTATGAGTTTGAAAACGTTTACAACTCTTTTCTTTGTGGTTGTAAAGAACTGGAAATAGTGGAGGTGCTTTTCATTTGGCGCATGGCTGAACAAAGTTGTGGTGAATGATCGTGATGGAATACTACTGCTCTATAAGAAAAGATGAGCTTTTAGATTTTAGAAAAAAAAAGCATGAAAGGATTTGCACAAAATAATGAAGAATGAAATGAACAGAATTAAGAGAATATTTTATACCGTAACAACAGTATGGTTTTATGAAGAACTTAAGTGACCAAATCCTTTTCACTATAATGAACACTAAATTAAGTACAAAGCACGTATAAAGGATGACACTACCTGCATCAAAAGAAAGAACTGAACAACAGAAACATGTATAAAATAATTACGTGTGTGTTTGTGTATTTCAGCACACACACATGCCAGCACATATTTGTTTCTGATGGTAGCACTTCCAGGGTGGGGGTCTGGGGAGGGCAGAACAAAGAGAAAAAAAGTACATGATAACATATATGTATATACATATATATGTACATCATATTTGCATATATATACACATATATGTGTGTACATATACATAAATATAAAATAGCAAGTTGAACATAATGGATGTATGGTTTCTTGTGCAATTATTGTTTATTTTTTTAATTCTTCCATATTATGAAAATGCTTGTTTTATTCCATAAATTAAAAATTAAGTAAAAAATTCAAAAGAAAAGACAAATTAATAACGTTTTTTCTTTATTTTGTTTGATTCTGAAGTAGAAATACTAGATAAAGTGAGATCAAGGAAATTCACATGTAGGAAGCGAAGAAAGAGGATATTTTATGTAAGGGTAACAGCGTATGCAGAGGCAGGGGGGATGAAAAATGGAAAGCTATGAATACAAAAGGATAAGTAGGTCAGCTTGTCTGGAAGGCAGAATGTGTGAAGGGGGATAATGTGTAATAATCCTAGAAAGGTAGCCAGAGAAAGACTATGAAAGCTTTCAAGTGCCGAAGAAAAGAATCTTATTTTATCCTAGAAGCAATAGGGAGTCCACTGCAGCTTACTGATTATAAGAGACATATTGTCAGAGCTACGTTTTAATATCAGTCTGAAGTTTGATTAGAGGTGGATTACAGTGGGGTGTACTTGAGCAGAGAAACCAATTAGGAAGATATGGCAATAATCTAAGTAAAAGTTGATGAGGGACTGAACTAATGTTTAACCCTCAGAATGACAAGAAGGGGTGGACTTTACCATTAGTAACAGAAAACATCTCCCTGGATGGGAACAAAGTACCCATAGAGACAAGTGTTTTCCCATGAAACAGCATTCTCCAGTGCTCGGTTGTTTTAAAATTAGAGCGTTAGCACTATATATGGATTACTTTTGAAAATCCTTGAAAGCACATATTATTTTCTGTTTTTCTTTTCTGCAAAATATATCTTCCAGAATAATCGTAAATATTCATAGACTCAATTGAAAATTAAACCCATCTTTAGCAAGAAATGGTCACTTGCAGCTTTGGTCATGATCCATATTGTATATCTCATAAGAGTTTCAAAACATTGTGTTCCTTTTATCTACTTAAGTGTTGTTCAACATGACCATTGTGTTTTCAAGAATTTATTCTGAGATAGGAGCCATGCTTGACAGTCTGGTAATTGCCTATAATGTTCATTTTCTTTTGTTAAAGCCCAGAATTTAGCTACTATTTCCCAGTTTCTGGCCATATCACTTACTTGTTCAGCTATGTCAAGTACCATTAGTGTTTCAGATAAAATTCCTGTATTTCTGTATTTAGTTTCTTTAGAGCCCCTGGGGTAGACCCCATCTGGCCTTCCAGATTATCTCACTTAAAATAATCAGTCTCCTTTAGCTTTTCTTTCCTAAGTTCATGCCTATACTTTGGCATTCTGTTATGAATCCATATATTTTCACACAGAAGCTGAAAGAGATTTGTTTAGGAATATTTTTATTTTTCCAGTTGGCTATTATTTGGCAACATGAGTTGACATTGCTCACCACTTTTGCTTTGAATTGTATAAGATTTCATATTTCTATGAATAGAAGTAATAATTCATGAATAATAAAAAATCAACAGTTTATTAGACAATATAGCAGTCTTAGAGACTAGTCAAGGTTACCTTCAGATCATTTTCTGATTTCTCCTAGGTCTCAGACACACAATCAAATTTTGCTATATGTGTGTACACAAACATATACATGTACGTATCTGGATATGTATTAGAAAACACATTTTTCTATTATTTTTCAAAGTTTTTGCATTATTATAGAATTTCATGAAGCTGAAATAAAGGAAAGGACTGTCCCTGAAAAATATACACTTAGAAGACAATGAAACTAACTATAAGCAATGCCAAAAGGAAGCAGTGCTTAAGGGTGAACAACTGCAGATATTAAAAAAAGAATTCTAGAAATCTAATATCTGCTATAAATAGGTTAAAGTAAACATTAACAGGGGGAAGGAGAAGGACAGAGCATTTTAGTAAGAAGGAAAAGCAAAAGCAAAAAAAAAAATACACACATAAAAAACACCTTAAAAGACTGGAAACCTGGTTTCTATTTTCATTCTCATTAAATCAGAAATCTCAAACTTGGAACTCAAAAACCACATGCAGATCTATCACCCTTAGTTCAACCTGAACCTGACTAAAATGTAATTGATAATTTAAAATAAATAAATTATATAACAAAACATATATAATACTATATTTTAAAATTAAGTCAGTACGTACCCAGAAGGGATATTAATATTTAGATTAGTGGACCCTGTTTCCATTTAAATTTGACACCAGTGTGCTAGATGAACTCAGACAAGCCACAGTACCTTTCTAGGCCTCTCATATTTAAAATTAGATATTAGTTTAGATGATCTCTAAATCCATTTTAACCTTAAAATCCAAAGGTTCTATAATTTAACCTGGAGAGCATGTCTGAGTAGTAACAAAAGTTGTATCTACAAAGAAAATAAAATTAAAACCTATATGGCAACTAGACATTTTGTCATTTCCTTTGGCGCAAAAACAAGCTAAAATAGGTTCAATTTAATCTCTTAGATAAAACACAGTGATTTCAAGAGTAATGGAAGGGGATTTTTCTTCCAGGGAATATTTAGGATTAAACTAATCAGTTTAGAACTGGAATTAAGGTTTATTAAATTGTCTGTCCAAGGTCTAAAATTACCTAATGAACAAAGGTCAGACCACTTTTTGAACTCACCCATTTCATATTTTTATAAGTCTAGGAGTAAAGACAGAGAGTGGTGGACAAGGTTCAAAGAAGGCTTTAAATTAGCCCAGATGGTTATGGTAGCATAATGACAAACATACTTTGGTTAAATAACATTTGTCTCTCATGAATTAATTGTTCAGGCCTATAATACACTTCTCTCTGTCTTCATCTTTCAGAATCTTGTCTTCCTCAAGAATCAACTCAGATGCCATCTTCTATATCAAGCCTTCCCTGATCCTTCCTGTATTAAGTATTTTTTTTCCCTTTTGAGGTTTCCTTGTATTATACTTATTTATTTTGTGACATTCTTGAGCTCTTAGACTATAAGTTCCTCGAGCTGAGGGTTTTTCTTCATTTTTCTCATTTAATACCAGACGAATTAGGAAAATGTTTTGCATACAATAGTGTTGATACTCTTATTTCCAATCTTCAGAGAGTTTATTGCTATTCCTTTATATTTCTGTTCTCATTTTCCTTTCCTGGGTCATATCTTCTAACCACAGTTATTTCTCAAGTTCTTCTCCTGGGCCCTCTTCAATTCTTTCTTCAGGCTATCAAGTTCCAAATTTCTAAAGTGTTATCTGGAAATAGTTGTCAGAAGTTTCATTCAATTTAATTAATTAAATAGGGATTTACGAGTGAAGGCTAGATCTCGTATGGCTGAACCAGTAGTGGCCCTTGAAAAGGGAAATATTAAAACAGATATCACAGACTTGTAACCCAGGGTGCTAATTGCATGACATATTAGAATTGAAGATCACAGGCCTAGAGCTAATAGAGACTTTCACAATCACCTAGGCTAACACCTCTTTAAGTGTATGGAAGACTTAGAGAGGCTAAATGACTTGCTTACTATCATACAGCCATTAGAATTAGAGATGAAGCATGAAATTCTAAAACACAGAATGTCTACACTGAAAGAATGCACTTAAATGGAATCCTTCAAAATCCTAAGTTTTTAAAAGATATGAAAGGCAAGAAAAGTGACTTGTCTAAGGTTCTTCTCTGGAGGTGCATTTTTTAAGAATCAAATATCTAATCCCCTCCCTCCTTTTCCTACCCTGTTTAGTGATTTCATCAGCCACTATAGCTTGAAATATATTCTATATACAGATGGCTACATTATCTGTATAACTAAACCTAATTTCCCTTTTTGATCTGTAGTCTCCTATGAATTATCTTTTGGCCTTCATGAACAATTTGCACATGTCCAAAAAAGAACTCACTGCCCCAAAGAATCCTCTCCTTTGAATTTCCCTATTAATGTAGGATATGTCCATCAGCACATAACCTTCTAGTCACCCAGACTTAAAATCTTGGTGTCATCCTGAGTGCCTCATTTTCATGCACACCACATAGCCAATCTTTTGATAAATTTTGTTTGTTTATCATTCTATCTTCACAATATCTGTCCCCTAAGACATCTTCTCTTCACCTTCACAGCCACAAGTCAGTTGTATGCTCTTATTAAGGTACACTTAGACCAGTGCTGTAGACTGGTTTGGTTGTGCTATCTTCCTCAAGTCTCTTGTCACTTCCCTCTTTTGTACACCTAGCTACCAAGATAATAATACTAAATGACAGGTCTGAACATGTCATGCTCTACCTCCTTCAGCGTATGTCTATGACTCATTAGTATCCTTCAAAACAAATACAAATTTACAAAATCTTCCGAGTTTTAAAGTCACTTGCATTTCAACTTCTTCCTATATTTCAATCCTTTTTTACACATTACTCTATGTATTCTACCACCCAATGACACTGGCCAATGTCACTTGTGGTATACTGGTACAGTCAAGAAACATTTGTTAAACTCTTATTGTTTGCCAAGTACTATACCATTATTTTCTACAGCCTATCCAACATTGACTATTCACTTTTTATTACCCCATCTTTGATGATTTTGTGCTTTCTCACTTAGGACATTCAATCTCTAAATTCTGTGTCTTTCCTTGGTTCCCCTCATCAATTTGAAATATTTTCCCTTCTCCTCATCAACCACTTTCCCTTCTTGGTGAAACTTCCATATGCAGCACACATTCTCATTTTCGTTTCTTCAGTAGGCTTTCCCCAACAATTACCTCTACTTTTCAGTCCATTTACTTTGATGTTACTTTCCATCTGAATATATCTTGTTTGAATATAGCCATTTGTATGTTTGCTCCCCCATAAAAATTTGACCTTCTGGATGACGGATACCGTATACTTGCCTTTCTTTTTATCACTGCACTTAGCACAATGACTGGAACCTAATAAAGTTTTAATAAATGTTTTTTGACTTTGTCTAAATTCAACTCCCACAAGTAAAATTAGATGTTTGATAATTATCTAGAAAGACAGTTCTTTAACAAAACTTTAGAAATCTACTGTTATTACTGGTGTCACATATAAAAGTTATTTATTAAAGATTTTTCTATTAACAGTGACTGTGATGGTAGTAGTAATGAAAATTTGGTCTAGATGACTTTACCTGTTTCTATGAACAAATCCCAGTCTTCACCTAGAATTTATGTGTATTACATTAGTATAGTTAGAAAAAAACATTACAGATAGAACTCTATGTATAATCATATTTGCTCCTAGTTGCCTACCTCTTTAAGCATGAATTCACAAAAAGTATATAATGTGTTGGAAGTGTCCTTTCTTTTCCTTCCTATTTGATAACAATAAGATAAAACAGATGGCAGGACTTATATCAGTCTTAATAAACTCCTTTAAATATTGAGCGGAAGAGGTATGCAATATATTTAACTATAATTTACCAAACAGGCAGAAGGATTAACTGTTTGATATTCACATAAAGCATATACCTATATAAATACACATACATGTTGTCTTTTGTTTTCTTATCACATTCATTTTCCAATGTGACCTACTTAATTCTATGTAATGAGACTCTCTGTATATAATAATAATTAAAAGCCAACCAAAAATAAAAATAAACAAAATCTAGTGAAGGTGTTGACTGTCCTTGACAACTTACATAACACTACAAATCTATAGACCACAGTCTTTTCAATAAAAGATGGGAAGTGCAGATTATTTTTTCTTCCTCAGATTTAAGCTTAGACATCACAAATTACACAGTATCCAGTTTCATTTTGTTTTAATTTCTGTTATCATTTTTGAAATCATCTAATACTTTCTCATTGCAATTCCTACATTCTACATCAATCCACAAATGTAATTTTTTATAATGCTCAGATTTGCAATTTCTTATGACAAAATCCTGTTATATTGCATTCACATATCACAATTTATTTAGACATTCTTCAAATATGCTCAAGTCCACTTTAATTTTTTTTAGAAACAAAAGGTCTCTTATAAGTATTATATATATATGTACATATATACGTATATATGTATATATGTACGTATATATGTATATATATATGTGTGTGTGTGTGTGTAATATATATATATGTGTGTATATATATATATATATATATATATATATATATATATGAATTTCCCTAGGGTTTTATTGATTTTTTTTAACACCTGGCACATGTGCTCAACAGTGAGATCTCTGCGTGAATTAATAAAGATATTTTAGATGACTTTCCAGAATGATTGAATCATGTCACAAGTCTAAAAACATTCAACATTTTTCCTTCAGTCCAAGAAACATTGACTATGCTACCTCTCTCTCTCTCTCTCTCTCTCTCTCTCTCTCTCTCTCTCTCTCTCTCTCTCTCTCTCTCTCTCTCTCTCTCTGTCTCTCTGTCTCTCTCTCTGTCTCTTTTCGTCATTGAGATTTTGCAGTGTGAGGTGAAGTCTCCAAGATGCATTGTGCATTTCTTATCATCAATATTTTGGTACAATTTTCATTAATATGTTTGCAAGTTCATTTTCCTCTTTGGAGAATATCCTTGGAGAATTGCTCTTAGTTTTTATATTTCTGTGAACGCTCTTTATATTTTGGATATTATAAGTTAATCAGAGAAGAGATGACTTTTTCGTATATGCAATTTTTTTCTTGTTCCTAAGTGACTGGATTTTGTTCTTATAAATTTTTTTTATTTGACATCCATGGAAAAATTATCTATTCTTTAAATTTGTGACTATACGTCTTGTTTGAACAATAATTCTCCACTAAATACGAATGCTAAAGTTTTCTCCACTTATTTTACTCAGTTCTTCCTTTTAACTTTCGTAATGAGACCTCTTCATATTTTTTCTAATGTGACCTGTCTTCAGTTAATTCTTCCTACTTTATTCTTCATTTTCTAGGTAAGAATGGTTATACAGATTTCCTTTAAAAATGAGTGGTTTAATTATTTTCATTACGTTGATTGCTTCTTGCAGTTGTGTTTAATCACAGATGGGTCATCTTGCTTTTTAATAGGTTTTAAAATAATCTTTACATTTTAATATAATTGCATAAGTATAGTATATAAATGGTGTAATAATTTAATAATAAGTTTATGCATACACATAGACAGTATGTGCTCATTTATATGTATGAATATATATGCATGCACCATCACATGAATAGAGATACACATGTATACATATGTACACATATATGAGTGCATGTCCATATATGTGCATATAGATGCACATATACGTATATAGGTAGCCATTCATATATATATATGTACATTGTATGTACGTATGTACATATGCATGTATATGTATATTCTCTGCATGAACTACTAAAGATATTTTAGATGACCTTCCAGAATGATTGAATCACGTCATCAGTCTAAAAACATTCAACGTATTTTTCTTCAGTCCAAGCAACATTGACTATGCTACCTCTCTCTCTCTCTCTCTCTCTCTCTCTTTCTCTCTCTCTCTCTCTCTCTCTCTCTTCCCCCCCTCTCTCTCTTTCTCTGTGTCTGTCTCTTTTCATCATTGCGACTTTGTATGTATCACTATGTATTATATACATATGCACACACATATACATATATCAGTATGTTTTGATGTGTATACATAGGTAGTTATTTGGCTAGAATTTAATATACTTGTAACAATGTTCATTAGTAATACTCACCTATGTTTCATTTTCTCTCTTTTATCTGCCCAGCTACTACAGTGATAACTATATTAGGAAAAGGAATTTGGTAGAGTAATTTAGCTATTGAGATCAATTAAGTATTATATATATTGAATCCTAACTACATAGTTTATATAATCTACTTGTAAATTTGTCTGCTATCGGTAAAATCTCTGTATTTCATTTTGTGTGTGTGTGTGTGTGTGTGTGTGTAATTTGATGTTAAATCCTCAAATAGGGTCTTTATTTTAGGAGAATTTGTGCTGTGAATAGAATTGCTGAGTGTGAGCACAGTCCTTTTGTTGTCCAATATTATTACATAAGATTTTACTATTTATAGTATTTTCTTATATTGTCGATCAGTACAGGATTTTCAAATATTGTAGACATAAAGCTTATTTCTTCTCTTTTCCTTTTTTTTTCTATTTTGGAGAATTTTATAGAAATTGATTACTCTTTTTCTTGTTATTTGCCATTTTCTTTTCAAAATTTAACTTCATTTTCATTGATTCAAAATAAAATTTAAATATTTAATTTTAGGAACAGAGAAGAAGATCTGGGAGAAAGTTGAGAGTTCATGTACTTGAAACCAAGGTCACAGAGGTACCACTTATTACTGAAGGAATTAGAATTAAATTCCTCCTAATTAAATTAGAATTGGATTCAAATAGATATTCTTTCCACTGTGCCATACTGATGATAATAAATTACTACCCTTCCCCCATATAGTGTTAAAATCATGACTTGGGTAATAAGAGCCTTATTCTCTACCAATTGAAGTAGCTTGGTGCTATGAAATGGACTGTTTGGAATGACTTCATGTGACCAAAATGAGAATAGCCCTGACCAAAACCTAAATAATTTAAAATTAAAGAGACTATTAAATGACAGGAAGCTAAAGCTAATCTGTTTTTTGAAACAGTCACTCTAGCTCGAGAAGAGTCTATTTTTCATAGCATTATAATTTTACTTTCATCCCATATAACTAATCACACTTATAGACACGTAGACAAAAAGTCACTTATAACTTTATTGACCCTTGAGCAGTTTTTGAAAAAATGCTTCCCTTTATGCCTCTCGGAATTTATCCTGTCCTTCTTATTAAGTTCTGATTAGATATTTCATTATAAGAAATGATAAAAGGATACCTTGACACTTTCAAGTAACTTTTAATTGATGAAGTTCTAAACTATTAATTAAAATAAGTCAAAGTAAAACAAAACAAACAATATCCTTATTAAAATATTTTCTCTCTCTTTAAACAATAAAAGATAGTTCATTTAGCAGAAATGACAATTTCACAATAAACTGACAAATCTGGAATTGATTAATATGAATTAGTTGTTATTAAGCAACTCTTCTTTCATGGATTACAACTGCTCCTAGAATTATTGTTGTTACCACTATATACTACAGATTAAACTGCTTCTTTTCTCCAGTCTCTGAGGAATATGCAGGACCTCCATAATTTCATTTAGTGAGAGTTATTTACCTTGGAATTGCTTTTGTTGGTGTAATTTACAGAATATTGGGGAAAAGGTGGTGATTTTTGTTTTGTTTTTAACCTAAAGCTGTCCAATATGCTTCATTCATTTACAACTTGTCATCAGTATAGTCAAATCGTACCAAATAATAGTGAGTTGAAGTAATGGGTACTGGGGCTAATAGCATCTGACTATTTGATGAAAATCAGTATTGTAGCTATGCTCCAAGTCATCAGCTGAATTGGCTTTTCCTGTACCATTCTGAGAAGATCTGGCATCACTTTCTTTAAAAGAAGCAGCTGTGTTCAATTTCAACTTCACTAGCCTTTTTTTAGTTACTCTTCAATACCGTCTTCCTTTCTGTAACTGGAAAAATACAACTTTCCTCACTCAAAAAATATACATGAAAGTTGTTGAAAAAGTAAGTTACAAAGTCACTTACCAATTAGCCTAACCAAATATTTGGATGATGGTTCAGCATTTGATTAGGCATGTCTTACAACATTATGGAATGAATTAAGCATAACTGTTTGTAATCTAATGTGTCATTACCTAAAAATAGCTGTACTAAAAGGCACACGGTCCCCAGATGGAGTTTATGTGAAAATTTGATTTTTGATAATAAAAGCAGTTTCTGCTGCAGAAATCATGCCCAACTTGTTGAAGTTCATGAAGAGAACGTTTTCAATCAAAATCTATAAAAAGAGGTGTGTAAAGGTACAGGAAGGAAAACCAGTGATACTTCATGCAGCAAACCTTTTACTAATGAACAGGCACTGGAGTACAGCTCCCAGGATACAATGAAGGTTTGCTATCTATTAGGAGACTGTGTTAAAAAAAATAAAACAAAAAAGAAGACATGCCTTGTCTTTTAAATGTTTCCTCTGATTATTGATGATTGAAATAATTTCTTCAAAGCATCTTGTAAACTTGCGTTTTTGAATGATAGATGAGGAAGCATCAATCAAACAATAAACAAATATTTGTTCAGTAGCTCTAATTTCTAACTACTGAGAATAAAAACTAAAAAAGTGAAACAGTTTTTGATTTCTGATAGATCATATTTTAATGAGTGATATATACATGACATACAAAAAATTCAAGGAAACTTTAAGAGGCAAGACACTAGTATGGGGGGTACCAATGGAATCCTGATATAAAAGTTTTATTCTGTTTAATCTAACTGAATAGCTAAGGTGAATCCCAACATGGGATGCTAGAATCTTAGAATTGGGAATTTAGGATCCTTTCCAATATGAGCTACAATATCTGCATAGGAGTTGATCAATATTTGAAGACTGAATTATTTTTTGTTTCAGTGCCGCATTATTTGAAATATGAAACCCTGTCAAAGAGACCCGAAGAAGAGTAATCCAATACCTGCCCAAAGATCTTCATTTATAAGAAATTTATTGCTACAAAATGCTTCAAAGATAGCCTATTCTAATTTCAGATAATTTCTTGTGTTTGGAAGTTCATCATTATACTGAACCAAATTTGGTGTCCCTACAACTTTACCCCTGACCCTAGCTCTGTCTTCGGCAAAACTTTATATCTTTTCTATATTTGCTCTTCGAGAGCAAACTTCCATATCTCTTCCATATAAATACTTTCAACTAATTGAAAATGCTACCTATGCTTTTTTTTTTTTTTTTTTTTTTTTTTTTTGCCTCTCAAAGCCTTCAGGAAAACTCATAAAGGCAAAAGCTGGTGGAATGAAAGTAAAAGGTCATTCTTGACAGACCTCAATAATTCAGACTGGTTAGGATATGGTGGTAGATTATTTGATATAAAGGAGTTGGGATAGTCTAAGATGCTTCTCAGATTTCAATCATGATTGACTAGGAGAAATGTAATAAAATTAAAAGAAATAAGGAAATGGAAAGCAAACAAACAAAAATAGGTTGAGGTCAAATGATGAGCTTGATTTTGAAGTTTGGTGTTTTTTTTTTAATTAAAAGAAACATGTTAGTATTAGAGATGTCTAATGGACATTTAAGAACATGACTTCATACTAAAGAGACAGCTTGGAAGTTGGGTATCAATCGTGTGCAGAAAGTGTGTGTGGGCTTAAAAAGTAGTATAATTTTCATCTGGATGAAAAATAAAGTGATGTTAATTATTCTGGAAAGAGACTGTCAATTTCTAAATCTCATTTTTATGACTGCTATTGCCATGTGTGTTATTAATCTTGCTCTAAATCATATTAATATTTTTTCTCAATCTGCAAGTATGTTCTTCTCCATAGCACTTGTTTCTTTTGTGAACTATTGCCTTTTTCCTGAGATTGGTTCATTGGTGACTCACTTGGATCTCTACTTGAATCATATCTATTTTCCCTGACTTCGTTAACCCTCTGTACCTGTGAATCAGTCAATAATTAAAGATTCATCTGCAAGATCACCAGTAAAAGAGGATAGGACAAGAAAGAAAATGTTACTTTAAATCTCAAAATTCCATGATATCAGCAGAAGAAATAGTGCTGGAATATTTTTAAAAGCAAAAATAGCTGAAGAAAAACTATGTCAAATGGTTACATTGAAAAAGAAGATGAATGAGGATTGCTTCCAAGAATACTTAGAAGCACTTGCAAAATAGGATGAGAAGCAGAAGAGTGCAGTGTCACTGAAAGCAAAGGTAATGAAATTGTCAAGAAGAACTGGGTGTCATGTATGAAAATCAAAACATATTATCTGATTTTCTGTGGACCATGGCTTGAAAATAGGAACTAAGCTTTATGTTTTTATTTATTCTGTCACCATACAACAAAAATATTTTGAATATCTAAAATGTGATAAACATAATGAGAGTTTTAGGGTGGTCAATTTTATTTAAAAAGACATATGACACATAAGAAATAGCCTCTTTTCATTTCACTCTCCCATCTCTAAAACTAAGTACAGAGTGAGATTATTCTAAGTACTCAGCAAATTATTTTGACTGATAATAATGGAGCAATACAAATGCTTTTTGCTACTATCAACTGTAAAAGATATTCACTGTATTCCAACATCATGGTGATAAACCAGACACAAAAGCTTCTTCTAGCTTTAGAACAAGGCAAATCAGGTACCTAGACAATATGTTTTTCTAAACTTGTTTTTTTTTTTCTTTCTCATTTTACTTTCTTTTCCCAAAGGCTCCCATCAGCTACTTTGTGTTTTAGCCAATTTGGGTATATCCTAACTTATACCCATTAATCATATTTTCCCCTACCTGTTTAACCAAATGATCATTCTATCTCCAATCTATCTTCATGACTTCATTCTGAACCCAAAGATGTACTGCCTCTTTAAAAATCAGAACTCTTATGTTCAGGACATCATTCAGGTACCACATTTTCAAATCTATCAAGCTCTTTGGGTTTTCTCCCTTCTTAAATTATTTCCCTATTTTTATTTATGATACCACAATTCTTCAGTTATCTAAATTAAAAGTCTTGTACTAATTTTCAAGTCTTATAGATCCAGTTTCCATATCCTTTCCTGTATACTTTCTCTTCTCTACACTCACACAACACTTTTCTTAAATCAGACTACAATACCCTTTCACCTAGAATATATTACTAGCCTCTGATTTGGTCTTTTTGCCTTCCATCAATTTGCAGTCTAATGAATCATCCACTAAATGAGTCTCCCTAAAGCACCAATCATACCATACCTCTTCCCTACTCAAATATCTTCAATGGCGGCATTTTCCTCCATAATAAAATTCAGAATTCTGTGCTTTTCATTTAAAACTCTCCACAATCTCATTTCCATTTGAATGTTCACTTTTATTTAAAATTATTTCTCTTCCTGTATTGTATATTTCAAGCAAATTGGCCTCCTTGTTATTCTACATGAGAAGATATTTCATCTTTTGCCTACGTTACTACTACCCTTCTCTAGTGTAAATGGCATTCTCCTCTTTACCTCCTGCTTGTAGAATTGTAATCTTTCTCCAGAACATGCCTCCTAAAGATGTCTTTCCTTGATCTTTCTTTTATTACTGTTTCTCATCAAAATTTTCTTTTTAAGACTTTTTTGTTATGTACTATTATATATGTTGTTTCTTTCCAATAGAATATAAACTCCCTGAGAACAGAGACTTGCTTTTATGTACCTGTATATCCAATGCATAAAACAAGGCCTAGACCATAATAGGTGATAAAATTTCATTGAATGCATTTAAATAACCCTCTATTTACTTAGCTATATAGAACTGCTTATTATTGTAAACTTATTATTTCAAATTTATTTTAAAGTATTTTAACAGTATTCATTCACATTATAGGGCTCAAAATGTTTTTAGAATGCTGAATATTTGGAAATGATTAGGATTTTCTTTATTTAGTTTGTTGATATTTCTAGTTTTATTATTATTTTGAAATGTGTATATTATTAGAACAAAAAAGAAAAAAATGAGAAATGAAAAAAGTACACAGATATCCAGCAGGAAGAATTTCTGTTTCTTAACCACTTTATAGGAATGCTTTCAACTTGTCAAACAGAAACAATGTTTGTTTTCAAGATGGAGAAAAATGTTCAGAACGCATGGTTTTAAAAAAAAATGTCTGTCAATCACACAATGCTACAAGTTCCAGTCTTTGACAAAAGCTATCAAAGCAAGTGACATATGGATTATACCACTATAATAGAGGAACTTGGGTGTACCATGGCATTTTATAACCTGTACTAGAATTCAAAGTACATTGTGATACTCAATAGGTCTCAAAGAATCATAAAAGTTATTTGAAACTATCTGACAACTGTTGCTCAAACCTATATCAGGGTATTAAATAACACTTACTATATAAAGGACGCTGAAAGAACTTTCTTTTCTAATATATTATTATTACAATTTATTTAAAGTTGTATAAGCCAGTAGGTAGCATATTTTAAATTATAAGTCTACCTTTATTCTGGTGTTTCTTTAAGGCCATGACATGAAAAATCTGATTAATAAAAAAGTTTTCAAAAGCAAAAATAAAGGACTTAATCATTAGCCTTATTTAAGCAGCTGATGTGTACAAAGTACTGTGTTATGTACTACAGAATTACAAAGAAGATAGAATATGTGCTACTTTAAGGGAAAGGATGCCTTTGTGTTTGTAGCTTTTGGGTTACTAAGCTTCTTGATTAATAGTTTTTTCTTTCAGCTACAATACTGAAGACACAAGATTAACCACATATTATGTATTGAAAATGGCATGTTGATCCACCTGTACCAATTTAAGTTTAAACAATTTATGATTTTTAAACATCATGTTTTATAAGATAATACTTTACCATCAGTGGGGGTAAGTCAGTTCAGTCGATGACATCTGACTGAAAGGGGAAAGTTGGAGTTTTATGAAGAATGAAGTTTAAATGAACTTTGAATTTAAGTAACTACACCTTGATCTTAAGCATTCATATGACTACTGTTTTCTTTTTTTCTGTGAAATCAAAATATATATCAATGAACATTTGCAAAAGACTGTACACTCAGTATGCAGTTTGAACAGCTATTTCTCGTCTATATTTAACTGCCTTATGATATATCATGAATATCATTTTAATAATGTGTATCATATATTACTTCTAATTGATTCAAGCCAATGTGTCTTAAAAATGTCTTTTTACCATCTTCCAATGTATTCTTGGATATTTCTAGTTGCTTCCTTTTATTTTTTTCTCTATAAAACGATTTCTATAAAAAGTTGAATTTGGTTCTACTAACATATTTATCTTTTTATGTATCTTCCTCAAATTGTAAGTAAAATGTCTGTTGCTTAGTAAGTGTGTCTTTGTATTTGTTGTTCTTGTTGATGATGATGGTGTATCAGTAAGCACTTCAACATACACCGAGGGGCCTGCTATCACAGGTTCTTTGACCTGCTTTTCTGAAAAGAAAGGCAACCTTTGAGGGATTAACCTTTGAGGAGGAGTAAATCTCCTTTATTCAAACAAATATATCATTCCCTTAGTTCAGGGGAAAATGTCAGCAGCCTGAACTTCAGAAAAAATACAGAGAAATCAAAGATCAACGACATGGCTTTCAACTGTCTGACCATAATCAATACATATATCACAAAACAATTGTCAGATCTAACTGTGGGTCCGTAATTATGATAGAGAGAAGCACCATCATCTGAGTTTTCAAAGCCAGGGGGCTCTTTAGCAGATTCCTACAGTCTCATCTCACCAAATACTTTCTGTCAGTAAGTCTCAAACTAAAATCTCACCCTCAGAGAATTTATACCATTCTATAGCCAGATGGCATCCCAAACTTTGAGAACCAATGCCTCATTAACAAAAGGTAGGGGCCTTCCTACAAATCTTCCCTAATCAAACTCCCCTTACTAGGGTGGGCCATTAATAGATGGAGAAGACATTTAATCACATTAAAATAATTAACAATACATAAAGTGTTTCTAGTTAAAGAAACTCTTCTCTCCATACTTTACTCTTGGTAAAGACTCTTGGTTGATAAAGGCAAGATTCAATCAGAGGCACTTGATTATATCAAAATAAAAACAGCAAAAGATCACCCTTTGCTTGCTATCACATACCACCTAGGGTACTTCGCCTTACAATATAAATGACCAGGAATCATGGAACAAAGAGAGGTATTATATTTCTTGATTATACTGAAACAAAAGAGTAAAAGATTCTACTTTGGTAGCCCTTGCAGATGGTGATAATGATGATGATGATGATGATGATGATGATGATGATGATGATGATGATGATGATGATGATGATGATGATGATGATATCATTTTCCTTTCAGGTACTGCAAAACTACCTCTATTCACTCAATTTGAAAATAAGGCAAAGGAATATTTGGGAGAGAAGATGGCTTATGAATATCATAGAATATATTTCTTTCCCTTTGGTTTTTTGAGTAAAAGAGTAATATGCACTTTACTCACTGTATTTATATGGAATAGGTTACTGTATGTGCTGGACTCCATGTCTTAAACTTTTCTACACTTCCATTTACTTTGCAGTTTGATGTACGATTGTGATTGTTGATATTATGCTAACCATGAGCATGTAATGCATCGACTGAAAATATAAACAAAAATCAGTTAAAGGGAATGTATGTAAAATCAAAGGTTTTTTGAATGAAATTTTGTGTCTGATCAGTATAGTGCATGCATAGAAATATAGTAATTGCAGAGTCTGAATAACAGTTTCAGAAGGTTCATAGAGATGAAATATTTCTAATTTTGATGTTGTTTGTATGTCTCAGTATTGAAAAGGATAATAAAGAAGGAAAAGAGACAATCAGGAGAAAAAGACTTCAGCAACATAGAGCAGATCGTTGTTCATCCTACTCTTCAGTTACCTGTTCAAATCTTAAATATGAGTGCACTCTGATGTCACCGGCTTTTGATTTATTCATAACAAATTCATAACAAAAGTGATCCTACAGTTAGGTCTTTCTAAAAGGTTTTTATTTTTCTGTAGGATAATGCAAAGCAGTACTTTCCTTTTGATATCTACTCCTGATATCTAGTATTTGTATGGTAGAAAGAATTATAAAGTCCCTTTCTTATACTCTCTTTTCTTGGTTTCTTCTCTCATCTCTCTTCTGTTATCTCATTTTTATTTTATTTTCTATCTCTGTCTCAGTCTCCCTGCTTCCTTTTCTCTGTGTATCTGATATTGACTGTCTCTGACTCTGTCTTTTTCCCTACTAGAATGTGGATTCCACTGTACATGTTGACCATTATGTGGGATGCATGTGGTTAAGTACCCATAATGGTGGTGCTCTGAACACACGCATAATTATACACACACCATTAAATTTATTTGTTTAAAATTGAAAGAAAACCCTTTATGTTTCTTCCCTTGCAAAATGGAAATAAGGACAAATTCTCCAGCTGCATAATATTTTTTTCTTATAATACAATAAGAAAGGAAAGAGACATTATGCAATAGTACTAGCTATGATTTAGCCTTAGAGTCAAGAAGAATTAGATTCATGTCCCATCTCTGGTACATATTGATTTTATAAACCTCGGCAAATAGCTGAGCAATTTAGTGTTCCAATGAACTCTCTAAAATTGTGAGCAGGTGCCAATTTACTTTTGAAAAGGGGGAGTTTCCTCTCCTGGACTTGCCTATAATGATGAATAGGTAAGCTTGGTCCAAGTTATTAAAAAAGTAAATGAGAAAAAAAATGTAACAAAGTTCTCTAAGAACTTGGAAGCAGTAAAGGAAAGGAAGGAGGCTTACTAAAGTTATTTATATTGCAGAAGGAAGGAGTGCAGGGGTTAGGAAATGAGCTTTGGTACACCATGACCTGTCTATATCTATATTGATAAATTGACATAGATACAGGTATGGATACAAATGTTAAATAAGATATACATAGATATGTGTATATATATATATATATATACATATATGCGCATATATGTATATATATATACATATATGCGCATATATATGTATATATATGTATATAGCGAAGGAGAAAGGAAGAGAGAGATACAGACAGAGAGAGAGAGAGAGAGAGAGAGAGAGAGAGAGAGAGAGAGAGAGAGAGAGAGAGAAATAGCTATTTAAGCTTTGATGGTATGGAGGGCAGTGACTTATGCTTTAGTCTTGGGTTCAGAGGAAGTCACCCTTGAATACCCCAAGGTTTCTACATAGAGAGAAATGAGACTGCTGAGGGAAGGAAGCATGCTTAGGCTGCTGGGGTAAAATTGGAGAGTAACAAAGAGTGGCAGTGGCTGAGGACAGTGATTGTCATAGCTATTAAGGATATGTCTTGCAGTGGAGGTAGTGCAAAGGAATCTATTGTCAGGGTCAGTGAGAGCAGAGAAAAAAAATTAAGGTGATTCTGTCAACTCTTTACAAGTTCTCCATCCAGGTACAAAGCTCCAGTTGACCAAATGTATTTACTTTTTTTTTTTAATTAAGAGTTTCATCAGAAAATTTAATTGGATTCTTCTTTGGAATAACGTAATGCGATAGCCTTATTTTACAGAGACTGAGTGCAAATGATAAGATACAATTGGAAGGAAAGTGAGGAACTTAATTCTTGGATGATGAAAGAGGAAACCACGAAAATATTATGTTGTGAAGGAACTTGTCAAAGAAACAAGGAAAAGTGTTGATTTTGAATATTAGCTCCTAGTATATTATGAACACCAATTTTTCTTTTTTCTAATTTTTTTTCTTGAAATACTATTTTAATATCACATGGGCAAACCCTAAGTGGAGGAAAGAAGGGAGAGAGGTTTTTCTAAAAGAGACAGATTTGCATCAAGTATAGGAAGGATGTGAATGAATAATCTAGTGCTTGGCACTTAACTGAAGTGGTTCAGTTAAATCTACTTGGATACACTGAAGATTGATTTATGACAACTTTTAGTGAGGAACATTATTCATAAAGAAATGATGTTAGAGGTTGTGAATAAATAACTCGTCTGTGTACAGGGTTTTTGTACTCAAATTGGAGCTTTGGGAAGTCTCCAAAGAGAGAGTATTATTTGTCTTAACTTTTCTTTGCCACTTTTATTAGTTTCAAAATGAGAAAAGTTTTTAGGCATAAAATGCATGTAAATGTTACTACAAAATTGCAGAAGAAAAATAATTTGCCAACTTAATTGGAACCTCAAAGGGTATATGAATGTTTTTATTGCATTTGCTGTACTGCATGTGTTAAGCGATTTCAATGCTAATTTGTTTCAATTATATTTGGGATTTCAACAAAGTAAATCGGAATACAAAATATTTTCTTTTCTACAATAATTGAGTTCAGTTAGTCTATTCATATGCTGGTGAATAACAAAAGGAAATATTTTTCTTCCATGTTCTCTATCACATTCTCCATAATCTCTGTTTGATACTCTTCAGCTTTTGTGAGCAAGAACAGTGTTTTTTTTTCTAACTCATTTACTTAATAATAAATATATAATTTATTATTAAATAAATTTAACTTAAGTTTATTTTTTACTAGTCTGAACACCATGTACTTATAGGAATAAAATAAATATACATTACCCAACATGTATGATGAACAGCATGGCTATGTATGGAAAAGGGGAGTGGGAGCCAGATACTATTTAACTATTTCAGTTGAGTTCTAGCCTTCAGATGATTTTTTTTAATATTCAAGTATAGAGACATATAGTCTCTTTAATATGGGTATTCCCTTCAATGAATGAGCATATTATATTTCAATTTTGTCTGCTTTTCTTTTGAGAATTTTTAATGTCCTCTGATGAATTTGCTGCATTGGTCTGTAGAAAATCAGACAAGTCAAAAGTGATACTCTTTGAGAAGGCATACTTATTCATAAAATCCTATAAAGGAGAATGATGAGAGATTATGAGTTTTACTATGTCATACTACAAACTGAATCAGTGCAGGGAAAATTATAGAATATTTGGTAAGAAATACAATATTTTAAAATTTGACATTTAAGAATATCATATATAATAATTTTGCCTGATGGTTAGATCCTGATTTAAATCCTCCACACAGTCAATTGATTTTGAGCTTGAACCGAGTACAAGTAAACTGGCTAGGATCTAAACAGATAAGAAGTTTGTTGCCTTTACTTCCATCATCTCTCCATTATTAAAGAAATGCAAAAACAGTGCTTCAGAGATTGAATTTTAAATAGTCAATGTTTATTCCATTTTTGCCACTAAATGCCTACAAGGAAACTACATACATATATATCTATATATCTATCTATATATATACACACACACCTATGTATATATAGATATATACATATATGCACACACACATACATGTACATATCCATATATAAACATATATGCATATGTATATACACATGTGAAGTTTGAATGATGCTATTATGTATGCATGATCAAAATATGTCCCTTCAGTTCACTGGATTGGAAGCACAGTAAGAAAACAGAATAATCAATTTGTTTTTACTCAGATTCTACAATATTTTTGCATTACTTTTTCTATTGGTTTATTGTTTACATGAGTTAGCTTTACCACACCCATTTAAATATCAGATAGAATTCTAGTTACAATTAATTCTTATAGCATAGTCATATATGTGAGACTAATTTGAGAACTGATGGTATTGGGATAAATTTGCCAATTCCATTTTGCTTTTATATGTTGAAGTTTAAGCCATAGTAAATATTTTCCAAATATTTGTTATAATATTATACATAATATATTATATGAAGTAAATGTAATGACACTGGCTGTGGTTTCTGCAGTTTTATTTTTTTTTCCTTTACACTTTCCAAATGAGGCAATTTTATTTGAAATTACTTTCTAAGTTAAATTATTTATCTTAGATGTCTGAGAAACAGAGAGAAGAGATAACAAATAACAAGATATATGGCTAACAAAAAATAGTTTTAAGCTATTCTGGTACCTTTTGATTGTCTCAGAAGGTCTATCCTCAATGTGTATATTGGTGTCTTTGATGTCACCATTTGAAATTTAGCCATTTATATCTTGGTAGAATCAATTGCCAATGAACAGATTAATCCTAAATGATCTACAAATCCATAGTGTGATTTTGTGAATGTTTTGACCTATGTCAAATGCGTTAATACCACACTCCACAATTGGGCTTAAGTTTCTAGAAATAATTAAAAAAATACTTTAACATTAATCTAATATCCAAATGTTTCTAGTAGGAAGAGAAAAACCACCAAAATTACATAGTCCCCCATGCCTCCCGACTTAACACTCTGACCCAAAATAATTCCATAAAACATTCATAGGAATCTTGAAAAAGGGAAAGGACACATTGCATGAGAGATACGTTTTTGAATTAACAGTTCAAAATGTTGATAACTGAGTAACAACTCAATTTTCTCTTAGACCATTCATCTCAAGAGATGAATGGGATGTCAAAATCAAGAATTTTTTCTGAATATGAAGTGGTGAAAGGACCTCCTTTTCAAGGATATGGATGATAATTAATTTCAGTGTCACTGTACACAATTATTTCAGGTAAATAGGGAAGCAATGACCTCAACTGAGGAAGAGTTCAGTTTGATTACATCTTTAATCTATTTCCCTATGAAAGGTCTCAGCTTACACACATACACACACACACACATGCACACACACATTGCTTTTAATATTAATACCTGTCAATATTGACAGTTTTGTTATCAATTTTTATAATTACCTTTAGCATCTGTACTTATGATAAATATAACCTACAACTAAAATGAGGTTCACAAGCTTGACATTATCTTTTAATTCTCACTTCCCAAACTACATATGCAATTAATTGCTGAATATTACATTTTCAACCTATGTAATATCTCTGGCATCTATTCCTTTCTCTCTACTCACATTAACATAGTTCTACTTCAGGTCTTCCTGTTTTGACCATAAGAATAGTTTCTAAATTGATCTCTCTCTTTAATGTTTTTCTCCACTGTAATCCAGACTCTACTCTGTGACTAAATTGGTTTTACTAAAGGATAGGCCTTACCATGAAATTCCACAATTTAATAAACCCCAGGGCTCTCTTTTTTTAATCTGGAACTCTATAATGTCTTCTTTTTGGATTTTAAGGACCTTGCCCCAACCTTTCTTAATATCCAATGTTACAGGTTCCTCACTCTGTAAACCAGGCCCATGTTATTTGTCACATAGGACACTCCACTCCCATCTCCCTACTTTTATATTTCCTCCCAGTCTCTGACATGTAGAGTCATTTTATTCATTAATATTGAAGTCAGGAAAGATCTCCAAATTTCAGTCCCCAATTTAACTTTCATTTATTTCATTCATTCATTTATTCATCCATCTATCTAAGTATCAGTTGATTGATTCATTGATTAAATGATTGACTGCTAAATAGCATTTTATTTTTTTCCCCATCAGGAAAAATTTTTAGCATTCATTTTTACAAGGCTTTGAATTTCAATATTGTCCCTTCCTATGCCTCTTCTGAAAGTGGTAGTCAATTTTATACAGATTTTTTTTTTATTTTTGTGCTACCATGTAAAACATATTTCCATATTTGTCACAGTAGTGAAAGAAGAAATAGATCAAAATAATCAAAAACCCAAAGAACATATGAAATAAATGATAAAAGTGCTTTGAAGTACATTCTACCAGTTCTTTATATGGATATGGATAGCATTTTCCTTTGTGAGTCCTTCTTACTTGCCTTGAATCATTGTATTATTGACAAGAGTTGAGTCTATCAAAGTCCGTCATCACACAATGCTTTTGATACTGTGTGCAATATTTTCCTACTTCTGCCCATTTTACTTTGTATCATTTAGTACAAGCTTTTGGTCGATGCTGAAATTTGGCTGTTCAACCATTTCTTCTTGCAAAATAATATTCTATTACATTCCTATTCCACAGTCTGTTCAACCATTTGCCAATTGATGGACATCCTCTCAGTTTTCAATATTTTGCCACCACAGAAAGGATTGTTATAAATATTTTTGAACATATCAATCCTTTTACCATTTTTTTTATGAACTCTTTGTGGAACAGACCTAGTAGGGGTATTGCCTGATCAAAGGATATGCACAGTTTGGTTGCCCTTAGGACATAGTTTCAATTTTCTCTTCAGAATGTTTGGATCAGTTCACAACGCCACCAACAGTGTGTCAGTGCCCCCATTTCTCCCATCTTCTCCAACATTTATCATTTTTTTTCTGTTCTGTCACATTAGAGAATCTTATTCATGAGAGTTGGTATTTCAGAGTTATTTGAATTTATTTTTCTCTAATCAAAAATAATTTAGAGTTCTTCTTCATAAGCCTATAAATATCTTTGATTTCTTCATCTGAAAATTGCCTGTTCATGTGCTTTCACCATTTATCAGTTAGGGATGATGTTTAATTTCCTAAATTTTCCTCTGTTCTCTATATATTTGAGAAATGAATTCTTTATGAGACATTTACTGTAATGATTTCTTCTCCAGTTTTTTGTTCTCCTAATCTTGGTTGCAATGGTTGCAAAAGTTTTTAAGTTAATATGATCAGATTTATTTATTCTACATTTCCTAATGTCCTATGTCTCTTATTTGGTCATGAATTCTTCTCCACACCATAGATATGAAAGGGGGATTATTTCTTGTTCCTATAATTTGAATTTTTCATTATCTATGGTATTATACACTTTCCTTCCTTATATCTTTTAATTGGTCTATTTTTTTCTTTTACTTTGTCTAAGATCAGGATTGTTACCCCTGCTTTTTTACTTCAGCTCAAACACAATAGATTCTGCACCTGTACCTTACTTTTATTTCGTGTGTCTCTCTGTTTCAAGTGTTTCTTGGAAACAGCTATTCTAGGATTTTGTTTTGTACTTACTTCCATTTCTGTTTCATGGGAGAATTCATCTCATTCACGTTTAAAAATACCATTACTACCTGTGTATTTCCCTCCACACTATACTTAGTCCTTTCTGTCCTCTCCTTTCACCCTTTTCCTTCACACCAGTGTTTTGGTGGAAGTCTATTACTTTTCTTCATCTGCTCTCTTTTCTATCAGTGCCCACCTTCCCATCGCTGCATACTTTGATCTCCTTCCTTCCTATTTCCCTGTACGATAAGAAAGATTTCTATATTTACCTGATTGTGCATACAATTTTTTGATTCAGTACTGACGAGATCAAGGTTCAAGTGATTCTCATCATCTGGCCTCCCATTTACCTTTGCACTGTAAAAGATCTTTCTTGCTTCTCCATGTGAAATAATTTACCCCATTCTACATCTCCTTTCTTTCTACCCCCATTGTGCTCTTCTTTCTTGCCCCTTATTTTTCAATGTAATTCCCTCAAATTCACCTTATACCTCTACCTTCTGTCTATATATATTCCTTCTATCTATTTCATTAGTGATACATTTCTTTAAAATTACAAGTATCATCTTCCTGGGTTGGGTTGTAAACTGGTTATCTCTACTGAATCTCTTTTTGTTTTCTTTTCCCTTTTTACTTGTTTGTGCATCATTTGCACCTTGACAATTGTAGGTCAGAATTCGCAGTTCTTGTCTTCTTATGAAGAATTGACATTCTTCTTTTTCATTTAATGAGAATTTTTTCACTTGATGCATTTTGCTTATTTTTTCTGGGTAAGTGAATCTTGATTATAAGTCTGGTTCCTTTGCCTACCAGAGTATCATGTTCCATGACCTCCGATATTTTAATGTTGCAAGTACCAAGTCCTCTGTAATCCTGATGGTAACTCCCTGATATTTGAACTGTTTTTCTCTGGCCATTCATAGTATTTTTTCTTGACCTCATACAGTGCAGAGATTTGGCTATAATTTTCCTTGGCATTTTGACTTTGGGATCCCTTTCATGAGGTAACTATTGGATTTTTTAAAGGCCTATGTTGGCCTCTGGATGCTGTTTAGGTGCTCCTTTTGATTATGACTTTCTGGTAGTCCAGTGATTCTGATATTGTTCCTCCTGGATCAATTTTCAAAGTATTTTTTTCTTTTTTTCCCATTAAGTTTTTTATATTTCTTAGATTTTTTTTTATTCTTTTGAATTGGTTTGATTGATTTTGATATCTCATGAAGCCATTTGCTTCCACTTGCCAAATTCTAACCTTTAAGGCATTGTTTTCCTCAGTTAGTGTTTGTATTCTCTTTTGTATTTGGCCAATTGTACACTTGAAGAAGTTGTTTCTTAAGTGGATTATTGTATCACCTTTTCCATTTAACCAATTCTATTTTTTATCCAGTTTCCCAAGCTGTTGACTCAATTTTTCATAATTTTGTGCAGCACTCTCATTTCTTTTCACAATTTATCTCCTCTTTTTGTGATTTTGAACTTTTCCAAGAGTTCTTTCTGGACTTAAAACCACTTACCATTTTTCTTCACTGTTTTGCCCAAAGGTGGCTTGATGTTGTTGTCTTCCTTTGTGATCTTGGTCTTACTGTCATGATAATATATTTCTGTGGTCAGATTCTTTTTTTTTTTGTTTTTAGTTTTCACTCATCTTTTGGGCGATGTATACAATGGTAAGGGAATTTCAATATTTTCCCTGCTTCTTAATATACTCATGTGACCTGATTTGAGCTTTAGCCCAGCCCATAGCCTGAGTCACATGAAGTTAATGATGGGAGGAGCTTGCCAAATGAATGGAGCAGGAAGTGTGAAGTGAGAGTGAAGCAGAGCTGAGAGAGAGATCAGGGGGAACAGTGAAGAACCACTGGTATGAATGATAGAGAGAATAATTTTGTTAAGGGAACTAGTTTGTGGGGATGCCTGATGGAGGGAAGGCTTGGGGATGACTGTGCTCCCTTTATTGGTAATGTGTATGAACTTTATTATTACCATGGTAGAATTGACTTTCTGGTATCAGAATATTTTGTTTTCATCTTTTAGGAACAGAGTTTATATTTTGTGAATTCACCTGAGAAATACTTATGCACATCCATAGTTTCTCTTGTGGGTATCACATTGGTGTTACAGGGCATAGTAGCAAGCACCTTGGCATATCCCAGATGACCTGCTAGCACAGGTTCCTTGATCTGTTTTTCTAAATGAAAGACTACTTTGAAGGAGTCAATGATGTTGTTTTAATTTCACATAAATTCAAAGGACTGAATATGGAAAATACAGGCAGAGAAGTTAGCACAGAGATTCAACAGACAGTGCTTCAAATGTCTGAAAAAAGTAACACAGCCACCTACATACCCTACCACATTGGAAAAGCATCAATATCTGAGTAGTCAGGGGCTCTTAACAAATGACTATTCAGAGTACCGACTAGGGAATCAAAAGATCCTTCTCATTAGCGAGCCCCCAAAGCAAAATTCCAACCTCCCAGAATATACAACAAAGACTTGGTCCTTGATTGGCACAGAGCCAGAAGACACTAAACCTCAATGACTCAGCATGGCTGTGAATTATCAGGGTTTACAGGAGATTAATTGCTCAGATGTTTTCAATTTACCCTGCATCTGTGAAACTGAACTCCAAAAAAGAAAAAAAAAAGCAACAAAAATCTCACTTTGCTTATGCTTATGCTTGTGAGGAGGCAGAGTTCCTTCTTTTCAAATTTTATATCTGCACCCAAGATCTCCAGCTTCTTGTACTAGTGGCTGTGGGCCTTGGATATTTACCTGATGCTGCAAACCCTGGTTTCTGGTGCCAAGTTAAGGGGGAGGGATGGGAGTAGGCTTTCAATGCTAGAGGCTGGCAGCTTACCTGGTGCTGAGCTAGTGTCCTAGTCGTGATTCCTGGTGTGTTCTGAGGACCACTACTGTTATTTTGTATTACCTTTGGACAACAGTGAAGCAAGTGAGGACTACTAGTATGTCTTTTTATTTCCTTTGGACTACAATGAACAACTGGCAGCCTCAAGGCTGACTCTTTGTACCGAAGTACACTGGAGCTGGTTGGCATCTATCTTTTTGCCCTGGGCTGTGCTGAAATATGTGTGGGTCTGGTCACTGGAGGATGGCTATTTGCCCAGGGCTATACTGAAGTTGTAATCTTCCCATTCTCATGACTATGGTAAGGAACTCAAGGGGTCCTGTTGTTGGTATTTTCTTGCTCTACCACACTGGGGCTAAGTATCTCCCTCTGGCTTCCTGAGGTGGGGCTTGTTGTGATGATTTCTTCCCTAGTATGTACTTGCTTTTCGCTTGAGAGACAGACCTTTCTTGGCAATCTTCCAAGTTTCTTGGTCTAAAAAGTTGTTTCACTTCATCTTTGTGCTGGTTCTGTTGTTCTAGGATTTGGTTAGAGCAATATTTTGTGATTGGAAATGAGTATGAGATCAATATAGCAATGAACTGCTTGTTGTGACTTCTTCGTATTTGTTTTCCACATATCTTCTACATAGTAAAATTTGTATATGAGAAGTTTCTTCCAAGAAACTCAGTTCTATGAAGGCCAGAACTAATTTATTATTGTTATTCTTTGAATTTTTAATAACTAACACAGTGCTTGGCACATGACAGGCATTTAATAAAGGTTTGTTAATTGATTGATTGAGATCTGAATAGTCAAAATAATTTACAAAAATATTATAGAAATTACTGAATTAAAAAGATTTGCTATGAAAAGTGATTCTTTTTTTAAAACACTACTTCAATCTGAAAGAAAAAAAAAGGACTACAAAAGTAGCAAACCCTAAGGCTTTTAGTCAAGGTGTAAGAATTTGGGGGAGTTACTCAGCACTAAAATACTACTAGATTGCTCAAAAGTGGCAGAGATGGCAGGGTTTAAGTACATTTCAACAGGGAGGCAGTCTCATGGAAGTCATAGATTCACAAACTGTTATTTAATTTGTTTTACATAACTAAATATTCATAGTGAGAAGTGAGGAGGCTGGGGAATTAGTGACATCTGCTCAGAACATCAGGCTCTATGTGAAACAATTGAGAGTTTCTGAAAATTGGCCCCAAGCAATTTGGACCTGCCCCAATCCTGGGTTGAGATCATGTCTAATGGATTTATTCAACTACTTTCAAGTAAAATATTTTATTTATCATTCATCAAAGTCGGTCTATTTAATGATTTGGTTTTAATATATAATTGCTATGAAAAACCCATGAATTGCTATTGTCTTCTTCATAGACTGAATGCTAAAATTGCTAATAATGGGAGGAAAGTTGAATTTTAAAACTGTATAATCTATTATTTTCATTTTTTTTTGTATGTGAAAATTGAGGCCAAAGACATTAAATTGTTCAAGTTGTATACCTCGTTGTTGACAGTTCCAATACTAGAGCCTTGTTCCTTTTACTCTCAATTTAGTTCTCTTTCCATTGCATTATGTTGACTTTTACAGGGCAATCTTGTTAATGAGGTCTTTATTTCTTATAATTATTCTAAATGACACAATATCATTCAATATATATCCAGAGATTTAAGTGATTTTCATTTCATATGCCCATGATATTTCATTAGAAATGTACTGTTTACATATTATATTCAATTAAACACTATCATCCATTATTCACCCAGTACTGTTACAAAAAGTAAAATACCAGAAAATTGTGTTATATTTCTTACAACATTCAACACACACACACACAACACACACACACACACACACACCACACACACACACAAACGTTTACTTCAGTACATATTGAAGGATCTCATATGTTCAGTTACTCCTTTCACTAGACAATACTGCAAAGCCATATGGTTTCTCAACCCTTCTCTCCCTTTCCTTAGGGTATGTAACCCAATATATTGAAGGGTTCTCTTTGGTCTGTTTAATATTTATGGTTGCCAATACAGATTCAGACTACTACCTTTCACTATTTTCTATGGCAATTCGGTCATGTATGTTGCTAAAGATACTTTAAATCACTTCTTAAAATGTCATCGTTCTGCTTTCATTACTTGCTCACATCTACTATTCATTTATCCACTGTCCATGACTTCCCCTTAATTTCAATTCTTTCCAGGCAATGGTAATTTGTAATTCACATCCTTAGTAGACAAATTCTAAGCAATTTGAAATATGCCATCATTGAAAAGTCCAATAAAGATCCTAAATGCCTTTCTCTTACATCACTTTCTATATAGTTCAAGTACCAACCACTTTTTGACCTACAGTACTTGTACAAAATTCATTTGCTAATGAAGTAAATCAATTGCTAGTCTTTACAGTCAATTCATTAATTGTATGACTGTCTCTTTTCTTTTTCCACTGTGAAAAACTCAACTATTTTCCAAATTTACTCACACACACATTCATGCAAGCCACATGCACACACTTATATTCATAGTTGCATTATGTTTCTGAGGAAACTGAAATGGAAAAAAAAAGTTAATAATTTTCCAAAAGCAATATGATAAATTTAATTCTTTTCTTCTGAAAGCTTGCTCCATTAAGAGGAAGAAGGAAGTATGGCAAGTCCTTTAAGGTCCACACTAAAAGGTACTAAAACCAACTTTTGTGCTCAGTGAGCAATTCTGTTTTACCTACTATGATGTTTAATGCTTGAAGAAGAAAAATAACAATGATTTCTCAGTGTGTGACTGAAAAAATCAATTACTCACCAACAGTACTTTCTAAACTTCTCATTCAAGGATGACAGATGTATTTTTGTCTCTCGCATTAATTACTAGTTGCATTATCTCGTGCTGTTTGTGATCCTGCCTCGCAATATTTTCCCACTTGCTTTATTGAAATAAGATCTTAATGAATTGAAGTGATGAATGAAAAGGTTTTGGGATAACAACAAAAAGTTATGTAAGATCCTTATTATTTATGTCTTTATTTTTTATCATTAAAAAAATATCACTCCAAAAAGCTTCCAAAAGTAAGACAACATAGGTTAAAGTTACAGAGTTGGTCTCAGAGTCAAGAATATCTGGATTCATGTATTACTAATGACATATCCTAACTCTTTGACATTAAGGGAAATTCCCCCTTTTAAAGCCCTAAAGCAACCTTTCTATAATATGCATAGAAATTGCTAATCTACATTAGTTTTTCCCTCTTCAGGAAAATAATTAAACCTATGAAATCACAGGTCAAAAATTGACTTCCACAACTGTGAAATATATCCTTATTTCCCAAGCTGATGAAGTGAAATTTGTCACTTCAACATTTCCAGTTTTTAAATTTATACAACACTAACAAATTCAATTATGAGCTGCATGAAAATTGGTAATTTTTTCTACCATGGATAAAATTAAGGATAACTCTAGTTCAGGGGTACGGAATGTGCCTCAGTTTCTCCACCCCTGCTCTAGTCAATGTTAAAAAGGTGCAAAAATAAAATCAAAGGTGTAAGATCAAATACCTCTTTTCCTCCGATGTTAATTTTACACATATGATCCTTAGATAACTCTGTGATCTTGCTAATATAGGTAATTATCATGGAATCAGTGACTGTCTTAGTTAGCTTGAACATGCAGAGGAATAGTTTCACCACTCCATAAACATGTTATGTTACTCCCTTTAGCTATACATTAATTGAACAACAACAAAATATTTGTAATTGTCGCATATGCTGCCTTAGAGTAATCACTTCTTATTTTTCAGTTGTTTCTTTGTCAGATTAAAAATAAATATTTCATGTTTCATATCAGTAATGGGTTCTCATTTTTATGTGTAATCCATTATTTAACTCTCCAAATGTTTTCTTTCTGACTTATGTGGGTCAGCACTAGGCCTTTGTTCTAGACAGATGGTGAGAGCTTGTCATTAAATTAGCTTGAAACAGTAAGCAACTTGTCAGGTACTTTTATGTGCTCTAAACGGTATATAGATTTTTCTTTGTGTTGATTATGCTGATTATACAGTTTATGACATCTGCCTATTTTCTGCTTCATTGTGCCCTACCTAAAATGGTCACTTTTTCTAAACCAGCTATTGCCAATGGAAAACCTACTAGGTCCACAAGTAAGTTGTACTCAGAGCAATGGAGTATTTTATCTAACATATATTAGCCTGGATAATGCATAAAGTAATGCTATTGTTTTACTGTTAATAATGATAGTAGTTTTATACAGTAGGATAGCAGATGATGATATGAAGTAATAATATACAGAGAAAATCATTTTTGAAGGAAATGTAATGTTTAAAAAGAAAAACAAATTCCTGAAATATATTTACATATTTTTCTTATGTTTGTAGTTTTAAAAATCTAGTTCACAAGAACTGATGAAATTGCAGAAATTATGAGGAATTTGAACTCTCGTGCATTTTCATGTGCTCAAATAGTGAATACAAAGTTAATTTGTTCTTTTTTACCCCCACCATACTGGCATTCCACATCATTAAGAACTCTCAATAATGTCCTTTCTTGACTAATCCAGATCAGAATATCCCCTGTAACATTTAGTGTTTGAGAGTTGTTCAGAAGCATTGATAGAGCTATATGTTGCACCTAAATTCACCCAATCAATACATAACAAATACTGAACTTGAATCCAGGTTTCCTTGACTGAAGCTACATCTTATTCAATGCTGCTCAAATTTGAGCATGGATCCTCTAATAAATTACAAATACAGTCAATCTTCAACTTTCTCAGTGGCAATGTTCCTAGAAAATGTGCAAATCAAAATTATTGATGTTGATACAGTGAATCTAAGGGTGGAAAGAGGGTAAGATTTCTGTAACAACCAAAAAAGACTAATCTTTCACTGAGATTGCTGAAAACACACTTTTCTGGATATAATTCTTGATAACAAAATATTAATTCCAATGACATCCATTTTTCTAACAGTAACCATAAAATAAACCTTGAATGCAATATGTAAAATAAAATTGGTAACATGCAAAACACTTTATTTCTTACTAGCATTTCCCCAGAATTGGTGAGCTTTGGGACTAACATCTCGAATAAAAAAACAAAACAAAACAAAAATGAAAGTGAGAGAAAGAATCAAATCACTAATGCTTGAAGATGAAAAAGTTAAACTATGAATGTTGAATATCAGCTGTATGGATGAGTAAAAATAAACAAGCAGAAAGCAGACATATGCACACAGATATGCATATATACACATAGATATATACACATTAATGAAATTGTGAAGAATGAAAATATACATCAAAGTTTAAAATTAATATAACTCACATCAAAAAAGAGAGATGAAAGGCTAATATTTAGAATAAGAAATGTATCTTAGGCTTGACATTTTTTTATAATTGTGTTGAACTGCTTATATGAGATGGAACTTCTGTATTTTTTTCATTCTATCTTTTTTCTCCAGTGGATAAGCAGAGATTGGAGGAGAGAGAGAGAGAGAGAGAGAGAGAGAGAGAGAGAGAGAGAGAGAGAGAGAGAGAGAGAGAGAATCCCTAATAATGATTAGTTTGGGTATCCTGCCTTTTTTCCTCTTTAACCTTTTAAGATGTAAATTTATTTATTTTTAATTTTCAACCTTTATTTCAACAAGATTTTGAGTTCCAAATTTTCTCCCCATCTTTTCCCTTCCCCATCCCGAAATTGCAGGCATTCTGATTACCCTTGCTCCCAGTCTTCCCTCACTTTTCTCATCCCCATCTCTTATTCACTTCCCCTTTACTTTCTTGAAGGGTAAGATAGGTTTCTATACCCCAATGCTTGTATATCATATCTCCCATTTGCATGTATATGCAAGTTTTAAACATTTGTTTTTAAAACTTTGAGTTGTAAATTCTCTCCCTTCTCACCTCCCCATCCACCCAGAATGAGACACCAAGCAATTCAATATAGATTGTATATGTGTAATTTTGAAAAACACCTCCATAATACTTAAGCTGTGAAAGACTAACTATATTTCCCTATATCCTATCCCACTTTGCAACTTATTCTATTTTCTCCTTTGACATTTTCCAAAATGTTTGCTTCTGACTCTCCCCTACTCCAGTTTGTTCTTCCTTCTATCATCCCTCCCTTATCTCCTTCTCCTCTACTCTCCTGTAGGGTATGACTCCCAATTGTGTGTGTGTGTGTGTGTGTGTGTGTGTGTGTGTGTGTATTATTCCCTCCTTAAGTGACATCTGATGAGCGTAAGGATCACTCATTCCTTCTCACCTCCTCCACTTCCCCTCCACTGTGAAACCTTTTTCTTGCCTCTTTTATGTAAGAAAATTTACCCCATTCTATCTCTCCCTTTCTCCTCCCAAAACATTGCTCTTTCATACCTGAATTTTATTTGTTTAGATATCATCCCTTCGTGTTAAACTGACCATGTGCCATCTCTCTGTCTATCTGTCTCTCTACCTATTTCCACCAACTACCCTAATACTGAGAAAGTTCTCATGAGTTACAAATATTATCTTTCCATGTAGGAATGTAAACAGTTAAATTTTACTAATTCTCTTATTATTTCTCTTTCCTATTTACCTTTTCATTCATCTCTTGGTTCTTTATTTGAATGTCTAATTTTCTATTCAGCTCTGATCTTTTCATTAAGAACGCTGGAAAGTCGTCTGTTTCATTGAATAACTATTTTTTTTTCCATAGAAGCATTATACTCACTTTTCCTGGATAGGCGATTTTTAGTTTAAATTCTACTTCCTCTGACCTCCAGAATATCATATTCCAAGTCCCTAAATCCCTTAAAGTAGAAGCTGCTAAATCTTGTGTTATCCCAATTGTATTTCCACAGTGCTCAAATTCTGCTTATTTATGGCTGCTTGCAATATTTTTTCCTTGACTTGAGAACTCTAGAATTTGTTTTTCTAATGCAGTTTTATTCATTTATTTTTATATTTCAGCATTGATTGCCACAAAATTTTGAGTTCCAATTTTTCTCCCCATCTCTCCCTTTCCCCCATCCCATAACACTTGGCATTCTGATTACCACTTCCCTCAATGTGCCCTCCCTTCTATCACACCCCCCCTTTCCCTTGTCCCCATCTTTTCTCTTTTTCTTGTAGGGTAAGAGAGATTTCTATACCCCATTACCTGTATTTCTTATTTCCTAGTTACATGCAAAAGCAATTCTTAACATTAGTTTCTAATACTTTGAATTCCAACTTCTCTCCCTTCTTATCTCCCCATCCATCCCCACTGAGAAGACAATCAATTCAGTACAGACTATATATGGGTCTTTTTGCACAAGAATTCCATAATGACCATGACTAACTACATTTCCCTCTATCCTATCCTGTCCCCCATTTATTCTATTCTCTCATTTGACCTTGTCCCTTCCCAAAAGTGCTTACTTTTAATTACTCCCTTCTCCCATTTGCCCTCCCTTCTATCATCCCCCTCACCCCACTAGTTCTCTTGTCCCCTAATTTCCTGTAGCATCAGCGAGATTTTCATACCAAATTTAGTGAGCATGTTATTCCCTCCTTAAGCCATATATGAGAAGAGTAAGCTTCACTTTTCCCCTCTCACTTCCTCCCTTTTCTCCTCCATCGAAAAAGATTTTTCTTATGTCTTTTATGAGTGAGTTTGCCCCATTTCATTTGTACCTTTCTCCCAATATATTCCTCTGCCACCCCTCAATTTTACTTTTTATAGATATCCTTCTGATTCAACATAACCTGTGCTCTGTCTCTGTCTCTGTCTCTGTCTCTCTGTCTCTGTCTCTCTCTGTCTCTCTCTCTCTCTCTGTCTCTCTCTCTCTCTCTCTCTCTCTCTCTCTCTCTCTCTCTCTCTCTCTCTCTCTCTTTCTCTCTCTCTGTATATGTATATGTATGTTTCTTCCACTTTCCAAACACTGAGAAAATTCTCATGAGCTAAACATATTATCTTTACAAATAGGCATGTCAACAGTTCAGCTTTAGAAAGTTCTTTATGATTTCTCTTCCCTGTTTACCTTTTCATGCTTCTGTTGATTCTTGTGTTTGAAAGCCAAATTTTCTCTTCGGTTCTGGTCTTTTCATCATGAATGGCTGAAAGTCCTCTATATCATTGACTGAGTAATTTTTTCCTCTAAAGTATTATACTCAGTTTTACTGGGTAGGTGATTTTTGGTTTTAATCCAAGTTCCTTTGAATTCTGGAATATCTTATTCTAAGCCCTTCAGTCACTTAATGTAGAAGCTGCCAGATTCTGTGTCATCCTGATTGTATTTCTGTCATATTCGAATAGTTTCTTTCAAGCTGCTTGCAACATTTTCTCCTTGATCTAGGAACTCTGAAATTTGGCCACAATATTCCTAGGACTTTATCTTTTGGGGTCTCTTTGAGGAGGTGATTGGTGGATTCTTTATTTTTTTCTTTTCTTATTTATTTTTTTATTTATTATTTATTTTCTTATTTATTTAATATTTATTTTCTTCTTATTCTTTATTTTGCCCTCTGGTTTTAGAATATCAGGGCAGTTTTCCTTGAAAATTTCATGAAAGGTAACGTCTAGGCTCTTTTTTTGATCATGGCTTTCAGGTAGTCCCATAATTTTTAAATTGTCTCTCCTGGGTCTATTTTCCAAGTCATTTGTTTTTTCACATTAGCTTCTATTTTTTTTCATTCCTTTGGTTTTGTTTTGCAGCTTCTTGGTTTATCATATAGTCCTTAGCTTCCCTGAATGCCACTCTCATTTTTAAAGAACTATTTTCTTCAGTGAGCTTTTTTTGTACCTTCTTTGCCATTAGGCTAATTCTGCTTTCTAATGCCTTCTTCTTCTCAAGGCTTTTTGGGTCCTTTTTCCACAGGCTAGCCTATTTTTAAGGTGTTATTTTACTCAGGATTTTTTTGGGTCTCCTTTAGCAAACTGGTGGCTCACTTTTCAAGCTTTTCCATGACCTGGGCCCATTGTATATTCATTTTGGAGGTACTGGATTCAGAATCTTTGACTTCCTCTGACAGTATGCTTTGTTCTTCCTTATCTGAATGGATGGAAGGAAATACCTATTCGTCAAGAAAGCAACCTTCTATGGTCTTATTTTTTCCCCTTTCTTAGCTATTATTCCGGGAAGTTACTGGACTTCTGAATCCTTTTTCAAGAGGAGGGTCTTAGTGCTTCTGCTCAAGGCAGTCTGTGCTCAGGGATGAGATTCAGATCAGCTGCTCAATTCCCAAGTCTTATGATCAGGTCTGTGCTCAGGGATGAGATTCAGATCAGCTCCTCAATTCCCAAGTCTTCATGAACAGTGCTCCAACAATTGAACAATGAAAGCTGGCTGCTGCCTGTCACTACCTCCAGAAGCCTCTACTGCCCAGCCTGGGGCTAGGGTTGGACTTTGCTCCCTTTCCTGCTAAGGTTGAAAAAGCCCTCTCACTGACCTTTGGTGCTTGCGGGTTAAGGGTTCTTTGAACTGCTGCTGCTGCTGCTGGGGATTTCATCCCTGAAGTCTGCTTGGGTTCTGCTCCTCTCAGTGTGACTGAGGCTGGGCTGGGCTCGGTATCCAGTGCAACAGACCTTTCCATTTGGCCTTCCAGGTCACCCTGGGCTGGAAATCCCCTCCACTCCATCTTTCTGTGGCTTCTGTTTCTCTGGAATTTATTTAGAGACTTTCTTTATAGGAATTTTATAGGTTGTGGGGGAAGAGCTAAAGTATGTTTGTCTTTCTATTCTGCCATCTTGGCTCTGCCCCCTGGAATTCTGAAATTTGGCTACAATATTGCTAGTTTTCCTTTTAGTATCTCTTTCCAGAGATGATTGGTAGATTTTTTTTTTTCAATTTCTGTTTTTATCATCTGTTTCTACAGTAACAGGGCAGTTTTCCTTGATAATTTCTTCAAAGCTGATGTCTAGGCTTTTTTTTTTTTCAATCATGGCTTTCAGGTAGTCCAATCATGTTTAAAATATCTCTCCTGAATCTATTTTCCAAGTATTACTTCCAATGAGAGATTTCACATTTTTCTTCATTTATTTTCATTATTTTTGGTTCTGTTCTATAATTACTTGATTTCTCATAATGTCATTAGTTTCCACTTCCTCCATTCTAATTTTGACAGTATTATTTTCTTCAGTGATCCTTTTGTTCTCCTTTTCCAATTGTCTAATTCTGGTTTTGAAACATTCTTCTCCTCACTGGCTTTTTGGACTTCATTTGCTATTTGGGTTAGTGTATTTTTTAAGGTGTTATTTTCTTCAGTATTTTTTTGGATCTTCTTTAGCAAGCTGTTGACTAGATTTTCATGATTTTCTTGCATCACTCTCACTTCTTTTCCCTATTTTTCCTCTACTTCTCTCACTTGGTTTTCAAAATCCTTTTTGAGCTCCTCCACTGTCTGCAACCAATTCTTATTCCTGAGGGGGCGGAGCCAAGATGGCGGAGTGAAAGCAACAACTCACCTAAGCTCCTGGACAAATTCCTCTGGATATCTCTGAAAGGAGAATCTGACCAAACTTTGGAGGTGCGGAATCCAGTGGGTGACAGACTTTGATGGATCCGGAGCCCAGGTTAGACTGGAAGGTCCACGGGAAGGATCTGTTCCACGGGGGTGAGCCCCCAGCGCACAGCGCAGCGTGGTCAGCGCAGTGGGGTGGAAGGGACCTGAGAAGCCTGAGAGTGGCGGGTGGAACCAGTGGAGCAGGAGACCAGCCAAACCGAGCCCGTGAGAGCTGCTGAGCGCCAGATATCAGCACAGCAGCCCTTGAAACCTTCAGCCTGAAGACTAAACTTTGGTAAGTCACCTACTTGAACTTCCGGTAGCCAGGATGGAGGAGTGATCAGTAAATAGTCTCTCCTCCCCCCCTGATGACAGTAAAAGAACCATAAAATATTTCCCCAGAAAAATCCTGGATCAGCGGGAACAGCAGAAGGGGGCAAATAGTCTCATAACACCAGAGGTTAGGAAAATAGCAAAGGGGGATTCTTCCTACTGTGGCGGAGGCGATCCGGAAGGACAGAGGACCCAGGGCAGAGAAAATTCGCACTGAGACCCAGGCAAACCTCAGCCCTGGGAGACAAGCCCCAGGAGGAGTGGGAACACGCATTAGCATCTAGGCGTACCTCAGCTCTCCAGGGGAAAAGGGAAGACAATAGGGAAGCTGGGATCACCATCCACAGAGCATGACTTTGCCTCAGTACAGCTGAGGAGATCTCCTGTGACCAGACCACTCCTCCCACACACTTAACAAGATAACCCCAGGGTTGAGCTGGGGAACAAAAAACAAAAACCTGCTTTTAGCTTTTCCACACATCAGCTCAACACAAAGTTCTATACCTTCTGACTGAAAGAACCAGAAGCTACAACACTCAGCCAACATTATGAATAGGAAAAAGCAGACGAAAAGTGAAAAAACTATAGAATCTTTCTATGGGGATAAGGACCAAAACACAAACACCAAAGAGGTCAGAGCT